>JASPKZ010000445.1:27500-1249158 GCA_030220185.1 Diploptera punctata | reverse complement strand
TCCATCATTTCTCCATACTCATCTCATCCATTTCGTTTCATTTAATTCATCTGCCCCAGCGATGATGCGTCAGGCGTGGTCGGCCGGAACCCTTGACATTCACAGACCTCTATATATAGGGGCTCATCTCATCCCTCGACCAGATCCTGAGTTGGACACGAGTTGAGGATATTAACAATGAAACAAATTAAAGTCGCTTCAATCAGTACTGCCAATTAAATTACATTTTTGCAAGGTGAAATTATATATATATATATATATATATATATATATATATATATAATTTAGCCTTACAAAGAAATAAGTACTGATGATACAATTTATTTTGATTGCCCTTCCTTGTTTACTTATAAAATTAAGTTTTCATGGTTTATTTATATGTTGACGTTGCTTCGTTTTCATGAAAATTACAATTCGTGGTACTGTAGTGTTCCATTTTCCAGCCTTTTGTAGAACCATAAACTATTCAATGAGACATATACGCTGTGAGGATTTAGTTGCCACGATTTCTACTATTTTCTTCTAACCTTGACTGCCGTCCTCGTCTAACAATATTCACAATAACATTTATGGTGAATGATTTTCTTTTGTCAAAATTCTTGGAAACGCTTGGGTGTTTTCACTCCCACCCTCCTAACACATTCCAGCGCGTGGTTATTTAGTTAAGCACGGCTAAGCTTCACTGGCGTACTTGCTGTGTAGGAGCAAGTTTATGTAAGAAGTTAGTGTTAGTTTATTGTGCTGGTGTAATAGAATTAGAAATATGTTTTTAGAGTTGGAGAGTTATACGGAGGGTTGTTTCCGATCTCTGAGAACGATTTGCCAAGTAGATTGTGACGTTGGAGTGAGTCATCAGGACAGGAGCCTGCGAGGTGATCAAATCAGTCAGTGTGCTGTTTCTGTTACACTCGCATGCGTGTTGCTCTCATAATGCCTAAGCAGATAGATCCGTTTTGGGAAGGGTATATTACGGCCCTTTCCGACGCTAATTATAGTTATTCTGCGATTATTGAGGCTTGCAAAAAACGTAATTTTGTGGTGTCAAAGTGTGGAATTAGCTCAGTGCTTAATAAAAAGAGAAATAATCGCTTGGGATTAATTCCAAAAGGGGGGGGGGAACAGGTAAATCACCGACCTGCTACTACCCGCACCCCAAATGTAACCAGAATGGTCAATGTCCTAATCTCTGATGGTAACCCTGCCACAGATTGCGAACATCCCTTAAAATTGTAAACACCATAATAAACAAAGATTTGAACATGGAGGCGCCTCAAAACCAGGGTTCATAAATTGTTGCCACGTCACATTGCCGAACGCCGCACCAACAACAGGAAACTCTATGAAAAAAACCTGGCAGGAGAAACATGGACATTTTTGGTCACACTTATGAAGCATGTGTTTATCTAGGAGACTGCAAAAAAACGCCGGGCAATTTATTATAGAGAAAGGGGTGGAAAAATATTTCAAAACTGTATGCCGAATGCAGAGAAAGTTTCTCCAAGGGATTTATGGCCATCGCGGGATATTGCAACAATGGAATACTGACCATTCGTAGAGTAGCTAAAAAGGCCAAAATCAACTCCCAGTACTACCAGGAAGAAGTTCTCACCCCAATTTACCCGACTGAAATCCCAGCTCTCTATGTACAGACTAAAACCAAATCTGGGTGCACCAAGACAAGGCCTCCAGTCACACTTCGGGTTCAACTCTGGCGTTCCTGGAGAGAATGGAGCAGGAAACTGGAATACATGCTATTCCATTCAGCAACATCCCAGTAAAGTCTCCTGATGCATCACCGATGGACTTTTGTGCCTTTGGACTCTTCAAAAGGGCACTGGGAAACAGGCGTCCTCGAACAATAGATGGTCTCTGGAAAGCGTGTACAGAGGAGTGGGAACTTCTAGACATGGCTGTGCTGCGTAAGTCTTCTGCAGTGGAAACTCCGATGCCGAGCCATAGCTCGTGTGAAGGGTCATCAAATAGAGCATGATCGATGGTGGAGACACGGCTTTTAAGGTAAAACTTAAAAATCATTTATCAGAGATCAGAAACAACCCTCCGTATTATGCATTTTAATACTGTAATGTGCATTGTGCCCTTATTGTTAGTAATGATAGCCAGTGTTAGAAGCGGGGAAGTTTTGAAATCTGATGGCATGGGGATGATTGTTAACGTAAACAAGTATTTTTACTGATGAATACGAGGCCCTAAAATACGGAAAGAAAACTATTGCCACGTCCAGTGTTATCGAAAGAACTGTAGTAGCTACCGTGTGTCGTCCGTACTGTTTGGTAAAATTTTGAAGAAAAAATGAAGCAATTAGCAAGCATTGCTGTTTTGCGAACAAATGAAAACGTCCGAACTGAACCCCTAAAACAATTGTATTAGACTGCTTCAGTGCGGCCGCAAAAATGCGAGTAATTATTATCTGTATAAGAGAAGTTTTAAAGATATAAGTGACGCATTAATTAGAGAAAAGTTGTTCACGGGAGAATATTTGGAGTCTGAGAGAAATTCCACAGAAAATAAATTTTAGATACGTAAAAAAACACTCAGGTACGAAAAATTTTAATGGAAAGGCCAGATATTGTTCCAAAAAGATTTAAATTTTTAAGGGAAAAAAACTAATAACCACTGGTCCCACTATTGTTTACCTCGACGAAACTTGGCTCAATGATAATCATATTGTCAAAGGATGGCACAGGGTTTTTCGTTTACGTATATGGACATAAATACACAGTTGTTATGTCAAATTTTCTTTTCACTTTATTTTCTTCTCACAATTATCACAACTTTATTTCACTTACTACTCTTTTTCGAAAGTTTATCAGATAATCACTTGTCACACAATTACAGACACAGTACTTCCTCACAGTTTAGCTTACAATTAACCTCTCGCCATCCAACGCAACGCTCTCGCAAACTGACTATCGCAGACTGACTGACTGGCCTTCTCCTCCGCTCTTTTATATAAGCGGAAGTAAAGCACTAGTAACAGATTCGAGCAACTTCGAAGCCCATACACCTCTGGCTTCCTATCTTTCTCCAAGGGAGAAGGAAACGCCGGTAGAAATGTCTGGCAACACACTCTAGACAATTCTGCCGGCTTGCTAACTCACCAGGGGCGACTCGCCAGCGCATTTCAAACACCGCTATGCGCGACACGTAACAAAATGAAAGCCAATGTTTGGAAAGAAAAAGACGAAGAAACTGATTTCCAACTTCGAACCCCAATGGCAAATGGCCGGCAGCTTATTATTTTACACGCTGGATGTTCAACTGGCTTCACCCCCAATGCCCTTCTACTGACGTTTAAATCAAAATGAACGAAGGATTAACACATGGAAATGGACAACATTACTTTTAAGAACTGATTTATTAATCAATTATTGACAAATATTTCTCCCAATAGTGCTTATGGTATGTATAATGCCCCGTATCATTCCAGAGAACTCAATAAACCACCAGTTTCATCGACTAGTAAATATAAAATCCAGTCTTGTCTCCACAATAAAAACAAAGTTTGATCGCGATTCACGAAACCTATGCTGTATGATTTAATAAAATTGAAGAGAGTAAATTTCAGAACATACGAGATGAAACTGCGCCAATGCATTCGCATACCGCAGTTACAATATCATTGCGACTTAAATGTGATACAGTTAATTTGGGCACAGATAAAAAAAGACATAGCAAAACATAACGTAACATTCAAAACTAAAAGCGTTATTTGAAAAGGCAATTAATGAAGTGTCAAAAGATAACTGGAGTACTGTTTGTTAACAAGTTAAAAAATAGAACAATGATACTGGGAGACGGATGGATTAATAGATGAAATAAGCGACGATTTGTGATTAATTTAGAGGACACATACGAAGAGAATGGAGAAAATCTGGATCAGCTGAAAGTGTACGAGGAGGCCGAAGGGCTAGAAGAATAAATATTCACTACTGATGTACAATACTCATTGGAAAGAGTGACCGTCTTCTCTCCGTCGTCAAAATATGCTGGGAAGATCGAGAGCGAGAGGGAAAGGTGAGAGTGCCCGTCTCTTTTTTAAACCGACCAGACCACTTATTTCTCTTAAAACGACCGGACAACTAAATCCTCACAGACTGTAGTATAAAATGGGCTGAATTGAATTTTAGTGACTACGCATTATTTTCATAAAGCAAGTCTACATTTGGTTGATAAAGGCCTACTGAGTGCCAATGATTGATTGGTTCTCAAATATAACAGAAGTTAAGGAAATGGCCGTTGCAACTGCAGCAAAACATGAGCAATTCATTATTTTGCTGTATCAAGAGGGAATTTTAATTAACCAGGTATTTCGTATCTCCTCTACGTGTGTGTAGGATTGGGAAATCGAGATGACCAAGACAATGTGACTTATAGTTTACAAAAACTTTTATTCCGAATTAATCAGTGTATATAGTATGAAGATTTATTATTGTAAATGTGTTTCTATGAATCTTCCATTACAGTACAACATATTAAAAATAATTTAAAATTCATACCCATGCACAATTCAATATATATAACATAATCAACACATATAGTGATACTAAATTGCCTTGTAAATTTCGCTTTTTTTTATCCGGTAAATCTACAGTGGGCCTACCTTGTTGTATGAGGTAATTTTTCTCCTTAAAATGTCTGCATGAAAATGGTTTCATATGTAAATTATAAGTCATACAGTCACATTCGATTTTACCAAATTGACAAATCGCACTTTAAAACTCGTAAAAACGTATCAATGACGCATTTGAACGAACTCAGAGCCAATATCAAATTCAATTGTAGCTTTCTACAAATGATATATGAACATTCAAAATAATTTAATTGTTATTCGGTTATAAATAAATAAAGCTTCTTAAATTAACAGGTTGCTATACCTGACAAAACATACATTATTCCATTTATTTATTTATTTATTTTTGTATTTTGAGAAAATACAACTAGTATAAATTATATTATAAATTTTAAAAATGTTATTTTGAAAAAAATCTACAGTATTATTGACGAATTGGTGCTTCCCAAATCAGCAAATCACGTTTCTTCGTCAAATGAAGGTTTCGTGAATTGATAGGTCGAAACGTCATTCGAACTTTTGTATACTTATTCGAGTTGTGACGTTAACTGGATCCAGCTAGCTGGTATTCAATAAAAATCAATGGAATATGACATAAGCTTCGTCTAGTGGTTTATCGCTGCACTTAGCAGCCACACATTAAAACATATTACCTATATTGCGCTCGCACGGATTAATCTGTAGCGCAATAGCTGGTATTAGTAGGGGTAACATAGAGGAAACACCCTATGTGTTCCTCTATGGAGATAATGTGAAAACGCAGAAGACTCCATCGAACCTAATGCGATAAATGTCTACTGGCACGCGGGAATTTTGAATTTTGATGTTCACGAATAATTGATTTGAATTAAATTTGGCAAATATATTATTTTAATCCAAAATTATTAGTATATTAATTACCCCAGCAGTGCTGGGGTTGAATGCATGCTACTACCAAAAGCTTAGTTTCTTCGCCCCATATTCGCCTGGTTAAGACTCCGCAGGTTCTTTGCGTGCGTCTCCGAAAAAGCCTATATAATATTGAATATCTGGGACATGTTTTAGAAAAAGGGTACATATTTATCTTCATAACACAGTGTGTCCCATGTTTTAAGGTGCTAGAATTCTCTAGATATTATAACTGTATTCTTTTAATTAAAAACAAGCGTGTTGCATGTTAAATAATGTCATGAAGAAAATATCAAACTCGCTATAATATTAAAATATATTTTAACGCATAAGTCTGCAGTCTAAATTCGTGAATGGACTATGATGATGATGTTATTAGTATGGTTATGATAGGAAGCAGAATAAATCTGGCTATAGTGCTAACATTCGTTCAAATACACCGGCGCGGGATGCGAAAATGGACACTGCACTTGCAGAAAAACACGAACAATCAATTACAAAGTTGTGCTGCTGATTGTGTCTATATGTGAGAGCCTTAAACTCCTAATGCCTGCAATGCGACCACTTTACCTTTACGATTCATGAAAATCAAATCTAGCGATATAAAGATTAAAATATACAAGCCCACTAGTCTATATTCAATATATGTCAAACCTTTAAATGAGAAATCAGTAAACAACGCATTGACGTAGGAAAAAAAATAGTTGCACAGAAAATGGGCTATCCCAGATTCATAAATTATGTCTTTGAAACGCCCTCAGAGTTAAAATGGTTGATGTGCAAGCTCTTTAAACAAAAATTACTGAGACATTTCAAAAAATTGAAAAGAAGTAAGGGGAAGAGAGTACAATTTACATATGTCGGTAAGATGTAGCCAAAAGTTCCTCTTGACCTTCTCAATTACCTCTTCAAAATTTTAAGCAGATTTTGAAACACCCAAAATAGTTACATGTACACTTTTAAAGCAGCTGTACAAAAACTAGTAAATTATTTTATGCGTAACCAGTAGCACGCTAGTCCACGGGCTAAAAAGTTTTTTATTCATATCCAGCGCATGCAGAATAAATGTGATTTTAAATTTCCTAAATCTGCTGAAATGAGATATCTTCGGAGGACTGCAGGATACACACTACTAGATCACAAAAAAAAAATGAAGACATCTTCGAAGAATTACACATGGAATCTTTAGAAAACAAAATTTCTGATTATAAGTCAAGATGGATACAACATGTTCATCGAATGGAAGATCACAGAATACCCAAACAAATGTTAAGAAATCAACCTGCAGGAAGAAGACCAGGACGTCCACTCAAAAGACTTTTGGATGGTGATTCTCTTCAGGCCGAAACAGGTCAACAAATGGCTTAAATTCGTGAATGTACTATGATGATGATGAAATTTCCTAACTCCAGACGACAATTCAGCATTCCATCCATAGTAATTCTGCCCGAAGGCAGGTCCTTCACTGCAATCATTGCATTTTCATGCTATGCTTGCAGCTTAACTAGGCAATTGTAGGTGTGGTAGCTACCCGTTGCTTTCCACATCGGTTAAGGATGATGATGATGGCCATTTGATTTCGGGGACCGTTTGGGCCTTAACGTTTTCCTGGCATTTGTTTTACAGGTGAGGAAAACCCCCGATAAAAACCTCACCCAGAACAACTGCCGGTACCGGGGATCGAACCCGGGCCCGCTGCGTGACAAGGCAGCACGCTACCTCAGGACCACAGCGGTGGACAATTCAGCATTAACCTCCAAAAATTATAAATCATTAATAAAAACAGCTATAATTAATATATAGTAAAACTTGTTTAATCTGGAACGTAAATAATGCGGAAATCTGTCCAATGTGAACAAATTTATTGGTCCCGGCGAAATAATACTAATTTTAAATGTATGTATTTTGCATAATACGGAATATGCCCACCGCGGAAACGGAAGGATATTTCTACACAATACATAAAAAATATAAAGCGGAAAGACAGAGAGATAAATATATTAGTTTCCACTTCACTGAATTCCCATTAGGAAAAAAATAAATAACAGAAGTGAAAGTTATTTATTTGAGGGTTAAAAAATTGTGACACAGTTCTTGTATTCGCGGCTAAAAAAAAAAGATATATATATTTTTTATTTATTAATCATCAATATATTTATTAATCATCAAATATATATATATATATATATATATATATATATATATATATATATATATATATAATAATCATCAGTGGTTTTTTTTTACTGATGGCAGGTGCCAAGGCGGCTTTTACAAATAGTGATTCAAACCAAATGGAGAAATAAATATCAAAACAAAACAAACCTAATTGTCACTGGCCCTAAAGTTCTTTGTTAAAAACTGTTGTATTTCACGTGCCGATATGTACTTTGACTATTTAACTCATGCTCCAAATGGAAGTCAATGACCAATCACATTTCAGTTATTTTCGATTTACAACCAATCACAGTCGCGTTTCGCCTAGAATTTACCAACTGAAGTTTATCATAATAAAGAAAGCACCTCCTTTTTAGCATTCTGAATAGGTCATAGCATTATTTTGCAGTGACCGACTCCCTAACAAATACGGCTACCAGATTGTATATATAGTGCATGAATGTCAACACATAGCGCATGCAGGAGTTAATATAAAAACATTTGTACCACCAAAAAAGGAAACACTTTTTGCACTTTTTTAAATGTATTTTTTCCCAGGTAATAATCCCGAAAAATGTAATTGTCATATTTACATCATACGACATCAGAAATGAATTAATATACAGTTTGATGTGTTTCATTTTTTCTTCACTAGAGTGCATTCTTACAATATTGCGTTTCTTTGGCAATAAATAATATGATCTGGTTGCAGTGATGAACAAAAGGAGCAAATGAAGCGAACCAGTCGTTTCTGATTTGTTTTTAAGCATCGCCGTTTACATTTAATATATAAATATTTCAAAATAACTATATTTAAATAATGATTTGTGAGTAAACAGCTTAATTTTATTCGTTACATAGTCCTAACAAATGCCATTGATTTCCAAATTCTCTAGATAGATTGGAAATCACTCGTGGCATTAATTATGATAAATGCCTCCATCGCCACGATCGGTGTATTGTTTCAACATCGTTGCAATAATTTTATTCAAAAAAAATTATTCTCTCAGAATATAGCAAAGAATAATACCCATTCGGGTGAACCTTCCATATTTAATAATTTTATTCAATAACACGTGTCTCTTGTGCTTTGTTCCCAGTTTATAATGTCGAGTAAAAGGAAAGAAAAATACTTAGTACCGAAGAGAAAAAAATTAGAGTTGCCACTTAAAGTAAAAATAAAAATGCTTGGCCGTTTATACGAGTCATTTGCGTCTATATCACGCAGTTTCAATGTCAATGAACCAAGAAATCCGAAGACAAAATAAGGAATTATATCACAGAATTCACAGCTGAATATCGATCTTAATTGAAAGACCTTTTAAAAGCGGCAAACCTGACAGTAATAATTAAGGGGAGGATTCCTATGACATGTCATATTTTTACCGAAGCCTATATTCTAAGCTTCAAGTAAGTAAAAACATTTATATACGCCTTATTATTAAGTGGTTTTTATTGGGTCTTAAAAGTCATATTTCTCACCTTTTCAGATCTTTGATCATACTTCTCCTTATTTCTATGATAAAGTCATATTTTGGGGTTTTAATAGCCTAGCGATGACTAGGCGATTGGAAATAACCAACATTGTATCTCTATAAAAATTGTCAGTTTCACAGTACACTTGTTTCGAAGGTTTCTGTAGCAAACGATTGCACTGGACAATAGATGATGATTTCCTTTTTTTTCTTATGATACAATTGAAAATGTATATGAATGAACAATTAATATAGTATGGATAAAAAATGCATTCAATTATAAGGTCATATTTTTATCTTTTTTAGGTCATAAATGCATGCATATTTTCCATTTTTTAGGTCATAGAAATCCGCTCCTTAGTAATAATTAATAAAAATTGTTCAAAATCTCTAATTAATTGATTTTATTATGATAATTTTTATTTTATTCTGTAACCTTGGAACGTATCCCCTATATACCCATACAAATTGCCATTCCATATTCGCGGTTTCTGTATTTCTGTATTCACGGCATATTTGCGGAACATATCCCCCGCGAATAAGGAGCTTTTACTGTATAAATTCTACCTGTACCTGAAATTTTCTTTCGGCCTCACTACACTCCCGTTATGCGAAACACAGCCTACCTGTCTTGCAAATAACCATTGCCCTGTAAAATCTTAAATTAGTAAAGTTCTGACGTGAGACTTATCTATCACAGGTAGCGTTCTGAATTTAAGGAAGAAACGTATGCATTTTTATCATTAAGCGAAAAAGTGTAAGTGATTGAAGATAAATCTCCAAAAATTTCTAGGGAATAACGATTTCAAGGAATCTTCAGGTTGGCTGGACAGCTTTAAAAGACGATACAATGTAGCGTGGAATGAAATTTGCGGGGAATCAAAGAATGTGGACGAAAGTAGTTAGTGAGCGAAAACCGAAACTGCATACTTGAATTTCATGATACGCTCCTAACAGACATTTTTAACGCTGGCGAAATAGGACTGTTTTTTTTTCGCGCTTTACCGTCTAAGTCGTTCATACATACTATAATTCGCTTTTCAATGGCAGCGGAACTACAATTAATCCTAGGTACGTAAATAAATATTATTAATACGTTTTAGTTTTTTATAATGCGGAAACTTGTCCAATGTGGTAAAAAATGGTCCCATGCGATTCCGCTTTGAGCAAGTTTTACTGTATTTTCCTATTTATAGCATATTACACTAAGGTACATTAATCAAGTAAGATAATAAATAAGATTTAGTTTCTTTCAAACGCAATAATAACGGGATAACTAAATACAGTCAATAATTAATTTATAGAAACGTCCAGTGCACGGAATCGTGTATTCCTACCAATCAAAAATGCAGTACAAGACAATTATTAGAGACGCAGTGAGTCGAGACGCTACGCATTTGGCAGTGTCGTGAAACGCTCACCTGACACACCCACAGTGCACTCATCACGTGCAATTCGCCTGGCCAGACTTTCATTCAATCCTTTCTTTCCGGATTTAGTCTATCAGCCAAACTCATATCGGATTTACTTACTTATATTCAGGTCATATAAGGAAGACAATTCGACATACAAGAGAATCTCATTTATACAGCCAGGTCACGTTTCATTAAAACTCCACAAAATGATAGGTATAATGATAAAACGTCCCGCGCCGTAGACGTGAGGGTTAAGGCAAGAAGCCTTGGCGCAGAGCTACGGGGCTTTCGCTGCTTGGAGTCCCCATGGGGACCCAGCATCATGAGGCATTTGGGTAGCTACAATAAAGTAGCGATTCCAGGTTGAGACCAGCTATAACGGCTGGAGGACCGATATGCTGATCACATGTCACATCTACAATGGCTCGATGATAGTCTACCTCTGTGATTAACACATGTGGATGTGAGTACAGCAGCCGGCTGGTAGGCCAAGGGCCTCCTAGGTCTGTCGCGCTTGGAGTTATAATTATAAAACTTTTTTTTTGTCCATTAAAGCCATCTTTAAAATGTTTCCACAATCATTACTACTTTCTTTTCAGTAGAATTTAATGATCTCATAGTCAGGTTTCCTAGGGCTGCTAATTCAGTACGCTAATAAAAGTATAAAGTGGGTAGTTCACACCATACCTTAGAATAGCCTACAGTACTACAGTAATTGAATGAGTCATTTCGAAAAGGGATCATCTACAGCTGATAACACTTTGTAGGAGAGGAAAAAAACTGATTCAACTTGTTCAGGATAAAACATTGAATCTGAAATTGCTACTTAATAAACTCAGAAAGTGGTAAATGAATAGTGTATGATCCGTTTTCATGCGGAAACGATGGAAGTAGTTATGCGAACATGGAATAACGAAAAACAAAAAAAAATTCAGAAAAAATACTAGATGATCCCATTTCAATTTGACTCATTCAATTAAATCGATGGATTCGGAGCAGTGTCACTGGCTTACATCACAAAGTGCAACCGGATTATGCCATATTAGTTGTCTAGTTCCAGTTGCGTATGTTACGGAATTAGCAGAAACGCGGTCTCTATTTTGAAGAGTAGTTAAATGCGATCGATGAAACGTGACAATATCGCGTTTGAGCAACAGACGAGAAAATTCAGCTAGAAATTTAGAGAAATCGTCTAGTGAAACTTTTGAGATAACGGATCATCAGGCCGAAGTGCTGTGTTTAAGCAGCACAACGCTTTATAGAGAGACAATTTGGAGTATAATGTCCGAACTCGTCGGCCAATGACAGTCCGAATTTAACCGAAGGTCCAAGAAGTTGCAACATTAGTGCATACTAACAGGTCCCAATCTGTAGTTGATCTCGCAGCATTAGCAGAGATTAGCCAATACGTGTCATAAAATTCTGACTGATGACCTGAACTCAATGTTCCATGTATCTTGACTAAAGATCAACAGTACGGACTAACTGCAACAACCTGGCCACCCCGACCAAAATGGGACATTTCTCAGTTCATTCATAACATGGCATGAAACGATGTGTTCTGTACAATCCTCAACTGAGGCGACAAACATCATCTGGAAATTATCAGTATCACCACTTAGGAACAAAACTGCGATATATGTTACGTTTTTCGACTCGTGGCGAAGTGTATGACACGTCGAATTCATTCCACAAGAAGCAACTTAAACCAGTACAAGTAGGTACAAAGACATCCTTCATCATCTACGCGATTCAATTCGTCACAAGTGACCTGAGCTTTGGCGTAGCAATAATTCGGTGTTTCTGGACGACGAAGACTTGCAAATGGTGTATGACTGTCCACCAAAGGGAAATTCCAAGGCAAGGTCATTTCGTCACACCTCCTGTTCTCGCATGAAGTCGACCCATGCGATTTGTTCCTTCTTTAAAAGTCTAGCTGCATGGATATCGTCCGAGAAGATCATCAGTCACACGAGAAGCCATAAGGAATGTACCTGGAAATGCCATTCAGAGATGTCTAGAGTAGCTATATCGTTTGCGGACGGTGCATAGCGGCCAATGGCGACCGTTTTGAGGAAAGACGTGGATCTGCGTAAATGCATGTGAAGATATTTTAATAAAGCGGTACAATGAAATAGTACACCAACATAATGATTACAGTTGTAAAACTTCACCCAGAGTTAGAGTTTCAGTTCTGATATTTAATAATAAATGTTCTGTTTTTATCAAGTTTATTTTGCATATCCACAACACATTAATACCATACAAACATGCACTATATGGTTATCAAACATTTATATACATGGCAATCCACAGATGACATAGTCAAGAAAGTCGACAAATTAAATTTGATTACTGAATATATCCATAATGTGTTACCTCTAGTGTATGAAACATCACCTTTAAGTAATAGGTGAAATATATAACAGACCAACAAATAATGGGGAGATACGACGCCACAATAGCTTCATTTTTCGCATGCTCCACCTCATGAAAATCCTTTTCGAAACATAAATCTACACCATGTCGTATTCATCTCTCGGCTCCAACATCCAGTTCATTTTCACAATTCTACTATGTTCACAACAGAAACTATATCCAACCTGTTTCACACATTATAAACTAAACTTCTTGGCGCGACAGGCCTGGAAAGCACCTGGTCTACCAGACGGCTGCTGACATCACATACACGATGTGTTTATCATCAGACGATCAGTGTAAAGCTGACATGTGGTTAGCAAGTCGGCCCCCCAGCCGTTATAGCTGGTTTTCTCAATCTGGAGCCCCTACTTATTGTAGCTACCCAAATGCATCACGATGCTGGGTGGGCACCGGTACCATACTGGCCGAAATTCCATGAGAAAAATTCTACCCCAATGGAGACCCGAACCAGCGAATGTTCTGTAGCTCTGCGCCAAAGCATCTTGCCTTAACCACTCTGCTATGGCGCGGGACTATTTTACACATTATACCCCTATGCAAATATTCATAAAAATCAACTACCGTATGTTTAATTCAATATTGAGCATTTAATAGCTTCCTTACTATTTTACCAACAGTTATACCATTACTATTAATTAACTCAATGGTACTGTCGAACCCATAGGTTCATAACAGCGCGGATACATACATTCCTATCCTGAGCTAATGTTTTCCAAACATCCCTTGTATATATTAATTAATGTTGGGAAGTAAACATTATGAGGTATAATCATTAAAATTCATCAGAGAACATTTTGTTTAAACAACTCACCTCATAGGATTCATGCTTCTATTCATGGAAGCATGAATCCTATGAGGTGAGTTGTTTAAACAAAATGTTCTCCGATGAATTTTAATCCCTTGTATAATTTACTTCCCTCAAATTACACTTTATGTGAATCTCTCAAATCACACTTTATGTTAATCTCCCCCACATTCTTGGTCTACCTACTGGGCTTACCCTCTCCCTCTCTCACTCTTTCTGCGTATGTGTCTATTAACGCTCTAGCAGCCGTAATTTATTTTTTCCGAATGAAACTAGGCATCAGCAATCAATTAAAAAAGTAAGATAGAGATAGTTAATAAGCAAATGTTCCGTATTTTACATATTTCGTCATTGCCGAATATTCTTATTCGAAATTATATTTATTTAAAAGAGCAGTATTTAGATATGGCGCATTCTAATAACATTAACATTCAGTCTTTAAAAATATACAAAACTGAAGTAATACCGATACCCTCAAATTGAACAAATTTCGATCATCTCGAACTTCAACTCTTCTATCCTATGCCAATGGTAGTCATTTTATGAATACGATACATCAGTTCCATTGTATGATTTGGGAAAAGGGGCACAAATGAATGGAAAGAATCGATTATCGTATTAATCTATAAGAAAGAGATAAAACTAATTGCAACTAGGGGGCTTCTCGTTACTTTCAACTTCGTATATTAGTAACCAAATTTATTCCCTATGCTTCCAAAGTGATAGTAGATCGTTTATGTGGATTTAGAAAAAATAGTATTAAAAATATAAAATTAGTAGGCCTACCTGTATCAGTCGTCCTCAGCTAAAATAAAGTTTTTTTAACATAACCTTATTTTAGTTGAGGACGACTCATTTATCAGGTACTAATTTTATATTTTTAATATATAATTACATAACCCCAACGGTGTTTTAAAATGAATTTTAAAAGTATTGATAGAAGAAATAGGTCTACAATAGATAAGATGTTTAGTCAACACTTTTGAAATTCATGTTAAAGCACCGTTGAGGTTATATAATAAGATGTTAATAAGTTTTTTACCTGGTAAGTCAGTCGTCCTCAACTAAGTTATTAAACTTCGTCAAGTTGTTCTAAAATGGAGGCCTTTCGAAATCAATGTTTCATCTTCTGCGTTTTAACTGGAACTGATGGTTGATGGTGTTGTAAAGGTTGTATAGTGGATTTATGTCTGTCATTATGTACTCGTGGAGTAGGTCTTTATCGTTTGCTTCTTTTAGGATCTCTATGTCTTCAAGGATGCTGATCCTGTTATTATACTCTTTGTGTAGTATTGACATAGAGTTATCGATTTTTTCAAATCGATGACGTGTTTCGAGTATATGTTTGGTAAAACTTGATTTTTCTGTTTCATTATTGATAAAATTTGGTAGATGTTCCGAATAGCGTGTGTTAAAGTTTCTTATTGTTTTACCTATGTAGAATTTTTCACAACTATTGCATTTTAGTTTATAGACGCCTTTATTTTCATACTTATTTGTTGTTTCTGTTTTATTAGCAATTATGGTATTGAGTTTATTATTGGTTTTAAAGGCGATTTTTATGTTTTTTATCTTGTTTCTTGATCGAATTAGTAATTCCAAATTACTTCTCCATTTTTAATGTATATTTTCACCAAATAATTACATCAAAATCTGAACTATATTACAATAATAGTTTTCGGATAAACAGCTTAATTTTATTCGTTTAGATAGTCCACTCTTGATCTCCAAATATCAGATAAAGTTCTAGATAAATCATCGATGATTTGGAAATCACTCGTGGCATCACTTATGACAATTTACATGCATGGTTTATCATATTCTAACTTTACACATTAAATATTTACATGCTTTTTAACTTGGAAATATATTGCTAAAATTTTCCACATTAATACTATGGCCCAACAAATATGGAGGGTCGAGGCAGATAAAAGTCAACGAATTTAGGATGTGGCCTATACTAGTGTACTTCCGTGGAAGATTGAAGACTCATAAATAATCCCTCTATACGTATAATGTAGTCGCTCCCTGTGCTTTCTGTGAGAATGAATTCAATGACATCTTGTGAAGCTAAATTTATAACATTTATGAATGTAAATACAGCAATTCCATCATAATGAAAAACAAAAAAAAAAAAAAAAAAAGAATCTGGAAGAACTATTTCTAAGAGCACCATCAGAAAGGCGATTAATTGGTGTAGCGGTCCAGGTTGAGAAAACCAGCTATAAACTCTCAATGCTTGACCATATGTCGCCTCTATACTAGCTAAAATGATTGTCCACCTCTGTAAATGGCACATGTGGTTGTGAAACCAGTGCTCGGTTAGTAGGCTAAAGGCATTCTAGGCCTGTCGCACCGTAGAATTCTATTATTTAGTGTATAACATCTAATTAGCAATACATTTTGACACTTTACAAATATATATATATATATATATATATATGGCAATGTGTGGAAAAAACATACTACGGGGTGACAATTGAGATTGATGGAAAAATTTATAGAACAAGTGTCAGATTTCTCTTACTTAGGTAGAGTATTTGCAGAGTATAAGTGACATTGATTCAAAATTACAAAAATATAATAAAATGAATGGGGTAATACGAAGACATTTTGGTAAACAGATGAGGACAGAGACAAAACTAAGATTACATAACATCACATCAAAAGCTGCTCTAAAATACGGAAGTGAAATTTGGATTTTAAATAAAAGAAACTCTCATGAACTTCAAGTAAGCCAAATGCGCTTCTTACGATCATTGTTAGGAGTTAATAGATTGGATCACCAAAGGAACACTATTATCAGAGGAAAACTTGGAGTAACAAGTTTAAATGAAGATAAACAAAGATACCAACAAGAATGGAAAAATCATCTGAGGAGAATGGCAAGAAATAGACTTCCAAAACTGGCATTCCAATATACCCCAACTGGACATAGGGACCAAAACATCGGTGGAAAGATCAAGACCATCTTCGCTAGGTTTACCGTACAGGCCACATGGCCTAAAACGAATTTGTTCATGATGATGATGATGATGATGATGATATATATATATATATATATACACACATATATGTACACTTTCTCATAGATTTAAGAGGCCACTTCAGTTCCACAACATAGCCAAAGTGAGAATTGGTTTAGGCCCCAATAGAACATGGTGTAGACCTAATTAGTTACAAAATCCCAATTTCATTAACGAGCAAGTTTTGATTTTCGCGCAGGAGTCTAAAAACTGTCGTGTTAATATAACTGTATGCGCATGAGTTCCATATACCTATTCGTGATATTTGAAGGAAAAAATGTAACTTACTACACAGATCAGATACAAGAAACGAACCGCGCCCGAGAAATAATACCTCTTCCTTTATTTAGGCCTACTGAATTTTACAGTTTTTCTCATTTATCCGAGCACATACTATAATAAACATGTATAAACAAAAATACACAAATTTTGGCCATTTTATTTACACAACATAAAATTTAATTTAAGTTTATAATTCTGATATAGCCTATGCCTAAACAAAATGTGCCCCAAAAAGAAAGCTTTATGAATATATAGGATTATAGATTGCATAAAACTTTATAATCATGTTATAAATAATATCGGTATTATACCGTCAGTTAGGTTTACTCTTTACTAACATAACAGAATCGTAAAAAATAAAATGTTGTTGATCATAATAGAGATGAAGCGTTCATTACTCGAAGTTAATCATAGGACCTAATAACCGAAGAGTTACATTAAAACACATAGCGACGTACTTTTTTTTACATATTAATAGTTTAACTGTTTTACTAATGATAGTATTAACTTTAATTTACAATATGCATTATTTAGCAAGTAAAACGTAATAATCTGTGCAAGCAATTAAGGCTAATTTAATTTACGGACAAATCCAGTAACGTCTCTTGAAGCGTTTAATTAATTTATAAATAACTATTTCTACCTTCAAAGAACGGAAAGTAGGTCTATTACAAATTAATACAACAGCCCATGTTACCTTTCAGTATTATAGAAGATTTAGAGCGCATGCCAGATTTTAAAGTTTTGCAATATTTTTGCTTACTTAACACACGTTGCCAAATTATTATTCTCCACTGAAATTGTGATGAGCACTAAGGAAGATTTTTTCCTGAAATTGGTATAAGGCGAAACCAGATTTGATTGGAACTGAAACGGACCTTATGGCCCATACTGTAATGCAGATGATGATGATGGTACAAGTTCAATTCCCACTGAATAACCAGTCCATTTTAGGCATGTTTCTTGTTTAATTCCCACTACCAATGATTGGAGTCAAGATAAAAGTTTAATAAAAGATGAATAAGGTTTTGCTTTATTATCTAGCATAAAGTCCAGCAGATCGATTGTTAATAGCGTTCAGTAGTCCTGGATCCAGAGATTTTTGCTCGAACCTTTTATGGATTAACAATTCGCCCCAATTCTACACAACATAAGATGTTTGTATAAGGTCAGTGTTAGGTTATCAATGTTTTCGTTGATTTCGTCAGGTTTTAAGTTAATATAAATTTGTATATCGTCAACATAAATGTGATAGTGAAAATGTATTGTTAATTTATAATTTTACTCCGGACCTATTTAGATATGGTTGATATAGCTAATAATAAATGGAAGTTTCATATTTCATGCATGCAGACTACTTTTTAGTTGTATTTTGGATATCCCTGCTTTCGCACATTTCTTAGGATACATATAAATATATCTGTATTATCAATATTTAAAATATTTAATCATAATAAAATATATCTAATCCATTAAATTCCAAATCAAGTTTAAAGACACTAAAGTAAACTATTTTAAGACTCCAATCTCAAGTGCTTTACTTTGTAATCATTTATTTATAAATGTATGGTTTAAGTGTTTTAGATAAAGTTAAGTAATATCAAACTCTACCATCGATGTCCCTCAAACATCTCCTTCGGTAGAAGACGTTTCCAAATAATCAGCATCAAAATCTAATCTCTATAATATTTCTCAACATTCCTACAATTTATGAACTTCAAGCTCATACAATATGACAAATATTCTGAACTGCAGGCACGGAACTAAATAATAATAATAATAATAATAATAATAATAATAAATAACTTCAATTAAATATACATTCTATCCTCAATCCTTCCTATTGCATGCAATAAAGTAAATTTTTGCGCGATAGTATGTTTTGTCGTACTTACAGCAATGGCGACCATGATTGAAAGTTCAACTTCTACATTTCGGGGTTGCCAATCTAAATAACTATACTGTAATAATTACATATTACAAACCTCGTTCGGGAAGTAAAACCATTGCCCTTTATGTATAATACGTATAATGTATACAAAAAATATATCCATAAGGTAGTGTTAATATACAATATACGAAACAAATCACTGCATTTTAAATGAACTGAACTTAATTTGAAACTAAATAAAACAATAAATACGTACTTGCCGCCATTTTATGGCTGATGTCACGGCCTGCTGTAGTCTCAACTAATAAACATTGCCCATACTGTTAACGTTAATCAGTTCTTTACAATGAACGCAAATATTTCCAACAGAGATGCTATTATTTTACTATTATTAATATTTTGAAAACTCCATCGCGCAAAAAATAATGTAGAACGCACGTTTGTGAAGTGTTTTACAGAATTTCGGAAATTAAAAACCTGGCTATCGCTAGGTTTTAAACATTTCCTCGCTTCTGTAAAAACCACTTCCCAACTTCGCATCTTAATATAGTATAACAACGACACTATCGAATTTGACAGTTTATGGACATGCGGATATAAGCTCTCTAATTTGGGATGTTTTCCAAAATTTCCCTGTAGAATTGAACTCCTTCAAATCACGATAAAAAAATATGCAACAATACTGATTACATATATGCCGAGGCATTCTCATCAATTCGGTTTTATTACGCCGAGAGGGAGAGAGAATGAAGTGGGGTGAAAAATTAAATTGCCTAGTTATAAGAAATATAAGAGTAAAGCCGGATACTAATAAATCTTTATGAAATTAGGAAAAGGCGGTCAAAACTCTGTTTTACTCCCGTGAGCGGCTTAGAGAGTCTCGTGTACCGGCAACAAGAGCTCGAGAATGAGAATTGCCGAATTCTGGCAGTGAGTAGGAAGGATGAAGTCAAGCAGCGATCGAGCTATAATCTGCACTGCACAAACGAACCCACACGTTTCTCAATAGCCATAAGAATCCCTTATTTTACGAATAAATTATTATTATTATTATTATTATTATTATTATTATTATCACTAGTGGTCGCCCAGTAATCGAAATTCGACCACAATTAATTTTTTTTTTAAAGTTTGTCACAAATACGTCATTATGCATTAATTTTCGAATTATTTTAAAAATACGAACGCTTCGCTAAGTCATATTAATCTGTTAATTTGTTCTAAACTTCAGATATAAGACTTGTTCGATTTTCTCGAATGAAATGTTACCTTGTGCTATCTGTTCTGAGCTACCCACTGCAGAAATAATTATTGTAAATGGTGCAACATACTAAAATCATCTCTAATTGCGAGTCGATAGGCTGCATACTGAATTAATTAGATGTAGTTGGTACATTATGAGATATGCCACCCAGTATCACCCGTAGTGGATACGCCAAAGGATCTAATGATGACTCCAAAACATAGATTTTTTAATGGTACCGTTAACTTTTGAAAACGAAATCATATTTCGTTCAAAAGGTGGTTCACCATCATCAACTGTACTAAATATTGCTGCTACATATTATTGTAACGACGTAGATGTAAATCATGATTTACTTTAATGAGCATACAAACTTCTTTATTTTGATTTTCAACTCTCTGACAATAATCTTTCATTGCAATGAATGACCGAACGAAAGGATTATTGCGTTCCAATTCAAGAGAGATTGCGCGCATTATATTATTACAGCATGTATCCACGTAATCTATAATAGACAGCAGTGTAAAAATGTAATTGAGCATAACATTGTAAGCGACCACATTGGACCTGATCTGTGATTAAGTACATCATGATACACTCCATTAGTAACTGTATCCAAAATTTTAGCTTCTGAGCTAATCATAGAAAATGATGAATTGTATTTACGAATGTTTTCAAAATAATTTCTTGGCTTTCCTTTTATTGAAGGCTCATTTGAAGTAAGTCATCACACAATAACTTAAAATATTCGTTTTGACTTAAGGCCGTAATATTGCTTTACCCTTATGAATACAGTCCTTTCTCCTAAAGTGACTACAGATTCAAAATATTTTGCATTGCAAAACCTGCACTGTAAATCCATCAATCCACAATCAGAACCATTAAAATTTATTGGAATGACATTCAGTGCACATTTAAATGTATCTCTCAAAATAATTTCATCGTTTTGTAAACTATTTCTATTTTGCCCATTATTATATGTACGGGAATATATATATATATATATATATATATATATATATATATATATATATATATATATAAAATCCCTTCTTCCTTGTCTCTCACTCCAACCCGTCAATGTTCTATGCCGAGGCATATTGGACACAATATGATACATAAATATTAGACAAAGCAAACAATGCAGTTTCAGTATGAACGTAAACGAATGAGTAATACACATAAATTCCTTAGAAACAATTTAATTTATTTGTAACACATATTATACATAAATTTTATTTTTCTGCACTTTTTCTCTACATGAACTTCAATTATGTCAAATATCACACTCCTCAGTTCGCGCTATGTGCTTAAAATAGGGTACATTTTTTTTTTCTTCGTGCATAGATAGATTATTATTATTATTATTATTATTATTATTATTATTATTGAAAAATAAATTTAAAAAACGTTTAAGGGTAATTCGAAATAAAATCGCCAATATATATATATATATATATATATATATATATATATATATTATATATATATATATAATGTAGACCTGAAAAGAAAAACGCCTGAACCGGTATTTGAATGTAGGACCTCTAAATTAATACCTTAGTGCGCTACCAGTTACGCTATCCAGGCTCTTAGCACGAACATTTATTTTTCTACATATACAGTAAAACTTATTTAATCCGGAACGTGAGTAATGCGGAAATCTGTCCAATGTGAACAAATGTATTGGTCCCGGCAAAATAATAGTAATTTACCTGTATTTATTTTGTATTAAACGGAATCCATTTAACGCGGAAACTGAAGGATATTTCTACACAATTCATGAAAAAATATTTATAAGGCGAAAAGATAGGGAGAGAAATAAATTACTTTCCACTTCATTGAATTCCCGTTAGGCGAAATAACAATAAGTGATGATTCCTGCCACCAAGTGAAGTAGAGTTTCTACCTGTATCTGGAATTTTCTTTCGGCATCACTGCACACCCGTTTTGCGAATAAAAGTTCGTTTAACAAATATTTGGCCTATGACAACTATCTTACAAATAACCAGTACACTGTAAAATCTTAAATTAGTTTAAGATCTGAGACCGATTGTGTACGTAACTTTCACAGGTAGTGTTCTGAATTTACGGAATAAAAATGACTACATCGTATGAATCATTGTCATTAAACGAAAAAGTGAAAGTGATTGAAGATACAGAAAAAACACAGTACGGGAAATAATGACTAAATTTAAATGTGGAAAGCCCCAAGTTTAGGATTTTTAAAACACAAAGAAAAAAATAATGCATTAATGGATGCAAGGAAATGGTCAAATGAAGAAGAAGAAGAAGAAGAAAAAGAAAAACGAAGAAACCAACGAGAAGTGGCAGTGTTTAACAAGTCCACGATCAAAAAATCTCCAATTTTCCGGACCGATGCTCCAAAGTCAAGCTCTAGCTGTTACTATATCCCTAGGGAATAACGATTTCTAGGTATCCTCAGGTTGGTTGATAACAGTTATTAAAGACACAATGTAGTGTGGAATGAAATTTGCGGGAAATCAAAGGATGTGGACGAAAGTATGGTTAGTGAGTGGAAACCGAAACTGCATAGTTTAATTTCAGGATACGCGCCTAAGAGACATTTATAACGCTGACGAAACGTGACTGTGCGATTCCGCTTTGAACAAGTTTTACTATATAGTCCCATGTGATTCCGCTTTGAACAGGTTTTACTATATATACAGTAAAACTGGTTCAAAACGGAATCGCATGGGACCAATTTTTCCACATTAGATAAAAATTCCGCATTATAAAGAACTAAAAATGTATTAATAATCTTAGATTAAAGGGTACCGTATATGTCGTTTTAATGTACCTTGTACTAATCGCAGTTCCGCTGCCGTTGAAAAGTGAAGTACCCTATAGTACGTACGAGTGACTTCGACGGTAATGCGCGAAAAAAACAGTTCCGGTTTCTTCAGCGTATCCTGAAATTAAAGTATGCAGTTTCGGATTCGCCTCACTAACTACACTTTCCCCGTTAGTTTCATTCCACGCTACATTGTTTCGTCTTTTAAAACCTTCCAGCCAATCTCAAGATGCCTTGAAATAGTTGATTCCCTAAGGATATAGCAAGAGCTAGAGCTTGGCTTTGGAGCATCGGTCGGGAAATTAGGAGATTTATCTTTAATCACTTTCACTTTTTCGTTTAATGACAATGATACATACGTTTTAGCTATCTTTATCCCGTAATTTCAAAACGCTACCTGTGAAAGATCGGTCTCAGAACTTAAACTAATTTAAGATTTTACAGTGAAATACTTGTTTGTAAGACAGGTATTTCGCATAACGGGTGTGCAGTGAGGCCGAAAGAAAATTTCAGGTACAGATAGAATCTCTACCTAACCCGGCGCAGGAATCATTCTTTACTGTTTTCTTTTGGCCTAACGGGAATTCAATGAAGTGGAAACTAATTTATATCTATGTCTTTCCGCTTTATATTTTTTAATGAATTGTGCAGAAAATATCCTTCCGTTTCTGCGTTGGACAGATTCCGTTTTATGCAAAATAAACGCACTAAAACTGCTATTATTTCGCCGGGACCAATAAATGTGTTCACATTGGACAGATTTCCGCATTATTCACGTTCCGGATTTAAAAGTTTTACTGTGTGTATGTATATATATTCTCTATCATGAATGGTAGCGGGAAATCGTTCTCACTGCCCTCTCATGGCTACTATAACAAGTAAGCAAATTAAAGTGATTTTTTTCTACTTTATAGAATTGACGCTTCTTTATTTCGATGTTATAATTAAATGTCGACATTTAGCAATACAAGCCTAATATATGAAAAGAAAAATAAACGCCTGAACCGAAATTTGAACCCAGAACCTCCTCTCCCTCTCTCTCCCGCCTCTCTCTCTCTCTCTCTCTCTCTCTCTCTCTCTCTCTATATATATATATATATATATATATATATATATATATATATATATATATGTATATATATATATATATATATGTATATATATATGTATGTATATATATATATATATATATATATATTATGCAGTATTGCTTCAAAATTAGTAGGCTGATATTTTACATGTTTCTAAGCGGAGTAAATTCAATCGATCATTTTAACCAATTTATATAAATAAATAATAAGTTATTCCTTACTGACCAACTATTGTCTGATATTTTTTATTTATTCGTAGATCAAAAGAAACCTCTAACTCACTGGCACTATCGAATCCGCAGTTTCACGGCCGTGCGGACATATGCTCTCCATACACCCCTATCATGAGCTAATGTTTTCCAATCATCCCCTGTTTAATTTACTTCCCTCAAATCATGGTTAGTGTTATTCTACCACCACTTTCATGATCTACCAACAGGGCGTTTCCCCTCTGATTTTCCTAGAAGGAAGTTTTCATGCCCCTCTTTCAATCCCCATTCGTGCCACATGTCCTGCCCACCGCAATCTACGAGACTTAACTGTTATTATATCTAGTTTCCTATAAAGAAAATGTAGCTCACTGTTATGCAATCTTCTCCATTGGTCCAAAAATGTTCCTAGAACTTTATTCTCAAATTAGGTCCGCCTATATATCTGGAATAGCATTTGGAACTAAATTCCCCCAGAGGTTTAATCGATCTCAGGGCCATGATACGGAAATTCTGACCTCATCGGGAATCGAACCACGGAATTTCGCCTAAAAACCCCACGATATGGCGTCATGAGGGGAGGGGAAATAAAAACATAAATATATTTATTTAAATATATTACTAATTAAAAGAATAAAAATGGATTTATTAAGGTATATTCAACTATCTCATGTTCACAAATTATACTGTTTGAAACAAAGTGTGCCTTTATGAAAGGTACTTAGCTTAAAAGTTTTTATGCCGTTATTTTAAATTATTTTTTGTTTCTATATGACAACGTTTTTCTACTTTTTTACCAAATATATTTAAGTAGAATGTTTTATCAGTAGATAGTGTATAAACGATTCTTCAAAAAAAATATATGAACAGTTTTACATATTACACAACCAACAACAAAATAAACATCCATTCACTGCGCTCAAGTTGCTTTCAGTTTGATTTTTAACGGTGCGATGTTTTAAGTAATTCCTGTCACCAGAAACGTGCTAGTAATTCCGAAGTACCTTGTAGTGTCATTAAACTCTGTACAGTAACATTATCCTGTGAGACGTACGTAAATCCTATTTACAAGAATGATTTCTGTATGTCATGCATTTACAAAATAATTTAAAAAACAAAAGCATTTTACTAGGTTGAGGAATAACAATCAGATTTAAACCCACATATTGATCATGTGCTATGTTGACAGTGGCACCCTATCTTTTTTATCAGGATGCCTTTTGACTTCAAAATAAATTAACGGATCCCTAAATGAATCCTGCCAAAATAAACCTCCGTATTTGAATTATGTAACATGGCCAACAGGCATCACATTTTTTAAATAGTCTGCATACGGTATTGTATAGTGCGTGAAGAGAGAGAAAAAAAAAGAACTGTAGTGTTAATATATTATTTATTTAAAAAATACACATTAGTATGTACCGTAATTTTTGTTACTGGTTAAGTGGAAGAGAAGGCTTCATTGTCTTATTTCTGTCAATATAGATAAAATAAAAATCCAAGACGTGATAGGCCTAGAAGAACTTTGGCTTACCAGCCGCATGCTGTCATCGCTTCCATGTGTTAGTCATAGAGGCGGTTGACAGAACCGTGGTGACATAGTCAGCATGTCTGGTCCCATAGCCGACTTAACTGGTTTTCTTAACCAGGAACATCTACATATTGTAGCTACCAAAATTTCTCATAATGGTGAGTGGTACCGGTCCCATACTAGCCGAAATTTCATAGGAAAATTTCTTCCGCATGGAATTCGAAATATTCCAAGTCCCTAGCTCAGTATCGATTCATGATCATTTAAATCGTTAGGCTACGGCGCGGGATGCTAATATAAATAAAGCATTATTATTGTTATTATTATTATTATTATTATTATTATTACACTAGTCTGAATGATATTAGAACACTGGAAATTAATGTGATATTAGTTCACTTTTTTATGCTGATTCCAGAACTGTTCTTAGTTTTCTTCTATCGTATAGTTTTTTCGCAATGGGCTTAATCTGTTTTCAGATATTTATTGGCGAGAGCATAATATGTGCTAGAAGGTAATGGGTATTGTTAGAGGGAAATTTGTCAAGTCAGGCCTGTAAGCCTTTACGTTGGCACAAGTGCTGCTGATGTCGTTATTAGGTGACCTTGGAAGTGTTGTTCATCTCATACACTTGCATTACGGATGAATGTTGTCATTTTATCTCTGTAGTATGAATGCAAGTACGATAATGTCTATACGCAAGTGTGTGAGCAATCCTAACATTTTCTGCTATATTTATGGAAAGTATACATTGCTTAAGGGGACACGTAAGCAGAAAATCCTTAAAAAATATGTTTTTTTATTTCGTCATTTGATAGTTTAGGCATTCATCTATAATTTCTCCAAGTTTCATAACCCAATTCAAATTGCTTATGCTTTTAAAAAAACAATGTACATGGTGCTGCCATTTGCCATGCCCACCTACTTTTCTTGCTTGATGTCATATTTCGTTGTGTTCTATTTTACTGCTTATTTTGCAGGCATGTAAGTGTACATTATCTAGAAGGCACTATTTTGTAATTTATGAACAGGCAGAAATCTAAGACACTTCAGACCTTACGCAGAAGGCTGTTATTTATACTTTATGGTAGCACATGGTTAGTACACATTTATGTTGATGTTAATGCGAGGTTTCACTATTTTGAAACTCTGTGAAGTATATTTTGATTCTCCATTACTTTGTAAATATTTATATTAATAATGGGAAGGTCTAAAAGAAGGTCCGAAATTCAGAATACAGTATTGGAGAGGTTAGAGATGGTCAGTCACAGACACCTCCAAGTGCTTCTAAGAGTAAAATTGGTTCAGGTATAAATGTACAAAGGAGTGCTAATGAAATATAGTGGATATAAAATTATAGATTTGACATTACTGTCTGAGGCAGTAACTTATACTTGTCAGTGCTCATTTTATATCGGTCATATTCAAAAGTGAATGAATGGAAGACTGCGAAGACTTGTAGAACAAAATAAGGGCAAAGTTCTAAAAGATGGAAAGCCAATTGGGAGGGGGGGAACGGACTGACCAAGAAAAGAATTGATAGTTTGCAGAATTACGATGGTAATATTATTAGATGCAATGTGAATAACCTTCGGTCTATGAAACAAGTTGTGTAGGCACTTAGGTTCATTACTCATCAACAGATGACAACCATCAACATGTCTTTGTTATGAAACATGGTACAAGTATAAAATAAAACAAAAAACTTAAGAAAAATATGTCCAAAAGAACAGCCTTCCAGAAGAGGTAACGCTAACAATCAAACCAATTTATCAAGCACTTTGTGATCCAGAACTGCTGAGAAAATGCCTACATGGCAAAACTCAGAATCGAAATGAGTGTTTCAATTCTCTCATTTGGAAGAGATGCCCAAAGACAACATTTGTGTCTAATCTATTTGTTAGCATAGCAACTTCTGATGCTGCAACTGTATTTAATGATGGAAATATAAGCAAGACTTTGGGTCCTTGAAAAGCTAGGAATCACTGAAGGAGTGTTTATGAGACAAATTTTGGGACGGGTCGATAGACAGCGCATCACCTTCGCTAAAGTTAGGACTGGAAAATTAGCCCAGTAGGTCAGACTGAGGAACAGAGGGAAGAAAAGGGCTGCAGAAGACCAGGAAGAGGATGAAGACTACAGTTATTGCGGATTTTAAGTAAGTTGTGCCCACAAAACTACAAATTTCATTTTCTTTTCTCGTTTTCTCAGTTTATTCATTTTCAGACTTTATGTACCTCTTTCTCAGAAACTAGCAGAGATATCTCAATGAAATTTGGTACAGAGTTTTATGTCACCATGAAGATTATTTTGATGCAGGGATTTTCTTCTATAGCCATTTTTTTTTATTTTCATGTGAAAAGTAATGTATTTTGAAGCAAAAATGTTTGCTTGCATTAAAAATTCAATTAAAAATCAATGAAGAAACATATAAAAAATCTGTTGCATCAAATGTTATTGTTATTCATATAATATATATGAGCAAATCTTCATGCATTTCCTTCAAAGGGATACTGACAAAAAGGTCATCGCAATGTATTAAAAAATAAAAAAGTAATACATCCAAAAAATTAATGTGTCAAAGTAATTGTAACAGAGCACAGTGTTAGAGATGGAGTGATAAATATATGTGCAAAATTGCATCCCTCTATGACAAAAAGTGTAGCTATGACAGGCTATTAATCATATAAGTGAATTTCTGCCTACGTGTCCCCTTAAGCAAAGAGCAGATATTACAGACTTCGTGAAAAAAACCTTTCTATTCTTTTTATTATTGATTTCGTACATCTCAATGATGGATAAATCATATTTGAAGAGAAAAATTATACGCTCAGACCGGGACTTGAACCCGGGACCCTTGGTTCTCTAGACCAAGTGCTCTACCAACTGAGCTACCTGAGCAAGTACCGATCTAAACGCAAATCTTTCTCTATATACATTGTAATTCCCATCCACCAAATGTATAATTCCCAAATATGTCTTCTTAATAAAGGAGCCGCCATTTGCAAGATAGAAGCATGGCTTCACAGCATTTGGTGGATGGGAATTACAATGTATATAGAGAAAGATTTGCGTTTAGATCGGTACTTGCTCAGGTAGCTCAGTTGGTAGAGCACTTGGTCTAGAGAACCAAGGGTCCCGGGTTCAAGTCCCGGTCTGAGCGTATAATTTTTCTCTTCAAATATGACTTTCTATTCTTGTTTTGAAGTGAAACTTGGTGAACAGGATAAGGCATGGCGCCAAAGAGAGTTTGCCGCTATTGCGTAGAGAGGATAAGATTGTGGACAAAAGGGAAGAAAACGTTCATGCCGTTTGTGATTCCTATGGTGTGGAGGGAGCCTAAAGATCGCCTTAATGACTGTTACTTCTGTTTGCTTAACGTTCCGGGGCGTAATTAAAAAAATAAGAACCAAATTGTATATCCAAGAATCCCTTCAGCCATTACGCCAGTTCCACATGGAGAAGAGTTGCCTGTTCCTCTTCTTCCAGCTGTTTTAGAGAACCTGACACATGATGATTTTGAAAGTGAACTTACAATCACTGACGACGATACTGATGATGATATACAAGTCTGAAGACGGCTTTATTCCACAACAGTTCTCTCAAAGTGACCTTATTGATCTAGTTCGTGATCTGAATTTGCCAAAGGAATCTGCAGAACTACTTGGATCACGGTTAAAAATAAGAATCTTCTGGAACCAGAACACATTACCCATGACACAGACACAGAGCAAAAATACTAGTTCCTTTATTCTCACAGAATGATTACTTGGTTCACTACAATAACATATACGAGTTAATGCACTTCTATGACATTGAACATAATCCTATTCAGTGGAGATTTTTACAGTCTCATCAAAGAGGAGTATCAAAGGTGTGTTACTGCATAATGGGAATGTGTATGGGTCCATTTATATTGCCCTTTCAGTTCAGATGAAGGAGACAATCGAGAACATGAAGCTGTTATTAACAAGTATCCAGTATGAGGAACACAGGTGGTTAATCTGCGGTGACTTTAAAGTTATAGGAACTCTATTAGAGCAACAAGCTGCTTTCACAAACATGCCATGCTTTTTATGTGAATGGGACAGTCGGGCAATGAAAACACATTGGAATGTGAAAGTTTGGCCAGAGCGGAGAAATTCTGTAACTGGAACTAAAAACATTCTATATGAACTACTTGTAGACCCTAAAAAAGTATAGCTTCCACCACTACACATCAAATTTGGCTTGATGCAGCAGTTTGTAAGGGCCCCACCACAGGATGGGCCTTGCTTTAAGTAACTTTGTAAGAAATTTTCATGCATCATACAAGAAAAATTGAAAGCTTGAACTTTTGTTGGTCCGCAAATAAAGAAACTGATGAAGGATGAAGATTTTGAAAAGAAAAGAAAAGCAATGAATGTGACGCTTTCCGATCTGTTACTGAAAGCTTTCTAGGGAATACCAAAGATCCTAATTACAAGGCAATTATGGAAAATATTTCGAAAATTTTCAAAAAGTTGATTTGTAACATGAGTGTAAAAATTCTAAATTCCCATATCGATTACTTTCCCGAAAATAATCTGGAACATTATAGTGAAGAGAGCAAGGTGAACGTTTTCACCAGGATATTAAACAGACGGAGAGGAGGTACCCGGGAACATGGAACGAAATTATGATGGCATACTATTGTTGGATGTTGAAAACGGAGGCTAAAAACTTCACTGAACTTCATGGAAGTCAAAGAAAGTTGAAAGTAAAGAGATGCCCCTGTAGATGTTGCAATAAGTTTTATCTCCTTTCTTAAAAATTCGTACGATAGTAATTTATTCTTTCCATTCATCTAGAAGAGCTTCTTTTCCCCAAATCATACTAACCAACCGGTGTATCTTGTCGATCAGTTACTCTCCCCCAGATTTTATCAGTTCTGCTGGTATCTCATCTGAACCTGATATTTTATACATCCTCAATTTTTCTATCGCCATTTCAAACTATAATGCACTTGGTTCTGTGACTAGCATTTCTCCTGTCTGCAAATTATCCTCCTCAATGTCCTGTTCTATATGTACATTTAATAGCTGATTAAAGTAACTTTTCCACCTATTTAATATACTCCTGGAATCTGCAATCATATCCCCATTTTTATTTCGAATTATGTTTGTTCTAGTCTGAAACCCTTTCTTCCCTATCCTAATTCCCTGATATAATTATCTAATGTTCCTTTCTTTTACATTCATTTCAAGATCATTAATCTTCTCTCTCAAATATTCCCTCTTTTTACTCTTTAGTAATCTAGTGGTTTCACGTATAATACTACCCATTTGCTCTAAATTTACCTCATTTGGATCGTGTAACCATTTCATTTTTACTAGCTATCTTTTCTTTACAATGTCAGCAGATTTCTCATCAAACCATTTCTTGTTTTGCCTATTTTAAAAATAACCAATGCTTTCTGATGCTGACAATTTAATAGTATCACTTATAGCCTCCCTTCCTTTAGTTATAACAGTTTCTTCTTCGTTTGCCACATTGTCATCTGAAGATTCCAGTACTTCAAATCTATTAGGAATTTTGATTTGTTACTTGCCGCACTTCTTCATTTTTCAAGTTTTTTAATTACATTTTTTCAGAATCATTTTTAGCGCATGTTCCTCTCATAAGCGAGAGCCTTTGTCTGATTTTCACCATGACCAGATGATGATCCGAATTGCAGTCTGTTCCTCTAACGGATCTAACATCGATGATGCTACTGTGCCAGCGTTTATCCACTAATGCATGATCTATTTGGTTCCGAGTTTCTCCATCTGTGGACGTCCAGGTGTATTTATGAATATCCTTATGCTGAAATGTTGTGCTATTAATGAGATTCTTTGATTTGGCAAAGGTGACTAATCTAACCCCATTGTCGTTACTATCTTCATGAAGACTGAATTTGCCTATTGTTGGTTTGAATATATCTTCCCGCCCCACTTTTGCATTAAAATCTCCTAAGACAATTTTCATGTGATATCGTGAAAGGCTATCAAATCAGCATTCTAATTCTTCATAGAACTCATCAGTGATCTTATCATCCTTATCTTCTGTGGGAGCACGTACATTTACGATTATAAAAATCACGTCGTTTACACTTTAGAATTATGTATGATATCCAATCACTGACAAACTTAATATCTCGGATAGCGTATTATTAAAGGATCCTACTTCAGACTAAAAAAACCGTTCAAAATTCCTGTCTTTCTGCACCCCCTTTGGTCCAATATTTTTTCCTATTCTCAAATATTCGTAATCACTACAGCTAGGAATTTTAGGTGCTGCACTTTTTTTTTGTTACTATAATGTTCAAATTAGCTAGTATTGCAAAGAAAACATTAAATAAATGTCCCTAACTATGTTTTAGTTGCACCTTTTTGCACTTTTATTCAATGTTAGCACCTTTTGCGCATTTTCTTTAATGGAAGCACATTTTGCACTTTTTCAAAACTTTTTTGTCTCCTTAGGAACATTTTATTACCAAAATAATATATATATATATATATATATATATATTACATTTATTCAAATACTATTTCAAGGTGTGTACCCCCCCGCCCCCCCCCCACGATATGTGGTATCAGTCCACATCACATTAGCTTCCACTTTCAGTGCAATCCCGTTAGGCTATTCCTTTTAAATTAGTTTGCGCCTCATTGCACCACAGTTATGCGAAAGCTATTGTTTAAGCAAGGAAGGTTGTTGAGTGCGTGAATAAATGTTTCAGTTCAAAATAATATTTTACTAGTGCTGTCTACTATTTTCCTGAGTCACCAGTATACAGTATGCCGAAACCGAAAGTGAATTCCTACAAACTACGTGATATTGTTAAAAAGTTTAGTGCAGATGGAATTCAGAGTGACGGATCTATTATCAGGTGCATTCTTTGTGATATTTCAATAACAATTCATGAAAAACATCAATGCATTCGTGTTACGCAGCATATAAGTATTGCAACACATGTGAAAAATAAGGAACGACGAAGCAGTAAAGGTGTAGTGCGACAACAGTTTATTGGCGAGTTCAATAAATAAAAATGAATTTCTTAATGATACAGCAAAGACATTTGTGGCATGTGGTATTCCTCTTTCCAAGCTTAACAACCCTATTATGAAAGCATACTTGGAGTAATATACTGGGAAGTCTGTACCAGATGAGAGTACCTTACGAAAAATCATGCCTTCAACCTCTGCATGAAGAAAAATTAAAACAGATCAGGCAAGTAGTAGGTGAAAATCCAGTATATTTCGTATTAGATGAAACCACTGATAGACAGTTGAGATATATTCTAAACATTTTAGTAGCACCTCTAAATGGAAAGCACGTGAAACCCATGTTGTTGAAAACCTATTTTCTGAACAAAACAGACAATGCCAGTGTGATGCAAAGTTTCAACAATGCGTGTTTTGTGCTGTGGCTGATGAAATACAGACCAAGCACCTTACATGTTATTGGCCATTGCTAACCTCAAACCTATGTACTCTAATCTAAAACATGTCACATGTATTGCACATGCATTGCATCGAGTTTGTGAGGCAATAAAAGAAGAATATTCATATGCAAATGAATTTTTGTCTTGCATTAAGAAGTTGCTGAAAAAGGCTCCTGCTAGGATACAAAAGTATGTAGAAGTTACCGGACTTCCTCTTCCAATTTCCCCGGTTCTCACTAGATGGGGTACTTGGCTGAAGGCTGCGGTGTTTATTTATAACAATTTTAAGTCTATATCCGATTTCTTATATCAAATACCAAATGATTCTTCAGCTATAAAAAAGGCCAGAGAACTAGCAGGTAAACAGGAGTTGCAAGATGAACTTCTTATTGTTCATGGTTACTCTTTTTTGACAACTGTCATTAGAAGATGGGAGGAGAAGAGTCTTGAGAAGACTCACAATGGGCTATTTTGATGGATGTCAAGACAGTACTGGAGGGGATTGGAAAACAGAAGCTAGAGCAGAGCTTAGCCAAGAACCCTGATGTGGAGGACGTTGCAACAAACAAGGATTTTAATTACAGACTGCTAACAAAATACGCACCACTTGTATCTGTTGATGTGGAACGTTCCTTTTCAACATAAAAGTATTTACTTAGTGACCGAAGGTTCAGCCTCACTGAAAAAAATATTGAGTTCTTAAATGATATCTGCTTTAACAGTTTTCTGGACTTATGATGTAAATAACATAATGTTCTGGGACTTGTCTTACATAGACTCTTTAATATAAGACAACATGCGTGAATTTTGTGTCGTTAGTTACTTGTTGTAATTGGTTTTGGTAATCTTTAATGATTATTTACATGGGAAATTTGCAACTTTTATTTAAAAAATTGCACCTTTTTCTGCTAAATTAAAGCACCTTTTCGACCAAAATTGTGCACCTAAAATTCCTAGCTCCAATTATCATTATCACTATATGTATTATTGTTGTTGTTATGTCACCTGTAAATCCTCTAATAATTGCTGAGGGATCACGCAGAACACTTATATGTATTATTGTTGTTGTTATGTCACCTGTAAATCCTCTAATAATTGCTGAGGGATCACGCAGAACACTTTAATAATTTCTGTATTAAGATAAAAAAAAAACTGTTATTACTTTATAATTACACCGGCAAATCCTGCCGCTCTTCTCAGACGTTTAAAAACCCTGTAACAACATGTAAATACTGATTATATATTTCAATCTTCCTCATAGGTTACATACTATAGATACAAATGATATACAGTTACATAAGCTATGCTACAGTCTGAGTTCAGATTTATAAATTCAAGAGCACAGGTCAAATTGGATAAATAGTACAAGCTAATTTATCGCATTACCGATGTAATAATTGGCAAAACTTCATAAGAGATATTCACAAACAAACCGTGCAAATTTAATAAGATAAATAAAAACATATATGAGACCATAAGTATTGTAGAAATAATCAAAAGGCATTACCAACATAGAAATAAAACATGAGATTAAGAATTCTAACATCAAAAGTAGAATAGTAGTAGTAGTGATGATGATGATGATGATAATAATAATAATAATAATAATAATAATAATAATAATAATAATAACAATGAACTTTTATTAGGAGAATTCAATCACATTTTCTAAATGTAGATCATCTAAACGAGAAATAATTCGCAGCTTATCAGTGAAGCAATAGTCAAGAATGTTTTCCTCAAACATATCGGAAGTATATAATCAAGCAAAGTTTTCAAATAACTGGTAGTCCCAAATTCCAGAAATGAATTACAATAAACATACAAACGTGGCTGCTCTTGACGTTAACCAAGCTAATAAAATCTTGTATAGGCCTACCACCTCCGTTTTTACCTCTCATACAATTGGATAAATTGTAGATTTAGAGGATAAAATCTGAATAGAATGGTCTGATAATTTAATTATGAAAAACAATTATATCGTACTTTTAAATAAAACGAGTTAGCATTTGATTTCTTAAACAAACTATGAGATAGCAATCACAAAAATATAAATCCTCTACAGATCACATTTGTTCTCATCTGTATTATTCTGTCTATTACACGGAAAGCTGTTTCCCATTTCTGGTTAACGAATTTCAACTTTAAAGAAGCAAGGTCTCCGCCATCGATTAATCTCTACTTTATACCCTTCACCGCATGCAATGCCTCTGTACTTCAGTTTCATTTCCCTTCTTAAAAGTCCAAAGGCACAAAAATTCATGGGAGCACCATAAGGCGACTTGACAATGATGTAACTAAAGGAAATAGCGTGAATTCCGTCTCCTACTCCATTCTGTCCTTCTGTCCAAGAATCTGAGTGCCGAGCCCGAAGTATGACTTGAAGCTTTATCTGCATCTATACTATACGGACCTGCCTAAATTGTACCAGAACGTCAATTTGGTAATAGGATAAATGAAATTTAATTTGGCCTATTTTGGTGCCAGCAAATTGTTAATTTCCTATAATAAAAGTATCCTGGATGACCATAAAACCTTGGAAACAATTCCTTCAATTCGGAATACCATTTTCGGAATTTTTTCACTCCTCAGACGGTAGAAAATCACACGAGGTCTCTTGCAGACCCAGTATATGTATTCTTCGTCAAAAGTCGCCATAAATTTCCATCTTTCTCCTAGCAGTTACTTTTCAAGCACTTTTTTTTTTGTGACGTTCTGCAATGTCACGGGGCCACAACTTGTGAACTCTGCTCTTATGGCTTTTTCAAGTTTAAATCCTGGTAGGTGTTAGGAATGTTAAATGATATTCCTCAATTATTTGTAATGATTTGTGTGGCTGGGTTACTACCAGTGACAAGTGCCCTAACTTTCTTCACCTCACCAGCTTCCTGAGTCCCGCTTGTTGCAAGTTTTGATGTCCTTTGTAATTAATCCCATGTGGGATTTTCCCATCTTTACTTAACACTGAATTGAATCCCTTATTCGATACCATAAAATGCCTCTTCTTGCACATTTATCTTATAGTAAAATAACTATAGTTTGGATCGGAAAGGGGTGTAATAAACCCTTCCCAATAAGGCCCAATTTGCTTAGACATCTTAGCGACAACATGCATGTGAACGTTTCACAAACACAGCGATAACTGATGGTGTGATGAGTTATCCTTCCAAACCTTGACCTACCAACTCGCATGATAGCGCCACAGTCACACTATATAATATTTATTACATACTATATAATATTTACTACATACTATATAATATGTGCATTTAGAAGAAACAGGTCTACAACAGATCAGATGTTTAGTATAAGACAGATTTTAGAAAAGAAATGGGAATATAATGGTACTGTACATCAACTGTATGTAGACTTCAAAAAAGCATATGATTCAATTAAGAGGGAGAAGTTATATAGTATCCTGCTGGAGTTCGGAATTCCTAAAAAGTTAGTTACACTTATACGAATGTGTCTAAATGGCACAAAGAGTAGGGTGCGTGAAGGCAAACAGTTTTCGGACACTTTTGAAATCCAGAATGGGTTGAAGCAAGGAGATGCACTATCTCCTCTACTATTTAATTTTGTACTAGAGCATGCCATTAAATCTTTAGAGAATGAGGATGGCTTACAACTCAATGGTATTAATAAGCTGTTAGTTTATGCTGATGATGTAGTATTGTTGGCCGATAGCGAGGAGATACTAAAGGACAACACGCACACACTATTGAGTAACACTAAGAAATTAGGACTGGAAGTAAATATCAATAAAACTAAATATATGGTCACACATAGAAATCCATTAAATAATGGAAATGGACAGCTAATGACAAATGAGGGAAATTTTGAGGAAGTGGCTGAATTCAAATACCTAGGAACAATAATCACAAATAGGAATGAGATGCACAAAGAAATTAAACATAGGCTCAATTCTGGAAATGCATGCTATTATGCATTGCAGACTCTTGATGTCCCAACTCCTTTCAAAAAACGTTAAACTGAAAATATATAAAACAATTATTCTACCAGTTATATTATATGGGTGCGAAACATGGACTCTTACTTTAAGAGAAGAAAGGAGATTACAAGTATTTGAGAATAAAGTACTTAGGAAAATTTTTGGACCAAAGAGAGATGAAGAGACAGGTGAATGGAGAAGACTACTTAACAATGAACTACATGGTCTTTACAGAAAGCCAGATATAATAAGAACAGTTAAGTCTCGTAGACTGCGATGGGCAGGACATGTTGCACGTATGGGGAATGAAAGACTTGCATGGAAGCTTCTTGTAGGAAAGCCAGAGGGAAAACGCCCAGTTGGTAGACCAAGAATGAGGTGGGAGAATAACATTAACTATGATTTGAGGGAAGTAGATTATACAGGGAATGATTGGAAAGCATTAGCTCAGGATAGGGATGTATGGAGAGCTTATGTCCGTGCGGCCATGAACCTACGGGTTCGATAGTGCCAGTGAGTAAGTAAGTATAATATTTATTACATACTATATAATAGTAACTCGTTACCAGATTTCCAAATTTATGTGTATTATTTTCTCTACAATGGGGAAATACTTTAATTTGAATTTTAAAAATTATGGAAACTTACATATTTAATCAAAATTAAGTGGAAAGTAACACTACTATTATGAGGTATTTTTCAATTTATAATGAGTTGGAGAAAAAAATTGTATACCTCACCTCATAAAATTACGTGTTTTCACGAAACCGGTTTCAAAGATAATTTCACCTTCATATTCAGTCAAACTCCAACTGACTGAAGTTTGACTGCAGATGAAATGACCTTTGAAACCGGTATTGTGATAACACGGAATTTTATGAAGTGAAATATAAAAACATTTTCTCCAACTCATAAATTGAAAACTTTATTTATATTTTATGGATACACTAAAATGGGATATAAAATAATTTGAAATAAGATTAATTTGAACAGCATTATACTCTTTTTGTGTGTGAATAAAAATAATATACTAATGATCGAATGGCGCAAGTAGACAACAGGAAACCATAAAAATTACAATAACTTCCGCACTAATTTTAAATAGGTATAGGCATTTTGGAAGAAAAAAAAAGTGAACTGATTCCACTACAGTAAGAGGTTCATTCTAAATAATCGGAACAAGTTGTCAGTCCTGCATGACGGCCGCCTTTGCCCCCAGAACATTTCTGATACTTATTCCTGTTATACATTGAGTCTACCTAAGGCCCATGGTGTCGCCAAGTTCAAGGCAGTTTAAGAGTATTGATACTATGGGGGATCGAACTCTTGGGCTTCTGGCTTGTATAGTACTCACTATGACACGTTCATTACATGACATTAATGTAACAGTAAACAGAGTTTCAAGTCTTCAAACAACTAGCTAAATCACACTAATATCAATACATTTGTATAAACTGTACAAATAAATAATTATCAAAAATACGTTAATCTAACAAATTAAAACATATATTTTAAGCATTCTTATCTGATAACACAGTTCTAAAAAATAATAAAAAGAAAAAATTGTGTATATATTTTTCATAAGTAATGCCACGAGAGATTTCCAAATTATCGATAAATTCACGACTCACTAAGTGAGGAGTGAATTTGGAAATCAAGAGTGGCATTTGTTAGGACTACTTAAGGAATAAAATTATGCTGTTTACTCACAATCATTATTGAAATATAGTTATTTTAAAATGTTTATATATTTAATGTAAACGGCGATGTTTGAAAACAAATGAGAAATGATTGGTACGCTTTATCTGCTTTTTTGTTCATCACTGCAACCAGATCATATTATTTATTGCCAAAGGAATGCAATATTGTAAGAATGCACTCTAGTGGAGAGAAAAAAAGAAACATCTAACTGTATATTAATTCATTTCTGATGTCCTATGATGTAAATATGACAATTATATTTTTCTGGAATGTTATTACCTGGGAAAAAATACATTTAAGAAAGTGCAAACAGTGATTTCTTTTTTTTGGTGGTATAATCAATTGCTACAAATGTTTTTATATGAACTCCCGCACGCGCTATGTGTTGACATTCATGCACACTATATATATATATATATATATATATATATATATATACACACACACACAATCTGGTAGCCGTATTTCTTAGAGAGTCAGTCACTGCAAAATAATGCTATGACATATTCAGAATGTTAAGGAGGTGCTTTATTTATTATGATAAACTTTAGTTGGTAAATTCTAGGCGAAACACGACTGTGATTGGTTGTAAATAAAAAATCATTGAAACGTGATTGGTCATTAACTCCCATTTGGGGCATGAGTTAAATAATCATAAGTTAAATAATCACGAGTGATTTGCAAATTGTAGATAAATTCACGACTCACGAAGTGAGTCGTGAATTTATCTAGAGAATTTGGAAATATAGAGTGGCATTTGTTAGGACTATTTAACGAATAAAATTAAGCTGTTTACTCAAAAATCATTATTTAAATATAGTAATTTTAAAATGTTTATTTATTTAATGTAAACGGCGATGTTTGAAAACAAATGAGAAACGATTGGTACGCTTCATCTGCTTCTCTTGTTCATCACTGTAACCAGATCATATTATTTATTGTCAAAGAAACGCAATATTGTAGGAATGCACTCTAGTGGAGAAAAAATGAAACACATCAAACTGTATATTAATTCATTTCAGATGTCCTATGACAATTATATTTTTCTGGAATGTTATTACCTGGGAAAAAATGATTTAAGAAAGTGCAAATAGTGTTTTTTTTTGTGGTATAATCAATTGCTACAAATGTTATATTAACTCCCGCATGCTATACGTGTTGATATTCATGCACTATATATACAATCGGTAGCCGTATGAGAGTCAGTCACGGCAAAATAATGCTATGACCTATTCAGAACGTTAAAAAGGAGGTGCTTTCTTTATTATGATAAACTTTAGTTGGTAAATTCTAGGCGAAACTCGACTGTGATTGGTTGTAAATCAAAAATCATTGAAATGTGATTGGTCATTGACTCCCATTTGGGGCATGAGTTAAATAGTCAATTGAAATAAATTATATAAAGTTACGAAAGGATCATCATCATCATCCAGGGATTAAGCCTGTTGGCTCGTTCCGGTTTCATGAAAGCTAGAATTGTTAAAATTGTTCAGACTCTTCGTATGGTCAATACGGTTGCTTTCATGAGAACATTTAGTAATGTAGATTGTCCCCTGAAGATGTTACTGGCACCTCGCAGGTTAAGACGATTGAAGCGGCTGCCTTCTTAAGGTTCGTCGTCATTACCTCCTATTATATCAGCCCTAGTGGGAGGGTTGCCTCTTCCGCTCTTCTCAGACCGTTGAGGGCTTTCTCCTTGTTACCCCGGAGATGGGTCCTTATATTTCGCCCTAAGGAGAGGATTGTCTCTTCCGCCAATTATAACATTTGAAAGCTTGTTCCATTTCGTTGTTCTTGCCAAATTGTTCATATATCTGACATCTTACGAATAATAAGAAATATAATTGTGAAAATTCTCAAATGTCAAGATCTAATGAAACTAGCACCTTTCAGAATTTGACATATTATGCTCGCTGACTTTTAGCGAATTCCGAAGGAATGAAAATATTCCGGTTGTTCTCATCAATATATATATATATATATATATATTAAAGATCTTTACCGATGTTATCTAGTATAAGCTACACCGAAAATGACCATGGCTAAACAAAATGTATATATAAGTGTGTGTGTGTGTGTGTGTTTATGTGTGTGCGCGTGTGTGTGCGCGCGCGTTTTAACGCTCTAGCGGCCTCAATTTTTGTTTTATCAGAACCAAATCTGACATATAGAAATCAATTTAAAAAACAAAGGTCGAATTCGATAACCAGCAACATCAGACCATTAGGTGTAGGTGTTCACCTAAAACGAAAATTTAAAAATCGCTCTGGTGATAGCAATTTTGGAGTTTCACAAACAAATTCAATACATAAATGCTTCGTTTGTTTATTTCGTCGCAATTTATAAGAAACAACATTTTATTTGATATTATTTAATAAAGTACTGGAAAAATGAATCAGTAGATAATGTTTAAATTTCTGATAGATTATACAATATGCAATAGGTGTTCTTACGATTATGCACGATTTCCTGCAGTCTGGCACTTTTAAATAAGCTGTCATCAGAAAACGAGTTTTTTCCAATTTAACAAAATAAATATTCCGTAAACCAGCAAAATCGGACTATAAATTCAATTTGCTGAGGAACTTACGTAGTTCCTGTGCGACGGACTTTTTTACTTAATAAAGAACTTCCAATATACTGACAATGCTACTCTCCACTTCATATGTAATACATTCTCTTAGTTTGTCTTTTACTTGCCAGATGTAAGCAAACTAATCCAGTGACAATTCCTTCTGTCATTATTTCATTCGACTATTAAGTGTCCAAGAATTTTTAAGAAAGGAGAATACAGTTATTTAAAAATATAAAATACAAAAATGTTCATGTAGACCCTATATAAGTATTTTAATATATAACAAACTTTGTTCGATAGCAATAACACCAAGCAGTTAAAAAGCTACATCTCTCAGCTATTATTGCAATTCCACAATATAACAATTTTTTTTTTCAATATAGTTTCACTTAAAACTTAATTTCTACTGCTTCTATACAGTCGAACTTCGCATCAAAATAAAAGTTATGAAAATATACAAATTACTCTCAAATAAAATAAATATTTTCTTCTTACCATACGAGACCTGTGGTGGAAAAACTGAAGCAAAGCTATGGATGGCAACCGCAACGGAAACGCAAATATTCCCTTGTTCAACATCTTTAAGAAGCAAACAAACTGAGTAATGAAACATTGGTATTTGCTGCACCTGTCAGATCACACTTATGTGCAAATAGCCACAGATTCTCTTACACTTCAGACGCAATAACTGCCTTATGTTGAACCAAACTGAACTTGATAGAAACAAGCGTTATCACTTTTTAACATATTTAGCATTCCAATAAGATGCACATACATTACGTCACTATATGCCAAATCTTGCACAACATGTCACTTAACTGTAGACCTACATATTACGAAATTTCCCTGTCTTGTCACCAACCCAAATATTATATTGTATGCATGCAGTGCAATAAAGTTCAAGCTTATATTGTTCTAATACAGTATATCAAAACGTTATACTAAAAAAAAAAAAAAAAAAGTTTTTTATAATTTTATATTAATGAGAAAGGAATTCCGTTGGCTAGCCACTGAATATATAGCTGATGTCAACATAAAAATCATCAATCTCCAACCAATGATGCGAGGAAGTGATAGGTAGTTAGACCAATATTCCAATCATATTTATATCGGTCAAGTTCTGTTTATCAATTTTCTAGGATAGTGGACTAAAGGGTCCATCTGAAAACGAAAAAGTGAAGAAAAATCTACGCTCTTCTGTTGCCCGGGAATCCGTTCCTTAGATATTTCCATGCTTGAAGTACGCCTACCTGCCCAACTTTCATTTCCTACACTATATAACCAAAAGTATAGAAATCCCTGAGTCTTCTCATAGGTTAGCGTGATTGCAGCAAATTGTGTGTGTACTGTTCAGTAATACAAACAATAACAACGTGGTCTGCAGAACTCAGCGTTTCAACGTAACATTGTCATATGTGCCCACCTAAGTAATAAGTATATTAAAGAGTTTCAAATCCTTCTGAAGCTGTCAAAATAATTTCAAATGTTGCCATAAAAGGAAACATGTTGGTAATACCACACGAAAATGACTTGGTAGGCCGCATATTATGTCCGAAAGACATAGTCAATCTTTGAAATGTCTAAAAATCACCCGTTGTCGGTTGAATCAATTACTCAAGAATTCAACCGTGCTACCAGCAATAAACTGTTCGTCCTGAGTTGGGGTAATTGTGCTTTCTTGGCCGAACAGTTGCACACAAGTCAAACATTTTCCTTCTGATTAATAATCGTCGCCTGAAATACTGTAAAGAATACATCACCGGATAGTGGAATATTGGAAATTTGTGTTTTTTTTTTCTGCGACTAGTCTGGCTATAACGTTGTAGAAGTCTCATAGAAGGACTTGGATGTGGCAAATTCCACATGAAGGATACCTGCTTTGTTAACTGTAGAAATTTGGAGGTAGCATTACAGTGTGGGGTGGCTCCGTGGCGCAAACAGTTAAACGCTTGCCTCTCGCCGCTGGGGTCCCGAGATCTAGTCTCGGCCACTCCATGTGGGTTTCGTGATGGACGAAACGGAGCTTGGGCAGGTTTTTCTCGGGGTTTCCTCTCGTTTGTCCTGCCACAATTTAATTTCCACCATTTCTCCATACTCATCTAAACCACATCATTTCATTTCGTTCATCTGCCCCAGATGGCGTGTTGTCAGGCGTGGTGTGCCGGCACCCTTGTCACTCACAGGCTCCCCCTCTCTCTCTCACACTATATATATATATGACACAAAAATAAATGCCTGGACGGGATTTGAACCCGGACCTCTCGATTGTACTCGAGGATGCTATCCATTACACTACCAGACAAATCCAATACAAACACTTATTTTTCTTAATATATATATATATATATATATATATATATATATATATATATATATATATTCTCCAATGAAAAAAAATTAATTATATATACAGAACAGATGGCGGTGTAATTATCTGTGAGTTCCATACGATTCTAACAGATGGCGGTGTAAGGTAAATGGTTTATTATTTAACAAAGAGAGATCCAGATGGCTGTGCTTTTTGTTGCAACCGCGAATTTCAATTGAATTACAAATATTGATTATTTCATAATTTAAGTGTGTTCAGTGTTTATTTTATTTTCAAAATTATTAATTTCGTGTGTATTAGTTTTAAGTAATCTGGCTGAAAGACAGCAACTTAATTTAAATTCTTAACGTATACCTTAGCCACAGCAACGCGTGGCATATAGGGTAGGGGCTCATCTCCTCTCAACCCTCGACCCGACCCTGAGTTGGACATGAGTTGAGGATATTTATTTATTACAGTGTGACTGTTTCTAATGAGCTTAGTCGCATAGCAAAACTGAATGACAATACAAACGCAAAAAAATTATCAAGACATTCCGAATAATGTTGCACTACCTACCGTAGAGGACCTTTTTCATGATGATATCCATTATTTGTACCAGCGCGATAATGCTTCATGCGATAAAGCAAGGACTGTAGAGAGATGGTTTTGAGACAACGTTCAGTAAATGGACTTGCTGGTCCTGAGTACCGACTTCAATCCAATCCAATCCAATCCAATCCAATCCAATCGAATCCCTGTGGGATATATTAGATTAGTAGACTTCCCTCCAGACCCCAAAGATCTACGACACTACCTTCTCTGTTAGTCTGTAAGAAGATTTGGCTGTCATTCTTATACAAGCGATCACTACTCTAGACAGGATAACTATGAACAAACAAACAAACAAAATATTAAGATATCTATAAGAAAGACTTAAAAAAAGTAAGAACTGCATGAAAATCAAAACCTACTAACATAATAAAGCAAAGTCATTTCACGTTATCATGAAAATATATTCATAAGAAAAATTGAGGAACAAGAATTTCCAGAAATATTAATATATTAAGCCTATAACTGAAATAGTTTCCGATTCATTGGGGGGGGGGATCCGAGTCTCAAAGCAAATCTTCTCTCTCCTCAGAGTTTAATCAAATAGATTTTTGTTAAATGTACAGCCCTGGCCTACATCAATCAAACTGTATTCTATTTACGTACACACTTTCAGACATTGCTTATAAATGTTTTGACGCATTTAAATGTTAAAAGACTGGCAGGAGCTCTGTTCCATTTACATCATGCAAATGTATTTAAAATACATCGCATCGCGGAAAGTGTACAATGTTATATATTTCAGTCGACTAATTTCCTTCAGAACACATGATACGGATCTACATAGCACACTTCAAATATCATTCATTCAAAACTTTTTTTTAAATGCAGGCACAACAATTTATTTTACTTACATTTTTATTGTACAAGCATTTCAGAATGCACTTGACTAACTTCTGTCACTAGTGGTCTTGTATCCGTCCCCTACTTAAATCACGGCAGGATTTATAATGATCTTTGCAGTCAAGGAAATAGGCCTATAGTCCATATGTTTGCAATAGTCTAATCAAGGTAACTGCTTAGCCGCCGTATTGAATCAAGCGATAAGTTGTACGGTATAAGGAATTGGGGGGGGGGCTGAGACTGTCTCGCATTGCAGCGTGCAACCCTGCATTGAGTTTTAAGACATGAAGAGACAGAGGATTGATACTCCAGTATGAGCTTAATCTGATTAATGAAAATACGTGGACTGTAGTACTGAAATGGGGCATGATCTAGCAGAGCTGATAAGGTAATATGTTACAAGTCGTTACGCAGGTTTGACAACCAGGCTGAATCAAATGCCAATTGTCTAAAAAAGTGAGAGCCTTAACCTCATACTACCCCAAGGCCCTCCTAAGGCGTTTTAGTGGGATCACTTTACCTTTTCTTTACAGTACTGAATGGGTACAGTGCGTTTCAGAAATATTACCGCCTTTTATGCTGAAGAAAGAGCATAATATATTAGCGAAGGTTAAAAATATAAACTTGGTACCTGAGATCTTAGCCGTCACTAACAATTAAATGCATTTATTAGTTGAGGACGACAGATCCCAGGTATCAATTTTATATTTCTAACTTTTACAAGGTGAACACAACGGTTTCGTCTCTCTAGGTATTGCAATTAAAAACTTTCGGTTTTAGTACAAAAAATTCGCATCAATTTATTGAAACATCCCGACACCAAATGAAAATTGGGAGTCTGAGCGGTTATATCAAGAAGAAAAATCTTAGGACCAACATTATACTGTTGAACTGTTTAAAAAGTATATGATTACAAACTCCAAAAAGAAAACTTCTCGACATGGTAATGCTACTTGGATACAGTAAATATAAAATGCATTTAGTAAATGGAAAATATTTGTTTAAAAGTTTTTTTTATACTAAGATACATTTTAACAAAACAAAGTCATTACCCGCATTCAATTCTTAGTCCTTAAAATTCCACCGCAACAATCCAAATATGCCTTGGCGCAGAGCTACGGGACTTGCGCTGGTTCTAGTCTCCATGGGGGAAGAAATTTTCTCATGGAATTTCGGCCAATATGGGACCGGTGCCACCCAGCATCGTGAGGTATTTGGGTAGCTAAAATAAGCAGCGTCTCTAGGTTAAAAAACAGCTATAACGACTGGAGAACCCGACATGCTTACCACATGTCACCCCTACACTGGCTACATCTGTGATTAACACGTGTTAATATGAGGCCAGCAGCCGGTTGCTAGGCCAAGAACCTTCTAGGCTTGTCGCGTCGTGGAAAGTGAGGGTAAATCCAAATATTCACTCTCTTACGGAAATGAAAACAAGAACATTTTAAATGGGCAAAGTGAAATCTAGAATTTTTCGTATTTTTTCTAATGTCTACTGGTTCGGTTTTGAAGCTAGGTAGATTGAAATCATGTTGCATGTTTTATAAAGCATACTTGTTTTTATATAATGGGTCGGAAGGCGGCTCAAACAGCGGTGAAGGGAGAATAAATCATTATTATTCTTCATCTGCATAATCAGCCCAAAACTTAAAATGATTATTGAACACAGTGAATAGAGCTGTAACAAGAATTTCAAGGCTTAGGCACTAATAAACCATTATGAAATGAGAAAAGTTTTCATAAACAGGAGCAAATCAGACAGCCCTACAATAATAAACTAAATCACCAGGAGACTAATTCTGATGAAAAAGAAAAATCCAACATAGGTATAGTGTGACAAAAATAAACACTGAATCCATATCATCGTCCGTAACAGTTTCATAATAGTAGGATCTACAGTCCGAAATTACATCATTGGCGAACTGTTAAGAAACAGCGAGGTTATCAGAAAAATATACAGTATTCAAGGAAACATATATACTCCATAAATGACTTTTAGAACAGGGCGAAAAAAAAAATTGACATTTTTTTTGGGTCGAATGGAAGAAGAACGAGGACCTTAAAAAACAAAATCTGAGAGCTACTGTAAACATGAAAGAGATTCGGTAGTGTGGTAATGTATGAGCTCTATATTTTGCCTGGTAGAGCGGTGGACTAGTGGTTATGCCCCTTGCTTCTGGTCCCGAGGGTCGCGGGTTCAAACCTGGCCGGGGTCGATGGGTTTTTTAGGATTGAAAAATTCAAGGAGCAAGTTCTCCGGGAACAACTTTAAGCCGTGGGTCCCGAGTCTGAAGATTTTCAGGCTCGTAAAAGATCCTTAAGCCTGAATGAAAGGTCTCTAAGCAAAATTTACCTAATTTTCCCGTCCTCGCACTACCTTGGTTTCCTAGATGTCAGTATGAGGCGGAACGCTGACCACGGACCGCTCAAATGACATCTATACGAAAACAAGTGTAACTAAATTAGTATGGTTCAAATTCTTCCCTGTACGGGAGAGCGCCTAAATCTCTGTTAAGGGAAACATGGGCTTACAAGATACAAGAAGAAGAGAGTTAAGGCTTATTTCTTCTCTACTTCTTAACCACGTAAGATCAAATATACAAAAATTACGAGTTTTATAACTCTTACAGCATAAATAAATTGTTACAATATAATTACTATATAAAATATGTTAATTCGGTCTAACATTAAGAAATAAAAGGTAAAAACTGATGATAAGAATAATTTAAATTAAAATAAAACTGCCATTGCACAAAACAAATGTCATTGTTTAAAGGAGAAAATAAAATTATCCACAACAATTGTGTAAGGTTGACTTAAAAGTGTTAGGTGTGTGATAACACCTGCTATTTTAAGAAAGGAAGTTCCGGAAGCGGGTAGTGGCTACTGTGAAAAAAGAATAAAAAGTGTATTGTGAAGGGGTATTGTTAAACTGCTTGTGACCTAGTGTCAAAACTGTTATAAAATAACTGTTCAAATCTGGACGGGTACAGAGGGGAGAAATTTAAAAATATGCAAGGGAGTGCAATTTAAATCTGTAAGACGGAGCCAAAACAGATAATTCAAGTATACGCCAATATGGTTATATCAGTGGGTGTTTAAAATGAAACGAATTGCAAACATTTTAAAGACGCTACAGTCTACAGATGTCGAAGTTTTGGTCGTTAGTTATCTAATTTATTACATTATAACGTCGCTATCGAAGCTTGGCAACGCGAGATTCTGCGCAACAGTAGGTTCTCCACAAGGATATATCAATATGTTGAATAATATTTACGTTAGTGCTGAACAAACGAATATAGAAGATAATTTCGTTTTTATACATGACGGCCCGAAAGATTCTGCCTGGAATACCAGAACATAGGTTCTATCCGACGCCAACGGTTCAAAATGAATGCAGGTGTATATACCACTACGTTCCTCGTAGAGACATCGGCGCTCCCCTAACAGGAGATTCTTGACTAAGCTAATTTATTTATTTATTTATTTACTTAAATGCAGTGGCGTTTGACACCTGTCATTAGCCAACAATGACTGGGAAAAACAAACAATAACACAAAATATTATAAAAGATTCATCATCTTTTCCCTGGCTTCACGGTATCTGTCCACGAAATTGTTGGTTGTTAGGGATGGGCAAGTTCGGATTGATCAGCATCCATATCTTCCATAGTTTTGCAGAGAATACATTGTTAAGCTTGTAGAAGACCGAGGAGATGAAGGTGTTTACCTAGCCAGCCGTGTCCTGCAGTACGGAAAGGATTCAACGGCTACTGTTCTAGGCCAATCTGGGAGTGTAGTTTGGATGGATACTTTCCAAGATTCATTGGTCATTTGTATCTCTAGGAAAGTTCTGAAGGATTCTCTCACTCTGAAGCGAATTTTCATAGCTGCTCTAGAGTAAGATATAATGTTCGATGATGTTTGGAGGATTTGAGTCCCTTTCTTGACCAGCAAATCTGCCATTTCATTCTCTGTAATGCCACAATGGGATGATAACCACCGCAGAGAAACACTTTTACCTGTTGTACTAAGATTTCTGATGATCTGTCTACTCTGTAATACATCTTTGTTAATTGGAAGTAATTTGCTATTGCAGATATGGCTTAGAATCGCTCATCCGACAGCAATCACAAACGATTGAAATCTGCAGGTTAGTTGGCTCAGGTCTGTGGATATATCTCACCAAGCTAATTTAGTTACGCTTATTTCCTTACATATGTCAGTGAGTGACAATGTGGTCAGCCAATGCCTCAATGAGACATCTAGTAGGAAACTAAGGTATTACTTGGACGAAGGAAGATAGGTTAAATTTTGCTCAGATGCACTAATTTAGGCTTGAGGTACGTTTACGATCCCGAAAATCTTCAGTATCGGGACCTATGGCTAAAAGTACCTTCTGGAGGACCTGTCCATTGGACTTTTCCAACCTAAAATCCATCGACCTCGGCCGGATTTGAACACGCGATCATCGAGACTAGAGGTAAAGAACATAACCACTAGACAAATGAATGCAGATCCCTCGATAAAATCCAAATATCAATCCACTGTAACATTTCAAGAAAGAAACTGGCAAGTCGCTTTTTTTTTGTCAAAATGGAGTTTGATGTGTCATTACGATTCTCCATGAAAAGTACTATGATTTAGATGCGTAATGCAGTAAAAGATACAGTTTAGTCCTGGGTTTTTTACCTTCAAAATTTGGCATACAGGTAAGGAAGTATAGATGTACAACTAAAAGTACGTTTTATAGGTTTCAAGGAAAAGGTGACTTACCTGTACCTGTTTCTTTCACTGTACCCTTCATTTGTAGTGTTGTTTAAAAGTATAAGCATTCAAATTTAATTCAAATACGACTTGAAATACCTTCTTCAAGACGAATGTCATTAAATTCCATCCTCTGTAGTCGAATTTGATTCATTCAAATTCCTAAGAAATTATCAGCTACCATGAATGCCAAATGCAACAGTAAAGAAAAAATGTTTTTTTAATTAGGGCTTTTATAAATAATTCTTGTAAAGTAAGATAATAGAAGCTTGTGTGTGTTTTTGTATAAAGTTCTGCAATGTATTGTTCAAATGCCTGCAATTAAATGAGGTGTTTGTGGATAGGAAATTCAACGAGTAACACGTTCAGTCAAGAAGTACAAACATTAGTAATAAATTTAATCTCGGAAGTTTAGGCTCCAAAAATTACATTTAGGCACCTAAAATATTCATTAAACTTAAAATAGTTATAAAATATTAATTTAGGCTTTCAAAATATGTAATACTACATATTCACTACCATTGAGATCAAAATGGATGTAAGAATGATAAAATTAATAAAAAGGAAAAATGAATTCATCATTTTCCTTCCACGGAGGTAGGTCACTTGTTGGCCTGTTCCGGTCCCACTTTAGACTTAGTCCAAAAGTCTCTTCAATGGTCTTCAACTTTTCCCAACTGGTTTATAAGACTTCAGAATTTCTTGTAGTTCGTCGCTTGGCATTCTATCGACATGTTCTAACCATTCAGTTTTGTAATTTTCTATTTTTTTTATAATATAGTAATAGGTTAATTAACTGTAGTAAATCTATTTATTTTCCATGACAATTTTGAACCGTGACAAATATGTGTCATTAAAAGGGGGAAATTTTAGGTTTAAAAACGCAAAATAACAAGCATTTTAGGCATAGTTAAATTCTTCCAGCTGGTATAACTTTTCATGAAGTTTGTTCCTACAAAACTTTTAATGTATTAACAAGGGGAAAAATTGTATGCATCTAATATAAATCATCTAATAATAAATTAACTTCTCTGCAAATTAATTAAACTTTTTTTTATTCTCATTCTGCAAGTCAATAGTACAAAATGTAAAGCTAAGCTCACATCAGCGGATTCTTAAGTATGTACAAAATAGGGTCATTAAATCTACAGAATAAAAACAAACCTAAGAAATACTGTAATGAAAAATAAAAATAAAGAAAAGAAATTCTCCAATCTCATCCATTGACTTCGTTTATTTTCGCTTCCACTTAGCGTTAAAATGTCTCCTATTTCATTGAATAGAAAACTGCGTTAACTCTCGTTTACCCCAAATCGGTTAAAGTAGCAAATCTGACGGCTATGAATGTTTTATTTTTAAACGTATTCCGATTTAGGGTCTTTCCACTTTTCAGCGGTTGCCCTTTTACCAGCCGGCTGCTGGCCCTTCACATCCACATGTGTCAATCACAGAGGTAGATGATCAACAGCCAGTGTAGGGGTGACATGTGGTTAGCATGTCGAGTCCCCCAGCCGTTATAGCTGGTTCCTCAACCTGGAGCCGCTACTTATTGTAGCTACCCAATTGCCTCACGATGCTGGGTGGGCACCGGTCCCATACTGGCCGAAATACCATGAGAAAATTTCTTCCCCCATGGAGACTCGAACCAGCGCAAGTCCCGTAGCTCTGCGCCAAGGCTTCCTACCTTAACCGCTCGGCTACGGCGCGGGACTTTTTTTTTTAACGTATTACATTAGTATTTCCCAAATAAACCTAGTGCTAGAAGGATTATCAGTAGATCCAGATTAAGATGGTTTGATGATATCCAAGCAGACATAAAAAGATGGGAGACAGAAAGCATTGGATAGGAATGATTGGGCGGCTGTCATGAGGGAAGCTAAGGCTACATTTAAAGGGCAGTAACGCCAATGACGATTTTCCCAAATCTTCCAAACTTTCTCTAAAGTAAGGAATTTTATTTAGTTTAAAAACTGCGTAATATTAATTCCCTAAGTTGTTTAACGATTAGCACGCTTTTCTAGCATCTCAAATTATAATCTAGTCGATCCTGATAGAACAGTGGTTACAATGCTCGTCTCATTCCGAGGTTCGCGGGTTCAATCCCAACTGGGGTCGATGGATTTTTTAGAGCATAAAAACACTGAGTACAGGTTCCTTTGGAAGGGAAGTAAATGCATGGGCTCTATGCCATTGACTTGGGCCATGTAAAATAATCTCTAGCTTGAAGTAAGAAGCCTCGGCAAAACTACCAGGTTTAAATTGCGACCCTAATGATTTACGTTGTAAAATGACGTCGTTAAACATTCTACACTGTGCCTCTATAGAGAGTCACACTTTGATATATTTGTAATTCAAAAACTAATATACCTAAGCTGACGTATGAAGATTAATACAATGCACTGAATATTAAGTTTTTTTTTTTTAATTTCCTCGAATGACCATATGTTGCGCTCTACGCGCCACAATGCAACCTTGGCATTTTATGGTGATAATAAATGCTTTCTGCGTTCATAGCCGTCAGATTTGCTACTCTTAACTAATTTGGAGTAAACGAAAGTTAACGTAGAATGAAATAGGAGACATTTTAAAGCTAAGTGTAAGCGAAAAAAAAAAAGTCTATAGATGAGATTGGAGAATTTATTTTCTTTATTTTTATTTTTCATTGCAGCATTTCTTAGGTTTGTTTTTATTCTAACGTTGTGCTATGCAAGTGTAAACAAAATTAATTTCGGACCACGTATCAAAAGCACGCTCCCTCCAGGATATCGATAGAGATATGGTATCACTAATTGCCACAACTGGTAGTTTATCTTCACAGAAAAGAAGTAGGCGATCAGAAGTCTCCGATGAACATGTAAGATCTTCCAACACAACAGCGCAAAGCTTCTCGTGAGAAGCATCGGACAGAGTGGAGGGTATTAAGAAAACAGGTTGCACATTAAACCGTATCAGAAGCTTAAGAAACTGGGTAGAGAATAAAGATTTCGATTTGCATTTTGTTTTCAAGAGTTAGGAGAGAATGTTAGTTATGCAGACCGCATTATTTTGAGTGACATGGCATCATTTCACGTTACTGGAAAAGTGAATCGTCGTAACTGCCGCATTCAGGGAATGGAGAATCAATCATTGAGTATGAGCGAATCAACCAAGCTGAATGTTTGGTACGCCATGTTACATAGTAAGCTGTAAGGTGACTTTCTTCACGACTGACACTATCGATGGGATATCTTATCCTGACATGCTCAAACGTTGTTTAATGTCACTATTGAATGAGGATTCAGAAGAATATATGTTCCAGTAAGATGTAGCACCGCCTCACTATCACTAATCGGATGCATCCAAAACGTAGGATACGACGAACAGGGCCTCCTGACAATGATTTTAAGAAATGGTCTTCGCAATCGCCAGATTTAACCCTATGATATATTCTTATGTGGGATTACATAAAGGACAAGAGTTTTCGTTCCACAACTTCCACGCGACCTTCGTAAACTTCAAATGAAGATTGAATAAGTCGCAGCTACAGTCATACCTGTATCAGTCATGATGTTCAGCCTGGCAAGTGTTAAAATACCGTATTGATATTAGTTGTATTACACACGGCGCCCACATCGTTGCACTATAATGCAATGTCTCACAGAAAAAAATCACAAGTGAGCCATCAATCGATAAATTACATATGATAGTATATGAATAATAAATTTATTAAAATGTGACTTTCTTCAGGGACACGCTGTACTTATTCTTGTTACATTACAGAAATGTATCTTACGATATAGTGCCTCCAATGGGGTGCACTTACCCTCATGAGGACAACTGAGTACCTGCTTAATATGAGAAATACCGGTGGCGAAATAGATATAGGAAAACAAAGTATTGTTGACAGACTGCGTCACACTAACAACATTTTGATAGCCAGTGATAGCAACTACTTCTGTCTGCCTTAAATTTTTGGAGCTGTTGTGTCATATATTTATTTTATATAAATGTTAAGCGAAATTCCAGAATGTACAGTATTTAGCTATTTAAGTCTTACTTTTTTTAATGTATCAACATTATATACTGACAGAAGAAAATTAACTCATGAAATATGTTACTGTAGTCTAATATGATGGTTCAGTAGCCTCAAACTTAAATCCTTATGTGGCTGAAAACTGTATCTTACGAGCGCAGTAAAGCTGTTTGTGGAGTGAATGTAAGTTGAAATGACAGTAAATGAACAGTGTTTCCTTTTATCGCATCATAGCAAACAAATATTTCTATTTTCTTAATCAAGATAACTTAATGAGAAGAAAAACTAGTACAACATAACATTTACAGCTTGTTGACACAGTACAATTTAACGTTACCATGCCGCAACCTTCTGCCATAAATTATATGCATACTGCAACAAACATTAAACATCAAAACAGAGTGCAAATTAAACACACACGAAAAATCTTTTGTATAAAAGTGAACTCTCAGAATATATATAAACAACTAAAACAAAACATGATTGTATAACATACTTCAGATATGTCAAAGGTGAACAGATACAAGTTAAAATTAGCAAAACAGATTCTCGTGTTCTTACAGTACGAATGTTTTATTTCCCCAGGACGTTTTCAATTCTTTAGTGAACCCTGCTTTAAAACTTATGGTGTTATTCATTCCGTGAGAAACGACAATGTTTTTTTCACTCCCAGTGAACAATGGCCTAAGACCATAATAATGGAAATGAAGCTTGCATATCCCGAAATCAGTAACTGGATATATGGCAAATATCACGTATTCGAGACACCCTCTCATGAAAGGAAGAACGTCGACAATGGACAACTACGGATCTGAGTGCAACCTTGAGTAAAATTGTAAGTGGAACATCAACACTAGAACCAAACATGAATTACAGGATTACTCACAACCAGTGCACATAGAAAAACATACAAAAGGAGAAACAAATGCCAGCTCAGAGACACGCTGAAAGAAATAATTCACGAATAGCGGTAATTAGAAAAACTATTCCCGAGTTAATGGAAGATCAGTGAAACGAAACGAGGAATATGGAAAATCCTTCACAACTTCAAAATTTCTTTATAAACGAAAACGTGGAAATGGCCATACAAACCACGTCACTGGCAGATATGATATGTGCAGTAGTAGTAAACGAGAAGAAATGTTCGACGCAACTGGATAAACCGGAAGCTTCTCGCTAAGAATTAAAACAATAAATGGAACATAATTTTATACCAATCTTTCAAATGCTGTTCTTTGTTGATTTATTAATGTCTGGCCAAAAATAAAATGTTGCAATATTCAATGAGGACAAAAGTGGCAGAAAAAATGATCGCGACCAAAAATCGAAAACAACATGTAAATCGACGAGACACAGGACAAAGATATTTAAACCAGGACTGACCTAGTTAATTCGGGACGTACAGTTAGAAAATAGTAATATGTTATAAACGGGCCAGATAAAAGTGGTAAACTGTTAATGTTCCTTACAGATAAAAATAAACAGCCTGTGACAGCACTTCATATAATTGATGTTAGGTAAATAAGCTATTTTAATATCAATTGAGACACACAGCTCAACATCCATTTATAGGAATAAATAAAGCACAATCAACAATAATATTAAATTATACCTGCAATATCGAACACACTACAACCTGAATGTCTAGTATGAGTGAAAAAAAATTTAACGTTGTGGAATTGTCATTTTTACGAGGAAATCTATCCTATTATTAAAAAGTAGAGCCTATATTACAGTATAAGTACAGTATGTAATGTTAGCAGAATTATTGCTCGGCATACATAAATTCCACATAAAATCCCTTAGTTGGTGGAATAATCATTTTGGACTGTGGGAGTGGCTTGCAAATTATCTTGGGCTTTCCCAGCTCTATTTTCTTTCTTTAGGAATCTCAAATCTCAAATAGACAATATATCATATAATGATGTTGATGAAGATTTTCGGGCTGAAGACAACCCTTGAGGATGCCAGACGCAGTCGGGGAACTACAAGCCTCACGACCACGGCCTACAGCCCGAAAATCTTCAAGCTCATCGTAGCAACTCCGGCCGTGAAAGTCTACGCCAATACATATATACGTATTATTTTATTTTACAACTCTCTTTAACGGCTAGGCTTATTAGCGTCACAATTCAGATATGGGCGTAAAAAGGCCGATAAATTCTACTCAAAAGTCACTTTTTCAGGCTTGGGGTTATTTCACGTGCCGTAAATCAACAACACGGGATCCATGGTTTTAGTTATCTTCTGAAGGAACCATACACTGGAATTTTACGCCCTAAAAACCTATCGACCCCGGTCAAATTTGAATCCGGGAACCTAGGAACTAGAGGCGAGTATACTAACCATAGACCAAGAGGATGGGCTATTCTATCTTACAGCATTTCGTAAAATATATATTATGCTACAATTAAAACCAAATATTGTTTGTATTGGAAAAAAAAGTTGAAAGTTTGGGAAATACTAGAGAAATAAAAACATTCATAGCCATTGGAGATACTATATTTACTTTTAGGCATAAACGGCCATCACTGCAGTTTTCCATTATTCAACAGAATCAGAGATATTACAACGCTGAATAAGTATAAATACCGAAATGATAAGAATTAACTCGCTTTCCATTTGTCTCGTTCATAAATTTCAATGGCTACAATCATTTTATATTAAAAAGTATACGGTGTTTTACTTCTGAAGTATTTTTACTGTGTTTAAATCTGTATACCGTCAACTAACCGTTACTATCGAACCCTTAGGTTCATTGCTGCGCGGACATATCTCCATACATCCCTATCCAGAGCTAATGTTTTCCATTCATTCCTGTATAACCTACTTCCCTCAAATCGTGGTTAATATTATTCTCCTGCCTCATTTGGCCTGCCTGCCTCTATATATGATAATTCAATTTGTATCCATTTTAGAAAAATTTGAAATGAAATATGTCGTTTTATATATTAACACACTAGCTGTTTATTAATATCATAATATAAAACATGTACCATAGCTTGAGTTATCAGAGCAGCCCAAGTTTTACCAAATTTCGCTTTTTTAAAACATTAAAAATGTACATTTTCTAATTTATAAACAGAACAATGCGTAAGATAAATGGCATTTCCTTGCATATCTATAATTGGCTATGGCAGATATTTATGAATATTCAAATAATTCAAAGGTAAAATTTTATATAGGCCTATGCTAAAATTACACAGCATATTTCAATACTAATGTTTATAATCCATATTTATACCATAAGACATAAATGTGTAAAATTTTGTTTATCTTATAATAGAAACCATTGCAAATTTTACATTTCTTTATAAATTTAGTTGCTTGGATTTGTGAAGACTATACTGCAACAATTTCACAACGTGAAGCTACCACATCAATAATTCCCCAGAAAAGCTGCAAAGCATGGCATGAAAATGCTATGATTGCAGTGAAAGGCCTGCCCTTGGGCAGAATTACTATGGATGGATGGATGGATGGATAGTTTATATTGCCTCTTGCGTTGGTCTAGTGGTTATGTTCCTTGTCAGTGGTTCTGAGGACAGCGGGTTCAAATCCGGCGGGGTTCGATGGATTTTTAGCATGGAAAAATCCTAGGGACAATTTCTCCGGGAGGGACTTTAAGTCGCGGGTACCGAGTCTGAAGTTTTTCGGGTTCGTAAAACAACCTCAAGCCTAAATTAGTGCCTCTTAGCAAAATTTAACCTATCTTCCCCCATCCAACTAATACCTTAGTTTCCTACTAGCAGGCTCTTTGGGCGATGAACTAACCACATGTGACTCGCTGATATATATAAACAAAATAAGTATCACTACACTAGTCTGGACAGGAAACTTCCCACTAGGGGAAAACACACGTCCCTAGCGGAACGAACGGAGATCAATCACTTTTACATTGATTTTCAAAAATGTACAGATATAGAAGCTGTTTTTATTCAATCAATAACTAGTCTTGATAATGAGAGCTTCGCTCTCGAAACGCGTTGAGTATTTTAATATTTTTGTTTGGTAATTGGGTTTAATTGATAACTAGTTTGGCTTTTAATAATAATGTGTTTTATTGATAATATCATCTAATATTTTTGTTTATTGTATTTTTAGATGCAAGGGATAATTTTTGTATGTTTTGAACTTAGTATACAAGGCCTTAAAGCCTTAACTCTGCCAGGTAAAATAAAGCTAATATTTTTTATTGTTTTTTTTTTATTGCGGATGAGCCCATGTAGAACTACGCAAAGTACTTAGAGGCGTTTCCTTTGAGCCCAAATTTCTTTCATTCTTTTGCTATGAGCTTGTTTTCTATCGTCTGTCCAAGTTGCTCCAGTTTTTTTCTTGGTCAACTTGCCACTTATTCACCTTAATTCTAAATATATCTCTGTTTGGGATATCTTCTTTAGTAATTCCTGCCAATTTTAAGTCATTTTTTATTTCATCAATCCACTTCATAGTATCCACTGGAGCTTTACTTCTGTTTTCGTAGAATTCCATTATCTGTTTTGTAAGCCTATTTGAGTTCATTCGTTTAATATGGCCATAAAATTTTAACCTTCGTTTTCTAATATCACTATGAATGTCTGTATATATTTTTATTTCCTTTTTACTTCTGAGTCTAAATGCTTCACCTATCACTTGTGGACCTAAAACTTTTCTTATAATTTTGCATCCTTTTTTCACTACATTTTCGATATCTTTATTTCTGTTCAAAATTAATGTTTCTGCTCCATAGAGGCACTCTGGTTTAATTACAGTGTTATAGTGTCGTAATTTTGTATGTAAAGATATGCATTTTTTATCATAAGTGTTGTGAGTAAGCCGAAATGCTGTTTCCATTTTCTGGCATCTACTTTTATTGGCTTTAGTTTCAATTCCATTTTCCTGAATTATTTCACCAAGATACTTAAATTGTGAAACTCGTTAAATTTTCCCATATTTGGTTTCCAGGCATTTTGGTGCTTGTTTATTGCATGAAATATATTCCGTTTTTTTTTTCAAAAGAAATCTGCAGACCAACTTTCTCTGCAATGTCATTTAATAATTCAATCTGTTTTTGTGCTGTTACAACGTCACATTATTATTATTATTATTATTATTATTATTATTATTATTATTATTATTATTATTATATATTACTAAATATTTCAATTGTGTTGCACTGAATTAGATCTCTGAATTTGCCCGTGATAATATTAAAAATTATATTTTATTTAAGTAAAATTTCATAATGAAGAGTACAAAGAATACTTAATATAAAAACAAGGGACAATGTAGATGATGATTATTTTAAGTCATTATTTTGTGTGAATTTACTTATAAAAATATTTCAGAATGTTAATATTTTGAATTCTCAACGAATATTTCAAGAATAGTCGACCGCGGTAGTCTACTGGTTCCTTGCCTCCAGTCCCCAAGAGCTGAGAGTTTAAACCAGCCCGAGGCAGATTTTTTTTTAGGATGTAAAAATCCAAGTCCTCCGGGAGGGAGATTGGGCCATGGTTCCCTAGACTGAAGAATTTCAGGCTCATAAAAGAACATTATGACTGAAAAAAAGAGGCCACCAAGCAAAATTTACCGACCTTCATCATCGAAGTAATATCTTAGTTGCCTACTAGGTGCTCATTGGGTCGGTATGCTGACCACATGAAACTCATGACATCTGTAAGGAAATAAGCGTAACCAAATTAGCTTGGTTTAGAAACTCCTAACAAAGGAGAGGCTATGGCTAGACTCTAAGGGCCGTAAAGTCAATAAGTAATACTTCAATTGTAATATCTTAAATTCTATTGACTCAAGTGTATTATGAAATATATCAAAATCCTTCCATCCATCCATAGTAATTTGCCCGAAGGCAGGTCTTTCACTGCAATCATAGCATTTTCAAGCTATGCTTTGCAGCTTTACTAGGGTGTGGTAGCTACTCGTTGCTTTCCACACCGGTGAAGGATGATGATAATGATAAGAATGATGATGATGATGACCGGATGATTTTCGGGGAACGTTGGACCCTAAGCTTCGTGACATGTCTTACAGGTGAGGAAAAACCCCGAAAAAACCTCACCCAGGAGCCTGTCCCGACCGTGAATCGAACCTGGGCCCGCTGTGTGACAAGGCAGCACGCTACTTCGATACCACAGCGGTGGACATTTCAAAATTTACAGTTATAATTGTCCTTTGTTTGAAATATATTAAATTTTAAAGCACCGACCAATAGAAAAAAGGATTAAAGTCTCGTGATGTAATAATATTTTGTGTTATACTATTTTTAAACATTTTTTTTTTCAAATGTCAGGAGTAGGCCTACCTCGTCTCCATCGTGCTGGTGTGACCTAACTGTCGAAAGTTCACTAGCATCTGGCTCTCTATCATGGTAGAAAAACCTAAACTTCACGACAAAACAGGCCTAGAAGGTCCTTGGCCTTAAACCCGGCTGCTAGCCTCACATCCACATGTGTTAATCACATATGTGGCCTAAATCGTGATTATAGTTAGGACGGTTGATAAATATACAATCAGTGAAGTTCAACAAATATTTCCGAGGGCTTATAAAAATAAGTTAATAAATAGGGCAACCTTATAAAATATTAACCGTTAATATACTGTACTTCTGATAAAATCAGGGGGAGAAAAATTGATGGACAAGATACGCTGTTTGCTTAGTATGATTTGGGAAAAAGAAGCTCTTCCAGATGAATGGAAGGAATCAATTATCGTACCAATTTATAAGAAAGGGGATAAAACTGATTGCAACAACTACAGGGGCATCTCATTACTTTCAACTTCGTACAAAATTCTAACAAATATATTAGTCAGCAGACTTACTCCCTACATTGATGACATTCTAGGAGATCATCAATGTGCATTTAGAAGAAACAGGTCTACAACAGATCAGATTTTTAGTATAAGACAGATTTTAGAAAAGAAATGGGAATATAATGGTACTGTACATCAACTATACGTAGACTTCCAAAAAGCATATGATTCAATTAAGAGGGAGAAGTTATATAGTATCCTGCTGGAGTTCGGAATTCCCAAAAAGTTAGTTAGACTTATACGAATGTGTCTAAATGGCTCAACGAGTAGGGTGCGTGTAGGCAAACAGTTTTCAGACACTTTTGAAATCCAGAATGGGTTGAAGCAAGGAGATGCACTATCTCCTCTACTATTTAATTTTGTACTAGAGCATGCCATTAAATCTTTAGAGAATGAGGAAGGCTTACAACTGAATGGTATTAATAAGCTGTTAGTTTATGCTGATGATGTAGTACTACTGGCCGATAGCGAGGAGATACTAAAGGCCAACACGCACACACTATTGAGTAACACTAAGAAATTAGGACTGGAAGTAAATATCAGTAAAACTAAATATATGGTCACACGTAGAAATACATTATATAATGGAAATGGACAGCTAATGACAAATGAGGGAAATTTTGAGGAATTGGCTGAATTCAAATACCTAGGAACAATAATCACAAACAGGAATGAGATGCACAAAGAAATTAAACATAGGCTCAATTCTGGAAATGCATGCTATTATGCATTGCAGAGACTTTTGATGTCCCAACTCCTTTCAAAAAACGTTAAGCTGAAAATATATAAAAACTATTATTCTACCAGTTATATTATATGGGTGTGAAACATGGACTCTTACTTTAAGGGAGGAAAGGAGATTACGAGTATTTGAGAATAAAGTTCTTAGGAAAATTTTTGGACCAAAGAGAGATGAACAGACAGGTGAATGGAGAAGACTACATAACAATGAACTACATGCTCTTTATAGGAAGCCAGATATAATAAGAACAGTTAAGTCCCGTAGACTGCGATGGGCAGGACATGTTGCGCGTATGGGGAATGAAAGACGTGCATGGAAACTTCTTGTAGGAAAGCCAGAAGGAAAACGCCCAGTTGGTAGACCCAAGAATGAGGTGGGAGAACAACATTAACAATGATTTGAGGGAAGTAGATTATACAGGGAATGATTGGAAAGCATTAGCTCAGGATAGGGATGTATGGAGAGCTTATGTCCGTGCGGCCATGAACCTACGGGTTCGATAGTGCCAGTGAGTAAGTAAGTAAGTAATATACTGTACTTTGTCCGATAAAATAATAAATATAAGCAAGTTAGACATAAAAGGTCTAAGAATGGGGATAACACGACGCCTAATACTCGTAATAATAATTCCATGGCGCGACAGGCCTAGAAGGCCCTTAGCTTACCAGCCGGCTGCTAGTCTCACATCCACATGTGTCAATCACAGAGGTAGATGATCATCTAGCCAGTGTAGAGGTGACATGTGTCAACATGTCGAGCCCTCAGCCGTTATAGCTGGTTTTCTCAACCTGGATCCGCTACTTACTGTAGCTACCCAAATGGGCCACGATGCTGGGTGGGTACCGGTCCCATCTGGCTGAAATACCATGAGAAATTTTCTTCCCCCATGGAGACTCGAACCAGCACAAGTCCCGTAGCTCTGCGCCAAGGCTTCCTGCCTCGCCTAATAGCAACCTATAATTAAATAAAGTAAATAAAATAATATAGTCCCGCGTCGTAGCCGAGCGGTTAAGGTAGGAAGCCTTGGCGCAGAGCTACGGGACTTGCGCTGGTTCGAGTCTCCATGGGGGAAGAAATTTTCTCATGGTATTTCGGCCAGTATGGGACCGGTGTCCACCCAGCATCGTGAGGCAATTGGGTAGCTACAATAAGTAGCGGCTCCAGGTTGAGGAACCAGCTATAACGGCTGGGGGACTCGACATGCTAACCACATGTCACCCCTACACTGGCTGTTGATCATCTACCTCTGTGATTGACACATGTGGATGTGAAGGGCCAGCAGCCGGCTGGTAAAAGGGCAACCGCTGAAAAGTGGAAAGACCCTCAATCGGAAATAAAATAATATTACTTCAAGTCAAGAGGGAATAATTTTCAGCGTCACTTTACTCCAAAGACTCAAGTGGATAAAAAAGGATAATTACATATTAAATGAAGTGTAAATTACATATTTTTAGTGAGTTTTAATTAATCAATTCACGAAGATTTCTTCTTATTCTTCCCTATGTAGAGAGTCTGGCTCTACCCTGAGTGTACCCAACCTGAATCCTCCTTCATCCAGATTTCACTTCCGGATGATCCCCCTATAATGTAGAAGTGTATTCATTTAATATTTGGTCATGTCATATTTCCAACTTCAACAGTAATATTATTATATAAATTAAGATTTTTACCTCACACTGCTTTAGTGAAGGTGATTAAAGCCTCAAGAATAAGGTCACTTTAAAAAAAATCAGATTCAAGTCGTAAAATAACTTTAAATAAAATCGATAGAAAACTGAAAGTTGGAAGATCTCCCATTAGAAGGATAATATGGAACGAGATCTCGGAATAATGGGAGCATATGGATGTAGGAGGAAGACAGAAAAGAATGAAGGCGAATCGTTGGGATGGTCTAGACCGGTAACAATCGGTAAAACCTATGGTGATGATGATGAAGTGGAGGAGGAAGAGAATTTTTACCAAGTATTAAAAACCAAAACATTGGGTTTCATACTCGTATGTCAATATTTTATTTTTATTCATAAATCTAAAATAAATAGGTGTAAATAGTATGTTGTAATATTACAACTGCTATATGAGCTAATTTCCAAAACGTCTCTTGTAATGTGTGTGTCTGTGCGTGCGCATTCTTTTAGATTACTTTAGACACAAATGTCAACAACATCTAACTTCAGAACATCCTTTAGATCACTACAAACTTGCGTTAAAAGTGGCTACTGTTATCGAACTATCGTTTACAGAAAAAAAAAAAGAAAGAAAGAAAAAAAAGAAATTACATAGCTTCCCACAAATTTATGAAAAGGGACACGAGACCTATGGAAAATAAGCTTCTTAAATAACGAAAGTAGAGAGAAAAATTGATTTTTTTTATTTATTTAATTTATCCAAGCTCTTTAACAGCTAAGGTAATTAGCGTGACAAATCAAATCTGACCGTAATACGCCACGGACCCATGGTTTTTAGTTCACTTCCGAAAGTAAACATACTTACGAATTTTACGTCCCGACAAATGCTTCGACCTGGACTGGGTTTGAACCCACGGACCTAGGAATCAAAGTCGAGCATGGTAACCACTAGTCAACCATAACCGACACTTGAATTTTCTAGTTACATTAACAACGACCAATTTCGAAATCAGCTGTCATAATGAAATTTCATTCACGCACTGAAGCACTCCCATAAAATAATGTACTACCCGACAACATTAACTTTTTAGCCGGTGACGGGAAGTAAAGGCACTAGTGTTGAGGAGAATAAAAGTTTCTCCTTCTACCGTTGGTATAAGTAAATGACTGGGCAAAGTGGCAAAATTTGAAATAGGAGATGAAGTTAATGAAAGATTGTCGGAGTTTGTATGCCTATGATTTTTGTAATGTGACGTACAATGAGATTAATCAGCACTGATTTCCCAGCTACTGTCTGTCAGACAAATGTTGTAGGACAACAAACATTACTGGAGAATTAATTAGGTAGGCTATTCATTTATTGTATTTGTTTCAAGTTAAAACGGAGAGATTATTTTTATTATATCTATAATTAACTAACCAACTGATTGGCACTATCGAACCCGAAAGTTCATGACCGCAAAGACATAAGCTCTCTATGCATCTCTATCCTGACCTGATGTTTTCCAAACATCCCCTGTATAATTTACTTCCCTCAAATCATTTATTTTTCCACATCATTCTTGGTCTACGGAGTATAACTGGGTGCTTTCCTTTTGGTTTTCCTACAAGATGCTTCCATTGCACCTGTTTCATTCCGTATTCGTGCCACATGTCCTGCCCATCGCAGTCTAAGATATTTAACGATCCTTATTACATCTGGTTTCCTACAAAGACCATGTAGCTCACTGTTATGTAGTTTTCTCCATTCATGTGTCTGTTCACCTCTCTTTGATCCAAAAATGTTCGTAAGAACTTTATTCTCAAATACTCGCAACCCCCTTTCCTCCCTTAAAATAAGAGTCCATATTTCAGATTAATACAATATAACCGGCACAATAACAATTTTATATATTTTCAGTCTAACGTTTCTTGAGAGGACTTCGGGCAACAAGTCTCCCTGTAATTCATAATAGCTGCATTTACAGATTTGAGCCTATATTTAATTTCTTTGTGCATCTCATTCCTATTTGTTATTATTATTATTATTATTATTATTATTATTCATATTTATATAATAATAATATTATTATCCACCGCTGTGGTCCCGAGGAAGCGTGCCTTATTACGAAGCGGGCCTCGGTTCGATCTCTGGTCGGGACAAGTTTCCTGGGTGATGGTTTTTTTCGTCACCTGTAAGACAAATGTCTGTAAACTCTACGGCCCAAACAGTCCCCGTATATCATCCGGTCATCATTAACATATTCATTTAAGTTTGGGATTAAGGCCTCTCCTGGTGCATCATTACCATCATGATACCATCCTATATCATCGGGGCAGCGTAACTTCACCTTCCAGTCGCCCCAATCACAGAAGTAGGTTACAATGACGCCATGCCAATAGAGAATACCAGAATGTCGAAATGGCAACGTGGTTGCATTGAAAAAAATTATTATTATTATTATTATTATTATTATTATTATTATTATTATTATTATTATTATTATTATTGATAGGAATATTCAAATCGTCCTTTATTTTCTCCTCTTCGCAAAACTAGATAACTTTCTTAATAATTTCACGGCCTTCATTGTGAATATTGGGTTCGCACTTGACATTGTACATCTGACTATACACGACTAACGGAAAGTAAACACTGCAACTGCAGCCTAAGACAAGGGTCTACTACCTCCAAGCCCTATTCACCCTTACCACATTCTTTTAGTTCGCATTTTTTCCGCATTGAAAGTTAATGTGGCCGGGTGGTAAACCGATTTTCTTTGCTTACCAGAGAGTTAAGCAATAAAGGACCAAGAATTTGGATTTGGAAGTGATAGTGCGCATAAGCAGTTCAGTGGTAGAATAAAATCTCACCAAGTTAACTATAACAGCGGGATAGTTTAAAAGCATTAATTTAGGAAAGCTTATTTAACATACACTAATATACAATAAAACGTCAAAATGTGAGATGATTAGGTGAAGGATAGCATTAGCCTATGTTTTAAGCTATATTAAGTAGCCAACAATGCAATTAGCTAGAATAATACAATGAATCTATTTCAAAAATCTTGTAACGAATATTTAGAAGACTTATTGCATGAAGAGGCAGATCGGCAACTGTCCTCACATCCACATTGTCATTTATAGAAGTAGATCCAGCCAGTATAGTGGTGCCATAACGGGTCCCCAAGCAGTTATAGCAGGATTTCTCAACCTGGAGCCATTACTTAAGGTAGCTACCCAAATTCCTCATGAAGATGGATGGGCAGCGACCCATACTAACCGAAATTACATGATAAATTTTATTCTCCCATTGAACTCCAACTCATGCCCCGTAATCTGTGTGTCAAGGCTCGACGCTTTAGATCCCTTCGGCTACACCGCGGTACATTTAAAAAAACCGAAGGATATGGTACACGAGTTGTATAGTTCGACCAAATGAGAATATCACCATCTAGTTGGTATGTTTTAAGGCCACTTATTGGCCTGTTCCTGTGTCATTGGAGGTTCGTGGCATGTAGTCTCTTCGTAGGCATCCCCGTTTTTACACGCTTTATATTAGCTTGACCTCTATCTATCTATCTATCTATCTATCTACACATATATATATATATATATATATATATGTAACGGAATTTTCAACGTGATTTTCAACCACTTAAAATCATTGGATCGATTTGAAACTTTGAATACTTGTAAAATATCCGTGACAATACAATAATTTCATATTTTGTTTCTAAAATCATGGCCCAGAATCATCAGAAAAAAAAAGTATATCTATGTAACGGAATTTTTGAACACGATTTTCACCCACTTAGAAACATGGGATCGACTTGAAACTTTGTATACGTATAAAGGACCCTTGACAATACAATAATTTCATATTTATTTTCTAAAATCCTGGCCAGAATTATCAGAAAATCAAAAAAAGTGTGTATTTGTTTCTATGTAACGGAATATTTTACACGACTTTCACCTACTTACAAATATTGGATCGACTTGAAACGTTGTATACTTGTAAAGGACCCGTGACAATACCGGTACAATATTTTCATATTTGTTTCTAAAATCCTGGTCAGAATCGTCAAATAATCAAAAAAAGTGTCTTTGTATCTATGTAACGGAATATTTTAACAAGATTTTCACCCACTTAGAAACATTGGATCGACTTGAAACTTTGTATACTTGTAAAGGACCCGTGACAATACAATAATTTCATATTTTGTTTCTAAAATCCTGGCCAGATTCATCAGAAAATCAAAAAACTTAAAACAGGTATAATAGGTTGCGGACTTGTCGACTTTTTAGTCAAACGTTGTAAGAGCTCAGTTGGTAGAGGGGTGAACTCTAGCGGTATATAATTTCAGTAATCCATAGGTCGCTGGTTCAAATCCGGCTGGGAGTTTTTTTTTTTAGAAAATTATTACTTTTAGCTCATACTACAATAGCATCGAATTTAAAGATACTTACATTTTTATCTTATTCTGTAAAATACGAGGGCGGATCGGAAAGTAACGCACAATAATTTTTTTCTGCCTTGGTATTGCTGCTAGAATGTTGAAATTTCACAGAGATATAGTTTGAAGTTTTCACTACAGATGGTATTTTTTTCTCAGGTGCACCTCTTGCGAGAGAAGCTTGAACTATGCAACAAAGATGGCGCGCATGCTACAGTCGTCCACCTGTGAGGAACAGAGAAGTGTTGTTTCGATTTTTGTGGGCCAAAGGGCATAAACCCAGTGAAATTCACAGGGACATGCGTGGCGTGTATGGGGATGATTGTATGGACCGTAGCAATGTCTCCAGGTGGTGCACATTCTTCCAAGAGGGACGCGTGAACCTTAGTGATTCGCCACGCTCCGGCCGGCCGACAACAGCAGCAATCCCGCAGAATGTCAGAGGCATTGAGGCGGCAATTCTGAACGACCGGCGTGTGCAACTGCGAGCCTTATCGCAGAAGTTCAACATTTCCTATGGTGCGGTGTACGATATTGTTCATGAAAATTTGAAATTCCGTAAAGTTAGTGCTCGCTGGGTGCCTAAGAAACTGACAGACGACCACAAGGGCCAGCGAATGATGGCAAGCTTGGACCACTTAACGCGGTAACACCGCACAAGGACATGACTTTCTGGAAGGAATCGTCACAGGTGATGAGTCGTGGGCGTACCACTACACGCCCGAAACAAAGCAGGCATCAATGGAGTGGAAACATGCTGGTTCCCCAGTAAAGAAAAAATTCAAAATGACTCAATCTGCCAGGAAAGTGCTGTGTGACAGTGTTCTGGGATATGCATGGTGTTTTATTGGTGGACTTTGCTGAACACGGGACCACTGTGAATGCTGCGGCCTACATTAAAAACTTTGGTGAAGTTGCGTCGTGCCATTCGTGACAAACGTCACAACATTAACGTTAAACTTCTTCATGACAATGCTCGCCCCCATGTTGCTGCTGTCGTTCGTCAGAAAATCGCCGAATTTGCTTGGGAGGTGCTCCAGCATCCACCATACATTCCGGATCTTGCACCATCGGACTTTCATCTATTTGGTCCCATGAAGAAATTCCTGGCCGGCAAACGCTTTGAGACAGATGTGGAAGTGAAATCAGCAGTGCGCAGATGGCTACACTCCAACCAAACGGACTTCTACGAACAGGGCATATTGAAACTGGTAACACGATGGGAAAAATGTGTTGAGAAAGTTGGTGACTATGTCGAAAAGTAGGTAAAAGATGTAAGTTCATTTGTGATTTTTTCCTTTTTTTTTACTATTAAACTTTTTAAAAAAAATTATTGTGCGTTACTTTCCGATCCGCCCTCGTATTAAAACTAAAAAATAAATAATAGTTTTAAAAAACTAAAACAACACGCTTTATTATAAAACCAAATTAAAAAAATTAAAAATAATTTTAATTTCCATCAGGCTTGGGATAAATAATTTTACCATCAAAAGCGTGGGTGCTTTTTATGATTTTTAGATTTTCTTCTTAGAGACTTTACTTTTACCAATATCTGTTTATTATCAAATATATTAATTGGTAAAGGGCACCCCACGCTTTTGATGGTAAAATTATTTATCCCAAGCGTGTTGGAAATTAAAATTATTTTTCATTTTTTTAGTTCGGTTTTCTAATAAAGCGTGTTGTTTTAGTTTTTTAAAACTATTATGTATTACCTATTAGTTCGCAGAATCTAATTTACTCTAAAATTAATGAATTTAATTAATGATCGTGTCATGAAAAAATCATCAGTTTTTACCAACTAAAGAAAAACTCTGAATTTCAGTAAATAAAATTTGGTTAGAGTATTTTATTTAACGACGCTCTTTAACACCTAGAGCATTAGCCTTGCAATTTAAACCAGGGCGTAAAAGGACCGACAAATTTTACTCAGAGGTCTCTATGTTCAGGTATTTTACGTCTCAACGACAGAGGCGCCATGGCTTTAGTTACCTTTCGAATAATCCTATGTTCAGGATTTTATGTCGACCGTCCCGGCCGGGTTTGAGCCCGCGAACCTTGGAACCAGAGGAGAGCATTGGCAATCACTAGTCAGTCTACCAGTACAGACGTAAATTAAGTACATGCTAGATTGTTCATAGCAAATAAACTCAATATCGGTGAATCATTAACACTTGATCTATCCAAAATTACAAAGCTGTAATGCATATAAGATTGATCACATACATGATCGAGGTCAGGTGTCGTTCTCATTAACATAAAACCTGGAGTGAATTCTCAATGAATGCATATATGAGCCTACTGTGACTCTTCAAACAATATAGTATCAGTAATATGTTAGTGCATTATAATAAGCCTACGCATATGGTTTCTTTCGTAAAGTAAGTATGTTATTTCACACCATGTCCCATTAAGATTTCACAAATAGGTCGGATAATGGAACATTACAGTACCGGTACCATATATTGCAATACTAACAAAAATAACTTTCGCTAACATACGAATAAATCATGGTAAACTTAATAATTTTAGATTTGTTTCAATGTTATTACAAATAATAATGCAAATGGTTGATTATATCCGTAGGCTAACTGTAAATGCATACAAATTATTAATTTTTGATTGCATAAGTTATATTTTGGAAATACACAATTTATATTCGCACTTCATATTGAAATAGTCACAGTAACCTCAACATTCCATACGAGCAAGTTCATTGTCAGCATATTATGGGGCGCGGTTTTGTATCAGCTGTTTAATCGTTTTGTACAATCATATTTATTAAAAATAATTAAATTCGACATTAATATGAAATAAAATTAGGTATATACATTCCACGGATTGAAAATGTTTATGAATTCGTTTCATAATTCCGGACAAAGCGTTGATAAGACGGATCATATTATTATTATTTATTATTATTATTATTATTATTATTATTATTATTAATGACAAATAATATGTCAGATTTATTATGATTAAACGCCCAATGTTATTGGCATCGCGGGAAAAAATAAATAAAAATCCGACTTCCTCTCAAATGAAAATGTTATCAACCGAACTTCTTGTTGTCATACACACTGAAAATTGGATACTATCTTGGCGGGATGCCTAACGCGTATTTGCATAGACGTTTGCGAATTCTTTAATCTATATAAGAAAAGTGTTGTGTTGTAGCCTAAATAAATATACTCGGCACATCATACTATGCTCACCTGAAGTTCTGGTATTAGACATTTAATAATATAAATAACATTACTACTTTAAGTATTTTGATTTATTACAATTCTCGCAGCTGGTACTTCGATTAAGATATTCGCTGCAGGCATTTTCATATTTTCTCCTTGCAACAATATTACATGTTAATTATACGTTTATATTAACATTGCATAAGACTATCCGTTACAACACAATGTTAAATCTGAGGTTATTACGGTCGCAAATTTGGCAATGAAAGGGGTTGACAAATTTTGCACAAATGTCCCATCATTTCAACTTGCTGGTTCTTTTACGTGTTATAAATCTGAAGGTAACCACCCTTGAGTCCATTACGAGTATGGGTCACTGACGGTGGCTAGGGAGAGGGTCAAAAGATGGATGATTGTGTAAGTCGATCAACCAATAGGCCTAAGCAGCCTACAACATAAAGAAAATTCACATCACCTGCGAGTTTAGAGTTTATTTTCATATCGCCCATTACGGCACGCCGTAGCGTAGTGGTTAAGGCACTGAGCTACAAGCCGGAGGGTCGAGGGTTCAAGTCCCATTGGGATCAGGATTCTTAAACTGACCCAATCCCTCTGGCGGCACTATGACCCTGGGGTCTCTAACGGAAATGAGTAGGCTACCAGACGCTTGTTCTGGGGGTAAAGGCGGCCGTCACGCAGGGCTGGCAACCCGGCTCGCATAAAGTACCGATTGTCTAGAAAAAGTGGGAGCCTTAACCTCCTACTACCCCAAGGGCCTCCTGAGGCCTGTTGTGGGATCAGTTTACTTTACTACGACTTAAAGGCGAATGCACATGGAAGGAAATCATCTATGGACGTATATTTAGATAAGAGTATGACTACTTTTGTGGTATGGAAGCACTAGCGCAGAAGCCATCTACTAAGGGCAAAACAGGCATAAAACACGAATCACAAGAAGATTCAAATCATGTCGAATGTTGCGATATTCACTACTGCAACAAAGAAAAACCTAAAAAAAAAAATTCAGTTCCACCACTGGTATTTGAACTTAGCGTTTTCCATACGACAACTCCGCGATTTATCACAGAATCAGGTCTGAATTAATTTTAGCGAATTGCAAATTCATAAATAAAAACAATTATATAGTTTTTTAAACGCACATGCTCTAAACCTACCGGTTCAAGTGTCCAACTTTTCTTCCTTCGAAACATATTTCCAAGTGCCATTTCGGCTATCTTTTGCATAACTGCATTCAATTAGATAACACAAACACTAATTCTTGTGGTGAATACAAGGAATTCCGACACTGCACTATTACACTGATACGTAAACTGTAATACTGACATTATCCTCAATAGCAACACATCGCACATCTGTATAAATAATGAGAGAGACGGAAACAAGCACACGCGGTAAGACATCGTACGTCTCGCATCACGTGCACTCATTCACATACACCCTGCTCAACATAATACCAGGAGCAATTGAAATTTGCGCACAGAGATTAGAGCCCCCGGTACCTCGCAGTGTTTGAACACTTACACAATACTAAAAGCCAGGATGTAGTGCCGCTCGCTTCCTGAGTTGGTGCTCGATGGTGGGGGGCTGACCGAACCCTCATTGAGGGATAAGCATATAAACACTTCGTATTTGGCACCTTCTCAAAAAATGTGCTCAAATGCATTTCTCGACCAAAATGTATTCAATGTATACGGTAAATGTACTTATTAAATTACATTCTTGAAAGTTATACACAATTATAAACTCGTCATGATTGTGTAAGATTTTTAAATGATTTATAAATAAATCAATTCTTTGACGCGACAGACCTAGAAGGCCCTCAGCCTACAGCCGGGTTCTGACCCCACATCCACATGTGTTAATCATAGAGGTGGACGATCATTCAACCAGTATAGGGGTGACGTGCGGTCAGCATGACGGATTCCTAGCAACTATAGCTGGTTTTCTCAACCTGTTGCCGCTACTCATTATAGCTGCCAGAATTTTTTTGAAGTCGCTGGGTGTCCAGAAGTCTCATAGTGGCCACAATTCCATGAGAAAATGGCTTCGTCCATACCAGCACCAAGTCCCGTAGCTTTGTTCAAGGTGTGATGAATTAAACTGGTTGGCTATAACGTGACATATATAAATTTTATTAAATATAAACTAGGAATATGTTAAACGTAATACGACAACGAGAACTATATATATCCCCACATATTCGCAATAACATTAATTCCCTTTTTATATTTAACCGATGTGATTTATACAGATGTAAAATTTAAAAATCCGATTATAAATCCCTCTATTCAATTCGAATAAAGACAGTGTATTTCATTGAAATGTCGTCTTCTCTATTCGCCTATCTGTATATCTCTCTTTGGTCCAAAAATGTTCCTAAGAACTTTATTCTCAAATACTCGTAATCTCCTTAACTGCCTTAAAGTAAGAGTCCATGTTTCGCATCCATATAATTGGGAGAATAACAGTTTTATATTTTCAGTTTAACGTTTTTAAGTTGGGACAACAAGAATCTCTGTAATGTATAATGGCATACATTTCCAGAATTGAGTTTAATTTCGTTAAGTAAACCATTCCTATTTGTAAATATTGTTCCTAGATTTCGGCCACTTCTTCAAAATGCCCCTCATTTGTCATTAATTGTCAGTTTCTATTATATAATGAATTTTTATGTATGAATATACATTGGTTTTATTGATGTTTACTTCCAGTACCAATTTCTTACCGTTATTCAACAGAGTATACGTGTTGGCCTTTATAGAATTAGAAATAATGCCATAAGAGAAAAGATGAAAATTCAAGGGTATCTATAGTACGTACCAGATATCTACGGAGCAGATGTAAACAGTGGTTGTAACGACGAAAAAGCGCGCTTCACAAGCGGATAAACCTTACGAGTAAGTTACATTGACACGCAATTACGGTTTCTGAACATATTTAACGACAATGAAATGCAATAGTGACAATAATAATGAAATTAACAATAATAATAATAATAATAATAATGAAATTAATAATAATAATAATAATAATAATAATAATGATAATAATGATATAAAACGCAACTTTATTTTGTCGTTCTATATTTATTCGTTTTCTGAAGTGGTGTCGCTCCCGATGAGTACATGATAAGCCATTTCCCTTTCCCGGATGGATTTTTCAATCCAACAGTCAAGCCTCTCAAAAAAGGCATCCTTTGGAATTGTTATGGTTTGATCTTGCCATACTTTCGATCTAGTAATTCCTTCATTGATCCAAGTTTCATCAAGGAAATAATAGGCCTATATATAGATTTACCCTGAGCACGATATCGCCTAATATCACGATAATATCTCTGACGCCATAGGATCATATCGCCTAGGTCTATTAAATAACTATTTCTCTTTCGTTTTCCATATCTGAAACAAATTTCTTTAAGAAGTCTATATAAGGTGGCTCACTGTCTGCGCTGACCGCAGATATAATTTTGTCCAATGTCGGTAATTCGTTTCGCGAATAAAATGAATGTAGGCCTATATTTTTTTCTAATTGTAGATTTTGTAAAGTTGTCGGTTATGTTTATTATTGTCTTTTGGTTAGGTTACTGTTTTTTCGGAGATTTTACCGTACCCGTACTTCAATATTCCTCCATGAATGAGTCAATCCGCCTGGCCCTATCGGTTGAGTGAATCTGAACGTCCAGCGTCGAGCATTTTGAATTTCGCAAACAATCGGATTCTGGTGGAACCGAATAAGTTAATCTGAAAGTCTTGAATCAATGCTATGATTGAGAGGATGTAGGCCTATATAGATAGAATAAACGTTATTTTCAGTTTTAATATAGTACGATACATTTAATAGTGTTTATAGTGTACGTACTGCAAACAATTAGCTTTCTTGTGATTTTAAATATGTAATAATAATTGTAATTATAAATAAACAATGAATATTGTTTGTTTCCTTCAAAAGACCAACTCTTCAAATTTAAATCTAGAAAATAAGTCTCAAATAAAGAAGTTGGCAGACAGTTACCTGAACTACATTTATAACAGGTGCAGACCAGCAGAGGTAAGAAATTTTTTTAGGACATTTAGTTCGAAGATTCATGATCGAAATAATTGGATTTGCGCTGTGAATGTGCAAATATAGGCTACATTTCTGTTTTCCACTCTTATTATTTGCAAAGGATAAAGATTTAAGTTAGACAATTTCTGGTGTTGTGGATTTAAGCCATAAACAGTTTATATATACATACAGGGTGAATTTTAATTACACCTACAAACTGCAGGGACTGATTCCTGACAGGAAATGGAGAAAAAATGTTCTATGAATAAGTGTCCATAAATGCACTTTTGCCACGGTAGATGACACTGACGAATGGCATTATTCTATCGGCTCTGCTGCATGGCCTGCTAGGTCACCGGACTTAAACCCCCTGGATTTTTACCTCTGGGGGTATCTGAAAAGTGTTGTTTATGCTGAACCAGATCCTGATGTACTTACCCTTCAACTGTGTGTCCACGTCACCTGTGACGCTAATCGAGAGAGGCCGGAACATGCGAAAGAGTGATGCAATTCATGATACGACGTGTGAACGTGTGCATTGCATCCCATGGAGGCCACTTTGAACATCTGTTGTGACGTGGATGCGATTATGCTATGTACTGTGTGTCGGGACGATTTCTTGTTGCACGAACATCGTTCATTTCCCGACACATGTTTATAAGATCTTTTTTCCTTCATTTTCAGTTAGGAATCAGTCCTTGAAGTGTGTCGGTGTAATTACCGATTACCTTTATAAGTTATAAAAAATGTATGGCAAGTATAACTTTTTTAATTCCACATTCTTTCAGTTCATTATTTTTAATTTTCCTTCTTGTAATGTTGTCTAATATTATCTGTTACATTTTATATTTGTACAAATTGTAATCTTATATGTTTTAACATTGGGTGCCTTAGGCCTAACTAATCTTGACTTAATTCATAATTGTTAACTATGTGTTTTCTTTTCTTTCTGTACCATCTCAGGGTAGCCTCGCTGTCTAGGACGCAGCGGGCCCTGGTTCGATCCCCCGGTCGGGACAAGTTACCTAGGCTTTTCCTCATCTGTAAGACAAATGTCAGAAAACTACGAAAATAAATATTTCATTTCTTAACATATCGGTACAATCAAACACAAAAAAAAAGCATTTTCCAAGGTTATTAGGACGAAAATGTCCTAGCCACCAACAGCAATGGCAGCATCGAGTCTAAAATCGCATTTTGCATTCGATATATATGTAAAACTTAATTTATTGATGTCGGAATCCCTTTTTGGAAACTACAGCATCCTACATAAAGACAGTTTTTGAAACGTATACGGACCAATCTGTGCCCTGTGAGCCACGTTTGCGAAAAAGTTACTTAAGTGACTTAAATATAAATATTTGGACTTCAATCGACGAGTCAACTGATCCTACGGGTCCTTTTACTGCCAATGTCATTTGTTGGACCATTAGATCCTTCAGAAGTTGAAGCAATAAATACATTCCTATTTACATAAGAGTGTCTGTAAAAAGTTAATTCAACTATCGCACAGTTATTTACCATTTCATTACAGTAACTATGACCTGAAAAATATAATACTGTACCACAATATATTACATTTCATCTCAGACGCTGCAACCAACATACATGAAAAAGGCTGGGACAACTTTAAAAGTGTTATTTCTAAACACTAAACATGTTATACGTGACCTGCGTATCACATGGCTTTCACAGGGTATCAGAAGAAATGTTTGTTTCCTGATCTTGACAAATTGATTCCCAGTATTAAGAAGGTGTTTCGAAAAGCCCCGTCAAGAATCTGGCATTTAAAGATATTGTACCAAATATACCTCTGCCCCTTCAACCCATCATAACGAGATGGGGAAATGGATTTCGGCAGTAGTTTACAACGCTTCAAATTTCCCGAGTATAACTAAGATAGTCGCCGCTCTGAAGGAAGCATCTTCAGTTGAAGCAGCAAAGAAACTTCTCGAATCTTCAAGAGTGAGAAAAAATTACTTAACTTTCATTGCGGCCGAGTTTGGTTTCCTTGCCATAAGTAATCTGCCAGCTTCAAGAAAGAGGGCAGACTGACGAAGTCAGTGAAAATTGCGGATGATGCAATGCAATGATTGTAGAGTGTGCCAGCGAAATGGGTTCATTAATTAGAATATTGTAAAATGGTATTTTCGCAAAATCCTGATCTTGACAAACTTAGAAACAGTTTTAAAATTCTACAATGTGACAATTCTATTACGGTAGAAATGGACCTTATAATAATACCTTATTATAATTAAATGTTTTAGATTTGCTCCGATTATCTCTGTAGATGTTTCTCAGATGAAAAATGTATTATCTTACAGGAGACTCAAAATGACTCCAGAAAAAAAAAATTGGCTGTCATATGTAACCAATAAGACGATAAGACATTGTGATGCATAGGCATTCAAGAAGCAGTTTCATTTTTCTGTTAAGTAAAATATTTGATTTTTATTTAAAACTTTAAAGTTACTTTAAAAATACAATATATCACGAAGTTAAAATAAATTTATTTATTGACTATTTTAACCTTTTATGTAGTTTTTCCTGCCTATTTTAATGATTTATAATGCCTAAATGTATGGCCTCTTGATTATGACGAATGAAAATGTATTATAAATTAGTTTCGAAATTCCGATCTCAGCTAACCTTCGGCCGTAAACATCTCATCTCATCCATAAAACATAATTTTCAATTCTTGTACGTAACGCATTTATTGAGCAATAACATCTTGACTGTAATATCACAATCGGGAACCCTCCATCTTAGTACATTTGTATACCTAAGGATAAGATTATGCTTATCATCCAATATGATAAAAATGAACATCAAAAAGTGATATTAATCATCTATAATTATCGAATTTCCGATAATTTAATTTTTCAAGCATACATCTTATTTTACCATACGAAGTCAAATTTTATCCCCTCTGATTTTATTTAATCATTAATGGAGCGACTAGCCTCGGCGCACATACGGAAAAACGCACGATCTAGCTGGACAAAACTATTTTTTGAACTTACTACGAAATGTGAAAAAGGTAGTGAAACATATACTGTATGAATCGAAGTTTTAAACCGTATGCTTGTTTTTATTATGCTATGAATGGTATCCTCGCTACAGCCAACGAAAGTTATCGTTCAGAACGCCATGTGCGCAAAGTCCTTTAAAGATAAAATTTACCCCTGGTTATTTCTTCGCAATATTCCTGTTATTTCGTCGTGTAAGTGACTTTTTCGCATGGATTCTGTAGTAGAGAGTATGCTCTTTCATAATATACTAATTATTTTTAATTGTATTAATTGTTTATTAATTTATTAAGCATTTTATAAAGTACTGCAATTACATAAAATTACAATCAAAGAATAAGTTTTGACAAGGGTTACAAAAAAGTCTATCCTGGTCCATCCTTTCTTTCTATGCTAGGATGTTTTTTATACTCATTTAGATTATACAAAAAAATTAGGTATCACTATTAATCACTTTCTTAAATAGAGCCATTTCTTTGCACTCATACTAGTAATTCGGAGGACAGTGTAAAAATCGTATGACTCAGTGCCAATCAACCAACTTTGGGATGCAATGGTTGATGTTGGTATCGATTTACCAACGATTTCACTTGTCCGACGGTTGTACCAGCAGTGTCAGGCTTCGGTTAAAGTGGGTAAGATGATATCCTCTCCATTCAGAACTACTAAAGGCCTGCGACAGGGCTGTAGTATGTCCCCTACTCTGTTCAAAATATACATCCAGCATATATTGGAGCAGTGGAATCGATATTGTGGAGGCATGGTAGTACCAGTCCATGGTGACATAATACATTCCTTATTATTTGCAGACGATCAAGTGTTGATAGCTCAGAGTCGTGAGGATGTGAAATACATGATGAGAAAACTTCTAAATGCTTTTGAAATAGGAGGATTAAGAGTAAACATGGAAAAAACTGAATATCTTGTAGTAGGAGGAAGTGGACGAGATATATCCCTATCCCAAGGAATTATTAGAGCTGTTAAAAAATTTAAATATTTGGGATCACTTATTGACGAATCAGGGAGTTGTAAAGCTGGGAGATAGCAGGTTAGTACAAGCACGAAGAGCCATAAAAATGTTGAATGGAGTACTGTGGAGTAGGACCATGTCAAACCACACGAAGAAGAGGATTTTGAAGTATGTTGTGGAAAGCATAATGACTTATGGTGCTGAGGGATGTACTTTGGTAGAGGGACAAAAAACTAAGATCTTGGCAGTGGAGATGGATGGAATAAGACGCAGTGCCAGGGTGTCCAGGTTGGAAAGAAGAAGAAATGAAGAAGTGAGGCAGATGATGGATATGGAGGAGACAGTGGTGGAAAGGATCAAAAGACGAGCTCTTCAGTGGTATGGCCATGTTAGGAGAATGGAGGATGATAGGTGTCCCAAAACTCTTTTGGAATGGTCACCTTGTAGAAGGAAACGGGGCAGGCCAAGAACAACTTGGAGAGGAGAGATCCATAGATTGATGAACGACCGAGGTCTGGATGAGGATGAATGGCGTGATCGGCAAGAATGGCGAATGCGAATACAGGGTAACCGCTGAAAAGTGGAGAGGCCCTCAAAAGTAAAAAAGTAAGCAGTGTGAAAATCACAAAATATGAATAATACATAATATACATAAAGACAGCCAATTTTTTTAAATGATCCATTACCAAGTGTTCTCAAGAGATTTCTATTATATTTTAGAGAAATTTAGAGTAAATAAGTGCCGTTCTGAGATAGAAAAATGTCTGAAACGTAAGGTGAGTGCGTTTACATCAACCTAATTTCGAAGTAGAAGGCAAGCAGGCAAATAAATGAAGAATTTACAAAGAAAAACTATCGGTGGTTACGCACACATATATAAACCTACATATATTAATTGACAGCATTAAGGAAAAACCAGGGACCAAGAAAACATTTAGTAAAAGTTCGGAGAGAACGAAGACAAGAACTCCATCACTCTCATACATATCTCCAGATAAAATTACTTATGTTACTCAGAAGTGTTTAAGGAAGAGAGGAAAAAGAACATCTGCTGAAATAGTGAAAAGCCGTGCTCTATCCAGACTTTGAATCCCTATACTTCAGATGAAGCTATGGCACCTACTGATTTACGGTTAGGAAAATATGATTATACTCATATTCAGGCTGCAGCAAAGGTATGAGATGCCAACATTGAAGAAGTTAATTGCTGTCCCAAGTTGTGGCGATGTTTTGAAGCAGTAATTCTCTTCATGCCCGATGTTGTAACATATAGAAGAAGGATTTGTGTCCCAAAAAGAATTACAGGTTTGGGTTGGGTTTGATTTTCGGTAGAGCCGGATTCTCTTCTCAAGGTCAGAAGTTGGTACACTGGATAGGAAAACACTTTAAAATCACTGAAAACTGTTTCTTGTAGAAATAATTGTAAATTTATTCACTTATTAATTTCCCAGCAGGTCGAGTAAATGTAGGTGGTATTATTCTTCACCGTCAATTAAAAATAAATTATTTTCTTTTCTTGAATCAATTATTATTCTTGTATTAAATATTACATTTTATTAGGAGATTTCTTCTTGTTTCTATCTTTGTTCAAAGTTGTATGCAGAATGAATAGTGTAATTCTTTTATAATTTTAAAGAACATTATTACATCACATGATGTTAAGTTTAAATTCTATTGGTTAATAGTCCATTAAATATAAGGTTTAAATTTGATTTGTTAAATCAAAAAGTTAATTGTTTTAACATCCAATCAGAGTTTAGTTTACTTTCATTTAAAAATATGAAGTAAAGCAGGTGTTCTTATTACAGTTATAACAGAAAGCTTTATAATTCTGACAACAATGACTTAAAACAATTTTAAAAGCATTATTTAGAAAGACTGTTATGTAATACTTCTTCTTCTTCTGAATGCAGTAATACAATTTTATTTAATTGTTACTGAGACATTTTTATTCAACAATGAACAACAATGAATTATTTAGATGTTTTTCTTATATAAGTTATATTTAAAATATTAAAAGAATTTTAAAGTATAAAATAATTAACTTTAACTTCCATAATTATTATATTAAAATCCTGCTTTAACATAGGCCTATACCCACCATATAATATAATTTCACAAGTAAAACAACAGTGTTATCCTGATAACAGAGAGCGGAGCTGAGGTTCCTCTAAAAGATCTTTTAGATTATACAGTGCAACTATTACTCCGTAGTGCGTGTACAAGATGAGGTATTAGAAAGTATTCCAGGTGACTTAAGTGACATACATATTATTTATAAATGGGTAAAGTTCTAGTTTCGTGAAAATATGTCCAATAGGAGAGCAAATATAAATTTTATAAAATTTCACCCTCTTGTAAGGGGTGATTATAAAATCAAACAAAAGTAATGAGTTTCTATACATGCAGGAAATGCATTTGTTAACAAATGTGTGAAGTTTCGTGAAAATATGTGTAATAGGAGAGCAATTGTAAATTTTATAAAATTTCACCCTTCTGTAAGAGGTGTTTTTTTTCAAACAAAAGTAATGTGAGTTTCTATACGTATATAAAATGCAATGGTGAACAACTGTGTGAAGTTTCGTGAAAATATGTCTAATAGGAGCGATGTAATTAATTTTGTCCAGCTAGATCATGCATTTTTCCGTATGTGCTGCGGTAGCATTTGAGATCAGTATTCGGAAGGTGGCAAGTTCAACCCCCTGTCCAGATAAACCTGACTGAGGTCTTATCCTGGTTCCCCATAATCGTCCAAGTAATTGCTGCATTGGAATTTCAAAACTAGAACCCATTTTCTCACGGTCAATTTTCACGATAGTAAAATTGAAATTAAATTCAGTTAATTGCTTAAAAAAACACATTAGGAACAAAACAGAAACACAAAATAGTTATACTTACAGATGTATAAGCGTCTATATATAACAACGAAATTATCATTCAAGAAATCGTTTTCGATAATTAAATAGAATTATTTGCATTTAATTTATGTCAAAGAATTCAAATACATGTCATCAAATTTTGACAGTGCCTTGGCCAATCTTTTGCATTATCTCTTATTTATTTTATATTATCTCTTATCTAATTTTATGCCCCCATTTCTATCACCTTTTTTATGAAAAATTCGATGACACCCTATAACGACTGCAAACTTAATGACAGATCAGAGAGAATTTTGATGATTCCTACCTCTGCATCGGGATAACAAATTAGTATTACTATCAATTACTGACATATTTTATAATATGTTTATAATAAATAATACTATTGTGACGGGACATAATGGCGTCAGAAGCAAAACATCCAGATGTATTTGGGGGAAAATAGGCGACACGCTGGCGCTGGTATTTTCGTGAAGTTTCTGGGCCTTTGTGAGGCGGGCAGGCAGCGGCTAGATTTGCGATCGAGTCTAGGCATGGCTACTTGAGAAATGAGGAGGCAATTGGGGATCGCAGCGAGCCTTCTGGTATCCCTGATGCCCACCTTTCCTAATGGTGGGGGGCGCCCATAGCGCGCCTTCCAGTAAAGTCTGGATGAAACTTCTAGAAAGTTCAGGCCCGCATCTTCGGAGTTCTCGGCAATATTCCGCCGCACCCTCACTGGATATATAAACGAACAAGGGACTGCACCAAGTAGTTGTGAATTTGATGTAGAACTCTTTGAGTGAAGAGTGTTAGTTGTGTCTTAGAATTCAGTGAATGCAGAATGTTAGTTGTGACTTAGAATCCTGTGAATCGGAGTTGTAGTGTGATTTACTATCAGCGAGCGATAGTGTTGTAGTGAAGTTGGATTACAGTGGTGTATTGGAGAGTTCCAGTGTCAGTGTTTATTTACGAGGTGATTATATTATTGAAGTGCGATTTGAAGTATTTTAATGGACGATAGAGACATTTGTGAACTATAAAGTGTGAAGAATTTATAGAGGAAGAATTGTAAAGAAAAGTATTTAAAATTAAATAAAAGAAGATTACAAAAGTTTAAGTGACACTGATGGACACTGTTTAAAGAGTTCTAGTTACTATAAAGTTATCCATCCCCCAGCAAGTTACGATATACTTGATTAGATACACCGCTAACCTTATTAGCATTAAGGTAGTTAAAATTCGCGATGTATCGTCCATAACGACTGAAGAATTAAACCACGACAAATATATTATATCTAGTTTATAGAATGCTGGCGTATTACGGTATCTTAAAACAGCTAAAAATCATATATAATTTTTCTTCCATTAATATCAAATTATGCACGTTGTCAACGAGTAAATTCTTAGCATAATGATATACGAGTAAATAATTGCACTAATGATAATACTGTTGCTTGTAAATATTTGTGTTTTGAACATAAATCCGTAAAGCCTCCTCATTATGAACATAGAATTTCCAGTTGTTTCTTGGTAAAAGAAAGATATCAGGAACATTCAATAGTTCACATCTAAGGTAAAGAAGTAAATTTTCTGTTTTTATTTCTCCCGAAAAAAAATTAAAATATCAGATGTTCCTTTACTCAAAGGTTTGCTATAACAAATTTTAATACAATCATATCATTGTATGTTTTATAGATATGGATAGATAATCGGTTGATTAATGTCTTTGACTACGTGCGAATCCCAATAGCCAATTTTGTCGGTCCATCCAATCTCCCGGTTGTAGAAGTTTCTCCTTCATGTATAAATATATTCTCTGACTCCAGGAGGTTTTATGTCTTCCTCTGCCTCGTCTTCCCTCAAGTTTCCACTCCAAAACAGATTTTGGTAGCCGATTCTCTTCCATTTGCTGGACATGCCCGTACCATCTTAATTGCTGAGTTTTAATATAATCTAAAATAGTGTCTTCAATCTTAATTTTCTCCCTTATAACTGCGTTCCTAATTTTTTCTCTTCTTGAAATTCTTACTGCACTTCGTATAAAGTCCATTTCCGTCGCCAAAAGTTACATATTTGTTTTTGTTGTTGATGGCCAAAGTTCTGCTCCATAAGCAATTATGCTTTTAACAAGTGTATGATATATATTCATTTTATTTTTATTACTTACTAGCTAATATCCGGCGTACGCTGCTACACCCAAATACATGATGTATTTTTACGTTTAGTTGAATAAGTAAAAGGAATAATAATTATAGATTTATATCATTATTTTTTAGATATCCCATGCTGATTACCCGGCATTGCCCGGGAATCTACGTATTCCGATGTATTAGGCATTAATGAGCTGAAAGACAAAATTCGTTATTTCGAGATATCCGTGCTGCTGCTCTGCTTGTCCGGGAATCTACTTCATCCCGATCTTCTTGGCATCAATGAAAGACAAAAATGGTATTGTGAGTTATCCCTAAATATAAACATATGTTGTCGCGGGCTTTTTGTAGTTTTATTTTTTTAGATATTCAATTCTGTGTACATTAATGTGGTGTATTTGTTATGGTTTTAGGCAGCGTAAGCCATTTAAGCGTACAAAAAGCCACTTTTATTTTACTTTTCACTACAAATGGCGATTTTTAAGGGTGAAGGGCTCGAGCATTAAAATTCTCTTGTAGCCTATAACCTTCCCGGGATAATCCTGAACATTTTGCAAGAAAAAGCCCCATCACAACCGGATGAAGTGCACGCTTGTCCGGCAATCTACTTACCCCGTTCTTCTTGGTATCAATGAAAGACAAAAATGGCTATTGTGAGTTATCCGTAAAAGATACACATATGCTGTCGCGAGCTTTTTTGTAGAGTTTATTGAGATATTCAATTCTGTGTAAATCAATTGTGTGTATTCGTTGTGGTTTAGGCAGCGTAAGCCATTTAAACGTCAAAAAAGGATTTTTTTCACGTTTTTCACTACAAAAGGTGATTTTTAAGGGCGTAGGAGTAGAGTATCAGAACTGTCTTATAGCTTATGTTGTCGTGACCTGGCCCTCGGGTAGATCAGACAATTTGAAGGTAGGATTCGTTGTGAGTCCAAGAACTCCAGTGAATGCAGAACTTGATGTAATATATTTATTAAAGACGATGATTAAAAAGTTACAATATTGTGTATCTAACTGTCATAAACGAGGTCGGAACCATGAAGAATAAGCCCTGATGCCAAGGGCATCAGCCGTTATAAACCCTCTGATAAGCGGGCGTGGCATGGACGCTGAGTTGGAATGTATCACCCTCATTTCCAAATAAGGACATATATCTTCTAAAGTTACGTATGAAGACGGAAATTTACCAGCCATGTTATCTTACGGTATTCAACTAGGGGATGGAGAGTAATCTTATCTTGACTCGACGCCCCTGTATTAGACTGGGGGATGGTGAGTAATATTATCCAAACTCAACGCCCCTGCCTGTTTCAACATGAATATCCACATGTAATTATTATTATTATATATTAGAGTGTCCAGTACGCAATTTCCCTTCATAATATAATATAAATACATTCTGATTGTTAATTCAATACCTAATATATATATATATATATATATATATATATATATATATATATATGGATTCTATGCTATTGGCTAACAATGCAATAATTAATTAGTATATGCGGTAATAATGCTACAGCCAGCACAATGTTCATCCGGGGAATCTCTTGAACATTTTGCAAAAAAAACATCACAATCGGATCAACGGTATGGCCGCGTATAAAGTGCGCTACTACTCATAAATAAATGCTAATAGGCCTATGTTTTTACCACCAGCCGTGCACTGTTCGGGAATCTGCTTATCCCGATATTCTTGGCATCAATGAAAGACAAAAATGGTTATAGTGAGTTATCCGTAGAATATAAACATATGCTGTCGCGGACTTTTTGTAGAGTTTTTTGAGACTTTATTTCACGTTTTTCACTACAAAGGGTGATTTTTAGGGGTGAAGGGGTTGAGTATTACAACTCCCTTATAGCCTATGTTCATCCCCGGAATCTCCTGAACATTTTTCAAAAAGCCCCATCTCAATCGGATGAACAGTATGGCAGAGCACGCTTGTCCGGAAATCGCCTTATCCCGATCTTCTTGGCATCAATGAAAAACAAAAGTGGTTATTGTGAGTTATCCGTAAAAGATAAACGCATGCTGTCGCGGACTTTTTTGTAGAGTTGTTTTTTTTTTTTAGATATTCAATTCTGTGTACATTAATTTGGTGTATTTGTTATGGTGTAGGCAGCGTAAGCCATTTAAATGTCAAAATAGGGAGTTTATTTCACGTTTTTCACTACAACGGGTGATTTTTAGGGGTGAAGGGGTTATATATCACAACTCTCTTATAGTCTAAGTTCATCCCGGGAACCTTCTGAACATTTTGGAAAAAACCCCATCAAAATCGGATCAACGGTATGGCACCGCACAGAATACGAACAAACAAACATTGATTTTTATATATAAGATATTTTTATCCCACAATATTCCATTGAGGCAAGCAATTGCAATTTTTTCTTTATTATTTCTATTTCTTTTATATGTATGTTTTACACATACACAAATTAAATTTATACTTTATTTTCCTTCTTCCTTAGTTTAACCTCTCCTTACGCATTTTATGTGCCCCACGCCGTACGGATCTTACAGTAATTCGACATGTCGGCGGAGGAATTTAACTCTGGATCATATGCACACTTTTTTTTATCGCACAAAGACATTTTGGTGTCCCCGATGAGTAATCAGTTCGATTTCAGGGCCATCCCCGGTACAATACTAACAATAAAGACATGACACGGCATTATTTATTTTAAAAAATACAAATAACAGTAATAGACCAACGATGATAAAAACAACAATCCAGATAGGCCTAACGTATTTTTAGGATATATCTTCTCATTACCCTAGTAAAATGTTATTGTACGGATATGTAATTTATGAATATTTCTAATCTTCTTGTCTTGTATCTTGTAAGCCCGTGTTTCTCGTAACAGAGATTTAGGCGCTCTCCCCCTACAGGGAAGATTTCGAACCATACTAATTTAGTTACACTTGTTTTCGTCTAGATGCCATTTTAGTGGTCCGTGGTCAGCGTTCCGCCTCATACTGACATCTAGGAAACCAAGGTAGTACTAGGACGGGAAAATTGGATAAATTTTGCTTAGAGGCCTTTTCATTCAGGCTTAAGGATCTTTTACGAGCCTGAAAATCTTCAGACTCGGGACCCACGGCTTAAAGTCCCTCCCGAGGACTTGCTCCTTGGATTTTTCCATCCTAAAAAATCCATCGACCTCGGCCCGGTTTGAACCTACAGTAGTTTAATTTTTAGGACACGCAAAAAACATAAGTGTCCAAATTATACCTGAAGTACGGTGTATTTAAGAAATATTTAATTCTTAAAAACAGTACCATTCATATCACAACATCGTGAAATTACTGAATCGTACATTAAACTGTTTATTTCTAAAGAAAGCGAAAACATTTACAGTGTATAACATATAACAACGCCTTGGAATTAGTATTTCATTTAAAGCATTTCTCTGTGGTCACATTAATTATTATAATACAACCTTCGGAGACATCAAATCTGAGAAGATTATACAAAGTACTTTTAGCTATTTTCTTGTAACAAGAGGCCAAGAGCTCTCACGTTTCCGAAGGGATATAAAAATATGTAATAACTTCATCATTGATATTTTATATTATCCTTATTATGCAAGAAAATGTTCTCGTTTAATCTAGTCAAGACCTTGGAACAAAATCATCTTCGTTCTTAATTATATTAAACTGACACAATATTTAGTGAAATAGTATTAACAGAAAACAAAACAATTACAGTTCCGGCATCAACAGAGCAGTCTTTCCTTATATTAACCTCTGCGGTGTATCTTCCTCGGGTAGAAAGATTAGTGAGGAAGTGTGATTCCTCTCTACAAAATGTTTGCAATATTGTTTTTAGAACTAATACAAATTTAATACAACGTTAGAACAGTTTGTTCTTTATACAAATCATTCTGATCACAAATACATATATACAGTATATATATATATATATATATATTGGCTCGTCACAATTTAGGCACAGGACACATGAAACTTCACATTCGATACCACAGCACACGTTTGTACTCTGAACCAATGACGATTTCTATGACTAGACCAAAACTCGCTTCCCAGTATTCAGTATTTTATATGTGCATATAAAAATTAGTTAATGATATAAAATACAACTTTGCATCTAGGACCTGCTAATTTTTTTAAATAACTTTTCTTACTATTTTTTTCATCTTATCCTTTTGTTTTGTTGGTATCGATTTATTTATTGATTTCCTTAAAATGCAATGCGTCTCGCAAGACTTGTGGCCGCTAGCGGGAAAAATGACTGCGACAGTGAGTCATGAACTCGCGCTGCTCATGCAGTGTAACTGACGCTTAGCAGAGTGAGTCTATCGAGTTTTATGCTTGTAAGGTGGTATAGACGTTCTACTCTAATACTATATTCTCGTGTTATAAGGTAAAATTAAGCACTTAGTTAAGTTCTATAGTGGTCTTAGTTCATAGTTACTATACATTGATCAGTGTTAACAATACACCGTAGGGTATTTATGTATGACAATTATGTGTCTTGCAGAAAAATCGTTAGGTGTAAATCATCCAAATAGAGAGACCGTTCGACGGCTTGTAAACAAATTTAGAAAAATTGATTCTGTGTTCGATAAGAAACCATGGCTAACAACACGTGTGCTGACTGAGGATAAATTTGATGACTTAGGAGAAAGATTAGACTATATAGCAACAAAATATATAAGGCGACTAGGCCAAGAAACCGGTATTTCGAAGAGCACAGCAAGGCGAGGTACGAAACTGTTACATATTAAACCATAGATATATAGAATTATATATTTAGGATGTGAGAAAATAAAGATATAGAAAATAAAGTAAATAAATTTCAGGCTATTTGTGGAACCATAAAAAGAACCTTAGGTCGGAAAACAAGGAAAGATACGAAACTTAAATTATATAAAACAATGGCCGTTCCTTTGTTGTTATGGAAGTGAAAATTGGATAATGAAATCAAGGGATAAAAGCAGGATACAGACTGCGGAAATGCTGTTTTTACGTAATGTGAAAGGATGCACAAGAGCGGATAGAATAAGGAATGAAACTATACGAGAAGAATTAAATATATATATATAATTGAAGATAAAATCAGCGAAAATAATAAGAAATGGACAGAACACTTAATGAGAATGAAACAACGAAAGAATACCAAAAAGAACCTTCCTGTATAATCCCATAGGAACAAGAGATATTGGCCGACCACGTAGAAGATGGACTCCACTTTTAACTTCGCCGGAACAGGCTGCATAGCCTAAACCTTGTAGTAGAAGAAGAAGAAGTATATAGAATTATAACACCATTTTTTAATGACACAATTAATGGGAAAAGATACAGATATAACATACTGACACCATTTTTCGAAGAACTGATAATGACAGTCGAAATGGATATTTTCAGCGAGATTCTGCATCTGCGCATACAGCTACTGACACATTAGATGTAATTACGGGATTTTTTTTAAGATCGGGTTATCATTGTAGGCCATCACGGTCCCAGATTTAACTGTTTGCGATTTTCATTTGTGGGGGTATTAAAAATTAAAGTGCATACAAAAAAAAACTCCCGCACGAAATTGGCATAAAAATAAGCCCCATCCGGATTTAGGGATGAAAAGTTACCATGACAATTTTATCTTCCTGTACTTACATTTATGTAAATCCCTTAATGAAACAACTAGATTAGAAACTATGGAAATAATATCCACAATAGTATCGCCAAAATACGGTTTAAAATTTGTATTATTGATCAAATGGCACCGTTTCGGTTTTAAATGCTAGCCGTATTGTTGGAAATTATCATAACTTTTAACAGCAAAGTTATATAAAAAAATCTAGGTAGCGAATATAAACCATAACCTGACTTTTTAAAGTTATTTTCGTACCAATACGGCGAAGCACTCTCACTGTGTCTCCCATAAACACGCAAATTCTAACATATATTATCAACATGTTAATTATTATGTAATAAAAACTTACTTGTGTCTTGTCAATTGTTTTTCCGAACCTCGTGACGCACATGCAGCAACTAATAGAATCTGTGACACCCATAATTCTAATCGCGACATTTGTACTGAACACTTCAGCCATTGCGGATAGTATTGTGTCCATACAATCTCAATCACTGATTGGACAAGATAAGATTGGGAAAACCTTATTTTACGACTGCGGTAATGGCGTAAACACTTCTTCAGATATATTTTAGTAACTCCTTTATGCACAGTTTTATGTAATAATATCGCGTAACGTTTACACAGAAACAAAAATAGATTTACATTTTGTCATACTTCATGAACACGTAAATTAAACGAATTGTGTTGCTCCTAAATTATAAGAATTTTCAGAAAAATATTGCCCATATAAGGAGAGTTGGTTAAGACAATATAAAAAAGTAAAGTGATCCCACAACAGGCCCGGAGGCCCTTGGGGTAGTAGGAGGTTAAGGCTCCCACTTTTTCTAGACAATCGGCACTTTATGTCAGCCGGGTTGTCAACCCTGCGTGACGGCCGCCTTTACCCCAGAACAAGCGTCTGGTACTCATTTCCATTAGAGGCTGAGCCGACCCCAGGGCCACAACAGTATATTATTATTATTATTATTATTATTATTATTATTATTATTATTATTATTACTTACTCACTGGCACTATCGAACCCGTAGGTTCATGCTCTCCATACATCCCTATCCTGAGCTAATGCTTTCCAATCATTCCCTATATAATCTACTTCCCTCAAATCATAGTTAATGTTATTCTCCCACCTCATTCTTGGTCTACCAACTGGGCGTTTTCCCTCTGGCTTTCCTACAAGAAGCTCCCATGCACATCTTTCATTCCCCATACGTGCAACATGTCCTGCCCATCGCAGTCTATGAGGCTTAACTGTTCTTATTATATCTGGCTTTCTATAAAGACCATGTAGTTCATTTTTATGTAAGTCTTCTCCATTCACCTGTCTGTTCATCTCTCTTGGGTCCAAAAAATTTCCTAAGTACTTTTTTCTCGAATACTCGTAATCTCCTTTCCTCCCTTAAAGTAAGAGTCCATGTTTCGCACCCATATAATATAACTGGTAGAATAATACTTTTATATATTTTCAATTTAACGATTTTTGAAAGGAGTTGGGACATCAAGAGTCTCTGCAATGCAAAATAGCACGCAATTCCAGAATTGAGTCTATGTTTAATTTCTTTGTGCATCTCATTCCTATTTGTGATTATTGTTGAATTCAGGCACTTCCTCAAAATTTCCCTCATTTCTCATTAGCTGTCCATTTCCATTATATAATGTATTTCTACGTGTGACCATATATTTAGTTTTATTGATATTTACTTCCAGTCCTAATTCGTTAGTGTTACTCAATAGTGTGTGCGTGTTGTCCCTTAGTATCTCCTCGCTATCGGCCAATAGTACTATATCATCAGCATAAACTAACATCTTATTAATACCATTGAGTTGTAAGCCCTCCTCATTCTCTAAAGATTTAATGGCAAAATTTAGTACAAAATTAAATAGTAGAGGAGTTAGTGCATCTCCTTGCTTCAACCCATTCTGGATTTCAAAAGTGTCTGAAAACTATTTGCCTACACGCACCCTGCTCTTTGTGCCATTTAGACACATTCGTATAAGTCTAACTAACATTTAGGAATTCCGAACTCCAGCAGGACACTATATAACTTCTCCCTCTTAATTGAATCATATGCTTTTTTGAAGTCTACATATAGTTGATGTACAGTACCATTATATTCCCATTTATTTTCTAAAATCTGTCTTAGACTAAAAATCTGATCTGTTGTAGACCTGTTTCTTCTAAATCCACATTGATGACCTCCTAGAATGTCATCAATATAGGGAGTAAGTCTGCTTACTAATATATTTGTTAGAATTTTGTACGAAGTTTAAAGTAATGAGATGCCCCTGTAGTTGTTGCAATCAGTTTTATCTCCTTTTTTTATAAATTGGTACGATAATTGATTCTTTCCATTCATCTGGAAGATATTTTTCCCAAAAGATACTATGCAACCAGCGTATTTTGTCCATCAATTTTTCTCCCCTTGATTTTATCAGTGATCTCATCTGAACCTGATGCTTTATAAATCTTCAATTATTATTATTATTATTATTATTATTATTATTATTATTATTATTATTACTACTATTATTATTATTATTATATTATTACTGATGCTAAACATGGACTCTTACTTTAAGGGAGGAGAAAATATAAGGACTATTTGAGTGAAATTCTTAGGAATTTTTTGGACCAAAAGATATGAATACACAGTGGAATGGAGAAGACTTAACAGTAAGCTGGATGGTCTTTATGGGAAACTAAGAACAGTTACGTCTCGTAGACTGCGATGGACAGGACATGTCGCACGAATGGGGAATGAAAAGAGGCCACGGAAATTCTTTGTACGAAAATCAGAGGGAAAGTGCCCAGTAGGTAGGCCAAGAATAAGATGAGAGAATAACATGAACTCGAGATTTGTAGGAAGTAGATTATACAGGGGATGACTGGAAAACATTAGCTCAGGAACCTATTGGTTCGATAGTGGCATTGAGTTAGTTTTATTATTAACTTTGATTTATATGTGACTGTTGGTAAAATATTTTCCCATCCTCAAGATTTTTACTAACTATATTACAACGTAAAAAAAATCACAATTTATATATATTATCCAGAAATATATTATATATTATCAACTGGCAGTATTAAATCCTGAGGTTCATGGCGCAAGGACATAGGTTCTCCATACGTCTCTATCCTGCGGCTATCATTTTCCTTTCAATGTATAATTCACCTCCATCAAATCACGGTTAATATTCTCCCTCTCATTCTTGATCTACCTAATGGGAAATTTTAAAAAAAAATTCTAGCAAGACTATAAATACTGGCACGCTTCTCTTTCTTCTCTGTGTGGTACTCAAAAGTGTGATGTCTATATTGATATTTAAATACAGCTGTATTTAATACTATAGGCCTATATAAACTAGCTGGCCCGGCGAACGTCGTGTCGCCTTTAAATATTTTTACGTTAATTTTTCCGATGTTTTAATAGTTATCTGCTATTCGGGGCGGAAACAAATCCAACAAATCAATGATCATAAAAATCGGTCCAGCCATTCTTGAGTTATAAATAGTGTAACTAAGTTTTATATATATATATATATATATTATATATATATATATATATATATATACATATATATAGAAGTCCCGACCACGCGTTGCTGTGGCTTAGGTATACGTTAAATTATGTTGTAGTAAACTAAGTGAGAAATCTAAATCAGAAAGTTTTTGTTTTACACTATTTTTTTAGTTCTGGTACGTTAACTACACCCGGTATAAATATGGGTGGTGGTTTATGTGGAAGTGGTTTTGTTAACTGAGATGAATTTATGTTGTCTGCATTCTCAGTATCATCCATAAGTGTATCATAAGGATTATATACATTTATTGATGGAATATTTTGAGGAGGCTTGCTGATTTCATTATACTTTCGTTTTTTTCTACGAACTTGTTGGCAGTTTGGATTCTCATCATCATCAAGAAGTCTCTGTATAGTAATATCATCTTGTGATATATTATAGTCATCTTGTTTTTCATTTAATTGAGGCATGGAGAATGTTTCTGTAATATCAGGCATATTATTATAACTAACAGACTTACTTACAATTCTGTTATTCCGTTCCTTAGGACCTTCATATGTTTTTAAATTGACATTCTTCTTAAATGTAAGATTTATGTCACATAGGCCTATACCAATTTGCGGAAATTCACTTGATATCTTATCATTCATGGTCTCTAGAACTGATTCGCCATATTGTTCAATGTACCTTCTCGGTCCAGTTAAATTTAAATGAAGTTGCTGTCTTTCAGCCAGATTACTTAAAACTAATACTTACACACGAAATTAATATTATTATCAATACACTGAAAATAAAATAAACACAAACACACTTAAATTATGAAATAATCAATATTGGCAATTCAATTGAAATTCGCGGTTGCAACAAAAAGCACAGCCACCTGGTTAAATAATAAACCAATTACCTTAAACGGCCATCTGTTAGAATCGTATGGAACTCACAGATAATTATAACTCTTTGTTAAATAATAAACAAATAATTTTCAATAAAAATAATGCGACTATAAATTTAGTTATAAACTTCCCTAAGTCTCAAGTTGGATCAAACTGCACACAGTGTGCAATATTTTATTAAAATCGGTTCAGTAGTTTAGGATTCCATCGCGGACAAACGTGACACGTAATTTTTATATATTAAGATGGACTAAACTCATGTCCCAAATGGAAGCCAATAACCAATCACATTTCAATGAATTCTGTTTTACAACCAATGACACTCCTGTTTCACCTCGCTCTTTATCGAATTTTCTTTACGAGCTCCTGCTTTTGTGATAAAGAAAGCTCCTCCTTTTTTAATATTCTGAACATGTCAGAGCATTATTTTGCAGTGACTGGCTCTCCAACAAATACATTGAATACAGCAAATAATAAACAGATTCCTTCAAACTATACGTTTGATATTTGTGTGTTCAATAATTGTGTTTTTAAATAATGATTTTGCTGAGTTGTTTACTAAAAAATAAATTAATAACCTATAATGTTGGTTATAATACAGAGTGTCCACAGAAACATTTCCCGGTTATAAGTCAGTTGTTCGATTTACTTGGAACTGGTGTCATTGGAAAGAGAAACTCAAACAATTTAATGAGTTGTGCAATTGATATTGTTGACCCGCAAAAGATGGCAGCACAAGAAAAAAAGTTGTAAACACACGCTGTTTGGATTTCATTTGTCATTGTTGTTGGTGTTAAATGGTGTGGACGTTACAATTGTCAAGTCTTTGTGAATTAACGGTGTTATGGCAAACCCACAGAGACGTAGAGAACATAGTAGGTATGTACTGGAATACCACAGCACACGAAATGTATAAGTGTTCAGCGTGCTTTCAGACGGAATATCAAACATGAGGCACCTTATAACTGAACGATTCTGAAATGGTATAGACAGTTTGTTGAGGATGGATGCGTATGTGATAAGAGGAAAAACCATTCAGGGAAACGGCCTGTCAATGTGGAAATTGTGGAAAATGTGCGGGAGGCATTTGCACGTGGTGTTCGAAAATATGTTCGAAGGCTAGCCAAGAATTAAAAATTGCTAATTCCACTGTTTCGAAGATCCTACGTTCTACACAGCGAGTGTCTTTGAGGTAGGTACTAACTGTTTTGAGTTTCTCTTTCTAATGACACCAGATTCATGTTAATCCAACAACTGACAACGACGCTATACCTGTTTATAACCGGAAGTGTTTCTGTGGACACGGTGTATACATGTATTGACGTAGACTTTCACGGCCGGAGTTGCTATGATGATCTTGAAGAAGATTTTCGGGCTGTACGCCGTGATCGTGAGGCTTGTAGTTCCCCGACGTTTCGCCAGAGACTGCGTCTGGCATTCTCAGGGATTGTCTTGAGACTGGCAATTCTGTCCACTGTCTGTCCTATTTATATGTTCACCGCGATGTGTTCGTTATCTGCATTCTGATTGGATAAGTCGGCAGTAGCATAACACCCTTTACTTGATGGCCACAAAGTACAATACCAGAATACAGATATATTATCTAATTGCACACACTATTTTACCCGTCTACAACGATAAGTCATCAAAATATTCAAACATAGAAACAGTTTCAATACAAAAGAAGAATCATTAAAAGTCAACAAAGTATGGATACCTGTTCTAAAAAACGCAGAATGCCAACATCTACAAGTACAGACGAACCTGAGCAGTGATCTGATGTTGAAGTTTGGTACCGGCCTTACTAGAGGCCTTGACCCAATTACTTGAAGTTCTTGTATTGAAGGTCTGGTAGTAGTTAAGTGTTTGCTATAGAGAGTAGTCCTCTCTCAGCTTTTTCTGGTAGGTTGGTCTTCAATTCATTGATGTTCTGCATAAGCTTTCCGGTCTTAAAGTTTTTCCTTGAAGTTTTCAAATTTGTGGATCTATTTTCTTGAAGAAATTTGGGAATTTACAAAGGATAATGTGGATTGAAGGATTTGAGGGTTCTGAAGGATGGTACTAAGGAGAATAAGAAGAGATTGGAGTATATTCTCCGGTTTTGGGTCTATGGTAGGCAAAGGAGGGAAGTTATCTTCAATGTTTCTTGGTATTCTGGATGTTGTTTCTGGTTTTCTCGATGTTGAAGGTTGATTTGTTTCTCGTCGTGCTTGTTGCCTCATATTCAGATATTTCTGAAACATGGGGCATTTACGATGGCTTGCTGCGTGATCTTGATGGCAGTTTGAACACTTGGCCGTTGTCTGATTGCACTCAGATAACTTATGATTGCCGGAACATCTAACACATTTTGTTGCACGAAAGCAGAATTCTGCAATATGGCCGAAACCCTGACACTTGAAGCATTGAGTGCCTGTTGAAGGTTTTCTGTATGGTTCCAGTCTAATGCGGATGCTAAATAATTCCTTGAGATCATTTTCTAATTTTTCCTTGAGATCTTCAGTTTTATGAAATGTGAGGATGTAAACTGGAAGTTCAATCTTATTCTTTTTACCATTGATATTTACTTACTTTTCAATGCTTCTGACTTCTTTTATAGACAGTTTCCTATTATGAATTTCATCGCAAATTTCTGAAATAGTGATGGACTTTGGAAGCCCTTTCATCACTAATTTGAAAATAGGAGGTCTGCCGTATCCATGAGTGTAGAATTGTGTGTCAGGTTTCTTTAATTCCTTTTAGGCTCGCCTGTAGGCCGACTTAGTCGAGGTTCTGATAGTGGGTTGTATTTCATGGATACGTCTTCTTTGTTTCCAGCCGTGATGCTTTCCAGCTTTAGTGGTGTTATGTCTTTCGTGTAGACCACTATGGGAGGTGGAGCTTCTTCCTTGTTGTCGTTGAGATGTTCAAACAGATTTCTTGTTTCTATCGGTGTTGTATATTTACTGTGGTTGTGATTTTCCTGGCAGTGCGACGTGCTGGCGGGTGAACGAATCCATCCCTGTCTTGCAATTCTGCGTTGTTAATCTTTCAGTGAAGTTCTAGTAGCCAGCTTCTCGGTCTTGAGCATGAGAGAATGAGAGAATGAGAATGACTAGACCATCAAAAAGCAATCTAATTGGAGCAATGGAAGTCCCTACCGCTGACCAATCAGAAAAAAGATATAACTTACGAACACATCGCGGTGAATGTATAAATAGGACAGATAGTGGACAGAATTGCCAGTCTCAAGACAACCCTTGAGGCTGCCAGACGCAGTCTCTGGCCAAACGTCGGGGAACTACAAGCCTCACGACCACGGTGTATACAGTTTGATGTGTTCATTTTTTTCTCCGCTAGGGTGCATTCTTACAATATTGCGATCCTATTTGGCAATAAATAATATTATCAAGTTGCAGTGAATAAACATGACCATACATTTCTGATTTTCTTCAAACACCACCGTTTACATTAAATATATAAATATTTTAAAACACCAGTAACTATATAAAATAATTATTTTTGAGTAAACAGCTTAAACGTATTCGTTAAATAGTCCTAACAAATGCCACTCTTGATTTCCAAATCGTCTAGATGATTTGGAAATCACTCGTGACATTACTATGAATAATATTTTAGTTTCATGTATGTTTTAGAATTAAATCTGCATTAAAAAGTAAATCAAATATCACATTCGTGGTTGTGGTGGTGGTGGTGGTGGTTGTTGTTGTTGTAGTGGTGGCGGTGGTGATAGTAATTTATTTTCATAAGTACTGCCACGAGTGATTTCCAATTTATCTAGAGAATTTGGAAATCAAGAGTGGCATTTGTTAGGACTATTTAACGAATAAAATTATGCTGTTTACTCACAAATCATTATTTGAACATAGTTATTTTAAAATATTTATATATTTAATGTAAACGGCGATGTTTGAAAACAAATGAGAAACGTTTATGTTTCACTTGTTCATCACTGCAACCATATATTATTTATTGCGAAAGGATCGCAATATTGTAAGAATACACCCTAGCGGAAAAATGAAACACGTCAAATTGTTTATAATCAACATTATAGGTTATTAATTAATTTGTGATGTCCTATGATGTAAATATGTCAATTATATTTTTTCTGGAACGTAAATTCCTAGGAAATAATACGTTTAAGAAAGTGCAAACAGTGTTTTTTTTGTGGTATAATCAATTGCTACAAATGTTTTTCTATTATATCCCGCAAGCACTAATCTGGCTACATTCGTGCACTATATATACAATCTGGTAGCCACATGCATTCTAGAATTCTTACATCTTAATATATAAATTGTTATATTCAATGTATTTCTTAGAGAGTCAGTCACTGCAAAATAATGCTATGACCTGTTCAGAATGTTAAAAAGGAGGAGCTTGATTTTAAAGTGATAAGATTAAATTGATAAAATCCAGGTGAAAAACGACTGTGTTGTGATTGGTTGTAAATCGAAATTCATTGAAATGTGACTGGTCATTAACTCCCATTTGGGGCATGAGTTAAATAGTCTATTTAAAATCACAGATTAAAATTTTAAAAATAAAATCAGCAGAATCGATAAATCTCAAAATGTTCGGTGAATACTTCAAACCTACCAATATAGGCAAATATTATCATTATCATTATTATTATTATTATTATTATTATTATTATTATTATTATTTGTGTAAATGTCATGAATATGAAAATTCATACAAGCTATTTGTAAATCTAAATACGACCCGTTTTAAACTGTGATTGTGCATACTGGCGACCTGGTGGAACTCAAGTAAGCTTCATGACATAATGGACATACTGACATCTAGTAATTCCTATACTAACTACATGCTTTCAAAACAATGTAACATAACTCAACGTTTGCGGGTTGCAGAATCTGTAAAGTGAAACATAACGAATATGAAAAATTTAACGCAGCGATTTGTATTTAATAAAATATACTCATCCGAACAGATTTTGATAATTATTTTCTTACGTAAAATATATTGTAATTTATTTTACTGCGTAAATATTAAGTACTGGTTGTTTACGGCTTCTGTATCTATAGTTATTAATGAGTTGGCCATACCGTTATTTGCGTGAAGTGCTGTCGTGACAAAAACACACATTATGTTATAATAGCATTTAATACCAAATATTTAATTATTTTGAAAACTGCAGTTTCATGAATAAGTTAGTTGAAATACGCACTTAATATATTTGTCAGGTATACTGCCTATTAATTTCTGCCGTCCTTAAATTCTCAAATCTAGCTTATATGTTTTTACGTGGATATTTTCAAAATGCCTTGCAACTAGGCAACTCTTCAGACACGTGCTGGTGTATATTGCTTAGACGGAAGTCCAATGTCTTGCAGAATTCAGTTGACGATGTGTAATTGTCTTCATAATATAATATTGTGTATTCCCGCGCCATAGCCGAGCGGTTGAAGGCACGATGCAGAGCTACGGATCTTGTACTGGTTTGAGTCCCCATGGGGAAGAAATTTTCTCATGCAATTTCGGCCAGTATGTCCATTTACTGGAATCATCAATAATTATCAATAGGTAAGCTTTCTAAGCCTAATGTTAGAAGATGACTTTCCAATTTCACAAAAAGTTTTTTTTACATTTCTCCTTTTAATATTTGACTCATTATTTAGGCTATACACTCTATAGTGTATTATTATTGTTATTATTATTATTGTTGTTGTTGTCATAAGACTTAGTTCATAATTTGTATTTCTAATAAGGAAGTAGGCCTATATTTCATCACAGTGAACTATTTCTTATAATTATTTTAAGATCTGGATAGAGACTAGGACTCGTCAAGGCCATAACATAATTATTCTCTTAATGAAGGGATGTAATTAAACTTGGTTTGATATTTCAGCCTCCGACACAGCTAAGCTATTCCATATTTCAGAAAAGGATAGTTAGGAGATAGATACAAAATTATACGAGAACTTTTAAATGAAAGCTGGAAGTTTATTTCATTGCGCGACTACTTCGACGGAAGCTGTCAATTTTTCTGACCACGATCAGACCTTGAGAAGTTGTTTTTAGGTTGGGAAATTGTGATAGGAATTGGGATAAGCAATCTTTTGTGATTAAGTCACCTTTTGCACTACAATGTCGATCTTATACACCACACTCAGTCGTGCCTACAGTAGTAGAGCATCCTATATCGTGTTGGAGGATGGATTTCCCATAGAGAAGTAAAATTTAATCCACCTTACATGTGGAAATTCAACCAGAATATATATAATATGAATGGTTCCTGGACCTCTTTACAATTAAAGTATGTACAAGTATAATAGGTTATTTCAACCTAAACGGTTTCAATGAATATTTCTTCGAGAATGATTGTTAGAAGACAAGAAATCTAACTGGTAGACTGACCTCGTCGCTTTCGGGACTTGAGCACAATTGGAAATGAGAGGGTAAGTCATATAAAAAATGGCTCAATCTTCCTCCAAGACTTCCTGATGTCTTGTGGAAGCTCATCCTAAAAAACATGAGATGTAGTGTATGAGGTCATGGAGTATTTTGAAAGAATTGTTTATCACATGTCTTCGGAACTAAAATGTGTAGACGTGAGAAGATGATCTAAATATAGAATCGTGGCTTTTATTAAAGAAGTTACTTTTTATTTGTTTCAGTTTTGTAACAGAGACGCTCATCTTTTATTTAATCCACGAAATGAATTTTCGTTGAGACTAATAAAAACAAAATGAAATAATCCTAAAAATGTGTTAAATTTAATACATGAATATATATTTTCAAGGTGATACAAATAATGATGTCACGGCATAATAAGTTGGTAAACTATAATTACATAGGCGAATGGAGAAGACGACGTAACAGTGAGTTGCATAATTTTTATAGGAAATCAGATATAACAGTGAAGACTCGTAGACTTCGATGGGCAGGACATGTGACACGACAAGGAACGGAAGAGCAGCATGGAAGCTTCTTGTAGGGAAACCGGAGGGAAAACGCACAGTTCGTAGATCAAGAATGAGCTGGGAAAATAACGTTAACCACTGTACAAGAGATGACTGGAAAACATTAACTCAGGTTAGGGATGTGTGGAGAGCTTATACCCGCGCGGCCATGAACCTATTAGATCGATGATGTCAGTTAATTAGTTAGTTAGCTAGACGATCATCCTACTAGTATAGGGATTGCAATCAGCATGTCGGGTCTCTCAGCCGTTATAGCTCGTTTTCTCAACCTGGAACCGTTACTAATATTGTAGATACTCAAATTCCTCAAGATGCTGGGTGGGCATAGGTCCGATACTGGCCGAAATCCCATGAGAAAATTTCTTCCAAAAAGTTAATAATCTTGCAGTGAATTACTAAATCAACTAGGGTAAATTATATTTTTCTCTTAAAAATTAAACAAAAAAAATCAAGTTTGTGCGCGAACGCATGACCTTACAAAATAAAAATCCATTTGGCCTATGTTACAACTATACTGCAGAAATATCCTATTGTAATGTTAAATATTAGACATAGGCCTATCAGACTGTGATTTAACATGTAATAATGTCTTCGAATAATAGCGGTAATACTCGAGTGACTCCTAGTTCATAGAGAGTGGCTACTTTCATTTTATCAGTTACAAATTTTATTGACACGTCTCCGTCTTGCAAGTAGGCATATTTCTTTTGAGTGGTTTTTAAATGTACTTATCAAATGCTATGTTTCAGAGTGACATAATATTACTAAAATTGGAATGTATATGGAGCTACAGGATCATGATGAGGAGGAATGTATAATCGTTAGTTGATATAATAATAATAATGTTTACGAGTTTTTTTATATATCAATCGCAATATACTCGTACATAAAATATGGCTTATACATCTACATAAGAGGTGCAAGGCTTCCTGCCTTAACCAAGCTTCTGATATTAGGGTTCTCTATTTCTAAAATCCATATTTTAGAGGTTTTTGCCTATTACCGAATTATTAAGCTTTACAAAACGTAACATAGTAAAATGTCCGTCAAGCAGGAACTGCGTAAACTAAGCGAATTCCTCAAGCACGATGAATTACACGATCTTTATAGAAAGCCAGATATAATGAGAATAGTTAGGACATGTGGCACGAATGGGGAATGAAAGTCATGCATGGAAGCTTCTTGTAGGAAAACCAGAGGGAAAACGCCCAGTTGGTAGACCAAGAATGAGGTGGGAGGATAACATTAACTATGATTTGAGGGAAGTAGATTATACAGGGGATGATTGGAAAACATTGGCTCAGGATAGGGATGTATGGAGAGCTTATGTCCGCGCGGGCATGAACCTACAGGTTCGATAGTGCCAGTGAGTTAGTTCGTCGAATTTATGGTCCGATATTGCTGCTTAATGAATTCAACCTTAGCTAACTCGGTGGTACTATCGAACCCGTAGGTTCATTGCCGCGCGACAATAAGCTCTCCATACATCCCTACCCTGAGTTATTTTTCTAATCATCCCTGTATAATCTACTTCCCTCAATTCATTGTTAATGTTATTCTCCCATCCCATTTTGACCTACCAACTGGGAGCTTTCCCTCTGGTTGTTCTACAAAGAATTTGGTGCCCATCTTTCATTCCCCATAAGTGTCACATGTCCTGCTCATCGCAGTCTACGAGACTTAACTGTTATTGTAATGTATAAAGATCATGTAGCTCATTATTATGTAGTCTTCCATTCGCCTGTCTGTTCATCTCTCTTTGGTCCAAAAATGTTCCTAAGTATTTTATTCCCAAATACTTGTAATCTTATCCCCTCCCTTCAAGTAAGAGTCAACGTTTCGTATCAATATAACTGGGAGAAAAGCAGTTTTATGTATTTTCAGTTTAACGTTTTTTTTAGAGAAGTTGGGGACAAGAGTCCCTGTAGTGTAAAATAGATCCATTTCCAGAATTGAGCCTATGTTTAATTTCTTTGTGGATCTCATCCCTGCTTGTAATTATTGTTCCTAGGTATTTGAATTCAGTTACTTTTTTTTTTTATTTCCCTCATTTGTCATAAAATGTCCACTTCCATTATACGAATATGATGTATTTCTGTGTTACCATTATATTTAATTTTATTGATGTTTCCTTCAAACTCTAATTCCTTACTAAATTTGTGTGTGTGTGTGTGCGTGTGGGCCTTTCGTATATCCACGCTTACTGATTAATACTATATCAGCACAAACTAATATCTTATTAATACCATTGAGCTGAAGACCTTCTTCATCCTCTATTAAAACAATGAATAGTAGAAGTGATAGCGCATATCCTTGCTTTGAATTTCAAAAGTGTCTGAAAACTAATGTATTGACTTATGCTTTCATGACAATCCTTGAGGATGCCGAACGTTGTCTATGACGAAACGTCGGGAAACTGCAAGCCTCAAGACCACGGCCAAACAGCTCGGAAATCTTCAAGATCATTATCTGAAAAGTTTGCCTACACGCACCCTACTCTTTGTGCCATTTAGACGCATTCAAATAAGTCTAACATTTTAGGAGTTCCAAACTCCAGCAGAAATCTATGTAAGTTCTCCCTCTTAATATAGTCGTATGCCTTTTGAAGTCTACATATCGTAGTTGAGGCAGTATCATTATATATTCCCATTTCTATTCTAAAATCTGTCTTTTATTACACACAACTTTCCTCATTAGAGGATTGTCTCAAGGACAAAGTGATACAGACAAGTAATTTTTGGAATTGATGAAATACATTTTGTAAATACATAAAAAAAATCAAATTGTAGGCCTAATTGAAGTATACATACTATAAAGTAGAAATTTTGTAAACATCAGATCTATTGCAGACCTATATCTCCTAAATCCACATTGATGATTGCCTATTACGTCATCAGTATGGGGAATTAGTCTAAATACTACCTATTACGTCATCAGTATGAAGAGTTGTCTGGATACTAATTTATTTACTAGAATTTTGTATGAATTTGAAAGAAATGAGATTCCCCTATAGTTGTTGCATGTACGAGTAGTTTTATCTTTCTTATAAATTGGTCTGAAAATCTATTTTTTCCACACATTTGGAAGAGCCTCTTTTTCCCAAATCATACTTAGAATCAACGTATCTTGTCCATCAATTTTCTCCCCTTAGTTTTATTAGTTCTGCTGGGATCCCATCTGAACCTGATTTTTTAAATTGATTGCTACATGCCGATTTTGATTCCGAAAAAAAAAATACTGCCACTAGAGAGTTAAAAGACACGCACTTTTTTATTTCTTTTTCTGACATGGTAATTTTTAGTGTCTACTAACTATAAGTTGGATCGATGAAAATTTGCATTTTTTTTAATTCATAAGAACAACTTCCCTTCGAAATTCGCTAAAGTAACAACAAAACACGAGATATCGTAAAATGTACACTCTAACACTTTTCTAAGCGTAATACTGATTAGTGATTAAATATTTTAAACAAATATAAAATATGCTACAGGTTTTTAATAATAATATTCAACATAGTAATATTTACATCATCACTTGTAATAATAATTGGCATTATCCAAATCCTTGTTAACTTAAAAGAAAAAAACTAATTTGACGATTCCCTAGCACAGTACTAAGAGATAAATCACATTCACAGACACTTGGTACATTGCGCGACGAGATACATAACTGACTACTATGCGAAATAAAACTAGACATGAAGATTGGTCTGCGCGAGGGGAGGGGCAGGAAATGAGTTGAAATATTAATGTACAACTACTCTAGTATCATTTACTCTTTTTTCTGCTCTGCGTGGGAGAGAATTGTTACATGATACTGTCACATCATAAATTCTTCACTTTGTTTCTAAAAGTAGAAAATGCAAAACACTCCTTCTATATTTAAAAGTATATCGAGAATGTTCGGAACATTAACAGTATTGTTGTACTTTTATCGAAAAAAAAAACATCCAAGAGCGATAAACATTGGTTTACATATTTTATTTAGTATATATCATTTGTCTATAATTTAGCTTTACATTCAGTTATTCTGTGTTTTTATTTTTTAAATCATACTTAGAATATCATGGAGGAAAAATTAACCCTAGTTAATGATTTTCTAATCAATAATCCACATATGAACGGTATTAATATTGTAACTACTCGTACTATAGTATTAGGCCTATATTATAAACTGTATTATTATACATTGCCAGAAGTTGCATATTTCACTCATGATTGAAAAAATGAATATAAAAAATAGTTCACAGATTGATTGCTTGTTAATGAAGATTGGTACAAGAAATTTTCATTGATGAAATAAAGTGAATATTCCAAATAGCAAACATTTGGAGGGGTAGGGTAAACTCCGCGAATTATTTCAGAACAAGAATTACACAGAACTGCGTAAACTATGCGAATTCCTCAGCGAATTTATGGTCCTATTTTGCTGGTTTACGGAATATATATTTATTTTGTTAAATTGGAGAAACTCGATCTCCGATGCCAGCATATTTAAAACTGTCGGATTGCAGTGAAAACAAATGCATAACCTAAGTTACATAACCTAAGTTATTAATTAATGACATATTGTTGCATAATTTGACACACATTTGAAATAACAGATGCTGATTAATTTTCCTAAAAGTATTAAATAAATTAAACCAATATATATTTTAGGATAAAGTAAAGTAATCCCACTACAGGCCTCGGGAGGCCCGTGGGGTAGTAGGAGGTTAAGGCTCCCACTTTTTCTAGACAATCGGCACTTGATGCCAGCCGGATTGTCAGCCCTGCGTGACGGCCGCATTTACCCCCAGAACAAGCGTCTGGTACTCATTTCCGTTAGAGGCTGGGTCGACCCCAGGGCCATAGTGCCGCCAGAGGGTTTTGGTCAGTTTAAAAATCCTGACCCCACCGGGACTTGACCCTCGACCTTCCAACTTGTAGCGAAGTGCCTTAACCACTGCACTACGGCGTGCCCCCTATCTTATAGGATACACTAGCGAACACCCGGTGTGCGCTGCTACGTTTGCTCGGAAATCTACTAATCTCGATCTTCTTGGCATCGATGAGCTGAAAGATAAAAATGGTCATTGTGAGTTATCCGTAAAAGATAGACATATGTTGTCGCATATATTTCAATTTTGTGTACATTAATTTGGTGTATTTGTTATGGTTTAGACAAAGTAAGCCATTTTAAGAGTCCAGAAAGACACTTTTTTTAGTTCATCGATGCACTAATTGTCCCTGAAAAATTCTATAAATGATGTTGAAAACCCCATTCAAATCGGCCAAGTAGTTTTTGAGTCCATAAAAGACAGATAGATTCACACTCATTTTTATATATAAACTAGCTGGCCCGGCGAACGTCGAAACGCCTTTCAAATATTTTTACGTTAATTTTTCCGATGTTTTAATAGTTATCTGCTATTCGGGGCGGAAACAAATCCAACAAATCAATGATCATAAAAGTCGGTCCAGCCGTTCTTGAGTTATAAATAGTGTAACCAATCCGACTTTGTTATATATATAAGTCCCGGCCACGCGTTGCTGTGCCTAAGGTATACGTTAAATTATGTTGTAGTAAACTAAGTGAGAAATCTAAATCAGAAAGTTTATGTTTTACACTATTTTTTAGTTCTGGTACGTTAACTACACCCGGTATAAATATAGGTGGTGGTTTATGTGGAAGTGGTTTTGTTAATTGAGATGAATTTATGTTGTCTGCATTCTCAGTATCATCCGTAAGTGTATCATAAGGATTATATACATTTATTGATGGAATATTGAGGAGGCTTGCTGATTTCATTATACTTTCGTTTTTTCTTTCTACGAACTTGTTGGCAGTTTGGATTCTCATCATCATCAAGAAGTCTCTGTATAGTAATATCATCTTGTGATATATTATAGTCATCTTGTTTTTCATTTAATTGAGGCATGGAGAATGTTTCTGTAATATCAGGCATATTATTATAATTAACAGACTTACTTACAATTCTGTTATTCCGTTCCTTAGGACCTTCATATGTTTTTAAATTGACAATCTTCTTAAATATAATATTTGTGTCACATAGGCCTATAACAATTTGTGGAAATTCACTTGATATCTTATCATTCATGGTCTCTAGAACTGATCCGCCATATTGTTCAATGTCCCTTCTCGGTCCAGTTAAATTTAAATTAAGTTGCTGCCTTTCAGGCAGATTACTTAAAACTAATACTTACACACGAAATTAATATTATCAATATATTGAAAATAAAATAAACACAAACACACTTAAATTATGAAATAATCAATATTTGTAATTCAATTGAAATTCGTGGTTGCAACAAAAAGCACAGCCACCTGGTTAAATAATAACCCAATTACCTTATACACTGTCATCTGTTAGAATCGTGTGATATATTATAGTCATCTTGTTTTTCATTTAATTGAGGCATGGAGATTGTTTCTGTAATATTAGGCATATTATTATTATTATTATTATTATTATTATTATTATTATTATTATTATTATTATTATTATAACTAACATACTTATTTACAGTTCTGTTATTCCGTTCCTTAGGACCTTCATATGTTTTTAAACTGACATTCTTCTTAAATGTAAGATTTATGTCACATAGGCCTATACCAATTTGCGGAAATTCACTTGATATCTTATCATTCATGGTCTCAAAGAACTGATCGCCATATTGTTCAATGTCCCTTCTCGGTCCAGTTAAATTTAAATTAAGTTGCTGTCTTTCAGCCAGATTACTTAAAATTAATACTTACACACCAAATTAATATTATTAACAATAATTGAAAATAAAATAAACATTGAACACACTTAAATTATGAAATAATCAATATCTGTAATTCAACTGAAATTCGCAGTTGCAACAAAAAACACAGCCACCTGGATCTCTCTTTGTTAAATAATAAACCAATTACCTTACACCGTCATCTGTTAGAATCGTATGGAACTCACAGATAATTATAACTATTTGTTAAATAATGAACAAATAATTTGTAATAAAAATAATGCGACTATAAATTTAGTTAGGTCTCAAGTTGGATCAAACAGCACACAGTGTGCAAAATTTTATTAAAATCGGTTCATCGCGGACAAACAACGTGACACGTAATTTTTATATATTAAGAAAGATAGTGTGTCAACTTAAGGGTTAATTAAATTGTATGGTGTACGTTGCAACGAAGCAACATGGCTGTTGTTAGAGAAAATTGATTTCGGGTTTCAGGTAAGCCCCAATTCTAATGGTCGGATTTGAACGATTGAGGATACGTTCAACGTTTTATATTAAAACCATATAGACCTACTGAGTTTCGTCGAGAAACACTGATAATTGCGACCGCTACGACTATTTTTAAATTTTCGTTTGAAGTGAACTACAGTTAGTGCAGAAAGTATTGATACACTTAAAAACATCGCAGAGGGAAATAAATAATTAAAAATATTTCTTCACTACATACAAAAACAAAATTATACACCTTTACATTGCACTCTACGAAGTTAGATAAACGCAGTTTCCTCTGTTTTAACATAACGAGTAAAAAATAATTTAGACACGAACAACAAAAATTAACACACAAAAAGTATTGTGGCTGTTTTGAGTATTTACTTTTTGAGTTCAATGCTTGCTTGGGAGCCCTTTTGATTCCAAAATGGCTTGAGGACGAAGTAGCATCGACCAGATTAAATTTGAAGTTACTGAAGAAGGCATATTTCCCCATTCTTCTTCCAAAGCGTTTCTCAGGTCCTGCTTGTTGAAACCTTCCTTGAATGAATTCTCGTTTTCAGATGTTCCCATAAATTCTCATTGGAGTTTATATCCGGAGACTGCGGAGGCGTTTCCATGTATTTTGGTGTGTTACACAAAATCCATAAACGCGTATTGATCATTATCTTGCATAAATACAAAATTGTGTTTAATCCCCATTTCCTCTGCAGAGGTATGAAGATTGATCTTTAGTATGTTCAAATACTGTTTGTGATCCATCACACCATCGATAAAATGCAAGGTCCCGACTCCAGAGGTACTCATGTATCCTCATACTAATAAAGAACAACCACTATGTTTCCCAATGGGTTGGAGATTTTACTTTTGTAGCTCTGTACTTTAATTCCTCCAAACTTTTCGTCTTCCATCTGAACAGGAAATTTTGATTTCGGGCTCGTCAGTATAAATTACTTTTTTACAAAATTATTTGGGCTGTTTATGTGTGTTTTAGCGAAGTTCAAATTTTTCTTTCAGTTTTCTTCACTTACTAATCATTTTCTACGGGCTGCTTTCCCATGTAGTTCGTTAGCCCATAGACAGTTACGAACATTGCTAGCAGAAATACTAATATTAAAGTAATTTTTGATACTAGCTGCTAATTTAGAGGCACTACTTTTAGGTTTTTGCTTTACTTTTCTCATTAATGCTTTTTCAACATTAACATACAATTTTCTTGGATGTCCTGATCTGTGACTATTTTCGAAAGATTTTTGTTCACCAACTCTATCAATTATATGCTGAATGTTTGGTCTTGACCTTCCAATTATTTCACTAATTTAAATTAGCGATTTACACTGATTATGCAAACCATTAATTAATTCCCTTCTTTCTACTGTAGTCTTTTTTCCTTCGCGCTCCATTCCAGCGTTAATCTGTAGCCAGAGCACACACAACTACACGGCAAAATACTCAAGGCTATAGAGTGAATAACAACATTACCAGACCCACCCCCACCTCGACTTAATGTGAACATTCTGTTGACCAAATCTTAGTAATGTACCAATAATTTTTGTTTGTTAATTTTTGTTCTGCATGTACAAATTATTTTTTTACTCGTCATGTTTAAACAAAGGAAACTGTTTAGTTAACTTCAAAGAGTTAAATTTAAATGTGTACATTTTTGTGTTTATATTATATTATATATATATATATATATATATATATATATTGATGAAATAATGAAATAATTTATTTCTGGTCATGTTATTTTTAAGTGTATCAATACTTTCTGCACCAACTTTATATCAAATGGTCCGATTTTGCTAATTAACGAATTCGACAATACTTTTTTTTAATTGATTGTGTATGCCAAGTTTGATTATGATAAAACAAAAATTGGCGAGAGATAGAGCGTTAACAGACACTGACACAAAAGAACGCATGCACACACACATAAATTTTGGCCATGGCCATTTTCGATGTCTACTAGGTAGGATCGATGAAGATATGTAAAAAATTCACGAGAACAATCTCAATTCCGAAGGAATTCCCTAAAATGTTAGAAATTAGCAGGTGAGTGGAGAAAATTACATATCAGATTATGAACTGTTAAGTCCCGTAGACTGCGACGGGTAAGAAATAGGGAATGAAAGAATGGCATGGAATCTTCTTGTAGGAATACCGGTGTGAAAAGCCCAGTAGGTAAGCAAGAATGAGATGGGAGAATAGCATCAGCCATTATTTGAAGGAGGTAAATTACACAGGAAGTGATCGGAAAGTATCTCATGATAGTAATTTATGGAGTGCTTATATCCAGCAGCCGTGAATATTCGGATATGATAGATCTCAGTGAGATAAAAGTCAGACCATGAGGGTCCTTTCAAAGATTCTGACAGCGGATCAGGAGTGGCCGTTTCGTCCAAATTCACTACTATTTTTTAACTTAACGACGTTCTTCATGTGTCAAGGCAATAGTGTCGTACATCATATCTAGGTGTGAAAGAGCCGACAAATTTTATCAGATGCCTCTTATATCAGACTTGAGGTCCTGTTTGTTTACTTCATGGAGAAACAAGCCTAAAGACTATCCACTCTTAAAGTGATCCTCACCAAAACAAAACCATGTGACCTGTTCGCTTTTCATTGGTTATGGACACTGACGTACGATGTAGAAGCAGTAAGTACGCGAAAAAGTAGTTCCCTTCATTAACTTAAAAATATGTCCTCTGAATATACTTATTATTCTTCGTGAATGAAAGTAATAATATTTAAAATATAGAAAATATTTTAAAACATACCTTATCAATAATTACATCTTAAAATAGTTTATTACATATGGATGATACATTTGAGTCATGCTTCAGTCGATTCTGATGCAAAACAAAATGGATGAAGGTGTCGAGTCTTGTGTTGCTGTGTTGCCACTATTTTTAAAACACAAGTCTGTCAAACCTTTGACTAGTGATCAAAAAACAGTTATTTTAAATGTATTTCACAAGTTCAGTGAAAAATCTCACCAGCTTTCTTCTATCCCATTCAACTATCACATGTATTATATACTTCACACGTGCTCCCTGTCAATGTAACAGTAATTGTGGCGCGAATGGCCGAAGGATACAATTGGCATTTGTTTATGTTGGATCACTCTAAGAGCGAATACGGTAATAGAAGGCTCTTGGCCTACCATCCGCTGCTGAGTTCACAAACATTTATGAGATCTGCAGAGGTGAAAGATAATCCAGCCAATATAGGGGGACACATGGTCAGTATTTCGGATCCCTAAGCCGGATTTCTCAACCTGGTGCCGTTACCAAATTCCTCACAATGCAAGGTGGGCATTTGTCCCACAATGGCCGAAATTTCATAGGGACCCAATCAGCATATGTCCGGCAGCTCTACAAGGGCAGAGGACTTGAGGTTCTTTATTTAAGTGCCCTAAATCTATGTCACATGATTCAATGCTTTACTTTCCGATAGAAGAAAGCCAAGTTTGGGATTTTTACGCCCTTATGAAATCTGTCAACTTCGATTCGGTTTGAACCCGCAATCCTCGAAACCAGATGCGAGCATGGTAAACCACCAGGCCACCGGAACCGACACGATAGTAACCTAGTGTTTCTTTACGTACTCGGGGTTAATAAATACATTTAAAAAACAAATCTCTATGCCGCGCTATTCTTATGAAATTACGAACCGACACAAATATTCAACAGTAACCTAATTTTACTTCACATACTCGGGGTTAATAGACCATCATCATCATGAACAAATTCGTTTTAGGCCATGTGGCCTATACGGTAAACCTAGCGAAGATGGTCTTGATCTTTCTATCGATGTTTTGGTCTTCCTTGGTCCCTATGTCCAGTTGGGGTATATTGGAATGCCAATTTTGGAAGTCTATTTCTTGCCATTCTCCTCAGATGATTTTTCCATTCTTGTTGGTATCTTTGTATATCTTCATTTAAACTTGTTACTCCAAGTTTCCCTCTGATAATAGTGTTCCTTTGGTGATCCAGTCTATTAACTGCTAACAATGATCGTAAGACGCGCATTTGGCTTACTTGAAGTTTATGAGAGTTTCTTTTATTTAAAATCCAAATTTCACTTCCGTATTTTAGAGCAGCTTTTGATGTGATGTTATGTAATCTTAGTTTTGTCTCTGTGGGTTAATAGATAAATTTAAAAAAAATGCCTCTAAGCCGGGCTATTCCTGTGAAATCAGAAATAAACTGATAATACACGTATACTATTTCCAGAACCATGAAAACCCTCGGACAGCAGGAAACGGTCCTCATTTAGGGGATTAGCCAACAAAGGAACAGAAGCCGAACTCTCTGAAATCAAACGTTACCAATTTTCTGCCAATTAGAACTTATATGAAGACTCAATTTGTTAAGATACAGCGATGTAGTAAACGTGGCAACAGTTCGAAATGTTCTATCTGTCAACACAGACCCGGTGATGTGAGGTATGGTTTTCAAGACTCTGGATGAAGAATAATGTATATAGTCTAAGATCCGAAGAGAGGTCGACCTTCACCCATCTGTTTACCGGATGAAACATTTTTTATTAAACCTCGAATATAGACGAATACATCCAGAAACACTTGCCTATTAAAATATGTTCATGGCTATCTTTAATTAAAATTATTTTGATTAACTTTTTTTCGGATTCTTCACCCGCTTGTTTCTGAACAAATATTATTTGAACCGAGAGTTTGAAACAAAGAATATGCCTAACTATTATCGTCTCACTACGATGGTTGTCCGTTTATACAAAAGCGGATGCTGCGACAAAGCTTGACAATGATTAACATTCACATAGCGGTAATCGGCATATTTGTATTTAATTATATATAACGGTTGCGAGGAAACAAAGCGAGCCACTGGACAACCATCATAATGAGGCTATAATAGTACTGCCTACTCGTTTCTGGTCATAACTACCTGGCAAGCCGGTATAAACAGGTAAGTTAATATAGGTACCTACACTGATCTGTTTACCAATCGAAATACATATCAAAATAAAGATAATTTAATTACAAACACGATGGTATTGTATTGCCTGCAATAAACCGGTCATGAAATAGTATTGGCAGGCTTTGAAGTTTAAAAATTGGAGTGAGCAAAGATGTATGAAAAAGTAGCTGCGCATGACGTGTCTGTTGAATGAAAGAGAGCGTATGATTTTTGTACATGCGATAGAGGACAGCGTTTGTTCGTTGTCGGAAATTATTTGGAAGTAACTGCGTCGAACACGTGCTACGTATCATTGCCATATTTCTCAAACAATATAAAAATGAGTAAAAAGTGTTTTTTTTGTGTACTTTAACAAAATCTGTTATTGATTTTGACGATGAATCAATTAATAATATTATGCATCAAAGTTGGCTTTTCGTAAAAAAAAAAAAAGCACGGTGATGTTCAGCTAAGCAAAGAATCGCGTGATTTTGTTGGTTATCACTCCAAGTGTCATATTAAAATTAAGTTTTAAAAAGTAAATATAAAGACGAGTTAGAAAATTTTGTCACAAATAATGAAGTAAGTACCTTATAATTTTATTTAAATTAATGATGTTGAATTGGCAGACATTAACATTTTTAAAAAATCATTGTGTCTGTAAATTTGAGTATTGTCAAACTTATGATCATTAATATTTTTTTAATATTTTAATTATGAGATTTCTTTAATATTATAAATTAATTATTTAATGAAAATACTAAATCCAACTTCTTTATAAGTTCATAAGTTAAAAAAAATTGAATGTAATTTGTTTGTATGTCATTTTTTTAATAATTTTTTTACAAGTCACAAAGGTGTTAAATATTATTTTTATTTTTGTATTAAGTGTTTTTTTCTTCTTTACTTATACCTAGGTTCCCTTCAATAACAGGTGAGTTAAAAATATATATATCTAATTAACTCATTACTTTGATCGATATTTCTGTATCTTGATATACATTTCGTTACAAATGAAATCTTTAACATACTCATATATAAATTTAACGATTATAATTAAATAAAGCGTGTAAAAATTATTGTATTTTCAGCCGCTCCAAAATGATTCCCGGCAATAGAGAAGGGCTGTCCTCAATCGCATGTACAAAAATCATGCGCACTTTTTCATTCAACAGATACGTCATGCGCAGCTACTCTCGCATGCATCTTTGCCTACTCCAATGTTTAAACTTCTAAGCCTGCCAATATTATTTTACGACCGCTTTATTGCAGGCAATACTATACCATTGTGTTTGTAATTAAATTATCTTTATTTTGATATTTATTTCGATTGGTATTAAATTATCTTTATTTTGACATGTATTTCGATTGGTAAACAGATCAGTGTGGAAAACCAGAGGGAAAACGCCCAGTTGGTAGGCCTAGAATGAGGTGGGAGAATAACATTAACTATGATTTGAGGGAAGTAGATTATACAGGAAATGATTGGAAAGCATTTAGCTCAGGATAGGGATGCATGGAGAGCTATGTCCGCGCGGCCCTGAACCTACGGGTTCGATAGTGCCAGTGAGTAAGTAAACAGATTAGTGTAGTTAATACCTATATTAACTTACCTGTTTATACCTGCTTGCCAGGTAGTTATGACCAGAAACGAGCAGGCAGTACTATCTAGGCATATTTATGTTTCAAACTCTCAGTTCAAATAATATTTGTTCGGTAAACAAGCGGGTGAAGAATCCGAAAAAAAGTTAATCAAAATATTTTAAATAAAAGATAGCCAGGAACATATTTTAATAGGCAAGTGTTTCTGGATATATTCGTCTATATTCGAGGATTAATAAAAAAATATGTTTCATCCGGTAAACAGATTGGGTGAAGATCGAACTCTCTTCGGACCCTGTACTAATATTATTGTTATAAAGATGGCAATGATGTACAATAACTGAAGAAACGTTATATTGTAGAATATTCTCAAGCTTCATATCCTTCTTTTACATTTATTGTTAGCTGTTGGATTTAAATAATAATTTATAATTACATCAAATTATTAAAATAGAGTTTTATCCACGAGCCTCTTAATACACACAATATTGTATTATTTTATGCATGTTACATTGTTTAATTTCAAATTTTCGTATTCCATTTAAATGAGATCTCTCTCTTATCAGATGAAATATTCTCAATTTACACTTTTTTTCTTTCAATGTTTTACATTAAGTAAATATTATATTCTAATGTGTAGTGGCCAGAAGTAAAATCAGATACAAATTAAGAAACTGAATTGCATGACCTGATTTTACTAAAAATATATTCAAATACAGGAATCTACAATTCTGCAGAAACAGCATGAAAATCTGCTTCAATATCTCTCCTTGAAATGTTTTCCTCTCATACATGTCATTATTTGACATTGAACAGTTAGATATTGAAAGTAAGAGATATATTCATCAAGAAACTAGAATATAAACTTTCAACATGTTATAGAATTTTCAATAACAAATTGTTTCAGAGAGATTATAATATGCTATATTAAAAATGACTACTCACGTTATACTCAAGGTCAACTCAATAAGCTAATACTGATAGCATAATTTACAAAGTGGAAGCACAAATGTTAACTAATAGCTTGCTCTATTATTACTTCTTCAAATGCCCAAGAATAGTTAATTACATATTCTCAATAAACACAATGTGCTACTATGTAATACTGTATCCTACATTAAGGCCAAGTTCATGCACATATGTACTTGTGTGGAATATTGTTTTTGTGCTATTTTATCAAGGTTATTACCATTCATTCTTTCCCATACCCAGAGCCCAGATTTCCATGCTCAATCAAATCTTAAAACACAATCATTTTATCGAACTATAAGTAAAACTCAATTGAGACCCTTGGTTTACCATCCAGCTGCTGGTCTCACATCCACGTGTCCCATTTACAACGGCGGATGATCATTATGCTACTCTCGGGGTGACATGTGGTCAGCATGTTAAGTCCCCAGCTGCTGTAGACAGTTTTCTCAATCTGGAGTTGCTCCTTATTGTATCTACCCAAATTCCTCATGATGCTGGGTGAGCAGCAGTCCCATACTGGTTAAATGTCATGAGAAAATTTCTTCTCCCATGGGAACTCTAATTAGTGCATGTCCTTCAGCCATATGATCCAACTTACACAATGAAAAGGAAAGGCGATAAAAATATGCATTCTCAAATTTTAGTCTTATCTTATGTTACTGTCTAGTTTCTCTTAAAACACTGCACAATTATTTCTTCCAAATTTTCAAATTATGTTGTTCAACTATCAACATATTTTTAAACACAAAAAAAAAACAATATTTCCAGTCACAAGAAGTGAAATGCATATTTAAGTATAGAAATTTGGAACAAATAAGATCAAATTGTAGGAGATCATTTTACAAGATCACACAAATCACAATGTACTTAATTGCACTAAGCAAACATGCTACTGTTTCTATCATTTCTTTCAATATTTTACAACAAGCTTATAATAAGGGGATTGACAGTTTTAACAAAAAATGAGAAAGGGTAGGGTGGAAAGTTTATTTTAGTGACAGGTAGACTGCCAGAGAACTATTAACTTAATTTCAGACTTTTCTCAATAAATAACTGGAAATAGCATATTCTACAAAGCTGCATTCATATCATGCACATAAAATATATGGACTAGATCAGAAAATAAGGCTATTATACAGTACAGAAATCTAAATAATATTATATTAAATGTAAATTGTGCATGGATTCACTTCCAAAAAGTCAAATCATGTAAACATTCATGGAAAAAGTAAGTTTATTTTTAATAAATATGAAACATAAACTAATGCTAATGCTTTATGATTACTCATAGAGGGTTGTAGTATAAATTCATAATAGTGTGTTTTTTGATAAATTAAATAGTTTCAAGCTTCACTTTTTTTTTCTCAAAAGTGCAATTTTTGTAATCTTTTTTTCTTCCTGTTCTCATCCATTCAATATTGCAAAGTTAACCAGTTACAATTCATAACACAGAATGGTGATTTTTTAATTTAATTTAACAATATTTCTGAATGGTCTTCTGTAGCTTATAAATCAAAAACATTTGCAAGTCATGTTTGGCAATTTATGAACAACTGCACATCATGTCTGATTATTTTATTTCGACAATATTCTAGTGATAGTCGACCATGATTGATTCTAAGTGGCATGGGCTGTAAATTGGATTGGTCAATATTCAAGGCCTAGTTACTAAAAAATAGTTACTAATATTCAAAATGTTTAAGTCTTTATTACACTTTTAACCTTGAATTCTGTTAAATATTTTTTAACTGTATATCATTCAACCATAATATTTAATACTTTTGTCATTCTTGTGGTAGATAATACAATTCAAAAGATTTTGCAAGCTACTCAATGTGCATCCACAACACACAAACCAAACCGGAATAACAAATATCGAAAGGTGTGAGGTTGTAATTGTGAAATCATTCTTTCTTCACTGACTGAATTATTTCCATCTTATCCATGAAGATTTTGTAGTTCTAGAGTAGATTCTAGTATATCAAATGATTTTACATTCCATATGCTCAGGTGTGTAGGGAAATCTCCCAACAACAAATTGAAAGGAAGCTTTTCTTTCTGTCACAAGATAAAATAACAGTCCCATGCTGTATAGTCAAGTGGTTAAAGCAGGAGACCTTAGCGCAGAGCTATGGGATTTGCACTGGTTTGAGTCTCATGGGGGAAGAAATTTTCTCATGGAATTTCAGCCAGTATGGGACTGGTGTTCACCCAGCATCGTAAGGTATTTGGGTAGCTACATTAAATAGCAGCTCCAGGTTGAGAAAACTAGCTATAATGGCTGGGGGATCCAATATGCTGACCAAATGTCTCCCTACACTGACAGGATGGTCATTTATGTGATTAACACATGTGGATGTGAGACAAGCAGCTGGCTGGTAGTCCAAGGGCCTTCTACGTCTATCGCACCATGGAGTTTAATTTAGATAAAATAACAAACTAAAAACAACTTTGTGGACTTCACCATGGCCAAGCAGTCTGAAGTATCCTGCATTGGCACAGAGATGAAGACACAATGTGTTATAAGTCCCTGTGGGGGAAGAAATTTTGTGATGGAATTCTGGCCATTGAAAGGGACTGATAACCACAATGCATCATGAGAAATTTGAACAGCTAAGTAAGTTGCAGATCCAGCTACAATGGCTGGTGGTTATGTTTATAACCAGACTAAAAATATGTAATAATAATAATAATAATAATAATAATAATTTCACTTTGATGTATAAGAGTGTTTGTTTCATCTTCAAAACATCTACTTGCCACAGAACGTAAGTTTCCTTCAATCCTGCTACTTTTGTTTTACAATTCATAAGTAACTAATTCCTAAAAAGTTAGACTTATACGAATTTGTCTAAATGGTACAAAGAGTAGGGTGTGTGTAGGCAAACAGTTTTCAGATACTTTTGAAATTCACAATGGGTTAAAGCAAGGAGATGCACTATCTCCTCTACTATTCAATTTTGTATTAGAGCATGCCATCAAATCTTTGGACAATGAAGAAGGCCTACAACTCAATGGTATTAATAGACTCTTAGTTTATGCTGATGATATAGCATTATTGAGTGATAGCAAGGAGATACTAAGGGCCAACACGCACACTCTATTGAGTAACACTAAGAAATTGAGACTGGAAGTAAACATCAATAAAACTAAAATATATGTTCGCACATAGAAATGAGTTATACAATGGAACCAATGACAAATAAGGAAAAATTTGAAGAAGTAGCTGATATTGAATATCTAGGAGCAATAATTGTAAATAGGAATGAGATGCACAAAGATATTAAACATAAGACTCAATTCTGGAAATGCATACTATTATGCATTACAGAGACTCTTGACGTCCCAACTCCTTTCAAACAATGTTAAACTGAAAATATATAAAACTGTTATTCTCCCAGGTATATTATATGGATGTGAAACATGGACTCTTACTTTATGGGAGAAAAAAGATAACAAGCATTTGAGAATAAAGTTCTTAGGAAAATTTTTGGGCCAAAAAGAGATGAACAGACAGGTGAACGGAGAAAACTTCATAATAGTGAGCTACAGGATATGCACGTATAGGAAGCCAGATATAATAAAAACAGTTAAGTCTCTTTAGACTGTGATGGGCAGGACATATGGCACATATGGGGGATGAAAGACATGCATGGAAGCTTCTTGTAGGAAAACCAGAAGGAAAATGCCAAGAATGAGATGGGAGGATAACATTATCCATGATTTGAAGGAAGTAGATTTTACAGGAGATGATTGGAAAATATTAGCTCAGGATAGGGATGTATGGAGAGTTTATGTCCATGCAGCCATGAATCTATGGGTTCAATAGAGCCAGTGAGTTAGTTATTTAGTTAATTTAATAGTAACTTGTTTCATACATGTGAGGATCTAAGCTTTCTTTAAAACTATTTGCAACCAATACTAATATTTGTACAGACTGTTGTAAAATGTACATTAACTATTCTCTTTAAGAAATGAACTTATTAGAAGGGGCCGGATTTTTAGGATTTTAATATTGTAATTTTGGGTTTTCAAAAACATAAAATAGATTTTTTTAGGCTTTTAGTAGGTAGAATAGGCTTTTAAATACAGTTTTATGTTTAAAGTGAGGCAAAAGTTACTACAAACTATGCAAAGCTTAAAATTTATGCCTAATTGTTATTAAAAATCAGATTAGAACGACAATGTAAATATTTTACATAATGAAACTTCTTTTATCACAGAGAACTTCACACTTTTAGGCAATATTTGCTCTCCTTAAACATGTTGATTAATAACACACACAAACAAAACAAAAAACTTTCGGAAGATATCTTGGTATCCAACATTTGTTTTAAGACAATTGAGACATGCTGATTCAAAATATGCAAACTGTTTGTCTCTATCACCCACCGTTTTTAGATATATGACATTAACCATTTATATATGTTTAACATTGAACACAGAAGTTTCAGTAGAGCACATATTGGTGAATGGATTACTAATTAACATACTATATAGCATCATCTAGTTTAAGGTATAGTACACATATAAAACACATAGTTATAACATAAAGTTCCTTAATTTAAACTTAATTTGGTTTAAATTTCTTGGCTGTATACTTGTGTTTGTGCTGAGCATTTGGCATGTTGCGCTGAAGCATTCAGCAGTAGTCAGCCAACATTGCTGCACTCCATCGACCCTGACAGCGTGACTCCATCACTGATGAAAACGTGATGTCAACGTTCATCATGTTCATCACTGACAGAATCTAGGTTCTCGGGAAAGAAGTTAAGATGAGAGTCGAGGAGATGAATCTTGAGGGACATGTTGCAACCCATCAAGTTGTACGCACTAATGCACTTCTTCTGCACAACATTTACATAGTCAGGAGATTCATAATTCCCATGGAATTTGGCTATACAACTGACTTGAATGCCAACCATGGATATTTTTCAGTACTGCTAAGTAAGTCCTCGAAGTGACTGTCAGCAAAGATCTTCCTTATTTGTGGACCCATGAGCACACTTTCTTTCACTTCACTTCGCCTAACTAATCTTCGGAAACTTGTTGCACAGGTACTGAAAAGCATCTGAGTTGTTGTCTAGTGCCTTCACGAAGTTCTTAATGAGCTCCAGCTTTATATGATGTGGAGGCATAATAACTTTTTCACGCTCAACCAACGGCACACGAAGGACGTTTTTAGTACCTGGCTGCATTTTATTTGTGATGGCTCAGTTCTTCTTTACATAATGGTGCTTCCTATCTCTGTTGTCCCACTCGCAGATAAATCAGCAGTACTTGGCGTACCCTGTCTGCATTCCCATGAGAATAGTGATATCTTTCAAATCACCACAGATATTCCAACTGTACTCGCGATAGCGTATTTTTTCAAGAAGTAGCGATATGGTTTCGTACATCTCTTTTAAATGGACAGAATACACAATCGGTACTGATGCATATCTGTTTATGTTGTGTAATAATACTGCCTTCAAGCTTGTCTTAGAGGAATCAATAAACAGTCGCCATGCTTCAGTGCTATGTTCTACTCCGAGGCTTAACATAAGACCTTGGACGTCCGTGCAGTAGCACATATTGTCACTCATTGCAAATAACTACACACGTTTTTTATGTCTGTGTCGAAATTGTGAAGTTCTTGTATCCGGCGCTAGCTAATTAAATTCTTTAAGACATGAACCTAGCAGTTCACCTTGGCCTTTTGTTAGTATCAGGTCCCGTACGAGGTCGCAAAGTTCCTCATTATCCATCAAATTAATATCTTCACTAGGATTGTAGTCAGAGTCTGAGTTGTTGCTAGAAGATGGAGAGATTTCTTCTTGCGTTCCTTCATCAACTCTGTATTCTGTAGGTGGTGTAGGTACTGGACAAGTGACGGGATCGTGTGGAATTGGTTTAGAAACTGAGGGAACATCTGGATACTTCATAGATACACGAGTTTTGTACGAGAATCCAGTGGTATTTGTCAAACAGAAATAACAGTCTGTTGTGTGATTGTTTGACTCACGTCATATCTTAGGAACTCTGAATGCCAATAGCTGTTCTGCTTCGCCTCCCTTATCCAATCCCGTAAGTTGCATGAACATGTCAAACAGATGAACTGTGGTGCCACGACTTACCACTGTCCACCTTCGAATCAAAGTATAGTTCATATGCTCTCTTCAGAAATGGTGCAAATATCTTCCGATGGGCTTTGTTTGTCAGATACACATAGCAAAACAAATCTGGTGAATTCATGCAACCTCTAGACGCCATTGTTTTTCATTGAAAATAAAAAAGAACAAATAAAGGAATAGTAATGCGTTCACAAAAATATGTATACTATTATTTTAAATATAACTGTACTCACAAACGGAAAAATTCGGCGTTGCATTAAAAAGAACCAACAAACGATGAACAAATTTCCGACGAACGATGTTTCATAAAAATAATGTTTTTGTTGATATCGTGAAAACCTGGGGCGATAGAACAAAACTGTTTTCCGATTTGCAATCAGCATGAAAAACTGGATTAGAAACAGTAAACACCATGTCAGATATCTATGGCTTATTTATCATAAGTAATGCCACGAGTGATTTCCAATTTATCTAGATAATTTGGAAATCAAGAGTGGCATTTGTTAGGACTATTTAACGAATAAAATTAAGCTGTTTACTCATAAATCATTATTTAACTATAGTTATTTTTAAATATTTATATATTTAATGTAAACGGCGATGTTTGAAAACAAATGAGAAACGATAGGTACGCTTCACCTGCTTCTTTTGTTTATCACTGCAACCACATCATACTATTTATTGCCAAAGGAACGCAATATTGTAAGAATGCTCTCTAGTGGAGAAAAAATGAAACACATCAAACTGTATATTAATTCATTTCTGATGTCGTATGATGTAAATATGACAATTATATTTTTCTGGATTGTTACCTGGGAAAAAATACATTTAAGAAAGTGCAAACAGTGGTTTCTTTTTTTGGTGGTATAATCAATTGCTACAAATGTTTTTATATTAACTCCCGCATGCAGCATGTGTTGACATTCATGCACTATATATACAATCTGGTAGCCGTATTTCTCACAGGCTCAGTCACTGCAAAATAATGGTCAGATCTGTTCAGAATATTAAAAAGGAGGAGCTTTCTTTAATATGGTAAATATAACACTGATAAATATTTCGTGAAAACGACTCTGATTGGTTGTAAAACAGAAATCATTGAAACGTGATTGACTCCCATTTGGGGCATGAGTTAAATAGTCATAAGTAATGCCACGAGTGACTTCCAATTTATCTACAGAATTTGGAAATCAAGAGTGGCATTTGTTAGGACCATTTAACGAATAAAATTAAGCTGTTTACTCACAAATCATTGTTTAACTAAGTTATTTTAAAATATTTATATATTTAATGTAAACGGCGATGTTTCAAAACAAATCAGAAATGTGAGGTTATGTTCATTCACTGCTGCTTGATCATATTATTTATTGCCAAATAAGATCGCAATATTGTAAGAGTGCACCCAAGTGGAGAAATAATGAAACACATCAAACTATATATCATAATCAACATTACGGGTTATTCATTTATTTTTTTTAGTAAACAACTCAGTAAAATCAAGGAATCTTTTCACTATTTGCTATATTCAATGTATTTGTTGGAGAAAAATAATGCTTTGACCTGATCAGAACATTAAAGAGGAGGAGCTTTCTTTATCACAAAAGCAGGAGCTGATAATGAGAAATCGATAAAAAGCAAGGTGAAACACGACTGTCATTGGTTGTAAAACAACATTCATTGAAACGTGATTGGTCATTGACTAGCATTTTGTGGCATGAGTTAAATAATCATAAGTAATGCCACGAGTGATTTCCAAATTATCAATAAATTAACGACTCATGAAGTGAGGAGTGAATTTATCTAGAGAATTTGGAAATCAAGAGTGGCATTTGTTAGGACTATTTAACGAATAAAATTAAGCTCTTTACTAAAAAATAATTATTTGAATACAGTTACCGGTGTTTTAAAATATTTATATAATTAATGTAAACAGCGATGTTTGAAAACAAATTAGAAATGTAAGGTTATGTATATTCACTGCAACTCGATCATATTTATTGCCAAATAGGATCGCAATATTGTAAGAATACACTCTAGGGGAGAAATAATGAAACACATCAAACTATTATAATCAACATTATAGGTTAATCATTTATATTTTGAATAAACAACTCAGTAAAATCACTGAATCTATTCATTATTTGCTATATTCAATGTATTTGTGGGGGAAAAATATTGGTCTAACATGTTCAGAATATTAAAAAAGGAGGATCTTTCTTTATCACAAAAGCAGGAGCTGATAAAGAGAAATCGATAAAGATCGAGGTGAAACACGACTGTCATTGGTGTGAAACAGAATTCATTGAAACGTGATTGGTCATTGACTACTATTTGCGACATAAGTTAAATAGTCAGTGTAATTATTCAAATTCAATAAAAGTAAGGGTGTCAGAGGTGATTTTAATGCTCTAGCCCGTTTATTTAATTTTGCTTGTATTTATAATACAGAGAACTTGGAAACAATAAGAAATTTAAATGCACTTTCCTGACAGTGACAGTAAATAACCAAACAATAAGATAATTAGCTGCACTTTTCTAGATTAATGAATACTGATTACAGTAATTAATCAAATATCTCTCTCTAAGTTCTCTACTTTCTATTGATACTTAGAATGCACTTCAAAGCAGAAAATGTTCTTTCGACCTCACATGAGGTCATGGTCATATGTCCAAATTTCATCGATGCCACTGCAACATGCCCCCATATTAGCTGGTGATTTTAATGTTTCTCTCCTTGAAAAATTAATCATACTGTTTTCATCTGTTGAAATCCTGGATTTCTCCAAAGAGCATGTGATGGCTTCACCAGTAGGTCCTGGGACTTGTTTCTTAAGAAGTGAGTCTATGATACTGATGGCATCTTTGAGTTCTAGTTTTGAACATTCCATTCTTTCTATTAATTCAGAAATATCTGAGAAGCGTGACTTCAGAAAGGCTAGAAAATCACGAATCTTCTTAGTATGAAGTATTGATTTTACTTTTGAGGTTGAGGCGGCCTCATTTGTGTCATAAGTTTCCACAAGTTCTTGAATTTTGTTAAAGTGCTTTGCATAATACATAGCCACACACAGCCAGGTTCTCCAGCATGTCAGCATTGGCTCTGGTGGAAGAGGGACTCTTGGCAACATTTCCTTAAACTTTTAAATCTGCAAAGGTACTTTTAAGATTTTTTTCACATACGAAATAATGGTTCTCATAGACTGCGATGGGCAGGACATGTTGCACGTATGGTGAATGAAAGACTTGCATGGAAGCTTCTTGTAGGAAAGCCAGAGAGAAAATGCCCAGTTGGTAGACCAAGAATGAGGTGGGAGAATAACATTAACTATGATTTGAGGGAAGTAGATTATACAGGGAATGATTGGAAAGCATTAGCTCAGGATAGGGATATATGGAGAGCTTATGTCCGTGCGGCCATGAACCTATGGGTTCGATAGTGCCAATGAGTAAGTAAGTAAGTAAGTATGAAATAATGGTATTGACATCTGGATCCTCTAATTTTCTTTGCCACACGATGGATACCATGTGCCAGACACACAACGTGAAGCATGTTGGGACAGAAAGCTGTCAATGTCTCTCTCCTAAAGCATGTATGCAGCAAAAGTAAAAACTTAACAACATCCCATTTTCTCCAGGCCATAATACCAACACAGGCGATAGTACTATGATTCATTTTATCTAAACACTTGCAAAAGATGAGATTAAACTTTCCCACAACTATATTGGCAATAAAATGCGCACAAGAGTCTATAGTTTCATCAAGTGAGACATAGATCTAACCATCAGCCAGATCCTTCCTAATAGCTTCAATTTTTCCCTGATATATTTTGTCCAAATAATTATTTGTAAGTAAATATGAGGCATTGGAGATCAAAAACAACAAAATATGTAAGGTTACATAAGTGTAAAAGTCTTTGAAACATTTCAGAAATTGTCAACAGGCCTCCATTAACAATTAAAAGAATTATTGATAGATATGACAATTCAAAATCCCTCAAAAATAGTTCTAGAAATCACGAACCAATGAAGAGTACTGAATGTGCTTAAAAAAAATATCAGGACTGTAAAGAAAAATCTAAGAATAAGTGCACCTAAGATAACTTTTGGACAGAAAAATAATTTGAAAATGGATGTATGTATTAAGTACTGTGATAAAATGCCTAGACCGAATGGCTACCTTATCATAATGGCACACAGAAATACAGTAAAACTCGCTCAAAGCATAATCGCTGGAACCATTTTTTTTTTCCCCACATTAGACAAAATTCAGCATTATAAAAAAACTAAAACTTGTTAATAATCTTAGATTATAGGTTTCCATATATGTCATTTTATGTACCTTGGATTAATTGTAGTTCTGCTGCCTTTGAAAAGTGAAGTTTAGTATGTATGAGCAACTTCGACGGTAACGCGCAAAAAGCAGTCCCGCTTCATAAGCGTTAAAAATGTCTCTTAGACACGAATCCTGAAATTAAAGTTTCGGTTTCCGCTCACTAACTACACTTTCGTCCACATGCTTTGATTCCCTGCAAATTTCATTCCACACTACATTGTGTCATCTTTTAAAACTGTCCAGTCAACCTGAAGATGCCTTGAAATCATTACTGGATTTAGCAAGAGCTAGAGCTTGACTTTGGATCATCGGTCCGGAAATTTGGAGATTTATCTTCAATCACTTTCATTTTTTCATTTAATACAATAATATGTACTTTTAGCCATATTTGTTCCGTAAATTCAGAAAGCTACCTGTGAAGAGCAGTCTCAGAACTTAAAACTAATTTATGATTTCACAGTGCAATAGTTATTTGTAAGACAAGTACCTGTATTTCACATAACAGGTGTGAGTGAGGCCGAAATAAAATTTCAGGTACAGGTAGAATCTGTACTTTACCCGGCGGCAGGAATCATTCCTTATTGTTTTTCTGGCCTAATGGGAATTCAATGAATGGAAACTAATTTATTTCTATGTCTTTCTGCTTTATAAATTTTTATTTGCACGAATTGTGTAGAAATATCCTTCCGTTTCCGCATTGGACAGATTCCATTTTATGCAAAATAAATACATGTAAAATTACAATTATTTCACCGGGACCAATAAATCTGATCACATTGGACAGATTTCCCGCATTACTCACATTCTGGATTGAACAAGTTTTACTGTACTATATATATGAACACAACACAAAGAAGATTAACATTAATTTTGTTAAATCACATCGAAATCTGGAGCCTGCATTCTGGAATAAGATCAGGTTTACAGATGAGAGAAAATTGAATATATTCACGTCAGATAGAATGGTTCAGTATGGAGAAAGAAGAACAAAAAAATGTAATTCTCAGAATCTTGTTCCTACAATGAAGTATGGAATTGGGTCCATATTGGTATGGTAGTATATGAGTGCAGCTGGTGTGGGGAATCTGTATTTCATTGACGGGAAAATGGATCCTATGATGTACATAAACATTCTGAAAACCAATCTCCATCATTTCACCAAAGATTTTGGTTTGAATAATGATTTTGTGTTCCTGTAACACAACCCCAAACATATAGCACTGTATATAGGCTTTGGCTTCTTTACATCCTTACAATATACCAAAATACATTAAAACACCACACCTCAATGTCCTGACATAACCCAATCGAGCATGTATAGGATTATCTTAAATGGAAAATTCTAGAAAGATTTATATCCTCCAAGCTGGAATTGAAAACAGTTCTAATGGAAGAAAGGTGCCAAAACCTTTCTAATTTTACTGCAAAATTGGTGAGTTATATGTTCCACAGAGTAGAACTAGTAATAGCATCAAAAGGATCATCATCAGGACAACAGCCCAAGTTCGGCCTCGTCTCTATGTGTCATGGGCGACCTTCCACCAATTGCAAATGCAAAGCTTCTTCGCATCCTCAACAAATAACAAATAAGAACTATTATGAGGTAAGACCTAACAGACTCATCTTATTTATTAAGAACCTCATAATGTTACTTGCTACTGTAATTTTATAATCCTCAACTTCATCCAACCATCTAAGCACTGGTCTTCCAGCTGACCTCTTGTCACCTGGCTTTGATTGCATCACCCTCTTAGGTACCTCGTTTCTATCCAATTCTTTGTATGAATCAAAGGGATAACCCACCAAATATTAGGGCCTATATTTTTGTGAGGAGTGTGTCAAAATTTCAAGTGTACGATCAGTTCTGAGCCTTTTTTTAGTGCTCATTATTTGATGTTTTTATAAAAATGTTCAGAAAATTAATATTGTTAATTTTGTATATAATTTTGTGTTAAATTTTAAATAAGTTAACAAAGAATACAGTTTATTATTTTCTGTAGCATATAGTACAGAAACAAATAAAATAATGAAATAAATATTATTTTCAACTGGAATCATTAAGTGTACTATCACTTTTCATGCTCACTATGTGTACCAAATTTGAAATTGCATCAGAGACTTAAAAGGGGCACGCCATAGCGTAGTGGTTAAGGCACTGAGCTACAAGTCGGAGGGTCGAGGGTTCAAGTCCCGTTGGGGTCAGGATTTTTAAACTGACCCAAACCCTCTGGCGGCACTATGGCCCTGGGGTTGACTCAGCCTCTAACGGAAATGAGTACCAGACGCCTGTTCTGGGGGTAAAGGCGGCCGTCACGCAGGACTGACAACCCGGCTGACATCAAGTGCCAATTGTCTACCCAAGGGTCTCCTGAGGCCTGTTGTGGGATCACTTTACTTTTTATCACAGACTTAAACCGCCACATACACACAATACATACAATCATTTATTTATATATATATATATACTAGCTGATCACTCAGCATTGTTCGGGTATTTATTTATCCCAAACTTCTTGGCATCAATCTGCTTAGTGACCCAAAAACTACAGATTCAACACTATTCTCAATTAATATTATTTTTTACCCCTTCTTACCCCTCTCTTCCTTTGAAATGCTAGTGATCAAACATGGGCTTAAACATCATCATTGCTGTCAATCACAATCCCAAAAACCATGGTTTCAACACTGATTCTGGACATTTTATTTTCCACCACTTATCACTCTTAAGGGTGCAGGGGGTCAAACTTGAACTTAATGGCATCAGCTTAGCAATCCCGAAACTGTAGATTCGACAATGATCTCGGCCACTTTTAACATCTTATTTTTCACCCCTTCTCATCCTCCTTCACCCTCTTAGGGTTGCTAGTGTCAAACTTGGGCTTAAATATCATCTAGATTGTCATCAATCAGTTCAGCGACCCCAAAGGCTATGGATTCGATACTAATCTCGATCCTTTTTTTAATTTTAGTTTTTACCCTTTTTTCACCCCCTCGCCCCTCTTATGGGTGTTAAAGGTCAAAGATGGTTTTAAATGTCACTGAGACTGACACTAATGGGCTGAGTGACCCCAAAAACAATGAAATCAACACTAATAATAATTTTTTTTTTTTAGATTTCACCCCCTACTAGAGGTCTCTTGATCCCATTGTATACCTTTTGCAGGTATTAAGTGATATGCGTATCAGTACCGAGTTTGACTGAAATTACTCCAGGTGCTCTAAAATTATGCTGGAACATAATTTGTCAATAATTTTTCCATTTCAGCTCCCCTCTTACCCCCTTACAGGTCTTGGGGATATTTTTACCACTTATAGCCATATTACTGGATCATAATTTATATGTGTACCAAATTTGGTTTAAATTGCTCCAAGTGTTCAAGAATTATGTCAGCACATAAATACATAAATTCATTTTTATAAATATAGATAAATACTTTTTAATCAAAATTGAAGTGGGAGGTAACACTATGAGGTATTTACATTAATGAATGAGTTGGAGAAAATGTTTTAACATCTCACCTCATAAGATTACAACTATTAATTTAATTAAAGGTAAGAAATTCAACATAGTACAAAATAAAATATAGTACAAAACAAAGATGGAAAACTTTTGGCTTAAACAGGGACACAATCTGTTGGGAGAGAATTTTAAACACTTGACCTCACGCATATTTTTTTGACCACACAAGGACATGGAATGTGATAATCTCAATACAAAGGCCACCTCCAAAACAACATGAAAATTACGATGGAAGACTTTTACTTATTAGTTGAAAAATTTTGCCTGAGTCGTTTAACCCATACATAAATACTGCTTTCCATCCTTGTATCTTAATATACTATTTCTTCATTCTTATTTACAGACATTTAAACACATAGAATACATTATTATTTTTGAAAAGAATAATTAATGCCTCAAATGGAATTTGAACCTGAGACTTCTATCTTTAAACGCTAGCATTACACTTTCCACGCTCCTGATAAATGTTAATTTTTCCTTCTTCATATATAATTCTCCTACAAAAAAAAAGGGATATATTGTGATTAATATCTTCAGATGATGTTCGGGAACCATTTGGACCTTAAATTGTCCCAAACACTTATCTTACTGGCAAAAAAATCCTAAAAAATACCTCATCCACAAAACATGTCCTGATTGGGGATTGAACCAGACAGCCAATGTATGAGACACAATTTTACCTCGAGATCACATTAGTAGACCTTTACTACAACTATGAAATTTATAATGTTAAATATCAATAAAAATTAAATATTGAAAATAATTTAAGAATGATTATCAATGTTCATCTCACAATTTTATATCAATAATAATTTCAAATTAATCTGCACATCCAAGTGACATAAAAATAGTCTGTTAACAGGTCATGCAGACTAAAAAGGACATGAAGCCAAGAATCCAAATATCTGCAATCAATGCCACAAGCAGAAAGTAAGAATTATTCAACTATTGACAAGCAGAAAGTAAGAATTATTCAACTATTGACTTTAATGTTTAATTGAACAATTTTTAAGACAACCCAAACAAGTCATTTTTTGTTGAAACTTCCATCCCAAGACGCAAATTCACTATGATTAAGTAAGGTTCGAAAATATAATATTTATCTTTGCTCATCAAACGAAACCCTAAACCCCATTCAAAATCTAAAAAAGTCTAACTTCTACAAGTAATTTCTTTTTCGGATTGTAGTGCAAATTATTTATTACCATAATTAAAAATATACCAAAAACAGACCAATTATTTTTAAGAGAAAAATGTTTGCCCAAACTGGAATTTGAACCCAAGATCTCTAGTTCATCTTCAAAAATTAATTTAATGTTTAGTATGAGTGTGTAAATTTATATAAAAAATAGCATGAGACAAATTACTGTTGTAGAATGTGATTAGCAATCCAAGGAATATAAACAAACTTCCAATTTATGAGAATGTTCATGTTATCAGCTGCCTCGCTCTATATCGGTGTCTCCAATTCCACCATGAAGCAAACATAACCTAAAAAAAACTCCTGGCGCAACAGGCCTAGAAGGCCCTTAGCTTACCAGCCGGCTGCTGGCCTCGCATCCACATGTGTCAATCACAGAAGGGGTGACATGTGGTCAGCATGTCGAGTCCCCCAGCCGCTATAGCTGGTTTTCTCAACTTGGAGCTGCTACTTATTGTATCTACCCAAATGCCTCACGGTGATGGGTGGGCACCGGTCCCATACTGGCCGAAATATCATGAGAAAATGTTTTCCCCATGGAGACTTGAACCAGCGCAAGTAAACATAAACTAACTTAAGATAAATTTCATAATATGACCTAAATTCAGCTAATCTAATGGTCCTAACCTAACCAAATCTAACAAAGCATAATGAAATAAATGTAACTTAACATATTTACTAAAATTATATTTGAGTTTTATATTTTGACTCGCCTCATATTTCTTAATTTTTACGCAGACTAGTTTCATCACTTCTGTGCGACATTCTCAAATATAATTTAAAAAACCTCATAGTGTTATTTCCTACATATATTTACTAAAATTGTTTGATATAAATTAACAATGTAAGACATAGAGGAAACTATATGAGAAGATATTGCAATTAAAAGAAAAAACATATTGGTAACACGAGATCTAAACAAAAATAATCAATATAAGATTTAAATTAAAATTCTTTATATCTCACCTCATATCCAGTCTTTTAATTATATCAATTTCAAAGCTTAGGTGGCTTCATCTTCAGTAATTTCTTGTCAATTGATGTTATGTCATTCAGGAGAACTGCTTCTTACTGTTTGTGGACCGATGAACTTCTGAATCAAATCCAAATCTCTGGGAATTTCAAAATTCATAAGTTTTCTTTCTTGTTTTTTTGAATGTGGACTTTTTCCCAAACTGTGAATCCGTTTTATTTTCTATTTGTTTAATTAAACCAGTTTTTATATCAATTAGATGTTTTTCAGACTAAGCATGAGCAACTATTGCTGACTTTTCCACTTCACCATTTTTGACATTTCTAAGATGTTCTTTCACCCTTGTTTTCCAATTTCTTTTTGTTTTCCTACATACATTTTGAAGCAATCTCTGCATTTTGTTTTCTTCAATTCTTTCAATTCCAAATACACATGTCAAAATTTCAGACTATTAAAATAATACAACTTTCTGTCAATATAAGCTAGAAAGTGCTTTACAAACATAACAGCTTTACATTATTTTCATCCGGGGTACACTATTGAGTAGTTGATTGAAGCAATACACTACAAACCAGAAGGTCAAGGATTTGAATCCCAATGGGGTCAAACTGGTCTGAAGCTTCTTGGCAGTATCATGGCCCTAGAATTGACTCAGCTTCTGACATGAGTACCAGACTATGTTCTAGGTATAAAGGAACCCATCACACAAGGTTTACAACCCAACTGACATCTTATGCTGATTATCTAGAAAGGTGGGAACCTTAACCTCTTACTATCCCAAGGCTCCTATGGCCTGTAGTGGAATTACTTTACCTTTTCTCTATTATTTTCATCAGACATTAAGATACTTTTATCTTTATTTATATAACCTTTGGTTTGAAAAAAAATTTTATTTGAATAGAAATTCAAATTAAATTTATCCTACACCCAATTCTCATTAACAAATTAGGAATAAGAAAAGAAATTATGTTTAACCTGTTGAATTTTGTAATCATGTTTTAATTCTTACTAGTGATCGCCCAGCAGTCGAAATTCGACCACAATCCATTAAATTTTTAAGTTTGTCACAAATATGTCATTATGCATTAATTTTAAATTTATTTTTAAAATACGAACAATAAGAAATATGTGGTATAGCTTGGCTAAGACATATTTAAAAACAATAACGCATCATTTAATATTTTATACTATTTATACTATTTAAATTTGGCCTATTATCATGTGTAAGGGAATATATATCGCTTCTTCTTTGTCTCTCACTCTGACCCGTCAATGTTCTATGTCGAGGCATAATGGAAGTAGGTACAAATATCTAAATGTAAAAAAAATATATGTAATGAAATTACTGAAACCAAGATTAGACAGGGTTTAATTTAGATTTAAATAATAAAATGTACTCACTTTCTTAAACCACTAATAATAAACCTCTAATAACAAATACACAAGAATAAGTAAATTCACATTATGCTGACAATTTTCTTTTTGCAACAATTCACTTTCAGTATGAACGTAAACAAATTAATGAGTAACTAAGTAACTCTAACTCACTGGCACTATCAAACCCATAGGTTCATGCCCACACGGACATAAGCTCTCCATATATCCCTATCCTGAGCTAATGTTTTCCAAATCATTCCTGCATAATCTGCTTCCCTCAAAACATAGTTAATGTTATTCTCCCACCTCATTCTTGGTCTACCAACTGGGCGTTTTCCCTCTGGTTTTCCTACAAGAAGCTTCCATGTACATCTTTCATTCCCCATTCATGCCACATGTCCTGCCCATCGCAGTCTATGAGACTTAACTGTTCTTATTAGATCTGGCTTCCTATAAAGACCATGTAGTTCACTGTTATGTATAGTATTCTCCATTTGCCTGTCTCTTCATCTCTCTTTGGTCCAAAAATTTCCCTAACAACTTTGTTCTCAAATGCTCGTTCTCTTTTTTTCTCCCATAAAGTAAGGGTCCATGTTTCACATCCATATAACATTACTGGTAGAATAATAGTTTTATATATTTTCAGTTTAACATTTTTTGAAAGGAGTTGGGACATCAAGAGTCTCTGTAATGCATAATAGCATGCATTTCCAGAATTGAGCCTATGTTTAATTTCCCTGTTCATAGAGTCTCTGTAATGCATAGTAGCATGCATTTCCAGAATTGAGCCTATGTTTAATTTCCCTGTTCATCTCATTCCTATTTGTGATTATTGTTCCAAGGTATCTGAATTCAGTCACTTCCTCAAAATTTCCCTCATTTGTCATCAGCTGTCCATTTCCATTACATAAGTGTTTCTATGTGTGACCATAGTCCACCACTGTGGTCTAGAGGTAGCATGCTGCCTTGTCACACAGCGGGCCCAGTTCGATCCCCGGTCGGGACAGTTTTTCTGGGCGAGGTTTTTATCGGGGTTTTTCCTCACCTGTAAGACAAATGTCAGGAAAACTTTAAGGCCCAAACAGTCCCCGAAATCATATTGCCATCATCATCATCCTTATTATCATCATCATCATCATCATCATCCTTCACTGGTGTGGAAAGCAATGGGAAGCTACCACACCTACAATTCCCTAGTAAATCTGCAAGCATAGCATGAAAATGCTATGATTGTAGTGAAGGACCTGCCTTCAGGCAGAATTACTATGGATAATAATAATGATAATAATAATAGCTTTATTTTACCTGGCAGAGTTAAGGCCTTAAGACCTTGTCTGCCACTCAACCAGGTTTTAAAAAATACAAAAAAAAAGTCTTACATCTAAATTATAATATGCATAAACGATTACATATTATAAATACAATACAATTACGGTCTTACTAATAAAAATCTCTTATACTGGCTTTCATCAGTTGTTTAGTTATTCAATGTATAAGCCTTATGTAGATCATGTATAATTTCCTTACTAATAAACGTTGTGCAGGAGCTATTTAACAATACAACTGTTACACACAATACATCACATATTCGTCATCATTATGACGTCAGAACATATTACGCGCAGTTTGTAACAGAAAGAAAACAACATCAACTAGTGATTAATTGTGTAAGAAATGAGTATGGATAAGTATAGACAGAGATTCCCTAATTGGGGAGGTATGGAAAAAAATAAGTGTGTTTTAATTTATATACATTTTCCTTCAAGCTATGTCAAATATATCGTAGAATTAGTTTCACCTATAATGTGCTGCCATCTAACGTCAAGAATTTCGAACAATTCTTGGAAGCTAACAAAAGTTTTTCCCATTACTTATGAATTATATGGAATGTTTTAAGATGCGTTAGAAAACGTTGAAAATGGTAGGAAATGTTACCGACAACAGAATAACGCTTTAAGAGAAAAAAAAATCATTGCGGTTCGATCAGGAATTGAACCTAGGACCTCACGGACCGTAGTCAGAAGCTCTAACCACAAGACTATCAAACTATCACGTACGTTGGCGCGATAATAGTGCCTCTATAATTAAATACATTTTTATATCGGTATGAGTATTATGTATTAATGATGCAAGAACATTTTGTTAAAATATTATCAAGCAATCAAACTACATTCAGGTTAAATCTTGTCTACAGCAACTATTGTAGAACATATTCTTTTGTGAATCAACGTTCAACTTTAAAATATTATTAGGCCTAATCGAGAATGAGTGTAACAAAAGGAATTTTATGATGCCTTTATTTTCCTACCCAGAGCTTTATCAATATTATTTATGTCCTGTGCATCCATCAAACAGTCGTTAAAGTGTTGCATTTTGCGTTAAATTTAAGGAAATGTTCATCAATATCATAAGAAAACAATTAGTTGATATGAAAGTCCGACATTTTGTCTAGTTATACAAACCTTAAACAAGGCTGGAGGCATGTATAACGATTCCCATGTAAAGTTGTACACCTCTTATACACTGAGCAGCTAATACAGTGTTTATTAGTAAGAATTTTCAACTGTAATGTGTATAAACCTTGTATAAAATTTATATATGGTTTATTAGTAAGAGGATTAATATTTATAATGTATTTTGATTTACTCTAGATGTAACTAATTAAATGTATTACATGTACAAGATATATAAAAAACGAGAAAAAGATTAATGACATAGTATAAATTTAAATAAATAGAGAAAAATTAATTATTAGACAATAGGTAACTGTATAACTGATATCTTGAGGAAGGAAATTCCAGGAGCAGGCAGAGGCTACTGTGAAGGAAGTAGAATAAGAGGAAGTGCTATGAAGAGGAATTGTTAGCAGACTGTTATCTTGTGACCTAGTGTCAATATTGTGGTATGAGGATAACTTCTCAAATCTGGACGCCAGGTAAGTAGGAATGTAGGAATTCAGAAGCTTGAAAAGTAGTGAAATAGAGTGCAATTTACGTCTGTCAGTAAGACGGAGCCAAGAGAGGTTATTAAAGTGTTCGGAAATATGGTCATAATGGCGGATATTGAAAATGAATTGAATGCAAGCATTATGAACACGCTGCAGTCTTTGCAACAAGTCATGGTTTAGATCATTATATATAATGTCACAATAATCGAAGTGTGGCAACACAACATTCTGCACAAGGATTTGTTTTATCGAAACTAGGAGAACATTTTTTAAACGTCTTGAAGATAATGTAAGATGGAGAAAGTCTTTTTACATATGTGTTTCACTTGTGTTTGTCAGGTTAAATTTGCGTCTAGATGTAGTCCAAGATCTATTACTGAAGAAGAATAAGGGATAATTATATTATTTATAGTAATTTTTGGTAGTGTAGATATGTCAAAGGTTGTAAGCAGTCTTTGTTGTCCCATTAGAATTACTTGTGACTTGTTAGGACTTAGATTTAAACCGACACTTTGAAGACCAGTTAAAGATGGATATGAGATCGTCATTCATTTTCGTCAAGCTGTTATAGAGAGAATGAGGAGGTGAATGTAGGTAAATTTGGAGATCATAAGCATAGAGGTGATAACGGCAGTGCTTTAGTACAGTTGGTAAGTCATTTATGTAGATTGAGAAAAGAGAACACTGCCCTGGGGGACTCCTGCCTGCACGTTGCACCAAGACAAAGATCTACAGTTTAATGAAACATATTGTTGACGACCGTGCAGGTATGAGTCGAACCAGGATACAGCGCTGTCAGACAAGTGTAGGTGCTTGAGCTTTATCATAAGTAAGTCATGGTCTACTGTGTCAAAAGCTTTGCTGAAATCAAGTAAGGTTAAAGGAGTCAATTCATGTCTGTCCATGGCTTCATGAATATCTTCAGTAATTTTTAACAAAGCTGTGGTTGTGCTATGACCAGATCTAAAGCTGGATTGATAAGGATCAAGGAGGTGATTTGCTTGGAGATATTCAGTCATTTGCTTATGTACAATATGTTCCAGGGCTTTAGATAACGTCGGAAGGATGCTAATCGGTCGGAAGTCATTACAGTTAGTAAGTGTACTTATTTTAGGTATAGGCCAAACCCTAGAATGTTTCCATACAGTAGGGAAGATAAAAGTTATAAAGGAAGCATTAAAAATATGAGTCACTGTGGGCAGTATAATGTCATATGTTCCTTGTTTTAATCCGCTTGAGTGCTTTTTTAACGTCTATAGGCAAAATGTTGTAAAAGTAAAATTTATCTCTTCCTATATGGGGGGATGGGGATAAGTCTTTAAGAATGTCTATTTTAGTCTTGTTGTCTGGAGGTGTCATGGGTATTGAGGTAAAATGTTTATTTAAATCATCTACAGAAATGTCTATAGAGTCAGTTGGGGGATTCAACTAAGTCCCATTGTACGGAGATTTTGCCAAGGGTCCCGCGCACTTATTTCAGATCCAATTATACTGTGGGCGTGTCGTAGTTTGGCATTGCGTATAGTTTGTGTAGCTGTGTTTCTAAGTTGTTTGTTCAGTTGCCAGTTCTCGTCATTTTTATGTCATCTGTATGTTCGGTATGCTTTGTTTCGTTTTGACATAAGTTCACGTATTGAGTCATTCATCCAGGGAGCAGGGGGGGCGGGTAAATCGTCGAGTTTTTACTGGTGCATGTCTGTCATATAGTTGTAGTATCAGTGTATTAAATGTGTCTACTTTTTCATCAATTGATCTAAGATTCCATATTGTGTACCAAGGTAATTCTAATGCATCTGATTTTAGTTTAGTCTCATCTAAATTTTGTAGTTTCTGTACGTAATCAATTTAGAGCATCTTTTAGGACATTGGAGTGAGTATTCTACGAATACAATGGATGGATGTGTGACCATATATTTAGTTTTATTGACATAAATGAATGTGTAATGCACACATATTCCTTAGAGACAATTTATTTTATTTTGTTTAATTTAACTTATTTGTAACACATTATACATAAATAATACTTTTCTGCACTCCTTCTCTATATGAACTTTAATCATGCCAAATATCACACTCCTCCGTGCACACAATGTGCTTAAAACGGGGTACAAAGTTTTTCCTTCATGTATTAATAGATAGATTTTTGGGGATACCTCTTATCAGTTAATATGAAGATGTATTCAGGGTATTGCAGAAGTGATGGTCAATACTTCAGACATGGAAAGTACAGACCAAAAGTAGCTAAAAAACTCAATGAACATGGGTCGAGATAGAACACACTTTCTGCTGCAGTTAATCAGTATCTAGGAACACATGGCATCTCTAAACTTTAAAGTAGGCGATCAAAATGTTGTCCATGTGTCTCAATGCAACATTGAAATTCGTCTCTCAAATGAGTTGCGATTCCTGTCAGGCAGTCCTGGAGAATTCTGTAAATGCTGGAAGGCTGCTTCAATCTGCAAGCGTAATTCCTCGAGAGAGTTGACCTCAGTAGCATAGACTAGGCTTTTGACATGACCCCACACACAGAAATCCATGGGATTTAAATCCGGTGACCTTGGAGGCCATGGCATAGGTCCTCCTTTACCTATACAATGTTGACCATACCTTCGAGTTAGAAACTGGCGCTCATGTAATTGAAAATGTTCTGGAACACCATCAGGCATTGGTTCAGTGGAACATCATCATGATGGAGATCTGGAAGTACAGTCTGCAGAAATTGCGGTACCATTCTCCAGTTAGTCTCTGTGGTCCAATTATGCAGTCTCCAAGCAGTCCCACCCAGACGTTCAACGAAAAACACTGCTGATGTCGTGTGTTGCATTAGGATTGACATCGGCCCAAATGTGACAGTTATGGAGGTTACAAATACCGTCATAGGTAAAACCAGCTTCATCTGTGAACAGAATACTGCTTACAAACAGGGGGTTCAGGGTACATTGTTGTTGCATCCATTGGCAGAAATTCTCTCTAGGAGGGAAGTCTGCATTATTGAGAGTGTGCACTTGCTGGAGATGATACAGATATAGTAATTCCCGATGTAAAATTTGCCACACACTGCTATGACTCAGGACACACTCCTGGGTAGCAATCCTCCTTGTTGAAGTACTTGGATGTTCGTGTACACTGTGTAACACTCTGTCTTCAACATCAGGTGTTATGAATCTGGGTCTACCTTCTCGTACATGGTATGCGAAACTCCCAGTTTCTCTAAGGCACTGATATAACCTGATAAATGTACACCTGTTGGGCTGCCTTCAGCGAGGAAAAGCTCCTTCATACAATCGGACGGCCTCAAGTGCACTGCCATTCACTTTGCCATACATGAAGTGCATGTCAGCATATTCTTCACTGGTGTCCATGGTGCCTTCACTTTCGTAACTGATTGTGAGGCCTGTAAGCACAGTGCAGAAAGGGAAGTTTTTGCGCATGCATCAACAAACTGGTAGTCGATCCCAAACCTTGAAATACCAATGTAATTGTCCAGGGGCATTTAGAATTGGTTCCCAAATCAAATTACTTTACTTTTGTAACTGATTGTGAGGCCTGCAAGCACAGTGCAGAAAGGGAAGTTTTTGCACATGCATCAACAAACTGGTAGTCGATCCCAAACCTTGAAATACAACATAATTGTCCAGGGGCATTTAGAGTTGGTTCCCAACTCAAATTATTGTGATATCTCGACGTTTGATTTGCGGACACATGTTTATTGAAGCCTTTTAGATACTTTTGACCTGTACTTTCCATGTGTGAATTATTGACCATCACTTCTGAAACACCCTGTATTGACATTATTAGAAAATATAATATTAACATTATTAGACACACATCATCTAGATTTTGTCTACAATGGAAAAGAAACAGGAGTCAGGTATGAATCTTACGAAGATGAAAGCAGAATTTCAGTAGTGATTCTATGCCAGGAGACCACTTACATAAATTGAAATAAAAAATCCACAAATTATTATTGTTGCAATATGTGAATAATAATATTTAATTTTAGGAAATTATATTTTGAGGTTATTTTAATTATATTATTTTTAGTCTGGACATCTTACCTCAATATTAATGTTGATTTGTTCTTGAACATGTTTCAAAACAATTCTGTTTTATTGTCAGCTTTCCCAGACTGGTTTTATTTATGTTGCACAACCTGGATGTCGATGTCAGCTCCATCCTGTGGTTGGCCAAAGAACCTCCAAACAAGGTCACGCTCCATCGGTATATCAAAATTCATAACTCTGTTGCTGTTCTTCTGAATATAAATTTTTTCCCAAATAGTCAACTCTCTTGTATTTTCTAACTGTTTTAATAATTTAGTGTCTGGATTTATATTATGTTTTTCAGACCAAACATGAGCAGCAACTGCAGATTTTTCTATTTCCCCATTTTTAATATTTCTGATGTGTTCTTTGGTTCTAATTTTTAGGTTTCTTTTTGTTTTTCCTATATATATATTTTCACAACCCATGCATTCAATTTGATATATTCCTGACTTTTTATTTTTATCAGTTTTTTTTTCATTTTTGTTGGTTTTTATTAGTTCATTTAAACTGTAGTTATTTTTTGGTGCTAATTTAATATTAAACTTCTCAAATATCTTTTGAAATTTATTATGTATCCAAGGGTGACATGTGAATTTTCTATATTTTCTCATAGGTAGTTCTTCTTTTTCAAGAGTACTTCTGTTTATCATTTTTTGTTTTTTATATTTTTCTATCCTTTTATGTACCATTTTTTCATCAAACCCGTTTTCTCTTGCTACTTTGATTATGTGTTTTTTCTCATGTTTGAAATCTTCTTCGTTTAAGGGTAAGTTTACCAATCTATGAGTTAACTCATAGATAGATATATATATATATATGAGTTAACTCATAGATTGGTAAACTTACTCTTAAACGAAGAATATATATATATATATATATATATATATATATATCTATGAGTTAACTCATAGATTGGTAAACTTACCCTTAAACGAAGAAGATTTCAAACATGAGAAAAAACACATAATCAAAGTAGCAAGAGAAAACGGGTTTGATGAAAAAATGGTACATAAAAGGATAGAAAAATATAAAAAACAAAAAATGATAAACAGAAGTACTCTTGAAAAAGAAGAACCACCTATGAGAAAATATAGAAAATTCACATATCACCCGTGGATACATAATAATTTTCAAAAGATATTTGAGAAGTTTAGTATTAAATTAGCACCAAAAAATAACTACAGTTTAAATAAACTAATAAAAACCAACAAAAATGAAAAAAACTGATAAAAATAAAAAGTCAGGAATATATCAAATTGAATGCATGGGTTGTGAAAAGATATATATAGGAAAAACAAAAAAGAAACCTAAAAGTTAGAACCAAAGAACACATAAGAAATATTAAAAATGGGGAAATAGAAAAATCTGCAGTTGCTGCTCATGTTTGGTCTGAAAAACATAATATAAATTCAGACACTAAATTATTAAAACAGAAAATACAAAAGAGTTGACTATTTGGGAAAAAATTTATATTCAGAAGAACAGAAACAGAGTTATGAATTTTGATATACCGATGGAGCGTGACCTTGTTTGGAGGTTCTTTGGCCAACTACTGGATGGAGCTGACATCGACATCCAGATTGTGCAACATAAATAAAACCAGTCTGGGAAAGCTGACGATAAAACAGAATTGTTTTGAAACATGTTCAAGAACAAATCAACATTAATATTGAGGTAAGATGTCCAGACTAAAAATAATATAATGTGAATAATAATCTGAAGAAAATATATTAGGATACTGTATGTTGATTTTTTCCCAAAAAATGTGAGAAATGCCTTACAATTAAAAAGATATTGAGGTAATTTTAATCTAAATCACTATAAATGTATAGAAAATAAGAAATTGCAGTAATGGAAGTCTGTAAAGAAATAAAGTTATTGAATAAATTACATTGTAGAAAATCTGATTTATAACTTCTGTTGTACGTGATCAATTAAGGTAGTTGGAAAATGAGGGAGAAATTACTTTGGAAGAATTTCACAGTTATGCTGACAACTTACACTTGCATTCAGTATATTGAAGAGTGGTATTTTCCATTTCTTACACCTTTTAAAGAATTTAATTGGGTGTTATTCCAAAAGGAGCAGCTAACATGAAAGAATTTACATGAATATTGCAGTTTTGTTAAAAGTATTGTGTCAACTTTTATTATAGATGAAGATGAGCTTTCGATGAATTTTCTTGTGTTCAGAATTATGTTCAGAGTAAAATGGAAAAAAGTGCAGAAACAAATTTAAATGCTGATGAAAAGTGGTGTGAAATGTCCGGCTACTTCAATGATAAAAACATTAATATTAAGAATATCATTCAATTTATAGGATTTTGTCTGGCAATTCCTGGATCAAATGCTGCTGTAGAATGTGTATTCTCCCTAGTGAATTCTTATGATCCAATGAAAAAACAGAATGAAAGGTGAAACTGTAAAGGCATTGCTCATGGTAAAAACACATTTTAACAATGTATCATGTACTTTATTTTATGATAGAATTTCAAAAGAAAATAAACTAGAGCCTACATTATGAAATACATAAATCATCGAAGTACAGCAAAGCAAATGCATCTACCAGTCCACCTATGTAGACAGAGTAGACATAATGTACCTAAGTTAAGTAATTTTAATGGACAAAAAAGATAGGCAATATGTATAATTTATTCATACAATTTTTGAAACTTCGTTTTATATTTTGTTAATGTCCCACCTTTTTTTAAAAATGTCCCAGGTTTTTCCTTTAATTTTTTGTACATATCCCCTTTTACATTGAAAGTATTATGGATACCCTACTCTAAGAAGATCATATGACAAAAGAATGCCGGAGGTGACTAGTTAGCAGGCTAGAGTCACTTTTGTTAGATCAGAGTCAGTCTCTGGCTGAGAATGATTTGTCAAAACATATTCAGGGAGAAAATAAAATATGAAATAAAATGTATATTTCCAGTTCAGTCTCTTAATAAATTACCTCAGAATATTACTTCCTTTCAATTCTGAGACTTAACATTAGACATAACAAAATTAAATAAAATTAAAAATTTAGTAACTATACTCAACCTTAATTCATCAGTCTTCTTCATTTAATATTTTTCGTTAGTCTATTTATGAGAACACTGATTAAACAAAATTAATATGTTAATGAAACAATATAATCATGTTAAAAAATGGTTCTGCGCCATAGCTGAGTTGTGTAAAGCATGATGCTTTGGTGCAGAGCTATGGAATATACGCTGGTTTGAGTCCTAATGGGAAATAAAATTTTCTCATGGAATTTAAGCCAGTATGGGAACAGCTCCCACTCAGTATCATGAGAAATTTGGGCAGATACAGTAAGTAGTGGCTCAAGGTTGATAAAATCAGCTATAATAGCTGGGGACCCGACATTCTGGCCAGATGTCACCCTATACTGACAGTTATCATCAACCTCTGTGATTAACATATGTGGATGTAAGGACTGAAACCAGCTGGTAGGCTAAGGGCCTTCTAGGGCTATCAAGCCATGATGTAGTATTATAACAATAGCAAGCAGGTAATTAAATAAAGTAACAATAATTATTATGTTTTGTAAACAAATGTATAATTAATAATTCAGAACCAAACACTATTTTCAAAGTCTCTACCTCTCAAACAGAAAACTTTGTATAGTTACATTAATTTGTATATGTCAAATAATTTGAAGTCTTTAATTGCTTACTCTTCAGTATAGATTCCACAGTTAATCATAAATAGGCCTATTTTCATATTAGCCTATTCATTCAAAAATCTTAAATATTGTATTGACTCTTTCAGAAATTGAAAATATAAAGACAGTCAAATTTCTATCTTGTGAGTGAGAGAAAAGACAGAGTGGGTGGGTGAGTGTTTTGTGTATTTCTTTGCTGACTTGCTTTTTTAAGATGTGACAATTTATTCAGGAACAGGAAGCACTGGATATGTTACGTGATTTAGGTTAGTGAAGTACCTAAAAAATGTATAAGTAAATGAAGACCATATTCTGAATTTGATCCTAATTCATAACATCATTATGTCAAAACCTCAAAATTAATAGAGGATAGGACATGACAAAGAGCGAGAAAGACAAGCTAAATTCCTATACTAGTTACGTAAAATTAAGAGGCCTATTTAGCCCTTTGGCAATAACTTTAACTAAAAGCTAGCAAAAGAACATACCATCAATGAACGTACAAAATATTGCTATATTGGAGCTTAAATGTGTAAATATGTCTTGTCTTCCAAGTTAAGGATTATTAACAATCATGTGAGCAAAGCTATTTACTATGAGATGAAAGGGTTAAAATTAGTACATATCACTCTGTAGCAATTTAGGATATCCTGTACTAATACCACAGTCTTTCATTCTCAAAAAACTTAGAAGTTGCACTAAGTCAAAAAAATTACATATAACCAAACTTATAGAATAAACGTTATAATTATGACACTAGTTAATTATTTAGCGAATATTGTAAACAATCTATTGTTTATCTTACGTTTTTAATTTTTTATAAGCGAAACTTTACATCTTCAAAATTGTTTGATATCCTATCAATAAAGTCATTCAACATTATGACCTTTTATAAGTTGAATCTGTCCTCAAGGTTACAACTTAAAGATTTTATTGTTTATATTTTTTTCCCACGCTCTATATGCTAAAACAATTAGTATACATTTTGAAATACACATATATGTAAACACAGAAGCAATTTATTAAAAAACATGATAAAGTTAGGTTAAGTTCGAAACAAAACTATTCATATCACTGAAATTGTAAAGATCAAATTGCTTTCCATATGTTCGAAAAGTTGCATTAAGCTTATACTTTCTTCACTAAACAATGATATTAGCACTTCTAACTTATTTAAAGCGAAATAATTTTCATCTTACCTCATCGCCACTATCCAAGTTTTCTTTCCCACCATTCTTTCCATTACCAGTCTTGTTTTTTGTTGGTTCCTGTAATCACAACACCATAACTGAGCATAATATATTACTTGATTCAAAGTGCACAAAACACAATAATTATAAACTATTACAATTAATTACTTCCAATTAGGAAAGGACGCACGAGAGGTTACATTTATTCCACAAGCCAAACACGACACGGCGTCAAACGTTACACCCTCATTTTCCCATAACAAATTTATACTTATATTTATTAAATATTACATTCTATTAATTTTAACTTATTGTGAAGTGGGTATAAATTATCCTTATAATAAAATATTCTTTATACCTTTTCCTTTTTTGGTTTGTTGGGCATTTTTCGATGTTTTATAGCATTAAGACACAACACTACCACTTACAATCTTACAGTACACCACCATTGGTTGATTCAGATCACGTGGCTATATCTAAGAGGTCATGAATTTGAGGAGTAATAAATTTTACAAAAACGAAGAAAATACGCCAAAGAGAAAATAAATTAATTTTTATAAAAATAAAAATATATCCCTAAAAATATTATTTTATATAAAGGTTTTTTTTAGCATATAGCTTCTTATTGAAATCATAAACCCATCTAAATTATGTTATAACCTAAGAATTAAGAACCCTTCCAAAAACTAGTTGTCAGGACAACAAATAAACAAACTAGTAATTTTATTAAAAAGTGATATTTAAGTTGAAGAAAATATAATTTCTAAGGCATGGTAGGAAAATATAAGTAGACTAAAACGTTTTAAAATTAAAAACAATCAAATTTCACTAGTCTTAGTTTTTAAGGGAGACATTGGGTGAAATTTATATTTTTCACAAATTTGGACCTATGTGCGCAAATTTCTGTACAGTAAATAATGTTCTGGACAATTGTATTTTTGGACCTATTAAAGTCATAGAATTTTTTCTTTTCCAATTTTTTAAAGGAAAATTGTTCATATTTTTTTATAATATAATTGAGATATTTAGAAAAACATCATTCATCAGAATTTCTTTACACTGAATACAAATGGAGAATGTATATATTGCCTGCTAATCTAAAAACAAAATTTTCATGATCTCAAGATTCACAAAATGGTAACATTAGATTAATAAAATAAAAATAATATTTAATTTTATAATTATTCCTGTGCATTGGTTTGCAGTCTTTAAAAAATTATATTTTATTTTGAATGTGTAGAAATGCAGTGAAAATAAAAATGTAGAAAAATCACTTTAAGATGTTTCATGCTGCTAGAATAGATATGGTACACTAAGTAGCTTTTAAATATGACTAATTATGGCGAACAGAAACACTCTAGGACATTGAAACTGCGCAAAAAATATATTTTGGGTTAGATGCTATTTCTTTACTTAAAAAACAAAAAAATTCTAATTTTTTATAAAATAGCCAATTTAACCCTCCTCAAGAACCAACACCAACCTAATATTTAATATTGTATTATTTAATGTAAATACCACATAGTATTTCCTCCCACTGTAATTTTGATTAAATTGTATTATATGTCTTATTAATTTAAAGCATATTTTAATATAAAGTCAAAATTAATTTTAAACCTTTTATTTTATTGAAAATTCAGAAGAGTGTGGATTTTCTTTAGCAATAACACTGTTAAAACATTTTTATTAATACCCATTTTATTAAATATTCTTATTTTGTAAATTCATGTAAACTTTCTTAGATATTTACAAATTTTAACAAACATATCTTGAAAGAAGTAGTATCTTTCTTATATTATTATTTGTAATCATAAAAAAATATGCCAGAGGAAATAAGAAATTTGCATATAAAAATTTCTATTTATCCTTCCTTTCTTCAATTCCAATTTTCGAGGAATAACCTATTAATTCAATACTATAAATAGTGAACTTCGAACTGTAGTAAATAACCTGTTTTACCATTAATTTAGATTATATAAGTCAAAATCGAAGCTTATGAATATGTTACAAATTTGAAGTCCTAAGTAAAAAGCACAGATGTTAAGCAACCATAAAGAGATTATTGTGTAATAATTTCCATAAAAACAAGTCCCAATAATGCTGCATAAATATGAAAATGTACCTTATAATAATAATAATATGGGAAACATAAATTCAGATCCATCTATGGGGACATTTAGAAGCTAAACTTTACAACCTGTGACACAACATTTTTAATTCCTTCATGAACTCCTATCAAATTTTATTCATAGGATTTCATTTATCAAATTATTTCCCACCATTTACAATGATTTTAACATTTTTCTAACAATCTATATTGCATATAGATTTGTACACAATATACAAAATAAAAAAGAATGACTAAAAACACCATTTATCCACAACAACAAACAAATTACAAATGAAAGTGAAATAGCCAACAAATTCAACAAACACGATGCTAACACCTATACTTTGTCCTCAGAGAACAAAAAGGAACAAAAAACAATAAAAGAGAACTTAAAAAATTACATAAAATCAATAAACAGTGCAAAAGATAATATTTTTAATAAGAATTTCAACATTAAAGAGTTAAACATAGCCATTAATAGTTTAAAATCAAATAAATCTCCAGAAGCAGATAATATACATGCAGAATTTCTCAAGCACCTTGGCAATAAAGCCAAAACTCAATTACTCTCCCTATATAATCTTTCTTGGAACACAAAAGTTCCTGATGATTGGAAAAAAGCTATTATAATACCTATTTTGAAAACAAAAAAAAATCAGCAAATACTTTTTCAAATTATCGCCCAATCGCACTAACTAGTGTAATTGTTAAAACTATGGAAAAAAATGATTTCAAATCGCTTAACTCATTGAAGACACGTTTAAAGTGCCAGGTAAGTTCACTGGAAACCCATTTAAATCTCCCCAGCGCTACTGCGGCTGCATTGGATTTTAAATCAGCATACCCAGACCATACATACTGAGTTCTATCACAAATGGTTTTCAGATAGTTTGTTTACCCCTGTTTTTCTTGCAGTATTTTGTACTTTTATGAAGAGGAAAGGAATGTGGCCTGGCTACAACCCTCTTTTTTTTTGCAATTTAATTGTTAGTTTGAAGGCTATGAAAGTTGACTAATATTTCAAAAACCATCTTATACTAAAAGGGGCACGCCGTAGCATAGTGGTTAAGGCACTGAGCTACAAGCCGGAGGGTCGAGGGTTCAAGTCCCGTTGGGGTCAGGATTTTTAAACTGACCCAAACCCTCTGGCGGCACTATGGCCCTGGGGTCGACTCAGCCTCTAACAAAATTGAGTACCAGATGCTTGTTCTGGGGGTAAAGGCTGCCGTCACGCAGGGCTGACAACCCGGCTGACATAAAGAGCCGATTGTCTAGAAAAAGTGGGAGCCTTAACCTCCTACTACTCCAAGGGCCTCCTGAGGCCAGTTGTGGGATCAAAAAAAAAAAAATCTTTTACTAAAATTTCTCGGTCATTATTTTTAAAGTAAACACAAATCAAAATATATAATACTGCATATTGTAAAAATTAATTAAACTAAACATATAAAAGCATAGGCAAATACATTATCAAATCATAGAAAGTTCTTTTTATATATCTTCTGAAATTGTTAATAACGTAAAAAGCAATTTTTCTATAGCACTTTACAAATCTCATCATTACTGGAAAACAAAGCCACAACCTTGTCATGTCAATCTTCTCCTCCCATACCTTTATTGTATTCTAGAATACATTTAGCCTTTATGATTTTTTCTTCTTGTTCTCTGTCTTTATTCTTCCATAGCTTCTTACTGGTGTCAGTCATGTCGGCATTTTCGTGTTTGGATGATAAGAAATAAATGTCTTCCCTACCTTTCCACTTCTATGCTAGAAGTCTCCAACTAGATTATGTTGTTATCTCTCCTTTTTTCTTTCTAATTTGATATTCACTAAAACCATAGGCATATTTCTTCTGTTAGATTTTACTGTCCCTAATAATCTCTCGTCTACTCAGCTCTAAAAATAAATTAGGAGAACACAATTATAATGTGTAACCTTTCTCTATGAACGGGTTTGCTAATTCTAGGACTACACTCTTATTTGCTGTAAAATATGCATTTTCATGTGCATCTTGTCCAATGTTTATTTGAATCATATCCTGAAGAGTACAATTTCTAATATATGTTAATCCAAATGGCGCCGTTTATTCCGTTTAGAGAGTTTGAACTGAACGTGTTTCTAAAAAAGTTACATTTACAACCATGATATTCAAAAAAAAACATTGAAACAATATATATATTTTTACGTAATAAATACCTAAAATATATTATTCTATAAATTATATCTATAATAAACTATACAATATACTAGGACTACATATACGCTTTATATAAACCAGCAACAAATTTTACAGATGCGAACATATATTTTTAATCACTAAAGATAGAGCCAACTTCTTATAGTGGAGAGTTTTAACACAACGAGTGTAGCTCGTGCTTGAGCTGTTTGGACTTTCTACCTGCTCACGAGGGAGACTCGTTAAAAGTCTCCAATGGGTTAAATAGGTATTTAGAAACCAATAATTTACTTTCACCCATTCAAGCTGGATTTAGAGAATTACAATCAACAAATCAACAAATTGTACACCTAAGTCAAGATATTAAAGATGTTTCAACAGAAAAGAAGACACTCTGGCAGTGTTTATTGATTTCCAAGGAGCATACGGCTCTATTTGGAGATATAAATTATTAGAAAAAATGCAGACTTTAGGCATTCAAGGGAATATGCTACTCTGAATCAGCAATTTTCTCATCCAACAGTTCATCACTACAAAGTATAATAATCACCTCTCTAAATACCAACAAACACATTGAGGTTTACCACAAGGTTCTGTAGTCAGTACCACTCTCTTCAATATCTACCTTAATGATCTACCTAAGCATATAGAAAAGCTCCAAACAAAAACCCTACTTTTTGCTGATGATGTTGTAATATGGGTCTCCAAACCGAAAAACCAAAGTCAACAATTAATAACCATAGCCCAACAATCACTAATACAGTTAGGGAATTGGACATCCCAGAACTTAATGAAGATAAATATACAGAAGACAAATTATCAACTATTTACATTAAGAAAGAAACCACTATCCATCACTCTGAAATTGGAGGGTGAATTATTAACTCAAACACATGAAGCAAAATATTTAGGAATAACTCTGGACATAAAATTAACATGGAAGAAACACATAGAGAATATATGTACAAAGATAGAAACAAGGTTACCGTTATTAAAACGATTAGCAGGGAAAAAAGTGGGGTTGCAACACACAAACTCTAAACACCTTCTACCAAATGTACATAAAACCTATACTTCATTATTGTGAAGAAATCCTAGTAACTACAAAAGTGGAAAAACTTAATAAATTGCAGAACCAAATCCTCCGTCTGATAACAGGAGCCATTAAAACAACACCGATCACTGCCATGCAAATCTTAACAAATAACCCAAACATAGCATTTGAAATTGAGAAAACAGCAATCATACAGTATGAAACATTTTTAAGGCTACCCCATAATAACTGGACCCAAAGAAAACCACAAGTATGTTTAAAATCTCAGCAAAGCTTCTTAAGCATAGTACATGAAATCAAACAGAAATTGCAACTTCCACATTCAAAAGAAAATATGCAGATGAGAAACAACCCTCTAGAATTTTTGGAAATTGAATATAACCTTCATTTAACAGAAGACATGAAGAAATCTGAAACTCCCCCATATATTTTAAAACAAATGTCTCTGGAAATAATAAATCTAAGATACCCTGCTCCTGAATGGATACATATTTTTACAGATGGCTCCAGCCTACCAAATGACGGTGGCACTGGTGCTGGTGCAGTATGCCCACTTTTTTCCTTTTATCGTAAACTAAACACAAATTCAACAAACTTTGATGGCAAAATTCTAGCAATTTTCTTAAGTTTACAAAATCTTTTATATCACATCCAAAAATTTACAAAATTTGTAATTCTATGTGATTCCAAAGCAGCCATCCTTGCTATAACACGAGACACAACACCCAAAATCATCAAAATTATTGAATGTCACAAAATGATAAAAAAGTTATCCTGTCTACATAAAAAAGTTGTACTTCAATGCATTCCGGCCCATTGTGGAGTGACAGGCAATGAAATAGCCGATTTTCTGGCCAAGAAGGGTAGCAAAATTCTTTTGAACCCAACTTCTACTCCACTTTCCTTTCACTCTATCAAAAGAATTATCTCAAATAAATATATCAATAAACTTAGAGAAGAATATACCACCAAAACATCTGGAAAGGAATGAGAAATCTACAAGCTTATGACATTACTACATTATAAAGAAAATCTGCAGTAGCAATATTCAGACTGCTAACGGGACATGACTGCCTGAATAAACACCTACATAGACTTGGCATAACAGATTCACCTAAATGCCCTTTTTGCAATTTAATTGAAGATATGGAAAGAAACCATCTCCTCCGTTGTCCAGCTTTTGTAGAAGAGACCAGCCTTTCTGCTAAATATTGGAGTGCAAGAGAGCGAATGATTTCATTATCAAGTGCTCGATAGATACCAACCAACCAACCACATTTTTCTAACAATTATTTCAACATATTTTTTTATATTTAACTACATATGTAGCATGAAGATGTGGCAGCTATATTGATTTTAACAAATATTCTATGCAACAACAAAGATGTGTTCCAGTGCAGGCAACATAGAGTTCTTTTATTGAAAAACCCAACAGCATGTCCCACTGCAGAGCAGTACTACATGCATTATTATACATTGAAATTTACATTTTTTTCTCATTATCAGTTCGTACTTCATGTACAAATGAGTAACATGGCCTCTCACATATTAATTCTAGATAACAATTTTACATTCTTTCCTCTACTAATATCATTTCCAACTCGTTTCCAGACTTCCATTTCATTTTTTCACATACATTACCTCAACTAATCAGTTTTATATTCTATTTAAGTGACAAATGTCCATGCTATACGGAGTATTTCTGTAAATTACATTTGTCCATTCACAATACTTGTCAGCACCAAATCATTTTCCGAACTATAAATTAAGTGAGTTTATGAATTTACAAAATTCTTGTAAATGTTCAGTGACAAGTTTGTGATTAAGTAACTAGCTTGGCCAATGTCCTCCATTTTTATAGATATCTGCTATGAGGATAGCTCTTTGCTGCTGTAATTCTTTACATGAGTAAATTATATGATTCACAGTTTGTTGCAGGCAACCACATGCACATCCTGGATCATCTATAATATGAAATCTATGCAAGTATTCATTAGTTTTACCATGGCTTGATATTATTGCAGTTAACTTCAGTGTTATAGGAAGTTTAACCTTAAGTCTTTCTTCGATTGATGAAAAGAAGAATTTGAAATGAGCACCCTTATTCACAGTATTCCACCTGTTTTGCCACATGTGGTGTCCTTTTTCTCTGATTCTAGACTTAATTATAGATTTTTGGATCTTGTTATATATTACTGGCAGTTCTAATTCTTTTGCTGCCACAAGCTCATCAGCTAACTCATTTCCAATTTAACCTATATGTGGTATCACCCATTAAAAATAATTGTCCATTCTTTCTCTTCTAATTTCTTTATTGTTTTTAAGGTATCCTCAACAATAGAATTATGTTTGCTATTTTTTTGTAAAAGGGCTAGGGCCATTTTGCTGTCAGATTATATAGTTACACTCTTCTCTTCATCCAAAATGTTATTGATTCTGAAGTTCCTATAGAGCTTTTAATACAGCTAGTTCTTCAGCCTGATTATTGGAACAATATTCTAAATTTAGAAGAAAATTGTCATATTTGAATATCACTGCTGTGGCTCCTTCTTTCTCTTCTATTTTACTGTGTAAATTTTGAGAAAATAATTTACATCTTCCTCTGCCTCTTGGATTTGGGGTATGTGGGTGTTATGGGTGCATCATAATCTACCTCTCCATGTATGTAATCATACAATTTGATTCTACCTTGTATTGTTATATCAATAGGCTGAATACTGACCAAAACACAAGAAGCTTCAAAAGAAATTGTCCCATAAGCTTTCATAATTTTTATATTACATAATCTCTGAATTCTCTGAATTTTTATTAGATTATTTTGAATTTGTAAGGTATCTCCCAACACTGGATGTCAGTATCCAGTATGTCAGTATCGGTTTTATGGCCCCTATAAAAATTGTATGAATGCTTTATTTCCAAGTCACTGATTTTGATAAAGTGTGAATTATACATATTGCTTTATCATGAATTTGATTAACAAGATGGTCAAATCTGAACTTTTTCTCAACATAAATACCAAAATACTTTAGTGTATCTACTTATTCTAGACTTTTGTTATTGAGATAGATATTTATACAAACACTGTTTATTTTCTTTTTTTTTTTTTCTGGTTACCATTAGAACTTTCGATTTAGAGTCATTAAATGTTATTTTATTTTCTTTACTCCATAATTTAATTTTCTTCATATCCTAATTAGAAAAATTTTCAACACCTAATATAATTTTCCCTTTTGTCATGGTGAGGATATCATCAGCAAAAGTAATTACTCCTGTTCTTTTTGTGACCCTCAGGGTCCCTATCTAGGGGATATGTGGATGGCAACCACAAGGTGCCCAAGCTGAGCAAAACATTGCTTCCACTTACTTGTGTTTTGCTCCTTACTTTTATCTTTAACCGATCTGGTATTTCTTCCTTTCTTCCACTTACTTATACCAGACTCTTTTAACTTTACTATCTAACATCCGAGAGCTAGGGAGTCTTTCCTTTCTTCCATTTCTTCTTTCCTTTATTTTCTTTTCTTCTCCAGAAAAGCCTGACCAAAGACTGGTCTTGCCCTCCTTTGGCCAGCAACCAATCAAAGGGACTATTATTATGCTTTCAAGTCTTATATGAGAATTTCTTGGAAGGATCAAACTTATGATGACACATTCAAATCAGATCCCCAAAGCTGTTTACAATTATATACCAAGAGGATGAAGCTCTCTGAGTCATCCTATGAAACGCTGGAGGGAAAATTTTCTATAGGATTGTAACAGGCCTTGGCCTAATACTTGGAAGGAAGAAGAAGAAGAAGTATATTGAGCATGGAATTATAAAGGACATTCCATAGACCTGGCATGCAACAAGATCCTTGTGGGCAGCCTTTCTCCACTTGTTTTTCTGTTTTATGTTCATTTGTCGTTAGATTTTTTGTCCTATTTTTTAAATAATCCTGACATAATCTGTATAAGTTACTTGGACATTCCATTTCTCTTAAGTTATTTAAAATAGTAGGCCCCAAGTAGCGTCGAATACAACCTTTAACATCTAGGCTTACCAAAACAATGTACCCAAACTGCTGTAAATTATGTTTAACAAAGCTTTTCATTGCCAAAGTAGCATCTATTGTAGACTTCTGTGGCATGAATCCAAATTGAAGTGAATTGGAAATGTTTTTTGAATGTATATGATAAATATTCTGTATATAGACATAGAGTATATACTAATTAACTGTACACATATACTTCAGAATTTCAGAACTTACCATTTATTGTTGGGCATTGCATTCTTTCACAGGTTAGAGTACTTAAATTGCATTAGGTTAGCTTTTAGGTTCGTTAAATATCGTGTATATGCTGGCTGCATCACGTGATTCCATAGTGTAAACTGCTTTGTGTTTATTGGTGCATGCGCAAAGTGTATGATTGGAACTTAGAACATTTTTTCACGTCACATGTTGTAAAGTATTTCGTTCAATTAGGGTTTAACAAGTAAGGTGAGTCTGTTTAAGAAATTGTTTTAAATACATGAGAAAAGAAACAAAATAAAAAAACATTACAAGGTTATGGTTGTTCCTGTGTTGTTATATGGCTCCAAAAATTGGACTTTAACTGAAAATCAACTAAAAAAATAAAATCTGTAAAAATGAGTTTCTTAAGACATGTAGCTGGAAAAAAATAGCAAATATATTGGAAATGAGCTTAACATATTCAATTTAATGGCTGAATCAAAAAATGCAAACAAAATTGCTTTAACCACATTCAAAGGATGGATCAAGAACATATAACAAAACAGTTATCACATATAAGCCAGAGGGGTATAAATGTGTGGGATGGCCAAGAGCACTATGGAGAGATCAGTTTTCTGCTTGAGACCAGAACAAAACTTTTGCAGTTCAATCCTTGAAGAAGGAGAAGATTATTATGATGATGAATAATTCAGAAGCAATTATTAAAAAAAAACAGTAACAAGAAAAGTGTCATAGAAAAATTGAGTTAATTTTAAAATAGTCATAATAAACAGTTTGTATTAACGAATAAATGAGTCACTTTTATCTTACCTCATATTTGTGTTTTTTTAAACATAGGAACTGCATTTTTCAAGAGGACATCCCTCTCATTTTCTACTGATATTATGACTCATAATAGATTGTATAATAATAATATCATTATTATCCACGGTGTGATAGGCCTAGAAGGCCCTTTGCCTACCTAATATATGACTATAAACAATTATTTAATACACACTATGCCATATTAAGATGTCAACTTTGTCAAAAAATAGTAAAAAAAATATTTGTCAAAAAAACTACAAAAAAAATAATGAATACTGGTACTAAAAAAAAAATAGGATCCATGACAAAGGACATAGAATTTTCTCTGCCATTAATTACAATTGCAAAAATAATACATGAAGTTTGTGGAAGGTGAAAGTTGGCATAAAACAATACCATCAGGCATGCAAGGTGCGCATCGTACATGGGCGGCATGCTTAGGGGGCAACAAATTGAGCGATTGAAATATATGATAAAAATAAATTTAATTGATTGTTAAAAAATATTCAAAGTTATAAGACCCAGCTAAAACATAACAAATGTCATTGTATGGAGAATAAAACCCTTACAGCACCGGTGCACAATCATTAAGATATTTAAACATTTTTGGTTTTTTATTTTATTTTTCTACAGGGTTAACTGTATGTTATTTTATATAGTTTAATATTGCCATCTATTGGTATCCACTAGAATTAAGATGCAAAATATTTTAAACGAAATTAATGCTTTGAGCAAAATGATGCATAGCCCCACAATGAATACTCAAATCTGTGTAAATTTGTTGAATAAATAATTGATTATTAAGTTCACTGAATATCGCACATATGAACACTTTGAGAAGATATTAGAAGAAGCTACCAATGTGACTCAGGTTCTCAATGGAGAAACAGATTTCCCACCAATGAACACAATTCGTCTAAGAAGAAGACCAACACAATTTCAATATGAACACAGTGATGAAGTTTTATTAGATCCCGAGATCAAATACAAAGTAGAGTTTTTTTTTTACAATCCTAGATCAGACGCTAACCTCTTTAAAGGACAGATTCGAGGAGTTAAAAATGTTTGCCAACACATTTGGTTTTTTACACAGTAACTTATTTAATTACTGCAATTACTTAATGAAAATTGTAAAAATTTATATATAAAGCTTAATATGATTCTAGCAATGAAACAGACATTGATGGTATTGATTTATTTAATGAAATCAGAGCTTTAAAGTTGCATTTTCCAGAAAACCAGTGTAATGATCCACAGACTCTGTTACAATATCTTTTTACTAATGACTTAATTTCAACATTTCCAAACACAGCAATAGCGCTAAGAATATTACTTAGCCAGTTTCAGTTGCATTCGGTGAAAGGTCCTTTTCAAAGTTAAAAATCATAAAAAACTATGCACCAGCAAAGACTAAGTAATTTAGCTATAGTTTCGATTGTACATGAAATTTTAGACAACTTGGATATGAGAAAATTGAGAGCAGATTTTGCAAACGTAAAGGCAAAAAAGAGTTTAATTTCTGTACAATAATATTTATATAGTTTTTTGTCAAGTAAAAAATTACTAAGTATTTAAATAATACACACTTTTAATGGTTTAATTTATGTATTTCTACTATTTAATTTAAGCCTGAAGTTTCGGTTGCCATACAGCTTCTGTGGTCATGGGAGATTGAGTTGTTATTTGTTTATTTAATTGTTATTCAACCACGGAAGCTATAGAAATATTGCACATAAATCAAAATATAGAAATACATATATTAAACGAGATTTAAACTGTTAAATGTGTGTATTATTTAAATGTGCAACAATCGTGTAAATAAAAGACAAAATTACTAAGTGCCTACTTATTATAAATATAAATATAGTTTTCTTTGTAAAGCATTTCTTTTCTTTTTTTCAAACTCTTATAAGACAACACTAAATAGTGTTTCTGCCTCCTTATTCATAATGGCTCGAGTTCAATTTGGTACTCAAATTCGGAGAAGTACCGTAGCCCAACGGATTGGACATTATCGAACCCATCCGAGCTCAGTATGGAGTTGTAATTGGGGCAGCATAATCTGTATTGCACGTGGGCATACAAATAGCTAGCAGCAACCCTGAGTACCATTATATAACATTGTGCAAATGTATGGGTAATTTTATACAAACTTTCACCTACTGTACTTATGAAATTTCTTGCTGCTTTTGGATTCATACTTAATCGTCCAATAGTAACCATCACACATTTAAAAATAAAAGTGACAAAATAATGCAAGGAGAGGTATAAATACATGGCTGTATAAAATTATCATGTCAAGTATACAATGAAATAAATTTTTATAAAGAATTAAGAATAGTTTCTGTTTATTAATTTCTTATTATAATTCACTTTTATACTTACTTACTCACTGGCACTATCGAACCCGTAGGTTCATGGCCGCGAGGACATAAGCTCTCCATACATCCCTATCCTGAGCTAATGCTTTCCAATCATTCCCTGTATAATCTATTTCCCTCAAATCATAGTTAATGTTATTCTCCCACCTCATTCTTGGTCTACCAACTGGGCATTTTCCCTCTGGCTTTCCTACAAGAAGCTTCCATACAAATCTTTCATTCCCCATACATGCAACATTATTCTTGAAAAATTCTACAGATATTTCGTGAAAACATTTGGAATATTTATGATACAATAATTATTGTTCTGTTAATGTGTACCTTCTTCTCATAAATACATACACTGAATGTTCATTATCTCTGGTGGTCTTTGTTTTCAGTAATAGATTTTTAAAGAATATTTTCCAAAGTGTTTCTGTTACTTTATTTATGCCCTATTTATAGATACAGCAAGGAGTGAAATATATTCCATAAGAGCTAATTTTTAAATTGTCCCTTGTCCACCTTTGTACCCAAACTGGCCTTTTTTGTGTCTGCATTCTTATTCTATGTACAGATGTTACCATTTGGCTTCAGAGCATTCTTTAAATCACTACAAACTTTTGTATAAGTTGCTATTGCAATCAAATTGACTTTCGTTTATAGAAGAATAGTGACTTTAGGTTACTTCCCACAAACGAAAATGGACAAGAGATATTTGAAAATAAGCTCCTCATAAGATGATTACTTTATTTTCCATGAGCATTGATTTTGGGACTCACTTATGATTTTTAGTTATCCAGAAATACTTCACTACCAGAAATTAATTTTTTAATTGTTCACTTTAAATCAACATTTTTTAAACTGAGGGCTGAATGTAATGGTATCTTAAGGATATTAAAAAAAAACCAGAAAAATATTTACTGAAAAAAATCATTACTACTATTATTATTATTACCACTGTTATCATTATTACTATATTATTTTTACAATTAAAAACATGTTTTCAGGGCTGTTGTGAAGAGTCGATTCTTCATTTTTTAAACTTTAGGGTTACATGGATAAGAACATTAAAATATGCTATAAAATCTGGAAACAGAATGTAGTCTTTTCCTATTTAGTATACCCATGTATCTCATGGAATTTCGGCCAGTATAGGACCAGTGTCCATCCAGCATTATCAGGAATTTGTGTAACTACAATGAGTAGTGGCCACAGGTTGTGAAAACAAGCTGTAACACCTGGAGTACCTGACCACATACTGGCTGGATAATCATCCACCTCTGTAATTAATTAATACATGTTGACATGAGGCTAGTAGCCAGCTGGTAGACCAAGGGCCTTATAGGCCTGTCCTTCTACGGAGTTATAACATGTATATATATATATATATATATATTTTAAATTGTATAAACAAATCAAAAGAAGTAACTAACATACTTACTTTGATGAACTACATAATGCAAAATATATGTTAAATTTATTGGACTGCTGTCATATTTACAGTGAATTATTAAATTTATAGGCAAAACCAACAACAATAAAGGATGCCATAAAGAGATGGGAAGAAAAACAGGGAAAAAGTGCATCTGAAGCAACTGAAGTTTCACTATGTTTCCAGTGGCTCCCAGTTGAGAAAATGGACAACTCTTTAGCTGTTCTGTCTAAATGCGAGTATGTTTAATATGACAGATTTCAATATGTATCCACTCCATTTTTATCAATATACTTACAATTAATCATTCATTTCATTCATAGTGTTCTGCTCAAGAGCAGGTCTTTCACTGCAAACTCAGCATTCTCCACTCTTTCCTTAACTCAGCTTTCCTTTTTTTTATCTGCATACAAACCATTTATTTTAATATTGTCTATCATCTGATTTTTTTTCTGCATCTAACTTTCTTTCCGTTGACCATTCCTTCTAGGGCATCCTTCAGCAGGCAGTTTCTTCTTAGCCAGTGGCCAATCCAATTCCTTTTCCTCTTCTTTATGAGTTCCAGCATTGTTTTTCTTTTGTCCACTCTGTCTAGCACATCTTTATTTCTTATTTTGTCTGTCCATTTTATAGTTCCATTCTTCTCCATATCCACATCTCAAAAGCTTCCATCGCTTTTCCTCATTCCGTCGTAATGTCCAAGTCTCTGCACCATACAATGCTACACTCCACACAAAGCACTTCACTAGCCTCTTCTGTAATTCTTTTGCCAAATGTCCACAGAAAATGCTTCTCTTCTTGTTGAAAGCTTCTTTTGCCATTGCTATCCTCTGCTTTACTTCTTGACCACAGTTCATGTTACTACTGATAGTACAACCCAAGTATTTGAAGCTCTCTACTTCCTCAATAGCCTCATCTTTAATCCTCATGTTTATCTTTCTTGGTTTCTTTCCTATAATCATGGCCTTCGTCTTATTTATATTTATCTTCATCCCATAATCCTCGTACTTATCATTTAGCTCCATCAGCATGTTCCTTAGTGCCATTGCATCTTCTGCTAGCAAAGCCATATCATCAGCAAATCTTATGCACTTTATTCTTCTTCCTCCCATGTTTACGCCTCCCGTAATGCTGAAGCAGTTCTTCATTAAGTCTTCCAGGTAGATGTTGAAAAGGGTAAGGTGATAGAGGACATCCTTGCCTTACCCCCCTTCCAATTTCTCTTCCCTCTGACATTTATTCTCCTATCTTCACTTTTATTCACTGTTTCATATAAAGACTACTTATGAGCCTCCTCTCCTTCCAGTTCACGCCAATTTTCTTCAAGTTCTTCAGGAGTTTATTCCAATTTACTCTGTCAAATACTGCATAAATATCTTCATCTTTTTCTATGTATATCTTTCTCGTATTGTTTGTATCAATCCAATTGCATCTCTTGTACCCTTTCCCTTCCTGAAGCCAAATTGTTCTTCTTCCAATTCGCTTTCCATCGTAGAACGTAAATGTCGATTCAGTATTCGCAGGAGAAATCACATATATCAAAATAAAATTAATGGTTTTAGGAAATAACAAAAAAATGTAACAGATGATTAAGGTTATGTAAGGTTTTCATGACCAGAATCATTACTTTGAATAGTTTCAATCTGAGTAAGTTCACATAGCCAGTGCTTTCTCCTTAAGGAATTAAAATATCATCCAGTCCTTGGATTTTCATTCTCAATATTTTGCTATAATCAAGGACCACGAACAGCAGTGACCAAAATCAGTGTCTGATAACCAGCCCTCCAGGAAGCAGCAGTGTGAACAGCTACAAAGCAGGCATTTTCCTGCAAATCACTACCAAGAATACTCTAGCAGATATTATTTACAAACAATAATAAAATACTGATGAATGAAAATGCAAGGCCTGGCAATTTATAGCTACCTGGATTAACTCATAGACCATTACTTTCAAGCCTGGAAACTATTAAAAGTAATGTTACAGGATATTCTTTATATTTTCTTATGTCTGTCATATAAAATAGTAGCTTTCAACCATGTAATAACAACATTTAATTTAAGATTTAAATTAAAATGCTTTATACTTCACCTCATGGGAATAATAAATTCATTAATGAAACCTTCGCTAGTTCAGAGAGATATCGGAGTACGGTTATACAAAACCATAGCAAGACCTGCACTTTGCTATGGCAGTGAGGCATAGACTTTGAGGAAATAAGTAGAGAGCAGGATAAATTCTCGTGAAATGAGATTCATGAGATGTACAGCAGCATATACCAATTGGGATCACAAACACAATGATGATATCTTGAAGGAACTACATTTAAAACTGGTCATTGATTCCCAAGGCCATGCTTTGTTATTGTCCAACAGGGAAGAGATCTCTGGGCCGTCCAAGGAAATGCTGGATACAAAATTCATCAGTGAGAACGTAACAGGCCTATAGGCCTAAGACTTGGTTGAATGAAGAAGAAGAAGACTTCACCTCATATCCAGTCTTCTAATTATACCGGTTTCAAAGCTTAGGTAGCTTCATCTTCAGTAATTTCTTGTCGACTGATGTTATGTCGATCAGGAGAACTGCTTTCTTCCTCCCTCTGTTGGTGGTATTGGTGATCAGTCCACTAACAGAGGGAGGAAGAAAGCAGTTCTCCTGATCGATATAATACCAGTCAACAAGAAATTACTGAAGATGAAGCTGCTTAAGCTTTGAAACCGGTATAATTAGAAGACTGGTCATGAGGTGAAGTATAAAGCATTTTAATTTAAATATTAAATTAAACCTCATAGTTATTTTTCCTATAAAAGTTCAAAATTTAATTTAATTGTACTCTAGGAGATATATGGTAAAATGTGTAGGCTACTGGTTTGTAAGAACAATTGTAATAAACTTGGTCAGTTATTCAGTTCCGCACTGTGGTGAGTGGTGTAATGCAATATGCCTTAGCACAGAGCTATAGATTCATACTGGTTCAAATCTCGAGGAGAAAGACATTTTCTCATGGGAATTTTGGCAAGTATTTGGAAACTATTTTCTATTCAGCATGATGAAGAATTTACATAGCCATGATTAGTGGCAGCTCCAGGTTGAGATAAGCTATAATGATTGGAGGAGACCAAACATGCTGACCATATATTGGCTGAAAGATCACCCACCTCTGTGATTAACGCATGAGGATGTGAAGTTAGTAGCTCAAGGACCTTCTAGGCCTGTTGTATTGTGGTATTAACTCTTTATAGTCTCAATGTTTTTATTATTAAATTTAACACTTCTCACCAAAGGATAAATTATATTTGAAGAGAAAAATTATACGCTCAGACTAGGGTTTGAACCCAGGACCTTTGGTTTTCTAGGCCAATGCTCTACCACTGAGCTACCTGAGAAACTCCAATCTAAATGCAAAGAAAGAAATAATAGAAACATTTGCATTTAGATTGGAGTTTGACATGTAGCTCAGTGGTAGAGCATTGGCCTAGAAAGCCAAAGGTTCAAACCCAGTCTGAGCGTATAATTTTTTTCTTCAAATATATCTTTATATTCTATTTAGAAAAAGAAAAAATGTTATAGAAACCAGCATAATTATTGCCATTGCCTTCTTCAAAAAAAAAACCTATTTGATACCATGGTCATTTGAACATCAATCAAGTTCTGAACAACAGTTATGATTGTTACACTGGACAGAGGAATGCATGAAATGAATGAGTGTGACAGACACAACCTTGACCGGAGTAGAGATGAACGAGAATTATCAGAAGGAAAACTGGGTTTTTGAGGTTGAAATATATGAGGGGAAATTTCTCCTAGAAAAGAAGTGGCTCCACATTCATTTGAAAAGCTGCAAAATTGATGACTACTTGGCATCAATAGATGTTTCAGATGTCAAGAGTGTGGACACGTCACTAATGAAGAAGGGCCATAAGGTCAGTGATTGCCATAAAAAAATTGAGCCACTTAGGTGGTAGCCAGAGGAGAATATTCAATTATTTTATTTTGATTCTGTTTATCTTACCTCAATATTAATTAATAGTAATAATAATTAATACTGAGGTAAGATATACAAACTTAAAATAAAATAATTAAAAGAACCTTAAAATATTACTTCCTAAAATAAAAATAAAACATTAATTACGAGAATATTCAAACCTAGAATTAATTTAGATTTTAAAGAAAATTAATTTAAATTTTAAACAAATGAAAACTGAATATTAGATTGTCTTTTTCTTTTGCTATCAAATTAATACTAAATTAAATAATAAAACAAATTAATTTATAATATCAATATATGTCCATTACATTTGAAGAAAAAAATATATGCTCTGACTGGGTTTGAACCTAGGACCTTTCACACTTTAGGCAAATGCTCTACAAACTGAGCTTCCTGAGAAACTCCAATCTAAACACAACTTTTTCTCTTATGTACGCTGTTAATTCCCGCACATCAAATGCTATGAAGCCTTTGTTTCTATCTTGCAAATGATAGCTTCTTTATTAAGAAGATCTTTAATTGGGAATTTTACATTACATTATATAAAGCAGTATGGCTTCTTTCAATGTTTTATTATTCATTTCAATTGAGATGTATGAAATGAATAATAAAAACATACATGTCCATTCATTAGTAAATATGCTGATAATTTGTAAAAAATATTTTATGAAATGAAAATTATAATCTTTTTCACACTAATTATCCAATTCATTTGTAATTAATCGCTTGTCACTAGTAATTTTTATATAACAGACTCCTTTTATCTTGTATCTGTTTCAGAAAATTATCACTTTCAACTAACATGATTGAAAAGATAGCAGGAATCAGCAGCCTAAAAAATCTAAAAATCTTGTCACTTGGAAGAAATTATATAAAGAATTTTTCTGGGTTGGTAAGTAATTATATAGAGTAGAACTCTTTCCTTTTAAATCTTTTTCATATTCACAGGGATTTCCTTAAAGATGAATGGGATCTATGCTCCATAAACTCACATGGAGTTGTTTCTTATGTAGTTAATAATTCAATTGTTTGTGGAAATCACAATAGAGCAGGGACAAAATGTCCGGCTTAAGCAAAGGGTGTTATGGGTCATTACTAACTTTTAAAAAATTAATTTAACCACACCTGTCAGTAGCCAGTGATATTGGAATTACCTTGATATCCAATGCTCTGTATTTATCGGTACCAGATTTATACAAATGTAAGGAACACTCTAAAATACCTGGCTACTAAGTAGTAGAAGTAGAGAGAAATATGAAGCAATCAAAGGATTAATTACATTATTTAACATTTTATAATACTGTTATTTTAACACAGTTCCAATAATGGATCATATTATAATATTATAATAATATTGTGAAAAGAAAAATTAATGTCTGAACTAGGAATCGAACCGTGGACCTCTAGTTCTCCATACTAGTGTGCAGCCCACTACACCATTCTGGATCTGGCACAAACATTAACAATTCTTTCCACATATACAAATCTATATTTCTCGTTTCGTCCACTGTCAGGTAGGTGTCACTACCATCGCCAACAGCCGACTTTATTTGAGAATTTTACACCACCACTTATATAAGCAGTAAACGATGTTATTTAACATTTTCGAATACTGTTATTTTAACACAGTTCCAATAATGGATCATATTATAATGATATTGTGAAAAGAAAAATTAATGTCTGAACCAGGAATCAAACCATGGACCCCTAGTTCTCCATACTAGTGTGCAGCCCACTACACCATTCTAGACCTGGCACAAACATTAACAATTCTGTCCACAGCCAAAGAAACGAGAATTATAGATTTGTATATGTGGAAAGAATTGTTAATGTTTGTGCCAGGTCTAGAATGGTGTAGTGGGCTGCACACCAGGACGGAGAACTAGAGGTCCACAGTTCGATTCCTGGTTCAGACATTAATTTTTCTTTTCACAATATCATTATAATATTATAATATGATCCATTATTGGGACTGTGTTAAAATAACAGTATTGGAAAATGTTAAATAATATAGTTTACTGTTTATAAAAGTGGTGATGTAAAATTCTCAAATATAGATACTTCTAAATGAAGCCGGCTATTGGCGATGGTAGTGACATCTACCTGACAGCGGACGAAATCAGAATTATAGATTTGTATATGTGGAAAGAATTGTTAATGTTTGTGCCAGGTCTAGAATGGTGTAGTGGGCTGTACACTAGTACAGAGAACTAGAGGTCCACAGTTTGATTCCTGGTTCAGACATTAATTTTTCTAATCAATTGAGTTGGTGTTTACTTGATGAAAATTCATATTTATTAATTAAATAAAAATAAAATTATGTTTTATTTTCATTTAATTAATTAATTTTTCATTTCACAATATCATAATATTATAATATGATCCATTATTGGAACTGTGTTAAAATAACAGTATTGGAAAATGTTAAATAATATCGTTTACTGCTTTTAAAAGTGGTGGTGTAAAATTCTCAAACATAGATACTTCTAAACGAAGCCAGCTATTGGCGATGATAGTGACATCTACCTGACAGCGGACGAAACGAGAATTATAGATTTGTATATGTGGAAAGAATTGTTAATGTTTGTGCCAGGTCTAGAATGGTGTAGTGGGCTGTACACTAGTACAGAGAACTAGAGGTCCACGGTTCGATTCCTTGTTCAGACATTAATTTTTCTTTTCACATTATCATTATAAGATTAATTATATATTAGAGGAGATAGTTACCTACTGATTTTTAGAACTTTATAGTAAGTCATTTTATATTAAATTAACAGCTGAATCAATATTATTAAAGAATTTTATTAATTTTTCTAATGGGTAGTTATTTGAAACATACATCATTAATAAAGACAAAGTAACAAAATACTGCAATTAAAGAGAGATAAGTTTCAGCCTTAATTTGCAATAACTATCTGCTTCTGCTAAACACTGAAGAGTAGGGGATTTTGGAGACCTTTGGAATGCCAATAAGGCAAGCTGTTACACCACAGAGGTAGACCGTTCCTTCTTTTCCAATGGCAATAATTTATAAATTATAGTTAAACTAGTATAGAAAGAAAAGGAACATTTTAAATTTTTTTATTTCATTCTCAAATTTATGAAAAATAAATTAGATGTCTAACATTATGACTGAATTTTTAATTGTAATATAAATCCAATTGTGTGCAATATTGGAATATGCTACAGCACATGCTGTTTACTGAAACATATGTACCAGGCCCTTCCCTTATGATGGACTCAGCAAAATGAAATGAGTCTGTGCTCATAGCTGGAGCAGCTTGGCTCATTCTGTACTGACCTGCTTGAGCTAGGTTCACTGGCAGTACAGTTTCTGATGGCCTGTTCCGGGATGGTCACACTTCATTTAACCTTAATCTACACCCTCACATGGGGCACACTATAGTGTAGTTGGTTAAGGCAATAAACTACAAGCCAGAAGGTCGAGTTCCAATGGGGTCAAGATTTTTAAATTGACCCAAATCTTCTGGTGGCATTATGGCCTTGGGGTTGACTCAGCCTCTGATGGAAATGAGTACCAAATGCTTGTTCTGGGAGTAAAGGTGGCTATAACACATGGTTGACAACCCAGCTGACATCAAGTGCCAATTTTATTTAAAAGAGTGGGAGCGTTACTTAGGAAAATTTTTGGACCAAAGAAAGATGAACAGACAGGTGAATGGAGAAGACTACATAACAATGAACTACATGATCTTTATAGAAAGCCAGATATAATAAGAACAGTTAAGTCTCGTAGACTGCGATGGGCAGGACATGTTGCACGACGGGGAATGAAAGACTTGCATGGAAGCTTCTTGTAGGAAAGCCAGAGGGTAAATGCCCAGTTGGTAGACCAAGAATGAGGTGGGAGAATAACATTAACTATGATTTGAGGGAAGTAGATTATACAGGGAATGATTGGAAAGCATTAGCTCAGGATAGGGATGCATGGAGAGCTTATGTCCGTGCGGCCATGAACCTATGGGTTCGATAGTGCCAGTGAGTAAGTAAGTAAGTAAGAGTGGGAGCGTTAACCTCCTACTATTCCAAGGGCTCCTAAGGCCTATAGTGGGATCACTTTACTTTACACTGTCACACAGCTGAACACCAGTGCTGCTAAATATGTAAGGGTTAAGTGACTAAACCTCTTAACCATAGTCACAAAGTAATTAGCTGTAGGGAGCCTCAACTGGCTCCAAATACGGCACAGTGGACGATACTAGACATCGTCACCACTTAGTAGTAGCAATAGGAGGGAGAGAGTTTTGTGCATGATAGAAGAATGATCGATGCCAGGTGTGGTGTGTGTATATTGTTGAGTCATGGAATTAGTGCAAGTGTGGCAGGATTTGGTCAGGGTGAAAATCAGACAACGGCTATCGCTTATGAGAGGAACAAACGCTAGAGATGATTCTGAAAAATTTGAATTAAAAAACTTGAAAAATGATGAAATCTGGCAAGAATACCAAATCAAAATTGCTAATAGATTTGAAGTACTGGAATCTTCAGATGACAATGTGGCAAATGAAGAAGAAACTGATATAAATAAAGAATGGGAGGCTATAAGAGATACTATTAAATTGTCAGCATCATAAAGCATTGGTTATTTAAAAAAGAGGCAAAACAAGAAATGGTTTGATGAGGAATGTGCCTACATTGTAAAGAAAAGAAAGCAAGCAAAAATGAAATGGTTTCACAAGCCAAATGAGGTAAATTTAGAGCAATTGGGTAGTATTAGACAGTAAACTACAAGGTTACTGAAGAGTAAAAAGAGGGAATATTTGAGAGAGAAGATTAATGATCTTGAAATGAATGCCAAAAATAGGAATATTAGAGAATTATATCAGGGAATTAGGATAGAGAAGAAAGGGTTTCAGGCTAGAACAAACATAATTTGAAATGAAAATGGGGATATGATTGCACATTCCAGGAGTATATTAAATAGATTGAAAAGTTACTTTAATCAGCTATTAAATGTACATACAGAACAGGACATTGAAGAGGTTAATTTACAGACAGCAGAACCAAGTGCATTAGAGGTTGAAATGGCGATAGAAAAATTGAAGATGTATAAAGTGTCAGGTTCAGATGAGATCCCAGCAGAACTGATAAAATCAGGGGGAGAAAAACTGATGGACAGGATACACCGGTTGCTTAGCATGGTTTGTGAAAAAGAAGCTCTTCCAGATGAATGGAAAGAATCAATTATCGTACCAACTTATAAGAAAGGAGATAAAACTGATTGCAACAATTATAGGGACATCTCTTTACTTTCAACTTCACACAAAATTCTAATAAATATATTAGTAAGCAGACTAGGGTCGAATTTTGAACGCATTAGACAGTAAAAGGCGTTCTCTGCTGATAAAGTTTTATTCAAACACATTTTTCTTACTCAGAAATCTATTCACGCGGTAATAATTGTAAGCTACCTGACAAGGTACCTTAAGATCGTAGCTCAAGAAATAAACTTATGTGAAAATCCCGAAGGGAACCGATGTAGTTTGAAACTTATCCAAGATGTCGGACCTTGAAGACTTCGATCATGTTTTCGGTATACGCGGAGAAGAGGAATTTGATAGAGTCTACCAAAGAATTCAACTGGAAGAACAGGAGAATCGGCGTAATATTGCGCGTCGCAGACGTGTTTGTATACGGTATTATTTGCGGGATGCAAGCATAAATGCATTCCTCTATAGCAGACGAAAATAACGGAAGTGGTTTTATCGCTGAGAATTCTGGGTAATTCGTTGCCAATATTACGAAACGTCAACATTCATGCATGACCGGTTAAGGCGGCCGTTAATTCGATCTCAGCTCACCAGTGATTGGAAGTAATTTGAGTAGAGACTAATGTATTTGCATACGACCCTACGGGTGTGGATTTAGAAGAAACAGGTCTACAACAGATCAGATTTTTAATATAAGACAGATTTTATAAACGAAATGGGAATATAATGATACTGTACATCAACTATAAGTAGATTCCAAAAAGGCATACAATTCAATTAAGAGTGAGAAGTTATATAGTATCCTGCTGGAGTTCAGAATTCCTAAAGTTAGTTAGACTTACACAAATGTGTCTAAATGGCACAAAGAGTAGGGTGCGTGTAGGCAAACAGTTTTCGGATACTTTTGAAATCTAGAATGGGTTCAAGCAAGGAGATGCCCTATCTCCTCTACCAATTAATTTTCTACTAGAGCATGCCATCAAATCTTTAGAGGATGAAGAAAGCCTACAATTCAATAGTATTAATAAGCTGCTAGATTATGCTGATGATGTAGTACTATTGGGCTATACCGAAGAGATACTAAAGGCCAACATGCACACACTATTGAGTAACACTAAGAAATTGGGACTGGAAGTAAATATCAATAAAACTGAATATATGGTCACATATAGGAATACATTATATAATAGAAATGGACAGCTGATGACAAATGAGGGAAATTTTGAGGAAATGGCTGAATTCAAATACCTAGGAACAATAATCACAAATAGGAATAAGATGCAAAAAGAAATCAAATATAGGCTCAATTCTAGAAATGCGTGCTATTATGCAATACAGAGACTCTTGACGTCCCAACTCCTTTAAAAAAATGTTAAACTGAAAATATATAAAACTATCATTCTACCAGTTATATTATATGGATGCGAAACATGGACTCTTACTTTAAGGGAAGAAAGGAGATTACAAGTATTTGAGAATAAAGTACTTAGGAAAATTTTTGGACCAAAGAGAGATGAACAGACAGGTGAATGGAGAAGACTACTTAACAGTGAACTGCATGGTCTTTATAGGAAGCCAGATATAATAAGAACAGTTAAGTCTCATAGACTGCGATGGGCAGGACATATGGTACGAATAGGGAATGAAAGACGTGAACGGAAGCTTCTTGTAGGAAAACCAGAGGGAAAACGCCCAATCGGGAGAATAAAATAACTATGATTTGGGGGAAGTAGATTATACAGGGAATAATTGGAAAACATTAGCTCAGGATAGGGATGTATGGAGAGCTTATATCTGTGCGGCCATGAACCTATGGTTTCGATACTGCCTTTGAGTTAGTGGCAGGTGAATGGTGGGCCATGTTTCATCATGACAGCAATATGACCTCCGCTACATTTGATTTGCAGAAAAGTCCCAGCTTCCACTCTGGTGTGAATCTAGTAGCAGCAGTTGCAGATCCCAGATCAAATATCAGGTGGGCTACAGAAGTACTAAAAAGAGTGCTACTGCTCCAGGTAGATGTTATTCTACAGTGACTCTGACTCCCCAGAAGTAACTTTCATTACTAAATTAAATGTCTAACATTAACACATTGGTGATGGGCCACGGAGATCTCCATGTTTAAATGGCCAGCGCTAGACAACGGGTCACGGAGATTTCCGTGTTTACGTTTTCTATGGTTTTCCAGCCTCTTCGCTTTTGAAGGAGTGTGCAATTTTGTTTTTTTTTCTCATTGTGAAATAAACTTTAGTTGTTTTTGTACCCCTCTCTTCTCTTTTATGAAATTGCCAACTTTACACAAAGAGTTGTTTACAATTTTAAGACAGACGGCTGGTGAAATATGGAATTTTAGTGCCGATAGTTAGGCGATTACGGGATATGTATGTAACCTATAAATATATGTTGCAGATGGGGAAAAATTAGAAGAAACACTATTTTGCGTTCTGGAGCCGAATTTATACCTGTGTCATCATGTCTACCAGGATAATTATTATAACAGTGTGGCTATAGCTAAAAATGTGCTCGCAATAAAGACGATAGTTTGTGGAATAATAAGGATTAACAGAGGGCTTACAAAATCATTTGTGGAAGCAGGAAATAAACTCAAACCAGGAGAATGTGTATTTTGTAGTAAGGGGAACCTTTTGCTACAAACATCCAAAGATAAAAGAGACGTAAGAATGGTTACCACTTTACATCAGCAACACGAGAGTGGGATGGGTAAAGTTGTAAAAATGCCCTATTGAATACTTCAATATAACAAGTATGTCAAGGGTGTAGACAGGGCTGACCAGTACCTATCATATTACTCCATCCTTAGAAAAACAGTGAAATGAAGCAAGAAAGTTGTATTGTGGCTTCTGAATTGTGCACTCTTTAATGCTTTTTGGGTCTATAAATTTCAAAATCCTAACAACAATATGTCGAACAGAAGTTTTTTGCTTGAAACAGCCTCTTGTTTGGCAGTCGTGAAATTAGGAACAGATGACAGGGAAGAGGAGGGAAGACAGAGTGAAAAGGACACCACGTCAAGACCCACTAAGAAGGCTGAGACATGAAGAAACATAAATTAACACCAACTGTGTCTGAAAAAAAACCCCTCCAAACCTTGCCGTGAACACAAGAAAAGAAACTCGCTACATATGCTCTTTTGCCCTGTGCCTTTACATAAAAGGAAATGTTTTCAACGCTATCAAACCCTCAATTTCTACTAGAAGGTCTGGTGAGAACACTAATAAAGATTTACTTATGCATTATTGTTATTGACTGTAAATACATTGATGTAAAAATCACACTGTGCTAGCGCGGTTTAAAATTTAAAAGTCCACGCTACTGACAAATGTCCGGTCTAGCAGCGGTGGGTGGAACGCACAGCAGACGGTCACCAATGTGTTAAGACTGAATTTTTAATTGTAATATTTCTATTACACAGGAAGGAGTAGGGGAAACATTGGAGGAACTATGGATTTCGTACAATTTAATTGAAAAAGTTAAAGGTGTTGGAGTATTAAAGAAACTGAAGGTACTTTACATGTCAAATAATCTTGTTAAAGATTGGACTGAATTTAACAAACTTCAGGATTTACCTTCTCTAGAGGATTTACTGTTTGTGGGTAAGTTTAATGTCAATGTGAGTCTTCAACATCTTACTTCATAATTTGTTCTTGAGAACATGTTTCAATATACATTAATATAATCTTCAGCTCATTCAGATTGTTGAAATTTTTGGTTGTTGGACCTGGATGTCGCTTCTTCTTCCATCTTTATATTAACTGTAGATCATACAAATCAAATGCTTCTCATGGGAACTTCAAAATTCATGATCTTATCTTTGTTCTTCTGAATGTAGATGTACAAAGATAAGATAATGAATTTTGAAATTCCTGAGGAAAAGGATTTGATTTGAAAGTTCTTCAATCAACCAGAAGATGGAAGAGAACTGACAATCAAAAATTTGACAGTCTGAACGAACTTAAGATAATAATAATCATCATCCATGCAAGTATTAGGCTGTGTGGCCTGTTACCCTCTCAAAGAGGAATTTTCCATCCAGTGCTTTTTTGGACGCCCCAGCGATCTTTTGCCTTGGGGGGAGTAGCGAAGTATGGCTTTTGGAATTCTATGAGATGGCATTCGTTGAAGATGGGCTTTCCAGTTGTTCAGGTAGTTTTGTATATGGTGAAGAATGGGTTCTACATCCAACTCTCCCATAATTTCCTCATTTCTTTTATGGTCCACTTTGTATAGCCTGCTGTACGGTGCATAAATCGCATCTCATTTGCTGTTATTCGGCTTTCATCTCTTCTTCATATTGTCCATGCTTCACTGCCATATCTTAACACTGGTCTTGTGAGAACCTTATAAAGCCGTAATCTGTGTTCTTCTGTACTAAACATGGTTTCATTATACTGTTAATTATCCCCGTTGTTTTTGTAAAGTTTGTGATTTTCTGTGATATATCAGCTTCATCTTGAAATGTTCAATTATAACCCAATGACTCTCGGCAAGTTCAGTTTTGTAAACAAAGAACATAGGATGGCTTCAAGTGAGCAAGGAGTAAACCGTACGATGTTACAATGACATCAGTGGCTGCTTGTGACCATACATTTGTAATTATCTCGCAAACGGCTCGTTTGAGGACCACGTTTACTGGGACATTGTTGCTTCTATTATCATGTACTTTCAACCATGTAAGTTTGTGCCATCCTTTTTGATTTACTCTGTATATAGGTGTGGTAGCTTCCCATTTCTTTTCACACCCCACTCTCTCTTTTCATTCTTAAAATCTTAAAAGATCTTAAGGTCTCGAGGGGCCCCAACTTATGTGATTGATATTAATAAATACATTTGCTGATTCCTCAACATTTGTTGGTAAAAAAATATTTTATAATTTATTTTAAAACAGTACTGTCTGGAATTCATCGGAGAACATATTGTTTAAACAACTCACCTCATAGGATTCATGCTTCCATGATATCGCGATTTCAAACATAGTCATGTTCATCGTCAGCCATAACTCCGACTGACGAAATTCTTCGGCCGTCAACTATTCTATTGTCGCCATCTTCAGTGCTGCCATCTATGGTTGAATTTATGAACTTCGAAATCAATGTAATTTCGTTAGGGATATCAAAATTCATTGATATATTTTTGTTTTTCAGAATGTATATTTTTTCCCAAACTGTCAATTCCAAAGGTTTCTCTACTTGTTTTAAAAGTTTAGCTTCTCTTCCAATTTTATGATGTTCTAATAAAGAGAAGCTAAACTTTTAAAACAAGTAGAGAAACCTTTGGAATTGACAGTTTGGGAAAAAATATACATTCAGAAAAACAAAAATAGATCAATGAATTTTGATATCCCTAACGAAATTACATTGATTTCGAAGTTCATAAATTCAACAATAGATGGCAGCACTGAAGATGGCGACAATAGAATAGTTGACGGCCGAAGAATTTCGTCAGTCGGAGTTATGGCTGACGATGAACATGACTATGTTTGAAATCGCGATATCATGGAAGCATGAATCCTTTGAGGTGAGTTGTTTAAACAATATGTTCTCCGATGAATTTTAATGATTATACCTCATAATGTTTACTTCCCAACATTAATTAAATATAGTACTGTCTGGGTTTGGTTTCTTTTTATGCATGAAAAATCCATGGTTTGAATTATTAAAATATAGTGATAATACTGTATACCAAGCATTGATTATCTCTGAGGCTTAAACTCAGCTTTCTCCACTCAACCAAGGGTCCCATCACTTTGGACTATGAATCTTAGACTAGTTCTCTGCAGCTGAATGCAATATATTTGTTAGTCATACAGATACGTCAATTTATTTTTACTTTAATTTATAACATATCTTCATTTCTGAATGTACCTGACTTTTAACTCTTCTACTAGTGTCCTTGTATTCATCTTCCACAAAATCTAGGTAACATTTACATATGATTCTTGCAGTTGAGTAAACAGTACTGAATGTTTGATTTTTTAAAATATTAATTTAATACTTCTAAGGTCAAATATATTTGACAAGAAAAATATAATACTGAATGTTATTTTAAAACGATAAATTAATGCTTGAACCGAAATTTGAACACAAGACCTCTAGGTTCATATGCTTGTGTGCTATACATTACACTATCCGGGGCTTCCATTACAATTGTTAATTTTTCTTTCTTCAAATACAATTCTTTTATTATCTGATGGAGATAGCCATCACTACCAATGCTATCTGACAGCTTCTAATTTTAGAAGACATTTTAATGAGAATTTTTACACAACTTTTATAGCAGCAAGACTTAAAATTTCACTGTTTTTTATTTATATTCTAACACTTGCAATGATGGTCAAGTATTATTCTGAAACAAAAAAAATACTGACTGAAATGGGATTTGAACCTAAGACCTCTAAATTTGTTTGCTAGTATGCTATCCATTATACTACAAAAGACTTCTGATGCAACTGTTAATATATCTTTCTTCATATACAAGTGTATATGGGGCAGAGAGTGGATAGCGCACTAGCATACAAACCTAGAGGCCTTGGGTTCAAATTCCAGTTCAGGCATCAATTTTTCTTTTCAGAATAATCCACTATTACAAGAATCATATGCAAATGTGACCTACATTTTGTTGAGGATGGATACAAGGACACTAGTAGAAGGTGTAACATAAAAGTACATTGTATGAGTGAATGAAATACTCCAATTTTGTCATTTTCTTGTACCATTTCTTTACTCCACTTCCCATAACTTCAAAAAAAGTATTTATGAATCACGAAATCCTACGATAATGTGAAATAACACCGAAATTAAAAAAATTTCAATGAATTCTGGAGATTTTTTGTTCTATTCACAAAATTTTCATAATGCATCTTTAAACACTGTTTTTGGATTCCATCTTCTTTTTAACTGCCATATGTGCTTTCTCCATGCACTCTTGTAAAGGGAAATGATTGCAACATAGTTCACAACAAATATTTTCTGTCCTCATGCTCATATATGATCTCTCCATAGATTTTATGTTCTATGGCCAATATGAATTCCAAGAAATATGAATTATATTAACGTGTAAGATAGGTTTTTCCCCCTAATTTTTTTGCAGACATGATTATCAATTTTATATCAATCATTATTAAGTAATGGTATATTCAAATCTGAAGAAAACATTTCTTTAAGTAGCAGTAATCTGACAATAATGCAAGCACTGCCAAATTTGAATAAGCTAACAATGGACCACAAGTAATTATATCATATTGATAAATATTATTCTCAGTTTAATTAAAACAGAATTTAATTACATAAACACATTTTTTCTATTGATTAAATATCCATAACATGGATTTTTAACAAAATGTAACAGAACAAATACTGACAGTTTGAACAACAATGGTCATGTGCAATTTTAATTCTCCCTCTTACCCCCTTCAAACTTTGTTTCAATCAACAGAAACATTCTGTGAATGTGAAATATGTACCTTGGTCAGTTTGTATTTTACTTAAGTCTCAAGTAATATTCATTATCATTTGTTTTTTAATTTTCTACCTAGTGTCATGCCAAAACCAAGTGTGTCAGCCACAAGTAGGGTACACAAATTCAGCAGTGAAAGTTTTTTTTTTGTTAATGTTGATGTGCTGGTACTGTGACAAATGACTAGAATATGAAAGAAAGGATATGTTGCTAAAACATATAGCCAGTAAAACTAACAAGAACGTTAAGAATAAGAAGACATCAATGAAGCGCCAATTATCTGTTGAAGGGTCCTTTTTTTTACAGGCTAAAAAAGCAAAAGAAGACAAAACAGAGTTCATTATTGACACTATGGAGGCAGTTTGAGTGCAGGAATTTATGTGGAAAAGTTAGATCATCCCAAGATGAGAGAATGGTTGGGCAAATATATAAAGGGCAGTTGTGTCTTGCCTTCTGCAGATAGAATTCGGCAACATTACATACCAATTATTGGGACAAAAAAAGTGGAGGAATTGAAACAAATAGTAGAGGACAAAAAACTTTTCATCATGTGTGATGAAACAACTGACAAGTCTGAGAACTGCAAATTTAATATTCTGTTTTGTCTTTTGGAGATCACAGATCAGCAAGGAGTTTACTTGGTTGCCAGTGCTGTGCTTGACAAAGCCACCAGTTCAACATGCACTCAAAGTATTGTGGACACTTTAAATAAATATGAAGTTGGATATGACAATTATTACTGACTCAGCATGGTACATGACTTTATGTGCCAACACTCCAAAAGGCTTAATGGGGCAGAAACTTGCCCATATTCAATGCTGGGTCCACAAAATCAACTTGGTGGGTCAGATTTGGCAATGCAGCCTAGATGAATTGAACATAACTGTTGCTAAAACAAAAGCTGTATTTCTCAATACAAGGAAAAGAAAGCATTTGTATCTTGACTTTCTTCGTGAGAAATATGAGAATGACCCTGGAAAATTTAGGCATTTTCCCATGTTAGTACAAACTAGATGGAACACATGGTTTGAAGCTGCAAAGTATATACATGAATACATTGATGACATATTGGAAGGTAACAGTTATCCCACAGCTTGTGTTCTTCATTCCAAACTAAAGGTTATGGAGAACATGCTTGATTTATTAACAAAAGAGGTATTCTCGACACAGCTCACAACTTTGTTGCAAGAGATGACAGCTCTCAGGAAAGCTGAAGTGGGGGAGTTAAAAACTACTGCACAAAAGAGTCTTATGAAGCTGAAAAACTTGATTGCGGAAGACCCTTCAAAATTGGTGTTTGCAGCAGTTAGTAAATTATTCGATCCCAGGACACTTAATACAAATTCTCAGTGCTGACAGTGTCATGGTGGAATTGAAGAAATTGTCATATGCAAGTGCCATGAATCTTCTAAATTCTATGAAGGCTATGTTGTTCTCCAAGGCCTCATAAAAGAAGAGTTGAAACGATCAAAGTGTACCCATAGAGACATTTGGAAAATGATTTGCTCTTTGAGAGAAGAATATACCGAGTTTGTCAAGACATATCTTGAAGGCATCTGGTATCCAACTTCAAATGTGGACTCAGAAAGATCTATTTCTCAGTATGGTGTTATGGCGAGTGATCAAAGGTGGAGATTGAAACCTGAGAATGCAGAGATACTCACCATGGTTGCCTTTTTTTTTGAAAGATAAATTTTGCTTACAAATTAGTTGCTAGGATTAAAATTTTATGCATTTTAGTGTATTAAAGTCGATATCAATTGTACAAGTTAAAATTTGACCTTGAACTACTGGATATATCATTCTTACTGGGTTTAATATACTAAACTAGGATTAAAAAATTCTCAAATTTACATTTTTTTAGAATAACACCGCCAAATTCCCAATAACATCGAAATCTTGAAATTTTAAAATAAATTTTCCCTAAAAATAAAACCACTTTCACGGATCTCTATCTATTAGTTATTAAGTAAAATAAGTGACGTCACATAAGTAATAAGAACAATATGAATAAGGCAGCATATGCAAATCTTAACCCATACCCTATTCCTAATTTATTTAAATATAACAAATTTAAATCATTTTATATAAAAATAATGTATAATATAAAAACTTATAATTTATATTAATGTAACAACTTCATCAATGTAGAAATAATCTATGTACTCTTAGCCAACGTTAAGCTATATCAATGTACACAAATTTATTAGTCATAAGAGGTAAAGTAAAGTAGGTAACTGTGGAAATGTAAATAGTAAATGTAATAGGTCTCGGTCTAGGCGAAAATTTTTCTCTTCAAATATAATTTATCCTTCAATGAGAAGTGTTAAATTAATAATAAAATCGTCAATAGAAGCCCTACTGGCTATAAAGTAGTGTTAAATTCCCAATAAATGTCTTCTTTACCAAGAAGCCGCCATTTGCAAAGATAGAAGCTACGGTTTCAAGCATTTGGTGCGAGGGAATTACAACGTATATAAGAGAAAAATTTGCGTCTAGATCGCAACTCGCCTCGGTAGCTCAGTTGGTAGAGCACTTGGCCTGGAAAGCCAAGGGTCCCAGGTTCGAGTCTTGGTCTAGGCGAAAATTTTTCTCTTCAAATATAAGTGTTAGTAAAGTTTCAAATGTTGTGTGTTGAAACTCGTACCAAAATGGCTCTCATTGCTCTTTGAACCAAGATGGCCAAGGTAGTGTGAATTGGACTCTTTTGATTGATATCTGTGTTATATTCTGGAATGTTCTTGTGAATTTTGATTCAAAATGGCTGATATAATTTTATGTATAAATACGAGGTAGTCGTTTAACCAAATCAAACATACTTAAATATCTTCAACGACATTCTGTATCTGTCTCATTAAGTTTTCTTTAAAGTAGATCAGTCATTGACTACATTATTTTAGTCAGCTGTTGCCTGAGTTCAGACTTAGATTTGAAACTCAAATCTATTCAATCCAGTTAATCATTCCTTTGAATATTTTCATCAAATCCTAACTTCAAGACACAATTCCTAAACCTTGATTGTTAATGAGTTGTATATTTTGACTCATCTCATATTTCTTGATTTTTATGCTGATCTGTTTTGTCGCTTCATTGTGACATTCTCGATGCATTACAACTGTTGCCTGGCGGTTGTCCATCCTGCAAGTTGATTTCTGCTCCCTCTGCTAGTTGACTGATGAACTTCAAAATCATTTTTTTTCCCTTTCACCAGGAATTTCAAAACTCATGGTTTTCTTTTTATTCTTGGAGATGTAAATTTTCTCTCAAATTGTGAGTTCCTTAGATTTTTCTAACTGTTTTAGTAATTTTGCCTTATTTTAAAAAAGAAAACATATGTTCGAACTGACAGTCAAACCCCGGACCTCTGACTCTACGTCAGTGCAGTAACCGTTACGCCATTTGAACTTCTGATAGGAACGTCAAATTTCTTTCTACTTATACAATTAATTCTCCTTTCATCCGAAGGCCAATAGCCATCACTATCAACAATGCCATCTACGACTTCATTCAAAGTATTTTTTATTGAGAATTTAAACATTAATTTTTAAGCAGTTGAAGCTACTATTTTGATGTCATATTTTAAATTAACACGTTCCAGAATTGGATATAGTTTTATTTTACAAAGAAAAATTACATTCGAACCAGGAGTCAAACCCTGGATCTCTGACTCTATACGTCAGTGCAGCTATCAGCCTTTGGATGAAAGGAGAATTAATTGTATAAGTAAAAAAAAATTTGACGTTCCTATTGGAAGTTCGAATGGCGTAACAGTTACCAGTTTCTAATTTGGTATCTATTCTTATGTTCTTATCCCACAGAACTCCATTTAACATTGTTATTACTGATCTGCCTTTTTGAATTCTATATTTGATGTCATTTTCTTGGGTATATTACGAATTAATTTTGATCTCCAGGTTAATTATATTCTTCACATCCTTTGATATATCCCATTATTATTATTACAGATGGTGTATAATAATAATAATAATAATTATTATTATCATTATTAATTTTTTTATTGTTCATCATCTAATGGGCTATTATTATGCTGGTCTTGACATATGTAACTAAATATTTTAATTGAAGGGTGAAACTTTTTACTCACTAATACATAATAAATAAATAAAACACATAGGTATATGAAGCTATATTATATTTTATTACATAAACTTATAGCATTATTATGGTAAAATTAAATGTTTCTTACGTCTCCTCATATAAATCTTCTAAGTAGATCATGATTTCGAGACCATAATGGTCTCATCTTCAGTACTTTTTTGGCGACTGATGTTATGTCGATCGGAAGAAACTCTTCCTCTTCCCTCTGTTGGTGGACCGATGAATCTCTGGATCAGGTCAAAATTTGCAGGAATTTCAAAGTTCATAAGTTTTCCTTTGTTTTTCTGAATGTGGATCTTTTCCAAAACCGTGAGATCCTTTTGTCTGTCTATTTGTTTAATTAGACTGGCTTTTGATTCAATTAAATGTTTTTTGGACCAAGCATGAGCAGCTACTGCTGACTTTTCCACTTCTCCATTTTTGACGTTTCTAAGATGTTCTTTCACCCTTGTTTTCATATTTCTTTTCATTTTTCCAAAATAAATTTTGTCACAATCCCTGCATTTGATCTGATAAATTCCTGATTTGTTTTTTTTATCCCCAGCCATTATACCTAGTTTTTTCAGATGCTACTCATTGTAGCTACCACAATTACTCATGATGATGGTGGACATAGCACCTATACTGGCCAAAATTCAATAAGAAAATTTATTCTGCCATGGGTACATGAAGCTGCTCATATCAAGTATCTGTACACCAATGAATTATGCCTTAGACCACTCGGCTCTATAGAGGAGGACTTGTGTGTGTCTGTCCCTACCTGTACCCCAAAGAAACATCTAGCAGGCAACTAAGATATTACTTGGATGAGAAAGGCCGACTATTAGAGACTCTAATTTATGCTTGAGGTTCTTTTACAAGTCCGAAAATGTTCAAATTCGGGACCAAATTCCCATCCAGAGGACTTACCCTGTGGATTTTTCCAACCTAAAAATCTATCGAGTCTTGTTGGATTTGAATGTGATCCTCAGGACTAGAGGCAAGAAATATAACCCTTAGATCATCAAGGTCAATACTTTATATACATATACTAGCTAACACCCGAAGTGCATTGCTACACCTAAAGAAATGAAAATTAACATGCTGAAAATGTTTAGTTGAATAAGTGAAAGAAATAACAATTTTAAATTTATATCGTAATTATTTTTAAAACCTCATGCTGATTACCCAGAAGTGTAATTATCCCAATCTTTTTGGGCATAAATGAGCTTAAAGACAAAAATTAATGTGTATATTTATTGTTTATTTTTTATTATTTCACTCACCTCATACTTCATATTTATGTTTAAGTAAAAGGAATCATTTATATCATAATTATTTTTAGATACCCCAGGCTGTTTACCGGCATTGCCCAAGAATCTACTTATCCCGATCTTCTTGGCATGAATGAGTTGAAAGATGAAAATTAATGTGTTTTTATGTTTAGTTGAATAAGTAAAAGAAAAAATAATTATAAATTTATATTGTAATTATATTAACGTTACCTCTTGCTGATTACCCGATGTTGCCCCAGGAATCTACTTATCACGACCTTCTTGGCATAAATGAGCTAAAAGACAAAATTCATTACTGTGAGTTATCCACAAAAGAATACCCGCCGTGCAATGCTACACTGGTTATTGCGAGTTATCTTTAAAGATAAACACATGCTGTTGCAGAATTTTTTGTATAAGTTTTTGAGATACTCAATTCTGTGTACATTAATTTTATGTATTTGTTACAGTTTAGGCAGCATAAGCCATTTAAGCATCCAAAAGCAACTTCTTTCACTTTTTCACTACAAAGGATGTTTTTTAAGGGTGTAGGAGTTCAGTATCATAACTCTCTCATAGCCTATGTTCATCCCGGTAATCTCCTGAACATTTTGCAAAAAGCACCATCATAATCGGATGAACGGTATGGCAGCGCATAAAATACAAACAAACATTCATTTTTATATATTGGAGATATATATAAACTAATTCTCAGGCACTATTGAACCCTTAGGCTCAATGCTGTGCGAACATAAACCCTCCATACATCCCCATTCTGAGATGTTTCCAATCATCCCTGTATAATCTACTTCACTCAAATCATGGTTAATGCTATTCACCCATCTCATTCTTGGCCTGCCTACTGGACTTTTCCCCTAGTTTTCATACAAGGAATTTCCATGCCCCTCTTTCATTCCCCATTAGTGCCCTTTGCAGTCTACAAGACTTAACTTTTCTTATTACATCTGGTTCCCATAAAAGCCATGTAGCTCATTGTTATGTAGTCTTCTCTATCCGTCTGTCTCTCTTTGGCCCAAAAATTTTCCCAAGAACTTTATTCTCAAATCTTTTCTCCTGTCTAAGAATCCATGTTTTGCATCCATATAACATAACTGGAGAATAACAATTTTATGTTTTTCTACATATATACTTTAATAAACTAAAGTTTAAATATTTTATTTCTTACAATAAATTAATATTGTACATATTGATTGAATATTCGAAAAGAAATATATGAAAATTAACCATGCTGCTGAACAAAGGACAGTCTACCGAGAGAAAGATACATGTTTTCTTTACTGTCAACACTGAACAATAGATGGCTTGCCACTGCCCTTCCATCCCCACATAGTCACTATACCCTACTTAGGGTAGGTAGAGGAGGAAAGAAAACCCTTTGACCTCTATCAACTCATTTGGAATATGGTATAGATGAATTAAGAAATAGCCTATAATAATACAGATACAGTATTGGGCAGAAATATCCATACAAGGAGTTGTAGAGAATAAACTCATGGAATACCAATTAGAACAAGTAAGGTACCGGTACCGTATATTAATTTCCTTGTTAATATATTATTTAGTTGTTCAATATTAAATTAAGCACTAGATGAATTACCAATATTCCTACAAATAACAGAAAATTCCTTATGGTAGAACGTACTCATACACTGTCTAAGCAGAATAATAGTTGGATTTTTTTTGTCTAACAAAAGAGAGACTATTTTCTTTATACATCGGGCTTAAATCCATTGCACAAATCTGCCATGTTAGAATCAATCATTTTTAAAATGATTAATACACAAGTACAATAGATACTCTTGTTTGCTTAATGTGACACAGCAAAACAGTACAATGGTACATAAGAAGAAAGATAAATCATAGTTAAGTTACATCATCATGATCATTGGTTCTACAGCCCATTGCAGGCCTTGACTGCCCCTACAATGCAATCATCTCTATTCTCTACCTTCCTTCTCCAACCTTGTACATCTAATGTTATCATCTCTGTCTATTAGCTGTTTCAGATATCCGCCTCTATACAGAGAAAGTACATTCCAGATTTCAATTCGTAGAAAGTTCCATCCAGCTTGCACATTATGGGTATTCTCTACACATTCGTAAATTAATGAGTAATTTTTTAACATCTTACCTCATATTTTATGTTCCTTCAAACACGGGAACTAGTTTTCGAGAGAAGGAGCTCTCTCATTTTCAACCGACATTATGACTACTGGATTTTTGTTGGAATCGTTAGAATCTCCATCAATAACGTTGACATCCTGATGAACGTGACCTCATCTCAAAGTTCATCAAATCAACACCAGATGGCAACGTTATTGATGGAGATTCCAACAAAAATCCGGTAGTCATAATGTTGGTTGAAAATGAGAGAGATCCTCCTCTCGAAAACTAGTTCCTGCGTTTGAAGAAACATAAAATATGAGGTAAGATGTTAAAAAAATGACTCATTAATTTATGAATTAAGAACCTCATAATTAATAAATTAATGAGTCATTTTTACATCTTACCTCATATTTCATGTTTTATTAAACCACATAATGTTATTTCCCATATTTAACTATGAATAAATTCTCTACACTGTCTTTTTTTTTTACGGGGTGGGGTTGTTGGCCCCATGCCCTAAGTTACATCATGGAATATCTTATTCTGAAATAAGTAAAACCATAAATAGGAGTTCTACTCTGCAGAGTACATTAAGACAGGTGAAAAAGAAGACATATTTGACTAACCGTAAACGAACTGGCCAACCAGCAAAATTAACTAAAAGAGGTAAATTCTAGGAAAGAATTTAGTCGTAGATCAGTATGTAAAGAATTACATAGTTTAGGATACAGGGCTTGAATATCAAGAAAGAAGCCTCATATAAATAAAGTAAACCATAAGAAAAGATCAGATTTTGCAAGTGATTATGTGAGCAAGAACTTTAATTTTGGCACAACTTTTATTCTCTGATGAGACTAAATTCAACATTTTTCATACTGATGGATATCATTTGGTGTAGAGTTTGAAAAATATGGAGATGAATGCTGAAAATTTACTGAGCATAATGGGTGGTGGGTAAAAGAACAGTGTATAGCTGCATATGGAATTGGGAACCTTGTATTCATCAACTAAACAATGAATCACAAAATACCGTGTAGCCCAAAAGTCGGTTGACAAATAGGAGAGGTTTGGCTGATGTTAAAATGTTTAAACTAATCACACTTATTGCATTGTGATGTTCATGGGTTTCATTTCAGAGCTAACGCAGATGTTCAAAGTGATGTCCATCCAGCTGGAGACAATGTCTCACTCGATCACGAAATTCAGCACTCACATTTGAAAGTGTATCCGGTGAAATATACTCAATGACATTACTGATTCGGTCTTTCAGTGATGTGGATTGAGTCTGGAACACATATTGTTTTACATATCAGGTGACCATGCAGGCCAAGGCCTTGGGCCACCCCGTCCAATCCACCGATATTGAAATTTCTTATTCAAATTGTTTCAAACAATTACAGCATTGTGAGCAGTAGTTCCATCTTGTTGAAACCACAATTGTTGCCGTCTGTTCAATGGCAGGTTATCTAGAAGAGTAGAGTCCAGCACTTCACTGTAAGACAGTTGGTTCACATTGTCTTCAAAGAAATGTGTACCACCAACAAGACCACACCACACAATTACTCTTGGGGCACCTGGGTCATTCACTTCATGTATTGATACTGGATTTTGCCTACACCAGTACCGAGCATTTTGAGTATGGGCATGACCGTCCAAATAAAATAAACACTCATCACTGGAAATAACTCCGTTTAATGAAATAATTGTCATTGTCCATTTGATTGGTGATCCAATTGCAGAAATGACGTCTGTGTAGAGGATCTGTGTCATGCATTTTGTGAACATGTAACATATTTTTAATTAAAATTACAGCAGCAGGAAACACTATGAGGTATTTACATTAATGAATGAGTTGGAGAAAATGCTTTAACATCTCACCTCACAAAGTTGCATGTCTTCACGATACCAGTTTCAAAAGTATTGTATTACCTCTATCTTCAGTCAAATTCCAACTGTCTAAATTTAATTGTTAACATCATCTTCTGAACTGCCATCTGGTGTAGATTTTACGAACTTGGAGATTAAATTATTCTCGTCGGGGATATAAAAATTAATTGCTTTATATTTATTCTTCTGAATGTGTATCTTTTCCCAAATTGTCAATTCCAAAGGTTTCTCCATGTTTCAAAAGTTTAGTGTCTTTTCTGATTTTGTTATTCTCTAGCAAACTATAAGCTGCAATTGCCGATTTTTCAATTTCACCATTTTTAATATTTCTAAAGTGTTCTTTTGTACGAATTTCTAAATTCCTTTTAGTTTTCCCTATATATACTTTATTGCAGTCATTGCAAATGATTTCGTAAATTCCAGATTTTTTACTATCTGGGGCATTAACTTTCTTATTAGTTACTAGTAGATTATACAGGCTAAATTTGTTAATTGGTGCCAATGTAATATCAAATTTGTTATAAATATTTTTTTAAATTTTCTGTGTGTTTCATAATGGTAAGTAATTTTGATCCATATTTGGTTCGTCTTCCGGGCTTATAGGCCGTGGTCTGGTTGTCTTCTTACTCGACGTTTCGTCTACTGCTGCGGTAGACATCATCAGGAGATACTGCGTGCTTTCTGTGAACTCCTCAACAGTCGGCTGCAGACTGGATGGTCATTGGAAACTGTCTCTCTGTTTATAGCTAAACCCCGGGTGGAGGGGAGGTTTTCTGCGCGCACCGAGTTGTGCGCTGTATTGCCGTGTGCAGAAGTCATAGGCTTCGTTGTCGTGTTATGCAGTGCTGGGATCCAAATTTTGTTTATCTTCAAGGTTTCTTCTTTTTTGTTGAAGGAATTTTTATGTTTGTGTATTTCTATGGCTTCTCTGTATAGTCTGGTGTAGTAATGTGATGTTTGTGATAATACCTGGGTATCTTCAAATCTTATAATATGTTGTTGGTTGTTCATCAAGTGTTCCGCTACGGCCGATTTTTCATTTTGTTTTAACCTGCAGTGTCTCATGTGTTCTTGTAATCGTGTGTTGATCATTCTTTTTGTTGTACCGATGTACACCTCTCCACAACTGCACGGGATACGATATATACCGGCATGACTCAAAGGATCTCTAGTGTCTTTGGCTGGGCGTAGTATATTGCTGATTTTTTGTGTTGGTTTGTAGGTTGTTGCTATGTTGTATTTCTTTAATATTCGTCCAATTTTCTCTGTTGTTGTTTTGATATAAGGTAGGTAACCTTACCATTTATCTCTTCCTTGTTTTCGTTTTCGGGCCTATATTTCTTTGGATTTATGGCTCGACGAAATCTGTTTTGCTGTATCCATTGGTAAGAAAAGCTGCATGGAGATGATTGATTTCTTCTTGCAGATACTGTGGTTCCGAAATCCTTTTGGCTCGTTCAACCAGTGTTTTTATTATCCCGCGTTTTTGTCTAGGATGGTGGTTAGACTGTTTGTGTAAGTATCTGTCTGTGTGAGTATTTTTCCTGTAAACCTTGTGTCCAAGTGTCATGTCTTGGTTTCGGATTACCAAAACATCCAAAAACGGTAGACTGTTGTCATGTTCCTTTTCCAGGGTGAATTGGATGCTGGGACAAATCCCATTTATGTGCTTCTTGAAGTTATCTAGTTCCTCCTCACCGTGTTCCCAAATGACGAAGGTGTCATCCACATATCTTAGCCAAACAGTGGGTCTTAAGGCAGCATTCTCCAAAGCCTGTTTTTCAAATTTTTCCATGTAGAAATTTGCTATTACGGGACTTAATGGACTTCCCATGGCCACGCCGTCTATTTGTTCGTAGAATATACCTCTCCATTGAAAATAAGATTCTGTGAGACATATGTCTCACAGCGCTCTACAACATATGTCTCACAGAATCTTATTTTCAATGGAGAGGTATATTCTACGAACAAATAGACGGCGTGGCCATGGGAAGTCCATTAAGTCCCGTAATAGCAAATTTCTACATGGAAAAATTTGAAAAACAGGCTTTGGAGAATGCTGCCTTAAGACCCACTGTTTGGCTAAGATATGTGGATGACACCTTCGTCATTTGGGAACACGGTGAGGAGGAACTAGATAACTTCAAGAAGCACATAAATGGGATTTGTCCCAGCATCCAATTCACCCTGGAAAAGGAACATGACAACAGTCTACCGTTTTTGGATGTTTTGGTAATCCGAAACCAAGACATGACACTTGGACACAAGGTTTACAGGAAAAATACTCACACAGACAGATACTTACACAAACAGTCTAACCACCATCCTAGACAAAAACGCGGGATAATAAAACACTGGTTGAACGAGCCAAAAGGATTTCGGAACCACAGTATCTGCAAGAAGAAATCAATCATCTCCATGCAGCTTTTCTTACCAATGGATACAGCAAAACAGATTTTCGTCGAGCCATAAATCCAAAGAAATATAGGCCCGAAACGAAAACAAGGAAGAGATAAATGGTAAGGTTTACCTACCTTATATCAAAACAACAACAGAGAAAATTGGACGAATATTAAAGAAATACAACATAGCAACAACCTACAAACCAACACAAAAAATCAGCAATATACTACGCCCAGCCAAAGACACTAGAGATCCTTTGAGTCATGCCGGTATATATCGTATCCCGTGCAGTTGTGGAGAGGTGTACATCGGTACAACAAAAGAATGATCAACACACGATTACAAGAACACATGAGACACTGCAGGTTAAAACAAAATGAAAAATCGGCCGTAGCGGAACACTTGATGAACAACCAACAACATATTATAAGATTTGAAGATACCCAGGTATTATCACAAACATCACATTACTACACCAGACTATACAGAGAAGCCATAGAAATACACAAACATAAAAATTCCTTCAACAAAAAGAGAAGAAACCTTGAAGATAAACAAAATTTGGATCCCAGCACTGCATAACACGACAACGAAGCCTATGACTTCTGCACACGGCAATACAGCGCACAACTCGGTGCGCGCAGAAAACCTCCCCTCCACCCGGGGTTTAGCTATAAACAGAGAGACAGTTTCCAATGACCATCCAGTCTGCAGCCGACTGTTGAGGAGTTCACAGAAAGCACGCAGTATCTCCTGATGATGTCTACCGCAGCAGTAGACGAAACGTCGAGTAAGAAGACAACCAGACCACGGCCTATAAGCCCGGAAGACGAACCAAATATGGATCAAGACGCCGGCCGTGAAAGCCTACAATTATATGTAAGTAATTTTCTTGAAATGTTTCTTTTCTTTTGAATCAGGTTGTAGGGTGGTGTATTCTTTAAGTTTTTTTGTTGTTTGAATCTCTTTAACTTATTTATTATTATCTCCTTTCCAAAACCATTTGACATAGCTATGTTTAAAATGTGATTAAATTCTTTCTTAAAATTTTCTTCACTTGAGGGGATGTTTGTTAATCTGTTGAATATTGCATCTTTATGAGCAATATGATTAAAACCTGAAGATTTAATGTAATTATCTGTATGGGTATCTTTCCATTCATGGATCCTTTAAAATGCACCTCATATGCTGAACATTTTGATCACAAAGCCCAGATCTAAATCCTATTGAACATTAATTGTGGTATGAGTTGGAGAAGAGAGTTTGAAAAAGCCACATACCAAATAGGAAGCAACTAAAACTGGTACCAGGGCTGGTACTTCTAAAAGAATAGAATAAAATAAATGCAGAAATATTTGTATATTCTATGCCAGAGGAACAAGAATACATTATTACCAGGAGAGGTTTAACTACTAATTGTTTTTTTAAGTCCAATGTCACTAGTTGTCTTATGACATTTCTAACATTCCCTCCTGGCATTGGAAAAATTGTAACCCATTTCTGAGATTGGGGTGCCCCTAAAATGGAGTTACTTTTCTCTGATGATACCATCCATAGTAATTCTGCCTGAGGCCAGGTCTTTCACTGCAATCATCGCATTTTCGTGCTATGCTTTGTAGCTTTACTAGGGAATTATAGGCGTGGTAGCTTCCCATTGCTTTCCACACCGGTGAAGGATAAGGATGATGATGTTGATGGCCAGATCACTTTTGGGGACCGTTGGGCCCACAAAAAAAAAAACCTCAACCAGAAGCCTGTCCCGACCGGGAATCGAACCCGGGCCTGCTGCATGACAAGGCAACATGCTACCTGGAGACCACAGTGGTGGACTCTGATGATACAATGGATGATAAATAACAAAAGCACCAGGAGAATCTCTAAACCTAAATTCCAGATCATAGGCAAGCACAAGAATAATTCTCTTTAAGGAAAAATATCTATGATCTGACTAGGAATCAATCCTCAGATCTCATGATCAGTCAGAAGCTGTGACCACAAGACCATGATGCTGGTCACCTACTAAATATTGAGCATGCACATTTAGTTCATTTGATTTGTATGAATACTTTTGTCCTGCTTAAAATCCAAAATTTGTTTTATATATTATATTACTAAGAATGCATTTGTAAGTTGCTACGAAAAAAAAAGTGTGTTTAACATTTAGCAAGCAAAAGTTTCTGCAATAAAATTCAAATTAGTTACATTTTTTTGATTGAGGCTTACAGTACATAAATTTCTGTTGTATAAATACTTCTGTCTGCCATTGTATACAATGTAATGGATCATTTGAAAGTGCAATTCATTAAAAAACCTATAATATTTTGTTATAGGAAATCCACTCTATGAATCATTGGATGAGGCTCAATGGAAAGCAGAGGCTTGCAAGAGACTTCCAAATCTAAGGAAGTTAGATGGTGAACCTGTTATCAGAGAAGAACCTCGTGAATAATTTAAATATAGCTAGTGCAATTTTACAAATAAGTTAAACTGAACGCAAAGTAATGTTATTTTTACTGATGTTCAAATTATTAAAATGTGAATTGCAGAAAAAAATACTGGCGGTAATATGTACATTAACTGTAATTTTTAAATAAACTACGAATTTTAAATAATGTATAGGTCATTATATGATCACATCTTATTTTACCTTCACACTTTATTTTTGTCTGTTAAGCTTCATAAAAACATTATTTGAAGAAATGTTTTAATTAAAAGAAGCAAACTTTTCTCTTATACAATTCATGAGAGCATTAAAGGCTACGAACCATTGTTTGATACACCAAATGGCAGCTTCTTATTTAATATGACTTTTAATGGGAATTTAAAATGACTTCATAAAGCCAGTAGAACTTCTTTTCAATATTTGAAGAGACAATTTTTTCACCCAGACTGAGACTCAAACCCAGGCCCTTTGGTTTTCATTTTATTATGAATTTAACATTCCTCACTGAAGGATAAATTATGCCATTTGGCATATCGAACAACGATTCATAGCATTTGGTGCTCTCTTGAGAATTGTATAAGAGAAAAATGCGAGTTCAGATTGGAGGCCTAGGATAGCTCAGCGATAGAGCACTAGTGTTCAAAACTACAAATCCTGGGTTTGATCTCCAGTCGAGGAGTAAATTTTTCTCTTCAAATGTTAAATTTACAATAAAAACATAAAAAAGAAGCAGCTCTACTGGCTTTATGAAGCAATGTAGTAGTACTAATGCCCATTAGCTTGGATGTGTTCCATTTGCTTTCTTGCTTCCCAATAGAGTCCTGCCAGAGTTCTTGTAGGTGACATCTTCAGAGCCTCACAGCTAGTAAGATGATTTATATATTAAATTTGGGAATTTTTAACATTATGAGGTTCGACCTGAGTCGTGAAAACAGCTGATGATGACGACAACGTGTCGCCGATACTGCAGTGCTGTGTTTAAAAAAACATAGAAGTATGAGGTAAGAAGAAATCACGATTCATTTAATTATTAGTAAGATGATCTTTGTTCATGGTAGCGTTATTGTCTTGGCACAGGATACAATTTGGAGAGTTGAAGATCCCGATTTTATGGAGGTGTGCTACCAGATAGTCATGGCCTGTTAACAGTCTGAATGTTACTACTGCTTCATGTCTTGGTTGTTCAGGTATTAAGTTTTTATTCTGCGAGATAGCTGCCCATGGTTTCTCATTGCTTTGTGATTTGAAGTGTTCCATCAGTTCTTTCTGGAAGTTTCTTTTAATTATAATTTTTGCAGAATGGTAGGGCAGGGATTGATTTGTTTTCTGTAAAATTTTGGTGCCCTTTTTTGCTAAAAGATCCGCCATTTCATTTCCCTGTACCCCGCAATGAGAGGGGATCCATTAAAAGTCTTCTTAAATAATAAGTTGCCATTTGGTGTATCTTGGAAATTGTATAAGAGCCGAGCGGTTAAGGTAGGAAAGCCTTGGCGCAGAGCTGCGGGACTTGCGCTGGTTCGAGTCTCCGTGGGGGAAGAAATTTTCTCATGGTATTTCGGCCAGTATGGGACCGGTGCCCACCCAGCATCGTGAGGCAATTGGGTAGCTACAATAAGTAGCGGCTCCAGATTGAGGAACCAGCTATAACGGCTGGGGGACTCGACATGCTAACCACATGTCACCCCTACACTGGCTGTTGATCATCTACCTCTGTGATTGACACATGTGGATGTGAAGGGCCAGCAGCCGGCTGGTAAAAGGGCAACCGCTGAAAAGTGGAAAGACCCTCAATCGGAAATATTTGCATTTAGATTGGAGACCAAGGTTAGCTCAGTGGCAGAGTGCTAGAATATAAAACTAGAGGTCCTGGGTTTGAACCCCAGTCAAAGGCATACATTTTTCTCTTCAAATATATTACATATTCATATTTACATTCTATACATGTGTAATATTTAATGGTTTCTCTTATGCATGGCTGCATTGCTATATTGCTTCCTTGTGTGAATTATACTATAGAACTTGTCAATTTATGATCAAGAGTTGGATCATTGTTTTGTGGTCCACTGTACAACCAATGAGTCAAGTGCAGTAAGGGCAAACATATTAGAGAATGGTGTTACAAAATTCAATAAAACACAATATCAAGTTATTTTACATAATTTTAATTTAAGGTAATGGATTTTTGTAGGAAAATTTACATTATGTGAAGATTAAGAAGAGGGAAAGGATTTTTTTTCAAATATATATTTTAAATTTGTACGCATGCACATACTTACTCTCACACATATATATTACATTAGTCCATACAAAATTTCAAGGTTTGGTAGGGCACCATCATAATGATAAGTGGTAAAATAACAAATTTTGATAGTTGTATTACTTATAAGTTGGCCTTAGTTAATGGAAAAAATCAGGATATCATATCCATTCTATGATGGAGAATTAGGGTAATATAAAAATAAGAAAAAAATTATAAATTTAGCAAATCATAAAAAAAATTTTTGGTGTCTTGGCCGAATGGCATTTGTTTGACACAAGTCATGGAAAGGTCCTTGTGATAGTATTGACGGGACAATCAAGCAATTAGCTGCTTATGCTAGTCTACAGAGTAAGCAAATCTCTACTCCTCGAGAACTTTATGAATGGACATCCAGTAATATTCAAGGAATTGTGTTTTCATATCCATCGAAAGAACATGAAGCAGAAGACCATTTATTAAATACTGAGAGATTTTAATCAATGGGAAAGATTTGTTGGGTTGAAGACTGTTCCAGGCACATGAAACATTCATTGTGCCATATCTGTAGATGACAACATAATTTCTATCAAAACATTTACCATTTCATCTGAGGACATGAGAAACATTGTTATCCGCCACATACTGCAATTTATTATCAGGTAGAGACTACTGCCTATGATATGCCGAGAAGCCCATTGAATTACGACACCCCTTTAACACAGTAGGTTGTATTATTTTTTTATAGAAAGAGTTTTCAAGTTTCCGTAGTGAAATTTACACAAATGTATAGAATACAAAAAAAAAAGTCACATTTTCGCAAATATCCAATTACTGTTATATATTTTAAAATATTATTTAAAGTGTATTTTTGAATAATGCAAATTTATATTAAATGTAATAATAAACCTCTTTATAATCTCACTAATGAAAACTTAAAAATATAATTAAGACTTTTGTCTATACATTCATACCTCTTATGGTTGTTTTTGTCGAACATATGTTTCAAGGCATCTGAGCCCCATTGTCAGTGATTATAGATCCAGCCTGTAATCACTGATGATGGGGCTCAGAAGCCTTGAAATGTATGTTCGACAAAAACAACCATAAGAGGTAAGAATGTACAGACAAAAGTCTTAATTATTAAACAAACCTCTTAATGTTACTTCCTATTGTATTTAAAAAAAACTTAAAAATATATTTATGATTATTCATAAGATCAAGAAAAATTATGGACATTACATGTGTAATAGTAAAGTTAGACTTAACCTTCTAATAAAGGGAAGATAAGGACAAATATCAGATAACAGTATTGGATAATATTATTTCTACTTATGAAGAACTTGTAAACAAAATATGAAATATTTGTGGAAGGGTCAGGTTTTATGATCAACTGTTTTGCTTGGAATGACCTACATATATCATATCTCACAATAAATGAATGTTTAACTTTTGTTCAGGCTGATTTTACATACAATACATACATGATGTTTGGGCACACTGTAGTATATTTGATTAAGGTACTAAGCTACAAGCCAGAAGGTTAGGGGGTTTGGTCCTGATCTGATCAGGATTTTTAAGTTATGTAGGTAGGAAATAACACTATGAGGTTTCTTTAATTTATATTGAGTTGTTTTTGACTCACCTCATACTTCTTAACTACCTTGCAGACCCGGGTTTCTTCACTGCATTTATGACATTCTCAATGCTGTATCACATTCACAACTGACGTCCAACGGCATCCTCTCCTGCAGAGAAGAAACCCGGGTCTGCAAGGGAGTTAAGAAGTATGAGGTGAGTCAAAAACAACTCAACAGGATTTTTAAACTGGCCTGGCAGCACCACAGCCATGGGACTGACTCTGCCTTTAGCAGAAATGAGTACCGGATGCATTTTCTATGGATAAATGCAGCTGTCATGCAGGGCTGATTGTCTATAAAAGTAGGGGGCTTAAGCTCCTACTACCCTAAAGGCTTGTAGGGAATCACTTTACCTTTAGATACATGATGCCTAAGCATATAAATGTATTCAATCATATTATGAAATGAAAGTAATATTTATGAGAGTAGAAGTATGTGAACTACCATTCACTCACTATGTACTTCATTATCTTGAGCAAGACAAAAAAACAGTGGTTATAAATAGAGACCGGATGTTAGGGAAAATGCCTATAGTTATTAATTACAGATATTGTAAAAGTGACTTCATATAAGTTCATACCAACGACCCTAGAGTTGTTTTCCATGAAGTTCATTTTGCCTATAAATGCCTATTTCAGCTTATAATGCCAATAAATGCCTATTTGCAATTTTTTTTAATTAACTCGGTATTTCAACGAAATCAATTGAAATGGACAAACTTCATGGAAGTTTTCAAGAGTTCTTTTTATAAATTCCCTAAGAATATTTTAGGATAAGGGTGGCAATAACCCAATAACCTAGCAGGTAGATGGTTTCCCCCTCAATGCACTCCCGTTAGGTAAATATTGTATTTTTCTACCTCATGTATTCCCGTTAAGCGAAATAGCCCTAAGCTATGTCCCACTATATTATGCTCCGGCTCTAAGGCTTGGAGAAAAGTTCTTTCTTCTTTTCAATACAAACACTGCTAAGTGACAAAGAGGGTAGATGGCTCAAGCTTTCTTTCTCTGTCTGACACCTGGTGGCTGAAACCATCAATATTATTTTTGATGTTGGTAACAATGAATTCAGTCTGCAGTCCTCATTCACTGACAAAGTGGTGTGGCAAGTGTATTTTTTTCACCTTTAGAACAGTTTTTTTTAAGATACCTAAAGAGCAGACAACAGTAAAAGACAAACTGACCAATTTCGTGAAAGAATTTGATGCAGAAATATTCTCAAGTGATGGTTCTGCTCTTTGTAAAAAGACAAAACAAATTCCAAAAGCATCTCTGATATCTTCACATGCTATTGATAGCATATGTTTACATAAATAAACATTAATATTGAGGTAAGATGTCCAGACCAAAAATAATATAATATGTTTACATTCTTAACGTAAGACTGTAAAAACTTATGTTGTAGTCCATTTTTTGTAAGAGCCTATTTTGAATTTTTTAAATGCCTAACATCCGGACTCTTAGTTATAAATGTTATTTTACGCATTTCTCAGAGAATATTTAACTAGCCTCCGTCTCATAGTTTTCAGTTTTCATGTCATTTAATCCCAGTTCCTCATTGTGTGCAAAAGTCCTCTCATATCTGTTAACTACCAAATCGGGGTCAGGTTCAGGATGTGTAAAACTCTGAAATCAAATAAAAAAGCATTGTTATTTCACATAATTTATACAATACAATGAGAAAAATTGGTTATGGTAGACTAGTAGTTATCTTATTGTTTATTTTTTATTATTTCACTCACCTCATACTTCATAATTCATAGCAGACCCTGGGTTTCTTCACATCTTTTGTGTCATTCTCAATGCTGTGTCACGTTCACAACTGAAGTCCAACGGCTTTCTATCCTGCAGACTGACCTCTGTGCCATCTGGTGGCCGACCGAAGAATTTCCAAATCAGTCCTCTCTCCTTATAACCGGGTATTTCAAAATTCATAGTTGTATTTTCATTCTTGCATATGTAAATTTTTTCCCAAATTGTGAGTTCCTTCGGTTTTTCCAATTGTTTAAGTAATTTTGTTTTGGTTTCTATTCTATGTTTTTCTGACCTGGCATGTGCAGCTATTGCAGATTTTTCAGTTTCTCCATTTTTAACATTTCTGAGGTGTTCTTTTAATCTTGTATTTAGATTCCTTTTTGTTTTTCCTATGTATATCTTCTTCGGTCGGCCACCAGATGGCGCAGAGGTCAGTCTGCAGGATAGAAAGCCGTTGGACTTCAGTTGTGAGCGTGACACAGCATTGAGAATGTCACAAAAGATGTGAAGAAACCCAGGGTCTGCTATGAATTATGAAGTATGAGGTGAGTGAAATAATAAAAAATAAACAATATTAAAAAACCTCATAGTGTTATTTCCTATCTACATAACTTAATTAGTAGTTATCTTGTTCACCTCTGGTTCTGAAGTTCAAACCTGCTCAGAGTCAATCTTTTTTTTCTTCTTCTCCTCGTTATATTAGGCCCACAGACTGTTCCTTCCAAAAATTAGGAGTCCCTCCATCCCCTTTTTGGTCTTCCAAAGATCTCTCCCCATCCACAGGTAGGTTCTGCCACACATACAATTCTGTTTGACGCCATGCGAGACACATGTTGGTTCCATTTTGGTTCATCTTTTCTCCATTCAATTACCCATTGCTTGGATATTTAATAGTTTCTAATATCTTCACTTTTTTAGTTTCGTACAATTTTCCTTAAAATATTTATTTCATTTGTCTCTAGAATCTGTTTTGTTCTAGAAATAACTACTCTTGTCTCAGAAGCATAGATCAATATTGGGCATATACCTGCTTTATGGATCTTGCTATCATTATTTAAATATATATTTTTTTCCATATACTTTATGTATCCCAGTTGGTTAGCTTGATATGCAACTTCATTCTGTAGAGCTCCCCAGCTAGTTATCTCAATGCCTAGATAACTTATTTTATTATATAATCAATTGAGTTGGTGTTTACTTGATGAAAATCCATATTCATTAATTATATATAAATAAAACTAAGTTTTATTTTTATTTAATTATTTTATTATGATCCTTTCTAGTTCTAACTTAGATCTTAATGGGAGTTTATTTATAGTCATTGATCTAGTTTTTGTTAATGATATTTTCATACTGTACTTTTGACAACCAAGATAGAATCTATGTAATAATTTCTACAAGTCATCCTCAATATTCAGCATCATAATCACATCATTACACAGTGATCCAGAATGCGAAAAAATTGGCAAAAATCTGGAATTTATTTAGGCCCAAAATCCATCCACATGTGTAATAGGGAATAATAATAATAATAATAAATAATAATCAAACATAAAAGTCACAATATCGTAATTTTGTGACTATGGTAGGATTTCCATTTGAGGATATGTTATCTTCATGAATAGGCCTATATAAAATTAAACATTATAATTGAAATAATCATTAGAAAAAATGTAAAAATCATTGTAAATGGTGGGAAATAATTTGAAAAAGGAAACCCTTACTTACTTACTCACTGGCACTATCGAACCCGTAGGTTCATGGCCGCACGGACATAAGCTCTCCATACATCCCTATCCTGAGCTAATGCTTTCCAATCATTCCCTGTATAATCTACTTCCCTCAAATCATAGTTAATGTTATTCTCCCACCTCATTCTTGGTCTACCAACTGGGCGTTTTCCCTCTGGCTTTCCTACAAGAAGCTTCCATGCAAGTCTTTCATTCCCCATACGCGCAACATGTCCTACCCATCGTAGTCTACGAGACTTAACTGTTCTTATTATATCTGGCTTCCTGTAAAGACCATGTAGTTCATTGTTATGTACTCTTCTCCATTCACCTGTCTGTTCATCTCTCTTTGGTCCAAAAATTTTCTTAAGTACTTTATTCTCAAATCCTATGAAACGCTGGAGGGAAAATTTTCTATAGGATCGTAACAGGCCTTGGCCTAATACTTGGAAGGAAGAAGAAGAAGAAGAATAAAATTTGACAGGAGTTTATGAAGTAATTAAAAAAGTAATGTCACAGGTTGTAAAGAATAGCCATATTTATTATAGAAATATCTGTAGGCCTACATAATTGAGAGCATCCATATTCAGTAAAAATGTTCTTGTTGTTTCTTTTTAATTATTGTATCTTACTTTGTAACCATATAATTACAGGTATTTTTGTTTTTAAAATTTTATTTTAGAAACGAATATATCCATTAGTCAGCAGCTGTCTGCTATAATATGCCCAGGCAAGTTAGAAATGCTTTGGAAAGCATTGAAAATCAGCTTTTCTTGCCAACTTTGCGAGAAAAACAAATGAGTCAAGATTTACACTTCATTGGTGAGCATCTCACTAATTCGATAAATGAATGTTCTAACGGAAAACTCAGTGAATGGAATAAATTGTGAAGAGACAATTATCTTTGCATGTGGCCCTAACAGTTCATGTCATAAGCTTTTAAATTCAAATCTGGGTGTCAAAGAGCTGACAAATTATGTTCAGAAACCTATTATTTAAGGCATGATGTTCTTTTATATACTGTAAATCTATAGTACTGGACCCACAGCTTTAATTCCCTTCTGCAGGAAGCCATATTCCAGATTTTTATTCTCTACAATTTTATATACTGTATATCTATGACATTTGTCCCACAGCTTTATTCCCTTCTTCAGGAAGCCATATTCCAGAATTTTATTCTCTAAAAAAATCCATCAACACTGACCAGGTTTTAACCTACAAATCTCGGAACCAGAGCCAAACAAGCTAACTACTAGTCCACCAAAACTAACATAGATTGTTAAGTTATGTAGATAGGAAATAACACTATGAGGTTTTTTTTAAATATTGTTTATTTTTAATGTTGTGTGATTCCGGGTTCTGTGGCCGTGGTCCATAGTTGGTGTTGATACCAGACGTTTCGCCCTCAACTGCGGAGGGCATCTTCAGTGGCGAGTGCTTCTAGGCGTGTTTCCTGGTCGGAAGATCTACTTAGAGTGAGCTCTGCTGACGTTGTGGACGTTGTATTGATACTAGTGGTGGGAGCAGGGTGAGTGAGCGTGGCTCTTGCTGATTGGCTAATGGTCGTCTCCTTGTTGTCCCTAGTGTTGATGCATTTATTTTCTAGTGTATGGTACCAGGCCTTAGGCAATTTGATACCTTCCTCTTTTCTGTTAATATTTTCTTTATGCTTGTATATTTCTATAGCCTCTCGGTATAATCTAGGGAAATAGTAGGAAGTTGTGGCTAAAACTTGTGTATCATCGAATAGAATCTGGTGTCCATTCATAATGGCATGTTCTGCTACAGCCGATTTATCCATTTCTCCTTGTCTGCAGTTTCTTTTATGTTCAGATAAACGGGTGGCTATACTTCTTTTCGTGGTCCCTATGTATGGTTTACCACACGAACAAGGAAGTCGATATACGCCGCAAGTGGAGAGAGGTGGCCGAGGATCCTTAGCTGAGCGAAGGCAGTCTTCTATTTTTCTTGTAGGTCTGTAAACTGTTTTTATGTTGTATTTTCGTAGGAGTTTTCCGATACGATCTGTGACTCTTTGTACATATGGTAAGTAGGCTATGCTGGTTGAGGGCGTGTTATCCATTCTGACGTGCACGTCAGAATGGATAACACGCCCTCAACCAGCATAGCCTACTTACCATATGTACAAAGAGTCACAGATCGTATCGGAAAACTCCTACGAAAATACAACATAAAAACAGTTTACAGACCTACAAGAAAAATAGAAGACTGCCTTCGCTCAGCTAAGGATCCTCGGCCACCTCTCTCCACTTGCGGCGTATATCGACTTCCTTGTTCGTGTGGTAAACCATACATAGGGACCACGAAAAGAAGTATAGCCACCCGTTTATCTGAACATAAAAGAAACTGCAGACAAGGAGAAATGGATAAATCGGCTGTAGCAGAACATGCCATTATGAATGGACACCAGATTCTATTCGATGATACACAAGTTTTAGCCACAACTTCCTACTATTTCCCTAGATTATACCGAGAGGCTATAGAAATATACAAGCATAAAGAAAATATTAACAGAAAAGAGGAAGGTATCAAATTGCCTAAGGCCTGGTACCATACACTAGAAAATAAATGCATCAACACTAGGGACAACACTAGGACAACAAGGAGACGACCATTAGCCAATCAGCAAGAGCCACGCTCACTCACCCTGCTCCCACCACTAGTATCAATACAACGTCCACAACGTCAGCAGAGCTCACTCTAAGTAGATCTTCCGACCAGGAAACACGCCTAGAAGCACTCGCCACTGAAGATGCCCTCCGCAGTTGAGGGCGAAACGTCTGGTATCAACACCAACTATGGACCACGGCCACAGAACCCGGAATCACACAACATTATGATTACCGGCCGTGAAAGCCTGCATTCAACTATTGTTTATTTTTTATTAATAAAAAAATAAACAATAACATAGATTGTATTGAAATAAAATTGTTATACAATTTTCATGAAAGATTTCAATTCCTATAAGAAAACTGTGGTAAGCAGGCACCTAACTAGTAGAAACATGTTAACATTATAAAATAAAAATGTAAAATCACAAAAGCACATCCTACAATGTTTAAATTTTGGAGCAGATATGTCGATGATATAATTTGTATTGTAAAAGAAAAACATGTAGAAGATTCCCTAAAACTGTTAAATTTACATAGTACAAACATCAAATTTACCAAAGAAATAGAAGAAAATAAACAAATACTTTTTTGGATCTTAAATTGGTCAGAAACGAAGAAAAAAGAAAAACTGAATTTGGGATTCGTAGGAAAGAAACTCATACAGAAAATTTTATTTAATCAACAGGACATAAATTAGCAGCCTTTAATAGTTTAACTCATAGATTGGTAAACTTACCCTTAAACAAAGAAGATTTCAAACAGGAGAAAAAACACATAATCAAAGTAGCAAGAGAAAATGGATTTGATGAAAAAATGATACATAAAAGGATAGAAAAGTATAAAAAACAAAAAATGATAAACAGAAGTACTCTTGAAAAAGAAGAACCACCTATGAAAAATATAGGAAATTCACATATCACCCTTGGGTATACAATAAATTCCAAAAGATATTTGGGAAGTTAATATTAAATTAGCACCAAAAAATAACTACAGATTAAATAAACTAATAAAAACCAACAAAAATGAAAAAACTGATAAAAATAAAAAGTCAGGAATATATCAAATTGAATGCATGGGTTGTGAAAAGATATATATAGGAAAAACAAAAAGAAACCTAAAAATTAGAACCAAAGAACATATAAGAAATATTAAAAATGGGGAAATAGAAAAATCTGCAGTTGCTGCTCATGTTTGGTCTGAAAAACATAATATAAGTTCCGACACTAAATTATTAAAACAGTTAGAAAATACAAAAGAGCTGACTATTTGGGAAAAAAATCTATATTCAGAAGAACAAAAACAGAGTTATGAATTTTGAAATACCGACGGAGCGTGACCTTGTTTGGAGGTTCTTTGGCCAACCACAGGATGGAGCCGACATCGACATCCAGGGTGTGCAACATAATGCAACATAAATCAAACCAGTCTGGACAAGCTGATGATAAAACAGAATTGTTTTGAAACATGTCCAAGAACAAATCAACATTAATATTGAGGTAAGATGAGACTAAAAATAATATAATATAATACTAAAAGAGAACTTAAAATTATACCTGAACATAACTATTTCCTGCAGGATCATCTAGCACAAGAGTAATTTGTCTATGTCCTTCAAGAACTTCTTCTAGTTGAGATGTAAATTTAGCCATGCGATGTTTTGTTTCCTCTTCAGCACTATCTACAAACATAGTCCCTTCTGAAGTTAATTGGTCTTTCATAGCTGTTAAAATTCCTTCCACAGTAGTAAATCGACCTCCCAGAGCATATGGACCTACTGAGAGCTCTAATTCTGGTATCTCCAAAGAACATGTCTCAGACTGCACACATTAAAAATATATTATTTACCACATGTGAAATTAATTTACAGAACAGGGAACAAATCATTTTCATCAATTTTTCCAAAACTTATTTTTTTAAACGTGATCCCATTTCATACCCACTATGAAATCATAGTCATGGTCTCGAGGTAGCGGCTGTCTTGTCACGCAGCAGGCCCGCGTTCAATTCCTGGTCGGTACAGGCTCCTGGGTGAGGTTTTTTCGGGGTTTTTCCTCACCTGTAAGACAAATGTCAGGAAGCTTAGGGCCCAATGGTTCCCAAATATCATCTGGCCTTCATCATCATCATCATCATCCTTATCATAATCATCCTTCATCGGTGTGGAAAGCAACGAGAAGCTACCACACCTATAATTCCCTAGTAAAGCTGCAAAGCATAGCATGAAAATGCTATGATTGCAGTGAAGGACCTGCCCTAGAGCAGAATTACTATGGATGGATGGAGTCATACATGGTGCACAACTTGGTATCTCTACATACATCCAATATTCTCACTCTGGGTGAGTGGCATAAGGCATCATGCCTATATGTAGAATTACAGGGTTCATTACAGGTTTGGAAGAAATATTCTAATAAAATTTCAGTCAGTGAATGGGATCAGTGCCCACCCAGCATCATGAGGAATTTAATTGTCAATGGTAAGTGGCAGATCCAGGTTGAGAAAATGAGCTACATTGGCTAGAGTACTTGATATGCTGACCAAATATCACCCCTATACTGACTGGATGTTTGTCTACCTCTATGATCGACACATATGAATATGAGGCCAGCAGCCAGCTTAGGCCAAGGGTCTTTAAGACTGTTGCACCATAGAATTCAATTTGGCATATATAAAATAATATGCTACAAAAAGTTCATTGAATGGGCCATAATGCTAAAATTTGATTCCTTAATTAAAATGAAGCTAAGGTTATATTAGATCCATTAGTAAATGAGTGCTATAGTATTCTCACCAGAGGTTTCAAGGACACATGAGTGGTTTGATATTATCTGCTGGCTACCTCCCACTTCTTATAATGTAACTCCTCATGATAAGCCGGTCCTCTTGCAGAGTTCTTTTATATATGAGTATGTCTGCACAGCTTCAAGGAATTGAGGATGGGTATTCATGTGAGTAGTGGGAGATGCAGTGATTAGACCTTGAAACATTGGCGAGAATGAAATCACTATAGTAAAGATTTATAGTGTGAATTAAATATATTAAAATTCCAAGTCATCAAACTGTAATTTTAATAGTAATTTCAGAGGAATATAATCATATATTCTCACTAAAAATTAATTAAATATTTGATCTGATTTAAATTTTCTTTTCTAAATTTTTATTCAGCATCTTTATTAATAGCCCCGCACCATAGCCGAGTGGTTAAGGCAGGAAGCCTTGGTGCAGAGCTATGGGACTTGTGATGGTTTGAGTCTCCATGGGAAAGAAATTTTCTCATGGTATTTTGGCTAGTACGGGACCAGTGCCCACCCAGCATTCGTGAGGCATTGGGTTGACTACAATAAGTAGCGGTTTCAGGTTGAAAAAACCAGTTATAACGGTTGGAGGACTTGACATACTGACCACATATCACCCCTACACTGGCTAGATGATCATCTACCTTTGTGATTGACACATGTGGATGTGAGGCCAGCAGCCGACTGTCGGCTAAGGGCCTTCTTGGCCTGTCGCACCATGGAATTACTATCTTTATTAACAAATGATTATTGTCTTAAGAGAAGTTGGTTATAAAGTCAGGATAAAAAGTAAAACTTGTGATCAAAAAATTATACCTCTGATTCTAATTATCTGGTTCTATCTATATATTAATACGTGAAGAAAAATCTTTGTACCCCTTTTTAAGCAAATTGTGTGCACAGAGGAGTGTGATATTTGGCATAATTAAAGTTCATATAGAGAAGGAGTGCAGAAAAATAAAATTTATGTATAGTATGTGTTACAAATAAATTAAATTAAACAAAATAAAACAAATTGTCTCTAAGGAATTTATGTGTATTACCCAATCAATTGTGTACTCATTCATTTGTTTACGTCATACTGAAAGTGCATTGTTGTAAAAAGAAAATTGTGCAGCAGCAATATGAATTGACTTACTCTCACGTATTTATTATTAGTGGTTTAAAAAACTGAATACAATTTATTATCTAAATTTAAACTAAACTCTATCTTAAGAATTAAATGAATCGTGATTATTTCTTACCTCATACTTCTATGTTCCTTTAAACACAGCACTGCAGTATCGGCGACTCCTTGTCACCATTGTCAGCTATTTTCACGACTGTCAATTTTTTCTTTTGTTGATAATTATCCAAATTGCCATCTGGTGTTCTTTTGAATGAATCATTCACTAAACTGCCATCTGTTGTATTTTTGAAGAACTTTGTAATCAAGCTCGGTTCGTCCGGAATCTCGAAGTTCATGGTTCTAGTATGGTTTTTTTGAATATATATTTTTTCACAAACTGTTAAATCCAAAGGTTTAGATAGATGTTTCAAAAGTTTTGCTTCTTTTTCAATCCTACGATGCTCTAATAAATTATGTGCTCCTACAGCTGATTTTTCAATTTCTCTATTCTTTATGTTTCTGAAGTGTTCTTTTTTACGAGTTTCCAAGTTCTTTTTTGTTTTCCTATATATATCCTGTTACAATCTTTGCAATCAATTTGATAAATTCCAGATTTTTTGTTGTCTGGGGTGTTAAATTTATTATTAGTTAACAGAAGATTACCCAGGCTGAATTTGTTAATTGGAGCCAATGTTATATTAAATTTTCTGAAAATTTTTTGAAACTTATTATGAACTTCTTGAATTTTACATCTTTCTTGGAATCATGTTTTAAGGTGGTGTATTCCTGTAACCTTTTCTATTGTTTAAATTTCTTTAATTTATTCTTTATTATGTCTTCATCAAAACCATTTATTTTAGCAACATGTACAATATGATTATATTCCTTGTCAAAATCTTCTACATTAAGTGGAATATTTATCAATCTGTGTAAGGATTGAAAAAGAAGCAAAACTTTTGAAACATCTATCTAAACCTTTAGATTTAACAGTTTGAGAAAAAATATATATTCAAGAAAACCATACTAGAACCACGAACTTCGAAATTCCAGACGAACCTAGCTTGATTACAAAGTTCTTCAAAAATACAACAGATGGCAGTTTAGAAAATTATTCATTCAAAAGAACACCACATGGCAGTTTAGAAAATAATTCCTTCAAAAGAACATCAGATGGCAGTTTGGATAATTATCAACAAAAGAAAAAATTGACAGTCGTGAAAACAGCTGACGATGGTGACAAGGAGTCGCCGATACTGCAGTGCTGTGTTTAAAAAAACATAGAAGTATGAGGTAAGAAATAATCACGATTCATTTAATTCTTATGAATTGAACCTCATAATGTTAAAAATTCCCATCTCTATCTAATCTTGGTTTAAGTAATTTCATTACATATTTTTTTTTATATTTAGATATTCGCACCAACTTCCATTATGCCTCGACATAGAACACTGACGGGTCAGAGTGAGAGATAAAGAAGAAGGGATATATATTCCCGTACAAATAATAATAGACCAAATGCAATTATAAATAGTATACACAGCAGCAATGTGAATTGATTTACTCTTGCGTATTTATTATTAGTGGTTTAAAAAAGTGAGTACATTTTATTATATAAATTTAAATTAAACCCTGTCTAAACTTGGTTTCAGTAATTTCATTACATATTTTTTTTTATATTTAGATATTCGCACCAACTTCCATTATGCCTCGACATAGAACATTGACGGGTCGGAGTGAGAGATAAAGAAGAAGGGATATATATTCCCGTACAAATAATAATAGACCAAATGCAAATATAAATAGTGTACACAGCAGCAATGTGAATTGTCTTACTCTTGTGTATTTATTATTAGTGGTTTAAAAAAGCGAGTACATTTTATTATATAAATTTAAATTAAACCCTGTCTAAACTTGGTTTCAGTAATTTCATTACATTTTTTTTTATACTTAGATATTCGCACCAAATTCCATTATGCCTCAACATAGAACATTGACGGGTCGGAGTGAGAGACAAAGAAGAAGGGATATATATTCCCATACACATAATAATAGGCCAAATGCAAATTTAAATAGTATACAAATGTCAAATGAGGCATTATTGTTTTTTTAAATATGGCATAACCAAGCTATACCACATATTTTCTATCATTTGTATTTTTTAAATAAATCAAACATTAATGCATAATGACGTATTTGTGACAAATCTAAAAATTTAATGAATTGTGGTCAAATTTCGACCACTGGGCGACCTCTAGTTAAAATAATTATGTTAATTAAGCAAACATTTAGGTTTGCTTGATTAATATACATGTTCTGGGTTAGACTCCTGGTTCAAATGTAATTTTTCTTTCTAAAATAAAACTATATTCAATTCAGAAAAATGTTAATTTAAAATATAATATCAAAATAATGTACATGTATTTTTTAGATATCTTAAACCATTCAACCTAAATTAATTTTTAAATAATTGAAGTTACTGTACTGTTTGAAAATACAATAGGTAGTAACATTATGAGGTTAAAAGCAGAATTTTAATATTATAATGACTATAAAAGTTAAAGTTAATAATTTTGTATTTTAAAATTCTTTTAATATTTAAATATAACTTAAATAAATAAAATCATCTAAATACTTCATTGTTGGTTATTGTTGAATAAAAATGTCTCAGTAACAATAAAGAAATTGTACTACATAACAGGTTTGTAAATAATGCTTTTAAAAATTGTTTTAAGTCATTGTTGTCAAAATTACAAATCCTTCTGTTACAACTGTAATAAGAACACCTGCCTAACTTCATATTCTTAAATGAAAGTAAACTAAACTCTGATTGGATGTTAAAACAATTAACTTTCTTATTTAACAAATCAAATTAAAAATTATATTTAAAGAGCTATTAAACAATAGAATTTAAAATATAACATCATGTGATGTAATAATGGTCTTAAAATTATAAAAGAATTACAGTAGTCATTCTGCATACAACTTTCAACAAAGATAGAAGCAAGAAGAGATCTCCTGATAAAATGTAATATTTAATACAAGAATAATAATTGATTCAAGAAAAGAAAATAATTTATTTTTAATTGACGGTGAAGAATAATACCACCTACATTTACTTAATCTGCTGGAGACTTTAAGAAGAGAATAAATTTGCAATTATTTCTACAAGAAACAGTTTTTAGTGATTTTTAGTGTTTTCCTATCCAGTGTACCAACTACTGACCCTAAGAAGAGAATCCGGCTATACCGAAAATTAAACCCAACCTGAACCAGTAATTCTTTTTTGGGACATAAATCCTTCTTCAAAATGTTACTACAACATCGGGCACGAAGAGAATTACTTCTTCAAATGTCACCACAACGTGGGACAAAACTATTTACTTCATCAAAATGACGCTTCCAACGCGGGACCTAAATCATCATACAACCTGAATCACCATCATTCAACTAGATTCATCGCACATTCTGGAACTTCATACAATCTAATACATCAAAGAACCAGAAACATCGTGGGAAAATCAAACCAGGTGCCTATACATGAGGGATATAAATTTTAATAGTGAAATAGTTAAATTACATTTATATGATTTTAAGAAATAGGAAAAGTTTATGTAGAAATATAGAAATGGAAACCAACGAAGAAATTAATGTAAATAGTGACAGTAATATGCCGACAAGTGAATTTGAATCTGTTAATAATGGAAAAAGTGTTGATATTTCTGACGGTAGTGATATTAATAATGGTAATAATTATCAAGCTTTGAATGATATTTTGATAATGATGACCATGTTTGTAGAGCTAAACAGTGATAATTCTAAACTTAGGGAAGAATTAAAAAGTGAAAATTCTAAACTTAGTCAGAAAATGGATAGTAATAATACATAACTTAGGGAATTAAAAAGTGAAAACTCTAAAATAAGTCAGAAAATAGATGAAAGTAATTTGGAACTTAGGAAAGAAATGAATGATAAATTTGAAATATTTGGTGTTAGGGTAGAAGAAAGATTTGAACAATTAAAAATTGAATGTAATCTAAATCAAGATAGGGTAGAACAAAAGATACTAAATTTGAAAGATAAACATGATAGTGAAATTAAAAAAATAGATGATAAAGTAAATGATGTAATCAAATCAATTATATAAATAGACGAAGCATGTAAAAATAGTTTCATAAATTTAGGAAGTACAGTTCAAAATTTAGGAAGTACAATTGAAAATTTAGAAAGCAAGGTTGAAAAAGAAATAAATAATTCAAAAAGCGAAGTAGTAGTAAAACTAGAAGAAGTGGTAAATGAAAAGATGGGAAATTTGATTGAAAAAGTTACAGATTTAGAAAATAAATATAAATTAATTATGAATAAGAGTAAAGAGTCAACTAGTGTAAGTGAAAATAAGTTTGACAAATCAAAAGAATGTAGTATGGACAATCAATCTCAAAATTTTGTGGAAAATTCTAAAATTCTGGCAAATTTATTGTCAGAAATAAATTTACCATGTTTTTCAGATCACTCTAGCCAAAGTCCTCTTGACTTCATAACTGAATTGGAGGAATATTTTCAATTAAAATCTATTAATGATAAATATAAAATGTTTGTGAAAAGGTCATTAAAAGATTCGGCTGAATCTTCGTTTAAAATAGCATGTCATGACTCAATGGATTATAATACATTTAAAAGTGCTTTTATGAATTACTATTGGGGTCATGAAATACAAAATAAAGCCAGGTTAGATATTACTTGTGGTAAATATAACCCTAAAACAGATCACAGTTACCTTGGGTATTTCTTAGAAAAAGCAAGGAAGGCTGCACTTCTCCAACCACCTATTGATGAGAAATCTTTATTGTCATTAATATCCCATCATTACCCAGATGAAATTAAATATCACTTGATTATTGCTAGACCTCAAAACATTTCAGACATGTTAGAGTTATCTTTATTAGAAAACAAAAGAGAAGTTGAGGTCAGAAATAAGAGAGCTAATTGGAATGAACAAGAAAATTCCAACAAAAATTTTCTTGGGGTAGGGGCAGAGAATAATGAAAAGAAAAATTATGATGATCATAATAAAGATGTGAAAAAACAATTTAATGATAATTATAATAGGAGTAGGAACACCCAAGCAAATAGAGGCATGTCAAATGGAAATAATTATAGGAATAGACCTTATAATGACAGAACTGTAAATAATTCTGGAAATTTTCAGAATAGAAATGATAGGAGAGAAATTAACTTTATGAACATAGAAAATTCTGGTGAAGGTAATGATAGAAATTGGACATCACCTCATAGAAGGAAACGTAGACGTAATAGTTATTCTAATGGATACTCTCATAATAATCAACGAGAAGGATACTTTGTTAGGCAAGAATGTATAAATAATACAAGTCCTCAAAGTGAAAATGGTTTCAGACATAATGATACTGGAATAAATTCTAATACAATTAATAATCATGAGCTTGTGTTAACTAATGATAGCAACAGGGTTGAAGCTGAGGTGAATAGAATAATACCTCAGAATTTAAATGCCAATTAGATATGTCAGGGACTCCGTTGCATATCTCAACTTGTCTAAAATTAGGGGTCAACAATAGCTTCGATCATGTAGAAATTTTATCAAAATTTAAACCAACAGATATGGTTAGCATGAATAATGATAATGGTAATAAAAGGAGGAATTATTAATAATATAAACATTTCCAAGGAGAATGAAGAATTAGATAGAATGGATACTAGAGAAATGAATATTATTGGTCATCCACCTAAGCTAAAATTAAATATTTGCGGATTGGAGGTTATTGGTATTGCAGACAGTGGATATTCTAACACAATAATTGATCAGAAATTTTACAATACCCTAATTTCTAGAGGAAATAAGATCAATACAGTAAGAATTTGTGGGGTATACTGCACCCTAGCTATTGGAAAGAAGTTACCTATTAAACTTCAGTGTTTGTTAGAAGTAAATATCTGTGCAACTAAATTTAAAGTTATTTGTTTAATATCGCCTTACTTATCACGTGATATGTTAATTGGATGCGACATGTTAGATCAGTACAGAGCTATCATTGACTTTGAGAATTACAATATGTCTCTAAGCAATGAGACAAATAATAGAATTGTCATGCCATTTGCCAGAGAATTTAAGGAGATTCAGAATATTAGTAGACAAGAAAATTTGGTAAAAGAGGAGCACATTTTCATTGAAAATATAAATGTAGAAGAATGTGATAGAAATAATGAAGACAGGGATATGATCCAAGAAACCACGAATGAAGATATTCATGTGTGTAATAATGAATTCCTGTGTGATAATTCCACAGTTGAATATTTATTAAATGATATTGAAGAATATAAGTGTAGATGAAGAATGTGCCGACTGTATTGAAAACAAAGAAGTTCCTCTTCTCATGTGCATGGTAGATGATGAGGAAGACAATTGTTGCCAACTGATAAGAGATAAGATAGCCAATATACATGGAATTTCAGAACAACAGAAAGGTAGATTATATGATATTTTGATGAAAAATAAAAATAAATTTTCTAATAAGCCTGGATTGTGCAATTGTTTTGAATACTCATTCAAGGTCACAGAACATGAACCGATTAAGATTAAAAATAGACCAATTCCACTTAGCATTAGAAAACAAGCAGATGACTTGATTCTAAAATTTGTACCCCTAATAAAGGAAAAATTGAGATATGTAGCATGAGATCTAATGAAAAAAAAAAATTGAAATATGTAATTCAAAAGACAACTTGATATTTATTATTAAAAGAAAAAGTTAAAATATGTTGTTAAAAACAATATGTTATATGAATGTAATGAAGATATGTTGAAGCAGAATATTGTGAGTCAAAGAAAGGAGGTGATAAAATTTTAGTTAGAACTGTACTTTTAACAAGATGCAATTATAATAATTAGAATATTATATTGAAGATTGAAAAAAAAAATGTATGAATAACTGTGAATAAAATAAAAGAAAATTCGTTGTTGCTCACATAATGTTAAATAAAATGATTGATTGTTGTAACAATATTTGTATATCTTATTTTGCTATTTTGTGGTCTGTAATGAAAGATGTATGACATTGTTGTCAATGTAATGTATTTCTCTTTCAGGAAAAATGAATATATTTAAAGTGTTAATTTCATTGTATGTATATATAAATGTATATTTATTCCAAGCAGATAAGTTACTTTAAAAATTGAATAATTAATTATATTAATATTTCTTGGGGAATAATAATTTTTCTTTTGTTCTTCCTAGCAAAAATAAAACAAAAATCCTCAGGGGCATTTAAAGCAGAATTTTAATATTATAATGAATATAAAAGTTAAAGTTAATAATTTTGTATTTTCAAATCCTTTTAATATTTAGATATAACTTAAATAAATAAAATCATCTAAATAATTCATTGTTGGTTATTGTTGAATAAAAAGTCTCAGTAACAATTAAAGAAATTGTACTACATAACAGTTTTGTAAATAATGCTTTTAAAAATTGTTTTAAGTCATTGTTGTCAAATTTAAATCCTTCTGTTACAACTGTAATAAGAACACCTGCCTAACTTCATATTCTTAAATGAAAGTAAACTAAACTCTGATTGGATGTTAAGACAATTAACTTTCTTATTTAACAAATCAAATTAAAAATTATATTTAAAGAGCTATTAAACAATAGAATTTAAAATATAACATCATGTGATGTAATAATGGTCTTAAAATTATAAAAGAATTACAGTAGTCATTCTGCAGACAACTTTCAACAAAGATAGAAGCAAGAAGAGATCTCCTGATAAAATGTAATATTTAATACAAGAATAATAATTGATTCAAGAAAAGAAAATAATTTATCTTTAATTGACGGCGAAGAATAATACCACCTACATTTACTTAATCTGATGGAAACTTTAAGAAGAGAATAAATTTGCAATTATTTCTACAAGGAACAGTTTTTAGTGATTTTAAAGTGTTTTCTTATCCAGTGTACCAACTACTGACCCTAAGAAGAGAATCCGGCTATACCGAAAATTAAACCCAACCTGAACCAGTAATTCTTTTTCGGGACACAAATCCTTCTTCAAAATGTTACTACAACATCGGGCATGAAGAGAATTACTTCTTCAAAATGTCACCATAACGTGGGACAAAGCTATTTACTTCTTCACATTTTACTTAATAATAAGTTTAGTCTCTTTAATTCTTATTACTGTACTGTTTTCTGATATTCTAATAGATAAGAAAGTGAAAATTTAACTACAAGTAGTCATTATGCATAAAAATCTGCCCTAGCATTTTAGGGCAATAACATGATAAGCCACATATTGTTCTTTCTGAGATATAAGGATTTTAATGTTTCAAAAAATTATAAATACTAATATTGGGCAGTATTGTTATGTTAATTAAATAAGTTATTACATTATGTGTCTATATGTTTTAACTATGTTAATGCAAAAATATCTAAATTTTTAAGAATTTTAGGGTTAATAAATTCTATCTTCAAGCCACAGTTAGTCCAAAAGCATTCAAGATTAAAAGTGTATAAAACACTGGCTCTTCCAACTCTTTTGTATGGTAGCGAAGTATGGACGTTGAAACAGAAGGATATACAGAGACTTAGATCTGCTGAAATGAGATATCTTCGGAGGACTGCAGAATACACACTACTAGATCACAAAAAAAATGAAGACATCTTAGAAGAATTACACATGGAATCTTTAGAAAACAAAATTTCTGATTATAAGTCAAGATGGATACAACATGTTCATCGAATGGAAGATCACAGAATACCCAAACAAATGTTAAGATATCAACCTGCAGGAAGAAGAAGACCAGGACGTCCACTAAAAAGACTTTTGGATGGTGTTTCTCTTGAGGCCGAAACAGGTCAATAAATGGCCTAAATTCGTGAATGTACTATGATGATGATGATGATGATGTTTTAACTTATCACTGGTGCACTTACAAATGATTCTATGGATATTTCAATACATTTATTTGCTATTACTGTATGAAATGACATTTCTTAACAAAATGTGGCTTATCATGTTACTGCCCTAAACCCTTCAATTGAATTTAATTTAAAAACAGTTTTGATATATTTAGGAAATAACATTATTAGGTTTTCATCAATCATTAAATGATTCAGATTTTACACCTTGTCCCATATTTTGTATCCTTTCAATGAAATTCTTCCCCATTGTTAACTGACATCTAATTTTAAAAATACAATAGGAAGTAACATTAAGGGTCGTATCTATGAATGCATTAGACCGTAAAGTCGTTCTCTGCTGAGAAAGTTGCATCCAAAGACTTTTTGCGTACTCAAAAGTCTGTTCATGCGATAATAATTGTCAAAATTCCTAAGCTACCTAGCGAGGTGACTTTGCAGAGAACGAATCGTGAACAACCCGATGTACTTTGAAACCTTGCTGCTCTATCCAAGATGTCGGACCTTGAAGACTTCAATCATGTTTTCGGTATATGCAGAGAAGAGGAATTTGATAGTCTACCAAAGAATTCAACTGGAAGAACAGGAGAATCAGTGTAATATTGCGCGATGCAGACATAGTTGTATATGGTTTTATTTGCAGGATGCAAGCATAAATGTGTTCCTATAGCAGACGAAAATAACAGAAGTGGTTTTATCACTGAAAATTCTGGGCAATTTCTTGCCAACATTACGAAAAAACTACTTACATGCATGACCAGTCAGAGACTCGCTAATTCAAACTTTGCACATGCTCACGGAAAACTCAGCTCACCAGAGACTAATGAATTTGCATGCAGCCCTTAGAGGTTATTTAATAATTAGGATATTTGGTCTGTGTATTCTTACTTCTTATGGTTGTATGTAGATACAAAAAGGAAAGCTGAGTTTGCAGTGAAAGACGTGCTCTTGGGCAGAACACTATGCATGTATGTATGGTTGTTATACCTCTTACGGTTGTTATAACAACCATATGAGGTAAGAATACAGACTAAATATCTTAATTAATGACATCTAATTGTCGATTTGGCAGTTGGTACTCATTTACTCTTCTTCCCTCTGTTGGTGGACCAATGAACCTCCAAATTAAATCTATTTTCCCCAAGAATTTTGAAATTTATTATTTTGTTTTGTATTGTTGAATGTAGAATTTTCCCCAAATTTCTCTAAATGTTTTTCCTCTGCTTCAATTCTTAATTTTCCTGACCAAGCATGAAAAGTACAGAATTGAGATAAAGACAAACTTAATGAAAGAATTAGAGAAATCTAAATAATTCAGTTTGGGACTAAATCTGCATCCAAAAGTATGACAAAATTCCATTCATAGTAATTCTGCCTGAGGGCAGGTCTTTCACTGCAATCATAGCATTTTCATGCTATGTTTTGCAGCTTTACTAGGGAATTGTAGGTGTGGTAGCTTCCCATTGCTTTCCACACCGGTGAAGGATGATGATGATGGCCATATGATTTCAGGGACCGTTTGGGCCTTAAAGTTTTCCTGACATTTGTCTTACAGGTGAGGAAAAAGCCCGATAAAAATCTCACCCAGAAAAACTGTCCCAACCGGGGATCAAACCCGGGCCTGCTGCGTGACAAGGCAGCATGCTACCTCAAGACCACAGCGGTGGACATGATAATGAATTTAAAATTCTCGGGGAAAAAAGATTTAATTTGAAGATTTATCAGTCCATCAGTAGAGGAAGGAAGGGTAAAGAAACACCATGTGTCAAATCAGCAGTAAGATACCAGTTGACAATGCATTGAAACTAGTCCTGATAGAGATATAAAAGTATGAGGTGTAAAATCTGATCCATTTAATGAATGTTAATTTTTTAAATATATAAACTATTGATGAAAATACAATTTTTGAAGGACTGTATTACTGAATCTGCTTACAGCTGCTTCATCATATAATGAGTAAAAGTAACCTGAAAATTTCATAGTCCTACTTCAAGTAGTTCTTGAGGAATGTATACCATACAGTGATTTTTCACAAATTATTTTATAAATTAATTCAGTCTGAATGATTTAAGGTATCTATAAATACATTTACATTTTAAAGCTATACATACCCTTAAGTCACAAAAATAAAACTAATAATGTCAGGTAATCAAAATCAGAGATATAATTTTTTGATTACGAGTTACTGTTTATTCTTCTTCATGACTGATTCACCTTAAGGTTCTGTGTAAATAGCTACTGAAAGTGAAAACCATAATTCAGTGGGAACTTAAAAATCCATGACTACTGTAAATCAAAGCCATGATTTAATTTTTAATTAAATGTTTAGCAGTATATGAAACTATTAATTGATAATTGCAGAAACAAAGTCTGAAATATGACAACATTTTCATAATTTTTGTTTTGTTTGTATGTCATCTGTAAGAAACCTGAAAATCCATAACTATTCATTTAAAAAACAAGGTTTAGGGCGACATGTAAAGACATTTGCCTCTACTCAATTACTTCCAATCACTGGTGAGCTGAGTTTTCCGTGAGAACATTCATTGATCAAATTAGGGAGTTGCTCTCTAATTAAGCATAAATCTCGTTTTACTGACAAGTTTGGCACTAAAAACCTGCTAAAAAGCGGTTTTCAATGCCTTCCAAAGCATGTTCCAAAACATTTTCAACTTGCCTGAGGCGTATATAGCAGACAGCTGCTGTGTAATGGATACATTATTCGTTTCTAAAATAAAAATTTAAAAACAAAAATAATGTATCTGTGATTACAAAGTAAGATACAATAATTAAAAAGAAATAACGAGCAAATTTTTACTGAATATGGATGCTCTCAATTATGTAGGCCTACAGATATTTCTGTAATAAATTAGGCTACTCTTTATAACCTGTGATGCGACTTTTTTAATTCATTCATAAACTCGTATCAAATTTTATTCTTAGGGTTTCATTTTTCAAATTATTTCTCACCATTTACAATGATTACTTCAATTATAAAAATTATATATATTTGTGAAGATCCTCAAATGGAAATGCTTACCATAGTCTCAAAATTAATAGACGAAATTATGATATTATGACTTATATGTTTGATTATTACTATTATTATTGTTATTCAGTGTGAGGTTTATGCCTAAACTAAAAAGAAATCTAAATAAGTAATTTAATATTGTACGGCTATTAAAATATTTAACATAATTTTTATATTTTTAGGTTAGGCCTACACAGGAAATTTGGTTAATAAATAATCAATTAAAAATACACTTATACCTTCAGTTATATTTTTAAAATGTAAAAATTGTGTACCACATTTATAACTCATAAATATAATGCTATTGCCTAATAACAAATCACTGGCATTATCAAACCCAGAGATTTAAGGCTGCATGGACATAAGCTCTCCATATGTCCCTATCTTGAGCTAATGGTTTCCAGTCATTCCTTGTATAATTCACCTCTCTCAAATCATGGTTACTGTTATATTAGTTTCCATGCCTGTACTTCATTCCCCATGTCCTGTACATCGCAGTCTATGAAACTCAAAACCATTCTCATTACATTTGGTTTCCCATAAATACCATGTGTAGCTTTCTGCTACGTAGTCTTCTCCATTCACATGTCTGTTCATCTCTTTTTGATTTAAAATTTCTCCTAAGAACTTTATTATCAGATCACCTAATAATAATAATGCATCATCAATATATACCAACAATGTATTAATACCATTTTAATTAATACATCTTCTTTTATCATCTAGAGAAGGGGCATCCAAACTTTTTAATGGGCAGGGCCAGTAACTGATTGTGCAATTGATCGCGGGCCGGAACATAAATATTATTACTATTATTGTTGCTACTGCTATTATTATTATTATTATCCACAGCTGTGGTCTCGAGGTAGCACGTTGCCTTGTCACACAGCAGGCCCGGGTGAGGTTTTTATCGGGATTTTCCCTCACCTGTAAGACAAATATCAGGAAAACTTTAAGGCCCAAACGGTCCCCGAAATCATATGGGCATCATCATCCTTCACTGGTGTGGAAAGCAACGGGAAGCTACCACACCTACAATTCCCTAGTAAAGCTGCAAGCATAGCATGAAAATGCTATGATTGCAGTGAAAGATCTGCCCTCAGGCTATGGATGATTATTATTATTATTATTACTAAAATAAAATTACATGATCATACAGAAGAATGTTAAAACGTCAGTAACACCATGCTGCAATTAAAATTGTAAAAAAAATTGGAACAAAAGTGAATATATTTACCTAATGAGAAGAGTGGATCGATGTCAGGTGTGTGCTGAGTAGTACTGGTAAATAAGACGTCTTGGAGATGTTTGTCACTCAAGCTTGACTTCAATCGTGATTTTTGAATTTTCACTTTAGAAAATGTTTGTTCACACAAGTATGTCGAGGAAAACTTGCAGATTAAACGGGCGTGTTCCTTCAACCCTAAATATTTTTCAGGTAGTAACTTGTAGAATTTAATGAGATTTGTAGGAACAAGAACCCATTTAACTTTTATAGGAATTAATCACTATGAGGTTTAATTTATGGTGAAATTAATGTTTCTTACCTCTCCTCATATAAATTTTCTAAGTTGATCGCAATTTCGAGACTATAACTGTCTCATCCTCAGAACTTTGTTGATGACTGGTGTTATGTCGTCGGAAGAAACTCTTCTTCTTCCCTCTGTTGGTGGACTGATGAACCTCTGGATCAGGTCAAAATTTGCGGGAATTTTGAAGTTCATAAGTTTTCCTTTGTTTTTCTGAATGTGGATCTTTTCCCAAACCGTGAGTTCCTTCTTTTTGTCTATTTGTTTAATAAACAAAAGGAACTCTGGGAAAAGATCCACATTCAGAAAAACAAAGGAAAACTTATGAACTTCGAAATTCCTGCAAATTTTGACCTGATCCAGAGGTTCATCGGTCCACCAACAGAGGGAAGAAGAAGAGTTTCTTCCGACGACATAACACCAGTCGCCAACAAAGTTCTGAGGATGAGACAGTTATAGTCTTGAAATCGTGATCAACTTAGAAAATTTATACGAGGAGAGGTAAGAAACATTGAATTTCACCATAAGAACCCATTTCATTGCACCATCACTCTGCAAATCTATTAGTTCAAATTGCAACATTGCTGGTGCTTTGTCAACATCGAAGGAAAAATGAAGACAAAACAAAGAAATGTTTAGTTCCATTTTATTGAAATCAACAAATTTATTAGAAAACTCTTCTTCAGTTCTTTCAATAAGTGATTCAAAATAATCACTTCTGAAACAAAATTCAGGATATTCATTTTGCAGAGAATATACACTTGGAAAATATACCCAGTTTTTCACAGACACGCACCTTTTCAATACTTTCAGTTTCAATTTGAAAGCTGTTATTACACTGTAAACTTGGTTGATTAATTTTTCTTTGCCTTGTAATATTATGTTCAAGTCATTCAAATGTTTTGTAATGTCGACAAGAAATGCTATACTGGATAGCCAATTGTGATCACTTTAATATATCACATCCATACTTTTTTTTCCCTTAAGAAAATTGGTGGAGTTCATTTATAAGAGCAAAAAATCTTGTTAATGTTTGACCACGGCTCAACCACCTTATTTCAGCATGATAAGATTATATCACCGTATTCACTATTCATATAATGTAGGAATGTTTTGAAAGTGCGGTGATTCTAGGCTCTGATACGAATGCAATTAATTATCTTAGTTACAGTCTGCACAACTCCATCGAGATTTGCCGCTTTAGCGCAAAGAACTTCTTGGTGTATATTGCAGTGCAATTTATGCACTGTACCCCCCAAAACTTCAACTTTTTTCTTTATTAATTCCGCTATTCCGGTGCTGGCTCCCAACATACATGGCGCACCATCAGTTGTTATACTGCATAATTTCACCCAGTCTAGTTTAATATTGTCGACACCTTTCACAACTTCCTCGAACAAGTCAGTACCTTTCGTTGTGCATATATACTTCTTACCCCTATAAGTTCTTTCATAATTTTTAAATCGGTATCTATGCTTCTAACAAATACCAACAACTGAACAGTATCAGTTATGTCTGTACTTTCGTCGCATCCAATAGAGAAATGTTCAAATTGCTTTCCTTTTTCTACAAGCTGATGACGAATACTGGATGCTAGTTCTTCTACACGTCTACTTACAGTGTTTCTTGATAGCGACACTGAATTGAATAAATCAATTTTACCGGGACACAACTTCTTGGCAACAGCAATCAGACACTTTTTCACAAATTTGCCATCAGAAAACGGTTTTCCGTTCTCAGCAATTAGTTTCGAAACTTCATAACTCGCTTGGGTAATATTTCTTTGTCTTACACCACCAGCACCCTGAATTAATAACTGCTGTTGTGCCGTAAATTTTGGAAGGAGCTCGTTCGCTTTTTCAGTACGCTCATCTCCATTAAATTTACCCAAATGGCTCTGCTTTGTTTGGTAATGTCTTTTAATGTTATATTCTTTCACAACTGCAATAATATTGTTACAAATAACACATAACACTTTGTTTCTATGCTCTTTCACAAAGTACTTGATGGTCCAGGATTCGTTAAACTCCCTACACTCGGAATCAACTTTGCGGTTTTTTAAGCATTTTCTCACTTTAACACTATTTTTACAACTATTTTGTGCACAGGCTACTGTTTGATTGACATTACAATAAGCGAAACAAGTAATGTTCAGAGTTTGGAGTGGGGGAAAAAACTGTAAATAAGGGATTAATCATCTCTACTATTATATTATAATGATATTGTGAAAAACGAGAATTATAGATTCGTATATGTGGAAAGAATTGTTAATGTGTGTGCCAGGTCTAGAATGGTATAGTGGGCTGCACATTAGTCTGGAAAACTTGAGGTCCATGGTTCGATTCCTGGTTTAGACATTAATTTTTCTTTTCAGAATATCATTATAATATTATAATATGACCCATTATTGGAACTGTGTTAAAATAACAGCATTGGAAAATGTTAAATAACTGTACTACTATGTCAAGAGAAGCGGTGACACCTCAACGCCACATTCCAGAGTGATGAATTTCACATAGGGATGTCCAAACTAGATTTCACATTTTAAAATCTAAATTTAAAATATAAAATTAATTTGTTCATTTAAGTGCTTATGCAGGCCATACAAAAAGCCATGGTGGGCCATAGTTTGGACGGCTCTGATCTAGAGATTGATTACCTGCTCTAGTACAAAATTGAATAACAGAGAAACAGCATTGGCTTACCTTAAACCATTAGATAATGAGTTTCTATTTGTTATTTTTTAAAAATAAGATATAAATACTGATAATACTAGAATCTACTACAGTTATGCCTAGAGTCACAAATGGATGTTAAAATTTAATAAATTTGTTTATCACAGAATTTTTAAAAAAATCTGTTTTATGACAAATGGTTTTTAAATAAGGTTTACTGAGTGCTAAATTATCATCCTCTTTCCTGTATGCAAATGTTATGAATTTGAAAATGATATATCTGAAGCAGATTTTCTGTTTGTATAATTATTATCTTTGGACAGACCTTTCAGACGTTGGATTAAGACCATAACAGACCTCTAGGTCTATCACATGAAAGGAAGAAGAAGTATAATTATGCTGTAGTTAACAAAGGCGTAATGTGGCACACTGCATATTAGTAACACTGTTTAATTCTATATATGTGCCTGTTGATTTGCAGATCTGAGTTTAAAAACTCATGGGATAGTTTTTTTTTTTGAGCTATTAAAACAACATATAAGAAGTGTATTGACAAGATTAAGTGGGTAGTACTGCATATAGCCAAGCAGTTTAACACATGATGCATTGGTGCATGTTCAAATCCCCATGAGAGCAGACATTTTTTTTCAATTATCTTTGGCCAATATGGAACCATTGCCCACCCAACATTGTTGGAATTTGGGTAGCTACAATAAGTAGCAGTTCCAGGTTGAGAAAACCAGCTATAATGACTGGGGATCTGATATGCTGACTACATCTCACCGTAATATTGGTTAGGTGATTATCCACCTCTGTGATTTACACATGTGGATGTGAAGCCAGCAGGTAGGTCAAGGGCCTTCTAGACCTCTCGTGCCATGGAATTGGAGATTAAGTAGATACCAAATATCTGGATTAATTGTATGAGCAAATATACTGTACTGTTGTTTGATAGGGATATTAACCCAGTGTTACATAAATGCAATATTTCCAAAGATTTTTATGTCTGCTGAAAAAAAAAAATCATAGAGTTTATCTACTAACTTGCGTAAATTAAAAAATATATATATATATCTTATTGCAATATTTGACAGAGTTATAATGTAATGGATAAAAGTTTAGGCTCTCTATGATAACAAATATTAGATGAGATATATTTTTTAGTAATGTTGCGATTATTTTATACTGGGATATAATGAAATACCCCTATCAATCATTAACCCATGAATGATGATTCTTTATCAAAATTAATTGCAATAGATCATTTTGTGAAATGTACACACATACATATTATGAAAGCCTCTAAGAAAATTGAAAAATAGGCATAAACTAATTTCTCGTAAAATTTCTTAAATATGTTAAATTATCACAGAGTCCATCCTCGTTATAAATAAATTTTATCATTAATTAAATTATTTTCAGTCTGATCATTTTACGTCAATATTAATGTTGATTTATTCTTGGACATGTTTCAAAACAATTCTGTTTTATCGTCAGCTTGTCCAGACTGGTTAGATTTATGTTGCACACCCTGGATGTCGATGTCAGCTCTATCCTGTGGTTGGTCAAAGAACCTCCATCGGTATTTCAAAATTCATAACTCTGTTTTTGTTCTTCTGAATATAGATTTTTTCCCAAATAGTCAGCTCTTTTGTATTTTATAACTGTTTTAATAATTTGGCCAACCACAGGATGGAGTTTTCCTCACCTGTAAGACAAATGTCAGCAAACGTTAAGGCCCAAACGTTCCCCGAATGTCATCTGGCCATCATCATCATTAACTTATTCATTAAGTTTAGGATTAAGGGCTCTCCTGGTGCATCATTACCATGGTATCTTTACCTTGTCGTGGTGGAGTGGCTTGTGTGCTTAAATGATCCTGAGAGCTATGCCGGCAGTAGCATTGCTGCCAATAGGGTTACCCATGCTGGACTGGTCGAAGGCGATAAGCCAGACGAAAAAAGTACCTTTGGCGAAAGAGTGAAGATCTTTCACGGTAAAAAAACAACCATCAAGAAATGCGGACATGGGTTCAACTGGGGTAAAATTTTCCAGAGGTCAAATAGTCCCCCATTCGGTTCTCCGGGCGGGGACTACTTCAGGGAACCCATGCCAAATTTAACTACATGGTCTTTATAGGACGCCAGATATAATAAGAACAGTTAAGTCTCATAGACTGCGTTGGGCAGGACATGTTGCATATGGGGAATGAAAGACTTGCATGGAAGCTTCTTGTAGGAAAGCCAGAGGAAAAACGCCCAGTTGGTAGACCAAGAATGAGGTGGGAGAATAACATTAACTATGATTTGAGGGAAGTAGATTATACAGGGAATGATTGGGAAACATTAGCTCAGGATAGGGATGTATGGAGAGCTTATGCCCGCGCGGCCATGAACCTATGGGTTCGATAGTGCCAGTGAGTAAGTAAGTACAGGATGGAGCTGACATCGACATCCAGGGTGTGCAACATAAATCTAACCAGTCTGGACAAGCTGACGATAAAACAGAATTGTTTTGAAACATGTCCAAGAACAAATCAACATTAACATTGAGGTAAGATGATCAGACTGAAAATAATTTAATTAAAATAACCTCAAAATATCACTTCCTAAAATCGAATATAAATTTTATCATGATGAGCAAAATTGTTAGTTTAGACTACAGTTTGATACCTATTTATTTTAATAAAAAAAATATTAAATATTTGTATTATCACCCATTAAAACTTAAGTAGAAATGCTTTTATGTACTTCATTTTTAATTATTTGACAAACAAGTGCCATTAAGACCTAAACTCATGTGTAACTTACTATAATTACATACGAAATAATGTAAAAATCATTATTTTAGACTTCCGTTTGATACCAATTTTTTAAAAAATAAATTATTAATTCTTTGATATTCATATTATCACCCCATTAAAAACTAAGTAAAAATGCTGTTATGTAATACATTATTATTTATTTAACAAACAAAAGTGCTAATAAGGCTTAAACTCATGTATAACTAACTATAATTACATACAAAATAATAGAAAAATCATTAATTCATTTAACTACTAAAGATTATTTTTTAACCAAGTTTCGTATATATTATTAGGCCTAACCTCAAAATGTTTACGACATATTTCAAGAAACATATTATATTAACAAATTATTTATTTAAAATAAGAGACATATAAGCCGTAACAGACAATGACAAATATTTTACGAAATTAAGAAAAATAAATATACATTGAAGCAGTCATAATTTCATGCTTGAATGGGCAAAGTCAGGTGTCCAGGTAGCTTACAGCATTTCCACTTGAATTGGCAATTATTATCGCATGAACAGATTCTTGAGCATGGAAAATGTCTTTGCAAGTCACTCACTCATTTACTTATGCCTCAGTACATATTTTACACATCAATGTGTTCATAGATACGAGCCTTAAACTCCTTCATGGATTTTCAGTTTTCTTGTAATAGTCATAAACACTAAAATGTGAAACCACAGTCATAATTTAGATTTTGTTTATGCAATTTACTGAAAAATTTATATTAATTAAGTGAGCTGGTTCTTTCACAATCTTTTAGCTAAATTTCAATCTAAAATTAAATTTTGATAAGAATTTGAATTGGAAATATACACTTCACCTCATATTTTGTTTCCTACATGGACAGGTTTCAAGAAGCATCACAGTCATTCTTAACTAGAGTATGAGTCAGATTCTAGTTGAGAATGGAGATGATGCTTCGCCGAAATATGCCCAGGTGAAAAAACAAAATATGAGGTGAGCTCTTAATAAATTACCTCAAAGTGCAACATCTAACAAATCTTGATATTAAATGATTATTATTATTGTTACCTTCAATACATCACGGCTAAAATCTTCTTTGCCTTGAATTTTTATTTCGAATACCTTTGGGTTCAATACCACCTCCGGATTTCACTTCATTGCTTCGGTGACCACAGCTATCACAATTAGTTGCCATAATAACTACATCTTTAAAATGAGGTATGGCTGTATAGATTAGTTAAGAAATATAAGCATATTATACCATTCATAGTTAAATATGGGAAATAACATTATGAGGTTCTTAATGTCATAATGTCAGTTGAAAATTAGAGGGATGTTCTCTTGAAAACTGCAGTTCCCGTATTTAACAAAACATAAACTATGAGGTAAGATAAGAAATGATTCATTCATTCATATTACACCATTCCTAACATACCCATTACATGTATAACTACAACAAATATCTCAATTCCAGAACAGAGATGTGTTTGTGAACAGGAATAGTTTTTAATTGACTAAAAAAAAAGAGAGACATTTTGGTGGGTGAATTCACTAGAACTAAAAAGAAGGATTAATGTCTTAAAAGAATTGTATGTGGGTTTTAATGTCAACTATCTGCACTTTCCATGTTTTGAATTCCACACTTGGCAGAGCACATGCCATGAATGGGCAATGAAAGTGGAACACAGAAACTTCTTGTAAAAGGAAAGCATGTAGCAGGTAGACTAGAATGAAGCGGGGAGAATAACATTAACCATGAATTTGAGGGAGGTGGATTACACAGGGAATGACCGGAAAATATAACTCAATGGTAGGGATGTAAAGTGAGATTATGTGCATGTAGCCATGAATCTGCAATAACACATATGCAAAGGATACTTGTAACTTTCATATTTGTTTCACAGTCTCTGGAGCAGTTTGGGCAAGGAGTAGAGAACTGTAAAACTTCACCATGAAGATCTTCTAAAGTAAACTCTCCTTCTTCTATTTTTCTCAATAACCCAGTGTTATTGGATGCAGTGCTCTCAGATTCAATGTCAACTTCATGGGACGTATAGATGCCCAAAATATGATCTTGATCTGTATTACGATTGAATCTTACTACTTCAACCCCAGGATCTTTTTGTGGAGCACGAGGATTTTCCACATAACTATTTCCACTAATGTCTTCAAAAACCTGATAAATTAATATAACATGAGAATTGCATTTAACAATATTAAATATGAGGCCCTTAGAAACGCAAATATGTATCAACCAAAATATCATTTTGTGTTTTTTTTCTTATAACATATGCTTTGATATTAGATAGAACTGAAAATTATACAAAGAAGTATCGAAACTAGTCTTTGAGAAATCTACAACTAAGAGGCGAGGTGTTAAATTTAACTCATTTATAATTAAAATAAACCTCATAGTGCCACTTCCTTTAAATATTAATGATATACTTTGAACTTTTCCTATTTCTGTAAGTAAGAAATCTTACGTTAATGCATAGGCAATGTCCTGTAATATAGAGGAAAAGTCCGTGAAACTGTGAACATGTTTTTTTTTAGATTTTTGCGTATACACATCTAATATTTTAAGGGACTCTTAAGAACTGAGAAGAATAAAAACTATTTGGCTGCAAAACCAATGTATCAAACAAGAAGGAGCCCAAATCTAGAAGTATTATTTTCTGTTTACACTAAGAGTCAACAACTTTTAAACATGAAGAGTTTCTTTTTTAAAAATATGGTTTACTCTATAAGTACTCAAGAAAATTTAAATTTATACATATAGGATAAAGGGAGATTTTTCATGATAAAGGTAATGGTGTGATATAGTTGTCACAGTATTATAATGCTAGATGGAACACCAAAGTTACAGGACCCAAGTGCAAATATTTTACCTCACACTGGACCATTTTTAAGTGCATGTTTCCCTTTACCCTATATTTGAGGACTGCTTGCTATTAAATTTAAAATAATTTCTTGGCAACAATAACGTTATTTATCAAATGAAACTATTCAAAAAATTGTACAAAATATAAGACAGGCAACTAATACCTATCAAAAACGGTGCTATGCATCCATCGGCATTTCATTGCTGATTTTTGTTCTCTATTCTTTCAGAGGTGGCAAGAAGGAAAGTAATGGATCATATTTCTATTGGATGACCCTTTGTACGCTATGAAAATATCAAAAGTGGCTTTTTTAATTTCTTCTATCTAAATTTTGAATTATCAAACTAAAATTCGTAAACAAAGTCTCACAATGTACCACAGATTCAAAGGAAAGAGATTTCTTCCAAATTGGAGCATTTTGAATCTGAAGAGGATGCTTTTCTTGATTTGGATCATTACAATCAATGATAACTTGAGCATATCACTGAGTTTAGCAAAAACCACCTTGGTGACAGCATTGTACTTTTTGCCATACACTTGGCAGAATATCCAGACATCCCTGGTGAATATATTGTAGCTTAAACTTCATCATCATCAGCATCAAGGATTAGACCTGCTGGTTTGTTCCGATCTCATGTTAGAATTGGTCTATCCATCTTTTACTAGGTCATAGCTTATTAAACTTCTTTAACCTATTCACTGGCAGTCAAATTAAATTGCTAAAACCCACAGCAAGTTACCCAATGGGAGATTTAAATTCAGAGGGTGATTTAAAATTACAAGTTTCTCAAAAAAGGTACATAAAATTATTGTTTTGTAAGATATCTTGATGAGATATACATCAATAAAATGATAATTATTTTCTTTATATATATGTATAACAAACTGTATTTACTTTTAACATGTTGCCAAAGGAAGGGTGAATTTTTCAACTTTTATTCTGGAAACATTTGCAAAATGTTTGCTGAGACATGCTTTCTTAGTTGGCTTTACACATGTATAAAGCTGACTTAGAAATTATGTGTGTTTACAGTCTTGTTTTATAAGCCATAGTTGTGTTTTTATCTCTCTACAACCACTCAAGCAACTTGACCTGTTAGTCATAATTTGTCCTGTAGTCTAAGTCTAGCCATGTAACAAAAAAAAGTGTTAAAATTCATCGGAGAACATATTGTTTAAACAACTCACCTCATAGGATTCATGCTTCCATGATATCGCGATTTCAAACATAGTCATGTTCATCTTCAGCCATAACTCCGACTGACGAAATTCTTCGGCCGTCAACTATTCTATTGTCGCCATCTTCAGTGCTGCCATCTATGGTTGAATTTATGAACTTCGAAATCAATGTAATTTCGTTAGGGATATCAAAATTCATTGATATATTTTTGTTTTTCTGAATGTATATTTTTTCCCAAACTGTCAATTCCAAAGGTTTCTCTACTTGTTTTAAAAGTTTAGCTTCTCTTCCAATTTTATGATGTTCTAATAAACTATGTGCAGCAATTGCAGATTTTTCAATTTCACAATTTTTAATATTTCTGAAATGTTCTTTTGTCCGAATTTCCAAAAGAACATTTTAGAAATATTAAAAATTGTGAAATTGAAAAATCTGCAATTGCTGCACATAGTTTATTAGAACATCATATAATTGGAAGAGAAGCTAAACTTTTAAAACAAGTAAAGAAACCTTTGGAATTGACAGTTTGGGAAAAAATATACATTCAGAAAAACAAAAATATATCAATGAATTTTGATATCCCTAACGAAATTACATTGATTTCGAAGTTCATAAATTCAACCATAGATGGCAGCACTGAAGATGGCGACAATAGAATAGTTGACGGCCGAAGAATTTCGTCAGTCGGAGTTATGGCTGAAGATGAACATGACTATGTTTGAAATCGCGATATCATGGAAGCATGAATCCTATGAGGTGAGTTGTTTAAACAATATGTTCTCCGATGAATTTTAATGATTATACCTCATAATGTTTACTTCCCAACATTAATTTAATATAAAAAAAGTGTGTTAAAATAAAAAACAAATAGTCTACATTTCTCTGAAAGCAAACCTATGAATATTATAATATATACAGTTGTGATATTTTAAAAAAGAGGCAAAACAAGAAATGGTTTGATGAGGAATGTGCCGACATTGTAAAGAAAAGAAAGCTAGCAAAAATGAAATGGTTACACGAGCCAAATGAGGTAAATTTAGAGCAATTGAGTAGTATTAGACGGGAAACCACCAAGCTACTAAAGAGTAAAAAGAGGGAATATTTGAGAGAGAAGATTAGTGATCTTAAAATGAATGCAAAAAATAGGAACATTAGAGAATTATATCAGGGAATTAGTATAGAGAAGAAAGGGTTTCAGGCTAGAACAAACATAATTCGGAATGAAAATGGGGATATGATTGCAGATTCCAGGAGTATATTAAATAGATGGAAAAGTTACTTTAATCAGCTATTAAATGTACATACAGAACATGACATTGAGGAGGATAATTTACAGACAGCAGAAATGCCAGTCGCAGAGCCAAGTGCATTAGAGGTTGAAATGGCGATTGAAAAATTGAAGATGTATAAAGCATCAGGTTCAGATGAGATCCCAGCAGAACTAATAAAATCAGGGGGAGAAAAATTGATGGACAAGATACGCTGGTTGATTAGTATGATTTGGGAAAAACAAGCTCTTCCAGATGAATAGAAGGAATCAATTATCGTACCAATTTATAAGAAAGGAGATAAAACTGATTGCAACAACTACAGGGGCATCTCATTACTTTCAACTTCGTACAAAATTCTAACAAATATATTAGTAAGCAGACTTACTCCCTATATTGATGACATTCTAGGAGATCATCAATGTGCATTTAGAAGAAACAGGTCTACAACTGATCAGATTTTTAGTATAAGACAGATTTTAGAAAAGAAATGGGAATATAATGGTACTGTACATCAACTGTATGTAGACTTCAAAAAAGCATATGATTTAATTAAGAGGGAGAAGTTACATAGTATCCTGCTGGAGTTCAGAATTCCTAAAAAGTTAGTAAGACTTATACGAATGTGTCTAAATGGCACAAAGAGTAGGGTGCGTGTAGGCAAACAGTTTTCGGACACTTTTGAAATCCAGAATGGCTAAAGCATGCCATTAAATCTTTAGAGAATGAGGAAGGCTTACAACTGAATGGTATTAATAAGCTGTTAGTTTATGCTGATGATGTAGTATTATTGGCCGATAGCGAGGAGATACTAAAGAACAACACGCACACACTATTGAGTAATACTAAGAAATTAGGACTGGAAGTAAATATCAATAAAACTAAATATATGGTCACACGTAGAAATTCATTATATAATGGAAATGGACAGCTAATGACAAATCAGGGAAATTTTGAGGAAGTGGCTGAATTCAAATACCTAGGTACAATGATCACAAATAGGAATGAGATGCACAAAGAAATTAAACATAGACTCAATTCTGGAAATGCATGCTATTATGCATTGCAGGGACTCTTGATGTCATAACTCCTTTCAAAAAACGTTAAACTGAAAATATATAAAACTATTATTCTACCAGTTATATTATATGGGTGCGAAACATGGACTCATACTTTAAGAGAGGAAAGGAGATTACAAGTACTTGAGAATAAAGTACTTAGGAAAATTCTTGGACCAAAGAGAGATGAACAGACAGGTGAATGGAGAAGACTACATAACAATGAACTACATGGTCTTTATAGGAAGCCAGATATAATAAGAACAGTTATTAAATTTGAAGAGAAAAATTTTCGCCTAGACCGGGACTCGAACCCGGGACCCTTGGCTTTCCGGGCCAAGTGCTCTACCAACGAGCACTTGGCCCGGAAAGCCAAGGGTCCCGGGTTCGAGTCCCGGTCTAGGCGAAAATTTTTCTCTTCAAATTTAATTTATCTTTCATTGAGAAATGTTAAATTAATAATAAAAACATCACAAGAACAGTTATGTCTCGTAGACTGCGTTGGGCAGGACATGTTGCACGTATGGGAAATGAAAGACTTGCATGGAAGCTTCTTGTAGGAAAGCCAGAGGGAAAATTCCCAGTTGGTAGACCAAGAATGAGGTGGGAGAATAACATTAACTATGATTTGAGGGAAGTAGATTATACAGGGAATGATTGGAAAGCATTAGCTCAAGATAGGGATGTATGGAGAGCTTATGTTCGTGCGGCCATGAACCTACGGGTTCGATAGTGCCAGTGAGTAAGTAAGTATACAGTTGTGATAGCTCAGCTGTGCCAAAATTTTCGCGAAAAAATTGTAGTGAAACGATCAGAAATTACAACACAGTTTATTGAAGATGTTCTAGACAGTCATAGTGATTTAGAAATAGATTTTACCGATGCCGTGGACAAATAATTAGGCATAATAATGATGTAGGCAGAGCTGAAACTGATTGTGAAAAAATATAGAACAAGACATCAATGACAATAGTTGTGACTGGGGTAATTCCTAGAATTAAAATTTATTTGGGACCACACAATAAGTCATTGTTATACAGTGGTTAATGGTAACTCAAGGGTTGGCAGGTACATGTACCTAGCGAAACAAAATTAATGCTAATACAATGTGTGTTCATTTAGAAAAGTGTAAATCTGATTGACGGGTCGAAAATGGTCAGATTTGCAAAACATTAAATTTGTTAAACTTGAGCCAATTTTAAAACTTCCTTGGAAAATAATTATAAAAGGCCAAGAAATGTTATTGTTAACAGTGTGGCCAGTAGCTCCCATACGAGTACATACAGAGAGGAGCCAGTTGCTCTCATACAATCACAGAGTGGGGCCAGTAGCTCCCTTACGAAAACAGAGGATTTAATATTTAATTTGTCAAAGAACAAATCAACATTAACATTGAGTTATTTTATATATTAAATTTGGGAATTTTTAACATTATGAGGTTCAATTAATAATAATTAAATGAATCGTGATTTTTTCTTCAAAAATACAACAGATAGCAGTTTAGGAAATGATTCATTCAAAATAACACCAGATAGCAGTTTGAAGAGGAATTCCTTCAAAAGAACACCAGATGGCAGTCTAGATAATTACCGGCAAAAAGGAGAAAAAATTGACAGTCGTGAAAACAGCTGACAATGACGACAAAATGTCGCCGATACTGCAGTGCTGTGTTTAAAGAAACATAGATGTATGAGGTAAGAAAAAATCACGATTCATTTAATTATTATTAATATTGAGGTAAGATGTCCAGACTAAAAATAATATAACAGAGGATTTGTTCAATCAATAATCTTTATTATTATTTTTATATTTATGTTAATATATCTGGGCTAGTTTATCATATTACGAGTATTCAGATGAGTCAGTTGCTCCCATATTTTTACCTAAAAGTGTGAATCAATCTATCTATTCTAGGGAAGTCTTGATTTGCTCAAGTAATCTACAATATATTATTAATTTGTTGTGAATTATGTGTTGTTCATAAGAGGTTAACAAAATAAACCCTTTTTAATTAATTAAACAACTCATTGTTACTGATAATCGAATTCCTTGTCCTTCACACCAGTAGAACCCAGAAGTAAGCTTAATCTAAAACATGCCCTGAAGAGACCCCCATGCCTACTAAAGCCTGCTGCACAGTTATGTGTCTCTAGGATCAAGAGAAGATTCTGTTATGTGGAAACAACAAAATAATAATTCAAAAATAAAATGTCATAAATGTAGGACAATTTGAATGGTTTACAACCACTAACTGGCCTGAATATTGACGTATACCCATAAATATTTTCACAATGTTCTATGATCAGAGAACTTCCAAATCACTTTTTTCTTTCTCTGCAAGAATAAGAAGAAAACCATGAATTTTCAAATTCCTGGAGAAAAAGAAAAAAAAATTTGATTTGGAAGTTCATTGGTCAGTCAGCAGAGGTAGTAGAAATCAACTTATCAACTGCAAAACAACAGTTGGAATGCAGCATAGACAATGTCACACAAAAGTGATAAAACCTTGTCTGCATAAAAATCAAGAAATATGAGGTGAGTCAAAATAAGCAACTTAATAATAATTATAGGAGATTTCTCATCCCTCAATTTGGCATTATATCATAAATGAGTATAGGTTTTTTGACTTTTTTTAACAATAATTATAAAATATGTTAACAAAAATGAAAAATAAATACCATTGTAAATGGGGCTTCAAGGGATTTTAAGTTGAGAAGTTTAGCTATGAATTGGTCGATTTGTGCAGCAATGTCAGGATTCTGAATTCTTCTCACTGGCTGATCTTGTTTTAATCCTGCTACTGCACGGTCAATCATTCCTTCAACTGTTGTCACTTCTGTACAAGAAAAGTTTAAAAAAGTAAAAAAAAAAGTTTTCCTTAGATATAAATATTTTAAGCAACATATGTTATGTAACTTACCTCCTTTCTGGGATTGAGCAGGGATTTCAAAGTCTATTTCTACTATTTTTATGGATGTATAGTCTGATTTAACGACTTGTCTATTTAAATCTCCTTCAGTTTGTACATTCAATGTTATACGAATCCCCTTCTCATCTACCTTACCACCAGGTTGAATTTCATTATTTTTTAAGCCACATTGTTCACATTCAAATGACATAATTACAACTTCTTTATAGAAAGGTATCTTCGTCAATAATAATCTAGTGATGCCCTAAAATAAATGAATAAATATTACAATATATAGGTTAATAGTTGAGTTAGTAGTTAACATTTCTATTAAATGGCAACGGCTCTGGTCATTAACACTGCAATTCAAATCTTGACTTGATAGAGTCAGTCCTGGTGGACTAATGGTTACTATGCTTGTCTCTGGTTCCAAACTCATGGGTTCAAAACTGGCCACGGGCAATAGATCCTCAAGACATAAAAAATCTTGAGTACAAGTTAATTTGGAAGCAAACAAAAGCCATTGAAACATGTCCAAGAACAAATCAACATTAATATTGAGGTAAGATGTCCAGACCAAAAATAATATAATTAAAATAACCTCAAAATATAACTTCCTAAAATTAAATATTAAAGCCAATAGATTTATTCTAAATAAAAGAACCTCAAACCTGAAGAAAGACTTGTCAAGTCTTTCACAACCAGATCTAAAATTTGATGCAAACAACCATAATTGTTAAATTAAAATATCAAATAGCAGTGCAATTTCAGGCTTGAGGTTCTTTTATATTTCAAATCTACAATCACTTTATTTTCTTCCCAAAGGAAGCCATATTCAGGATTTTTTGTCCTTAAAGCCATCAATCGTGGTCAGGTTTGAATTTGGAAACCTCAGAACCAGAAATGACAATTGTTAGTTCACCAGCACCAACAAATATCAGCTGGCAATTTAAAAATTAATAAATTACAATAGGAAATAACATTATAAGGTTCTTCTTAATAAATAAGGTGAGTCGTTCATCTTATCTCATTAGCCTAATTGTTGTGTTTTGGACATGTTTAAATGTTCCTTACCTTATAAATTGTTGCATTCTTTTGGACATGTTTCAACAACAATTTATGATCTAAGAAGCATATTGAAAAACCTGTCAAAAGAAAAAAAAAAAAAAAATTTGAAGTACAATGAATAGACTTCAACCTTATTTATTAGCAATTTAAAGTAAAACCAGGCTTAAAATATTGTGGTAAGCAAGAACAGATCCTTTACAAGTAGTTACTAAAGATATCTGACAGTATAGTCAATTTCCTAGGGGACTGTTGTGTATATTTTACTGTGCATGTTCCATTCATTTATTATATTTTAAGATCAGAATAGACGGTAGTATTGCTGCACACTGATAAAAGAGAATAGTGTGAACTTCTGTGTAAAGGTAATACAGCATAGTGTGCTGTAAAGTTCAGCAGAAATGAATAATGTAAATACATTTTTTTCCCCCATAATTATTAAGTGTTTAACTTGGTCTGTAGTAGATATCCAAACAAGTCGGCTTTGGTCACTAAACATTGAATGAATACCTCTACTAGGACTTTTTTTCTACTTCTCTATCATTTACAAAAAGTACATGTTTTTTATTTCTTTACTTTACAAGTAATCTGTTATATGCTCAAATTTAATACATCAACATACATTTTCTCGACAGTTCATACATAAACTTTCAATTTCTGTTGTCTCTGGATCGGGATCATCTGCATTTAGATTTCGAAATATTGGCTTTGAACATTCCTTCGTTTCCATGTTAATTTTTATAACTTATTACCATTGCACTCGCGAAATAAAATTATCCGAAAGTTCTCAAATCACATGTGCATTTGCAAAACACAAGCATAATAAACACGTGCGATACTTGCATGTGCAGGGTCGCCAACATAGAGAACCGCCAACGTCAAAACATAGAGAACAGTCTACGGTATTTATACGTCATCCATGATGAAACAAGGAAAGTGACAATAGTGTATATCAGAGTAGTCAAAACTACGGCCCGCGGGTCACATCCGTCCCGCCATGGCTTTTCGAATGGCCCGCGTAAGCACTGAAATGAACAAATTAATTTTATATTTTAAATTTAGATTTTAAAATGTAACATCTAGTTTGGACATCCCTGTGTGAAATTCAGCTCTCTGGAATGTGAGATTGAAGTGTCACCGCTTCTCTTGACAAAGTAGTAGAGATAATTTATCCCTTATTTACCGTTTTCTCCACCACTCCAAACTTTTACTTGTTTCGTTTGTTGTATTGTCAATTAAACAGTAGCATGTGCACGTAATAGTTGTAAAAAAAGTGTTAAAGTGAGAAAATGCTTTCAAAAATAAGCAAAGTTGGTTCAGAGTGTTGGAAGTTTAACGAATCCTGGACCAGCAAGTACTAGCATTTCTTGTCGACATGGCAAAGCGTTTGAATGACTTGAACATAATTTTACAAAGTAAAGACAAATTAATCAACCAAGTTTACTGTGCAATAACAGCTTTCTAATTGAAACTGAAGCTATTGAAAAGCACCTGTCTGTGAAAAACTGCGTACATTTTCCAAGTGTAAATGCTCTGCAAAATGAATATCCTGAATTATGTTTTAGAAGTGATTATTTTGTGGAAGTTATTGAAAGAATTGAAGAAGAGTTTTCTAATAGATTTGTTATTTCAATAAAATGGAACCATATATTTCTTTGTTTTGGTCTCCATTTTCCTTAAATCTTAACAAAGCACCAGCAATGTTACCATTTGAACTAATAGATTTGCAGTGTAATGACGCAATGAAACGAGTTTTTGGTCCTACAGATCTCATAAAGTTTTTTACAAGTTACTACCTGAATAATATTTAGGGTTAAAGGAACACGCCCGACGATTAATCTGCATGTTTTCCTCAACATACTTGTGTGAACAAACATTTTCTAAAATGAAAATTCAAAAATCACGATTGACGTCAAGCTTGAGTGACGAACTTCTCCAAGACGTCTTATTTATCGGTACTACTCAGCAGACACCTGACATCGATCGTTTGTTAACTTTCAAAAGCCAGCTCCACTCTTCTCATTAGGTAAGTATAGGCCTATTCACTTTTGTACCAATTTTTTTTTACAATTTTTATTTGAGGCACGGTGTCACAAATGTTTTAACATTCTTCTGTATGATCATGTAATTTTATTGTAATAATAACAATAATAATAATAATAATAATAATAATAATAATAATAATAATAATAATAATAATAATAATAATAACAATAGAAGCAGCAGTAGCAGCAATAATAGTAACGATATTAATGTTCCGGCCCGCGATCAATTGCACAATCAGTTATTGGCCCGGCCCATTAAAAGGTTTGGGCGGCCCTGGCGTATATCGTTCTCTATGAGTGATAAACGAGTGATAACTCACACATTTTTACATCATGATAATTTTTCTTTATAATGATGAAGGAATTGATAGAATATTTTAAGGAATTATTAAATGAAAATAGAAAAGAATTTTAGGAGATTAAAACAGAAATGTTATTTGAGGACATCCAAACAGAAATAACAAAGGAAGAAACAGAAGAAACTATAATGGAAGGGAAGAATGGCAAATCACCAGGACCGGAGAAATGCATTTAGAAATATTGAAAAAATGAGGAAAAGCCTTAATCAAGCCTGGTTGGGGTGTATTACAGTCCATTTTTACTTACGCGATTGATGACAATTTAAATGCAAATATTGGTTTTTCATAGTAGTATTAATGAAATGAATCTTCGGAAAGGAAGCATTATTAAAGTATTTAAACATTATAACAAATTACGACTGGAAGTAAATATCAATAAAACTAAATATATGACCACACGTAGAAATACATTATATAATGGAAATGGACAGCTAATGACAAATGAGGGAAATTTTGAGGAAGTGGCTGAATTCAAATCCCTTGGAACAATAATCACAAATAGGAATGAGATGCACAAAGAAATTAAACATAGACTCAATTCTGGAAATGCGTGCTATTATGCATTGCAGACTTTTGATGTCCCAACTCCTTAAAAAAACGTTAAACTGAAAATGTATAAAATTATTATTCTACCAGTTATATTATACGGATGCGAAACATGGACTCTTACTTTAAAGGAGGAAATGAGATTACGAGTATTTGAGAATAAAGTACTTAGGAAAATTTTTGGACCAAAGAGAGATGAACAGACAGGTGAATGGGGAAGACTACATAACAATGAACTACATGGTCTTTATAGGAAGCCAGATATAATAAGAACAGTTAAGTCTCGTAGACTGCGATGGACAGGACATGTTGCGTGTATGGGAAATGAAAGATATGCATGGAAGCTTCTTGTAGGAAAGCCAGAGGAAAAACGTCCAGTTGGTAGACCAAGGATGAGGTGGGAAAATAACATTAACTATGATTTGAGGGAAATAGATTATACAGAAAATGATTGAAAAACATTACCTAAGGATAAGGATGTATGCAGAGCTTCATGTCCGCGCGGCCATGAACCTACGGGTTCGATAGTGTCAGTGAGTAAGTAAGTTTGAAATATATTTGCCGAAATATGTAATTTCCATTGTAACCGTCGACCATTTTGGAATTTAATAGAAGAACTGTTATAGGACAACTGTTATATATGTATGAGAAACTAAAAGCTATCCTAACCTACATGTATAGGAACCTAAAAGATAACCTAACCTAATTCAATTACTCCAACCTACTCTAAAGTAATTTAATATCTAAAAGCGGCCCTAAAGTAATGTAATTCCATAAAAATTAACCATACTTATTAGCAATGAGTTATCGTATATGATGTTATCGCTGGTTATTAATGCACAACTTTTGCGTATATTTGATTAATACATAATATGTATATCGTTGATTATTAGAGTTTATCGCTGGTTCATACAATAACTTATAGAATAACAGTTGTGCATTTAGCTTCGGACTCATACGAAGCCTATAGTGGGTTATCTCTGTACGAAGCTAACTGTTTACAACTGAGGCGCGTTCTCGTCGCGGGGGTGAACACTAATATATTACAGACTAAGTCCTGTCAGGGACCTAGTCTCTCGGGGTATATCGAGAGCCCCTGCCCGGGAATACGGGCGAAATCTTAACGGTAAGAACAACATGATGGAACAAGATTTCAAATGTTGTAATTGGCGGAAGAGGCAATCCTCTTCTTAGGGCGAAATATAAGGACCCATCTCCGGGGGTAAAAAGGAGAAAGCCCTCCACAGACTGAGATCAGCGGAAGAGGCAACCCTTCCACTAGGGCCTTTTTTTTTTTTTTTTTTTTTTTTTTTTGACGCATGAAGCGCCACCCAGTGTGCCGCGTTGGAACCAGGAGCAGCTCCCTGGCGGCGAATACCTTTGTGACTATCGAGTTGGGGTTTAGTCACTTAGCCTGCGCTTATTTAGCGGCGTTGTTGTTCAGCTAAAAATTGATGTTGACGGGAGGAGAAATGAGTTGTTACCTTGCTAGAGCAGGGCATCGTATGGATGAACCTTAAGAAGGCAGTCCTATAAGTACGACAAAGGTGCCAGTAACACCTTCAGGGGACAATATACATTACTAAATGTTCTCATGAAAGCAACCGGACTGACCATATGAAGATGGTGTGAACAATTTTAACAATTCTAACTTTCATAAAACCGGAACGAGCCAACAGGCTTAATCCCTGGATGATGATGATGATGAATAACAGTTGTAAACATAGTTATTAGTATGGACATGACCTCCATGATGTATTATTAGAGAAGAAATTGTGAAAATTGCTGGAATATATTATGAATTCCCTGATGAAATGCATAGCAAAAGTGATAAAAGCAAAACAGAAAAATGTTACATGTAGAATAAAAGAACAATATGGATTTACCACAGGTCGATCTTGTATAGATAGATAATATATTTGTAGTACGACAAATCGTTGAGAAATGTGAAAATAAATCAAAAGATATTGGAATGTTTTTTATAGATTTAGAAAATGCACACCGTATGACTGTGTACCAAGAGCAAAATTATGGCATGAATTATGTATAGCAAATATTGATGAATCCCTAATTCAAGTAATACAAAAATATATAAGAACAAAAAATATCAAATAAAAATGGGGTCTTAGTTCTTTTGGAACCAGTGAAGGATTGTTACAAGGATGCCGCATGTCACCAACACTATTTAATAGTATATTACGATGCGAGGTTGGGAAGTGGGTTTTACAGAATCGAGGAAAATATTTAAAAACCGAGCGATTGCGAGGTTTTTAATTTTCGAGATTCTGTAAAACACTTCACAAACGTGTATTGTACATTATTTTTTGCGCGATGGTGTTTCCAAAATAATAAATAATAGTAAAATAATAACATATTTGTTGGAAATATTTGCGCTCATTATAAACAACTGACTAACTTTAACAGTGCCCATACTGGGCAATGTTTATTAGTTGAAACAGCAGGAGGCCTTGGGAACAATTATCATTAATAAAATGACCGCAAGTACGTATTTATTGTTTTATATTGTTTCAAATAAAGCGCAGTTCATTTAAAATGCAGTGACTTGTTTCATATAATGTATATTAACACCATTTTTCGGATATTTTTTGTATATACATTGTACGTAGTATACATAGAGGCCAGTGGTTTTACTTCCCGCATGTGGGTGTAAATGTAATATTAAATTATAGTTATTTAGCGACGATTTTTATTATTAATTTAACACTTCTCATTGAAGGATAAATTATATTTGAAGAGAAAAATTTTCGCCTAGACCGGGACTCGAACCCGGGACCCTTGGCTTTCCGGGCCAAGTGCTCTACCAACTGAGCTACCGAGGCGAGTTACGATATAGACGCAAATTTTTCTCTTATGTACGTTGTAATTCCCTCGCGCCAAATGCTTGAAACCATAGCTTCTATCTTTGCAAATGGCGGCTTCTTAGTTAAGAAGACATTTATTGGGAATTTAACACTACTTTATAGCCAGTAGGGCTTCTATTGACGATTTTTATTATTAATTTAACACTTCTCATAGAAGGATAAATTATATTTGAAGAGAAAAATTTTCGCCTAGACCGGGACTCGAACCCGGGACCCTTGGCTTTCCGGGCCAAGTGCTCTAACCAACTGAGCTACCGAGGCGAGTTACGATATAGACGCAATTTTTCTCTTATGTACGTTGTAATTCCCTCGCGCCAAATGCTTGAAATCATAGCTTCTATCTTTGCAAATGGCGGCTTCTTAGTTAAGAAGACATTTATTGGGAATTTAACACTACTTTATAGCCAGTAGGCTTCTATTGACGATTTTTATTATTAATTTAACACTTCTCATTGAAGGATAAATTATATTTGAAGAGAAAAATTCTTTTGGTAGAGCACTTGGCCCGGAAAGCCAAGGGTCCCGGGTTCGAGTCCCGGTCTAGGCGAAAATTTTTCTCTTCAAATATAATTTATCCTTCAATGAGAAGTGTTAAATAATAATAAAAAATCGTCAATAGAAGCCCTACTGGCTATAAAGTAGTGTTAAATTCCCAATAAATGTCTTCTTAACTAAGAAGCCGCCATTTGCAAAGATAGAAGCTATGGTTTCAAGCATTTGGCGCGAGGGAATTACAACGTACATAAGAAAAATTTGCGTCTAGATCGTAACTCGCCTCGGTAGCTCAGTTGGTAGAGCACTTGGCCCGGAAAGCCAAGGGTCCCGGGTTCGAGTCCCGGTCTAGGCGAAAATTTTTCTCTTCAAATATAATTTATCCTTCAATGAGAAGTGTTAAATTAATAATAAAAATCGTCAATAGAAGCCCTACTGGCTATAAAGTAGTGTTAAATTCCCAATAAATGTCTTCTTAACTAAGAAGCCGCCATTTGCAAAGATAGAAGCTATGGTTTCAAGCATTTGGCGCGAGGGAATTACAACGTACATAAGAGAAAAATTTGCGTCTAGATCGTAACTCGCCTCGGTAGCTCAGTTGGTAGAGCACTTGGCCCGGAAAGCCAAGGGTCCCGAGTTCTAGTCCCGGTCTAGGCGAAAAATTTTCTCTTCAAATATAGTTATTTAGGTTGGCAATCCCGAAATGTAGGAAGTTGAACCTGGTTGAACTTTCAATCATGATCGGCATTGCTGTAAGCAGGCTGTAAGTACGACAAAACGCACTATCGCGCAATATATATTTGTTTAGTAGAACGGTCACGTAAGTGTGCAAGAATGGGAATATAATTAACAGAAAGAAGATACGTATCTATATCATTTACTTTTTGCCGATGATCAGACAATTATATCTCAGGATGGACAAGATGCAAATTATTCTTGGACCAACGGATCTGTGCCCCCGTAAGAAATGCGAACTAAACACTAATTCCGTTTCTCCCTCGGTAAATTATTTCCCTCCCTGCATTCTTGCCTGTCTCTATTTTCTATCTCTCTCTTTCTCCCCTCCCATTACTCACAGTTTTGAGCTTTCTTGCGGGATATTATTTTTACCCACAGTCCAGCGTTGTCAACTTAGTATCAGTATGTTATGTTATATAGTTTGTAAATTATTATCATTAGCTTAATTCATAAGCATAAATTAGAATTCCTGTATAGTATCAGTATGTTATATAATATGTAAATAAAATCGTAGCATGTAGTAACTTCGCCATAGCCGGTCCCTAGCCCGGATGAAAAAGGAGGGTATATGACTGTGTGTTCATTCCTAAAATTTTATAATTTTGTTAGAACTTCAAGATTACGTTCCAAATCTAACCAAATAAGACAATGAGGTGAAGGAGAAGTATTTATGACGAAACATTTATCTTTAAAAGCAACATATGTAGATTCCCTTCACGTAATTTCCATTTAACCAACAAATATCCACTATTATAATTATATCCATTAATCGTAGAAATCAATCAGTGTCATTAGACTTACTTAAATTAAATATGAAGAAGTAATAATAAACCTTACATTATAGAAGATCCTAACACCGGGGGAAGTTTGGCAACATCCCTACTCGGTCAGTTACAGTGGCTTCTATTTTCGTAGTGGGAGGGGAGCGCGATGGAATGGGGTGAGAACTGACGTGTAATTTTCGAAGAACGATGCCAACGCTACAAGGGCGCAGATCCGTTGGTCCGACTATATATGTGTAATCAGTTGTCAACAACATATCAGAAATGGGGTTTGAAAAAAAAAAGTATTTAACAAATGACCCAGATGAATTATATATTGGTGGGGTAAAGATAAAGAAGATCTATAGTATTTCTGTTATTTGAGATCAATCATAGAGAAAGATGGAACATCAAAGAAATAGTAAGAAGGATCTGTAATGGAAGAAAAAACATAGGAATGTTAAACCCTATATTGTGGTGTAAAACAGTAGCGTCTTTTCAGGTGAAGTGAGTGAAGTGCCACTTCTAATTATATAGCAGTACAACTATTTTATTTATTATTTATTTATCTTTCTCTGACAAAAAATGTCTAACTATATGTCTATAATTTGTTAACATGTCTGAAGAAGGTACAGTGTACCGAAACAGCTGTCACTGAATTATATAATAAATATGAAAATCAAATAAAACTACGTTTTATTTTTATTTAATTAATAAATATGGATTTTCATCAAGTAAACACCAACTCAATTGATTAAGAAAATGTCTATTTTACGGCAGTTTCTTAAGAACAGTGGCTGCTGATAGTTCACATTGTGTCCGCTAGAGTATTCCTATCATAGTGAACTGAAATAAAATTTAATGGGTTATGTCTTTGACACTTAACAACTTTGCAAAAAAAAAAAAGTCTTCTCACAGTTGCTATGGCAACCGTAACGGCAACAGATATTAAGGATATCCAGACCATAGAGAACCGGTTCTAGACCTCTAAAATTCTCAGTGTGGTTGAAGATGTGGTGTACGTTTTAGCGAAACACGTCAGCGCTTAAATTGGATCTGTGTTGGACAAAGTACATTGTTTTCAATTGGCGCCACAGTATCTACATTTCAGATTTCGCTTTGGTTTGACTCAATGGTGAGCATTTTTGCAGCCTCGCGGAATAGAAAGCCAAAGCTCCTTGGTTCAACCCCCAGTCTGAGCACATATTTTGCTCTTCAAATATAATTTGTACATAAATTACTTAGATTTCTTAAAAGACAAATAGCATATAATTTCTCATTACACAAGGCTCGTTCAATGGCACTGCCAAGTCGTACACTCTTCATTTTAAAAAAATCTTGGTTTGATCAATACTCATGGTTATGCAGTAGTGTGACATTGCTAAAACTCTTTTGTTGGCCATGTTTTTTGTTTGGTAATAAATTTGGTGTCTGGAACAAACAAGGGTTTCGTGACTTTCAAAATGCAACGCGTGCTTAAGATAATAAGATTCTGAGGAACATCTGAAGTGTCATTTGTAATCAAAACTCTAAAAAAAATATGCTCTAAGGGAAAAAGCAAGACGGTGTACTGTTCGATTTAATGAATGTGTTTCTTTGAATCGACAAATCTTGAGCTAGTCATTAGGGCTGTACTATATTGAAATATGTCATCACTTCACCTATTTTTTCATCCACCAGCCACCACTAGTATAAAAAACGTCATTAACAGAACAAAACAACTAATTTATATGTCCATACTAGAAAGTATAACGTTATCTGGATCGGACGTTTGAACAACGGCACAACAACATGCCAACAGAATAACTGCAGTTGAAATGGATTTTTGGAGAAGAACTGCCAGAAAATCTTGACTGGAAAGAATTAGAAATACAGAAATTAGAAAATTCGTGAATGCAGAAAGAAGTATAATGGATGAGATTGAACACAGAAGACTATGGATACGCAAGAAGAATGCAGGATGGAAGACTACCAAAGGCCTATCTATTCATGGAAAATTGAAAGGAGCAGAAAAGGAAGAATTCAATGAGGAAATTTGTTATAACTGATGAAGAAACATAGGACAGAGAACGATGGAGATTTTTAATTAAGGTGAATTTGTGAATGTGCATTACGAACTCACCCATGGATTATTCCCTTGTCTCGGCGGAGGGGCCCAGTACCCAATAATCCAGACGTTAGAGCCAGGAAGCGTAAGCTGCTGTTCTATAAGAGGAGAGGGGAAGCGAAGAATAATCCAGAAGGAGCGGATGGGGTTCGTTAGTCCTGCAAGAAGCGTCATATAGAAAGAATGGGAAGACAACCGACTTGCAAAAAGAGTTAAGAAGATAGACCATTGGACTGGAGAAGAGCAAGAGGAAGACCAGCCAAGAGATGGATAGACAGTTGATGCACATCCAATACGTCTTCCTGCGAGGAGCGATTTTGGAAATAAACAGGATGAAAATCCTACAAATTTTGAATAATAATAATAATAATAATAATAATAATAATAATAATAATAATAATAATAATAATAATAATAATAATAATAATAATAATAATAATAATAATAATAATAATAATAATAATAATAATAATTATTATTATTATTATTATTATTACAGTAAAACTTGCTTAATCCGGAACGTGAATAATGCGGAAATCTGTCCAATGTGAACAAATTTATTTATTGGACCCGGCAAAATAATAGTAATTTTACATGTATTTATTTTGTATAAAACGGAATCTGTCCAACACGGAAACGGAAGAACATTTCTACACAATTCACGGAAAAAATGTTTATAAGGCGGAAAGATAGAGAGAGAAATAAATTAGTTTCCACTTCATTGAATTCCCGTTTGGCGAAATTAACAATAAGTGATGACTGATGACTCCTGCCTCCGGGAGAAGTAGAGTTTCTACCTATATCTGGAATTTTCTTTCGGCCCCATTGCACACAGGTTTTGCGAAATACAGGTTCATTTAACAAATATTTGGCGTGTGACAGCTGTCTTACAAATAACCAGTGCAATGTAAAATCTTAAATTATTTTAAGATCTGAGACCGGAAAAGTTAAAAACAGTAAACCAATACAAATACCTTGGAATCACACTACAGACACCAGGGACCACATTTAATATACATATCAAACAGAGAGCAATATCAGCTATTATGGCAATGCATGAAATAAAACAGCTTCAATCACTATCCCTGAAGACAGCAACAAGAATATTCAGAGCAAAGATAACCCCCGTACTCGCATACGAAATAGAAATAATATGGGAGAATCTTAAGATGTGACACCTGCAAACCCTTGAACACGTCAAAACAACATTTATAAAGAAAGTCCTTGGTGTCTCTAAGTTTACACCATCCAGGCTCACATACTTACTAACGAAGGAACCATTCCTAATAGAAGAAGTCGCTTCACACTGCTATTGCCATCTACTCAGGCATACCAGAGTTTCATTACGGAATATTTACAAAAAAGAAACAATATAGAAGATGAATTCTGCATTTCCAGCGCGATCCGGGTAGAAATTGGACAAGGGCGAACCAACAGATGAGGAGTGCAGTCAACAGATTCGCAGTACACGGCTTACTCTTACTTACTCACTGGCACTACCGAACCCGTAGGCTCATGGCCGCACGGACATAAGCTCTCCATACATCCCTATCCTGAGCTAATGTTTTCCAATCATTCCCTGTATAATCTACCTCCCTCAAATCATAATTAATGTTATTCTCCCACCTCATTCTTGGTCTACCAACTGGGCGTTTTCCCTCTGTTTTCCTACAAGACGTTTCCATGCACGTCTTTCATTCCCCATACGTGCCACATGTCCTGCCCATCGAAGTGTACGAGACTTAACTGTTCTTATTATATCTGGCTTCCCATAAATACCATATAGTTCATTGTTAAGTAGTCTTCTCCATTCACCTGTCTGTTAATTTCTCTTTGGTCCAAAAATTTCCCTAAGTACTTTATTCTCAAATACTCGTAATCTCCTTTCCTCCCTTAAAGTATGAGTCCATGTTTCGCATCGATATAACTGGTAGAATAATAGTTTTATATATTTTCAGTTTAACGTTCTTTGAAAGGACTTGGGACATCAAAAGCCTCTGTAATGCATAATAGCACGCGTTTCGAGAATTGAGCCTATGTTTAATTTTCGCAGTACACGGCTTCCAATACAAATTATACAACATAAACACCTTTCACACCTTATCCGAGAAATGTGTATGCAAATTATGCGGACTAAAGTGTTACAAATACCACGTTTTGAAATGTAAGAAGAACATAAAAACTGTAAAGGATCTCAGCACAGAACACTGATTCCAGTGCCTAATCTACTCTCATGCATACTTTTGCGCGTTTCATACTATTATTATAGTTTCGCTGCAATATATGACATACAGGACATCTAGAAATTATCATAAATAATGCCATAGCCAAACCTGCTCTACTATACGGAAGTGAATGCTGGACACTTCGAGCAAAAGAAAAATCCCGCATTAATAGTTCACAAATGAGATTCCTCCGATCACTGACTGGAGTAACATTAAGGGATAGAATGAAAAGTGATGAGATAAGGATGCAGTGGAATAGTAGGGAAATGGTTGAACATATACAAAATTATCAGATTAAATGGTTCCAACACGTCCAGAGAATGTCAAATTCCCGTTTATCAAAGATGATTTACCACCTCAACCCTAAAGGCAAAAGAGACCTCGGAAGACCCTTCAACCGATGGAAAGATCAGTTTTTGTAGTCGCAGAACGGGCATCATCACCCAATACTGCATTCGGAAGAAGAAGAAGAAATTGAATGCCACGAGTGATTTCCAAATTATCGATAAATTCACGACTCACTTCGTGAGTCGTGAATTTATCTACAGAATTTGGAAATCAAGATTGGCATTTGTTAGGACTATTTAACGAATAAAATTAAGCTGTTTACTCACAAATCATGGTTCAACTATAGTTATTTTAAAATATTTATATATGTAATGTAAACCGCGATGTTTCAAAACAAATCAGAAATGTGAGGTTATGTTCATTGACTGCTGCTTGATCATATTATTTATTGCCAAATAAGATCGCAATATTGTAAGAGTGCACCCAAGTGGAGAAATAATGAAACACATCAAACTATATATCATAATCAACATTACGGGTTATTCATTTATTTTTTTAGTAAACAACTCAGTAAAGTCAAGGAATCTTTTCATTATCTGCTATATTCAATGTATTTGTTGGAGAAAAATAATGCTTTGACCTGATCAGAACATTAAAGAGGAGGAGCTTTCTTTATCACAAAAGCAGGAGCTGATAATGAGAAATCGATAAAAAGCGAGGTGAAACACGACTGTCATTGGTTGTAAAACAACATTCATTGAAACGTGATTGGTCATTGACTAGCATTTGTGGCATGAGTTAAATAGTCATAAGTAACATTACCTCCACAGTTAATGCAAAAAAGCACATTCTAGAGAGGCGAAAGAAGAGGGAAGAAATCCCATCGGACTTCTCACCGACGCCATTATAGACTGGACCTGGACAAATAATAAGTAAAGTAAAAAAAAATAAAAAAGAAGACGTTCGCCCGAGTGGGTATTAATTATATTTAATCTATGCTATATTCGTTCAGTGTTTTTGTGTTCTTTGGGCACTTCGGTATGTGGTACTGTTCGCATCTGTGGCCACACAAAGCACATATACATTTTTGATTTGGGCCGTGGTACTTATTGTTTTCACACACTTTGTGATGAAAACCGTGCACGGCATAACGTGTCACAACATGTCGCTGGTCCTGGTTAGCTCCTCTCTATCATGGCTCCCGTAGCATAGAAATCAAGGTCTGTCTCCCTCTTCTTCAATTTGCTTCGGTGTACGAGTTCTGTGTAGGGGCCGGTAGTTGGCAGAAGGTGTTTCATCCTCAGATCTTTTGCATAGAACGACTTTCTTGCAAGTTCATTTACAAGTCTCGACGGGGTTGTTTTCTCCACCCTTACAGCCACTTTAAGGAAACGTGCCTTAACCTTCTCTATCCTTTCGAGATCGCTAAGTGACAGTTCCCCCATATAATGTCTATGCCGTATGTTATGATTGGAGATCTCGTTGTATCGAATAATGTCATGGCAGTGGGTAGTGATAGTCGAGCTAGACTTGTATGCTGTAGATTGCTCTTGTGGCTGCTGCTGTTTTCTCTTGTATATGTTGGTTGAATGATCGCAATGTTGTTTGGAGTGTCATGCCTAGGTACGTGAATTTGTTAACTGCCTTTAGTGGTTCGTCATTCAACATTAGCATATCTTCTTCTGTGGCTCTTCCTCCTCTTCTAAATGCTAGTTGGACTGTATTTTCTGGGTTGATGGTGAGTTTATTTCGTCGACCCATTGTTCTAGTTCCTGTAGTACCGCCTGCAATTCTGTTTTGTTTGGACTTCCTAGGATCATATCGTCCGCGTACATGATATATGTCGTTTCCTGCACGTTTTCCAGTATGTCGGTGATACCGGACGTTACTGAATTGAAATGGAGTGGGCTCATGGGATCCCCTTGTAGGACACCATTGGTCTGATGGATTGCATTTGATGTGTCTATTCCATCATCAATTTCGACGAGATTGTATGCCAGGGTGTTTTCTATTATATTACTGAGCAGATGAGTTTCCCCTATCATATGCTTGAGGTTGGTGATTAGTTTGAATCGGTCTATCAGGTCGAAAGCCTTTTTGTAGTCTATGAAGACTGCATTGAATTTGCGTTTTGGTCTCCGTAATGCTGTTTCTATCTCATCCACTTAGTTGCACGTTGAGTGCTCCTTTCTCCCACAAAGCCGAACTGGCATTCTGGTATATATCCAGCTAATTCTTCCTCTAATCTGTGAGCCAAGATCGTTGTGAAGATTTTGAGTAAGTTGTTTTCTAATGCGATACCTCGGTAGGATTCTAGGTCTTCCCTGTCTCCTTTGCCTTTGTACATCAGTTTTATTTTTGCTGTTCTCCAGCTATTTGGGATTGTCCTTGTGGGTATACATTCATTAAGCAATATGATCCAGAAGAGTAATAATAGGTCTTGTGCAGCTTTCATGTGTTCGGCTTGTATGTTGTCAGGCCCTGGGGCTTTCTTGTTTTTCATCGAGATCACTGCCTTCTGGACTATCTCCGATGTCATTTGAAGAGTGTATCCATTTCTGTGATCTTGGGTGTTGGTGATATAGGCTTCTTGGTGTTCATTTTATTCAGGATACCGTTGAAGTGTATTCTCCATGTTGTTATGGGTATCTGTCTTGGTTGTACCACAGGTTTTCTATTTCTTAATGCCAAGAAGGGGTTTTGTTTAGTTTCTTCTGCTATTTTCTTGGCTTCCTGATCTAAGAACTCCGTTTTCTTTTGTTTTAGAAGTTTGTATTTCTTTTTTTGTGCGTAGTGTCTAAGGTCTTTCTCGCTTCCGTCGATTCTAGCCTTATGTAATGCTAGCACTGTTTCTTTCCTCTCCGTATAGCAGTCTTTGTTGAACTATGGGTGGACCTTCTTGGCTTGTTTGGTATGATGGAATTTTGTATAATGTTGTTAGCTAGCAGTACTGATTCTTTAATTTGGCCATTTGTAAATAGATCTATTGCTTCTTGTATTTTGTCATCACATTTAGTTAGCTGTGTTGTGTTTAGTTTCCTGCTTTGGGCGCCGTTCGTTCGGTTCTTTATTTCTGCGCGTTGTGTCTTCTTTATTATGAAGGTCGTTTCTATGGGTATGTGGACAAATGCCAATCATAAACTGAGACATGTGGTGATCAAGCATAGAGAACCGAACAAGCCAGGGATTAGTTGAACTATAATAATAATAGTAATAAATGCACACTAATGTGCATACAATATTATATTACAGAACAGAACTGTGTGATTCACCTCTCTGCGAGCAGTTCATAGTGTGGTAGGTATCACACGGTTCCCCACATCTCTCGCATACAGAATCAGGTCCAGGTTGGTGGTATCCCTTTCTTCTACATATTCCGTGATGGAACCCATGCACAGAAAATGTTGTGTCTAAAGTCATAGCCCGCACGCTGCCAATCAGTAGATGTCATTGCAAACGTGTTATAGAACTCTGCCGGGACTTCTTCTCTCTTCTCCTCTCGTTCCCTTAAAACTGCTTGAAGACACTCCGTGTATGGCAGTAACATTTTAAGTCTTAGGCCTTCCAATAGAAAGGTTTCTCTAGCTAATACATATACTAATCGGGACGCCGTGTACTTAGTCCGAACGCTCTTTTAAGGAATATCGCCTTGAGATTCTTTAACTCTGCTAACTGTTTTCTTGTTAGATGTTCCCAAATTAGTTCCAAGCCGTATGTGACAGTCGAGAGTACTTTGACATTGAAGAGTTTCATTGCAGTTTCTACCGATATCCTTTTCAAATATTTGATATAATTTATACTACGTATTGTCGCTACCATTCTTTCTTTTAGATGTATAGAGAATGATCTATGATCAAGGTAGCGATACATGTCTACCATCACAAAATATGCAGAAACACGTCCTACCACGATGCCAACGACCACTGCATATGCTAACTATGTGGAGAACGCTGTGAAAAATACCATAAAAACAAATGCAGAAACAATAACAAATCGCTTTGTGACTATAGCAAAAACTAAAGAATTAAACTCCTATGCACGTTAGTGCGCTTTCCAGTTATTAAATATTTTTATCAAAAAAGACTCCATCCGGTTCCATATGATCTAGACTTGTATATGAACTGGCACGGGAACTGACTGTAGTTGACAGCTGTTTGCGCTGCCCAGTGTGCCTTTTGCTGGGACTGTTATTTGTCCCTTGACGGCGAATTCGCGGGTGTGTGCAGTATTGGGTTTCGCTGTTTTCCCTAGCCTATACGGCGGTTATATGGGGATTGATTCTATTTTAGCATATGCTATTGATATAATGTGGATGTTTGATTCCAAGGCAGATAGATCTCGCTTAATTGGGGCATCGTAAACCGTGTCGCTGATAACTTTCAGGACCGGAATGAGCCACGCCAATCTGCGCTGGCCCCTCTGATCTTGGTTATTTCATGCTGAATACTACGGGTGGTTTAATGTGTCGAATATGTTTCTATGTGTAGTACGCCATTGTAGAAGGTGTCCTATATTGCGTACTATGGGGTTTCCATGATCATTTATATTTCGGAGCATGGATGTAACCCTTTCAGTTATGATAGTATCAATATATGGTACCTTCGTGGCCTCATGCATCTCCGTTATCCTTGTGTAACGCGGTGCCGAAAGTATAATTTTGATACATTTGTTCTGCAATATCTGAAGTTTCTTTTTGTGGCATTTCGCAAGGATACTCAGAGATTCGCAGCCGTACAATAGCATACTACGGATCACGGCCACGTATAGAGTGACCTTGATCCTTCGGGACAGGAACGTGGGCGAACCCTGCGGCATGTACTTACTCGATTCTCTACATATCGTTCTCTATGCTACATATGACTTTCATCACGAGATATGCAAGAAACCAGGTTTTCACCAAGCGGACGAATATTGTGCGTGTTCTCTGTGCGGATGTAAATGCAGCCAATACCATTTAGAACTGTGTACAAAAGGACAAAAAGCTTAAACGCTTACAGCAGGAAAGTATTTTAATGCACATTTGTGCACAATTCTACTTATTATAAATATTTTAAAGAAGATACCATCACACTGGCAGGAAGTCCTCTAAAGACAGTCAACAGGTACAAATATCTAGGTATCACCATGCAGACCACAGCGACATCCTTCAGCATACATGTCCAAGACAGTACAGCTAGCAATAAAAGCGATCTACAATATCAAGAACCTTACAAAACTAACAACAGACACTGCAATGACACTTTTCCACACAACGATAGCCCCCATAGTTACATACGGAATCGAGATCATATGGCAGAAATTAACAGTCAGTGACCTCAACAAAATAGAAAAAGTGAAAGCAAGCTTCATGAAGAGAATCACTGGAACTGGAAAATCTAGATTAATTTATGAACTTATGCGAGAAACATATTTCATAGAAGACATCAGGATAACATACCTCCTACCATCTACAGAACCATATCAAAAAGCAGTAAAAGTGAGGGAACAGAAACGGAAGGAAATAAATGAGGAATTTTACACTTCCAGTGCCATGACAGACAGAAACTGGACAAGAGAATGTCAGACACTGAGACACGTTGTAACCAGACTAGCGATACATGGCTTTCATCACAAGGTCTGCGAAAATAAAAAATTCCACCAGCCAACTGAAGACTGCAGATGTGCATTGTGCGATGATAAGTGTAAACTTTATCATATCACAGAGTGTAAAAACAGAACAAAATCAATTAATGAATACAGCAAAGAGTGAATGCAAGTGATCAGTGGAAAAGAACGTAAAACTTTCGAAACTAATGCTCTTCTGAGTGCTCCTTTATATTATTATTAAGGGAAATAATATTCAACGACGTTTGCTGCGCTGATTCTCTATGTTTTTTTTAGCAATAGAAAATAGAATGTGTTTTCCTTGCGGTCTGTATCTGTATGTTCTTTGATATTCAGCATAGTCAAACATTTTTCTGTCTGTTGTGTATGAAATAAGCTTGTAATTATTGTGGTATATTATTTCCAATGAGATAAGTTAAGGACTATGTGGATGTTCTTGTATGACGTTTCAAGATTGTTACATTCTGTCGATATAATCTAATGATATTTCGGTGTATTGTTTTTAATAACTAACAAAGATGCCAAACAGCAATGCTATCAATTCGTCTGAATCTACTGATAACATAGATGATGAATCGTGCACAATATTTACTCTGGAACCAAAACCCAATCTTATGTTTTTGCCGGACGACTGTCTTATAGCAATTATGAAATACTTGGGACCAGTTGAACTAAATGTTCTTAGCAAAATTTCAGAGCGCATAAATCATCTAGCATCTAACAACAGTCTTTGGAAGAATATAGATTTCAGGCCACACAAACTATCGTCATCTCATTTAAAAGAATATGAAAAATATTTCAATCATAGTACAACATTTATAGCTGTTCAAGGATTTGCTTGTGGATGTTATAGAGGTCAGTGGAGAAGATCAGTAATTACACCTCGGTTGCTTGACATGCTTACATCTAAATGCATTGAGTTGGAAACACTTATTATGGAAGCAGTGAGTTTTGAGTTAACCATATCAAACTTTCCATCAACTCTTAGGTATCTTTCTTTAAAGGAGAGTATTGTGATAGGAAGTGATAACAGACTTCATTATTTCCAAGGAATACATAATGTGATGCCTCATTTAAAGGTGCTTATATTAAGTAATTGCCAATGGGTGGCCTCTCATGATTTTATGGCAATTAGTAAATGTAATAATTTGGAGGAACTAAGATTGGATGGCTGTCGTCAATTAGGAGATTCTGTTGCTTACATTAGTCTGGCTGCTAGATTTGGCTTCCAATCACTCAAAATTCTTGACCTCAGGAACACTAGCATGGGTGATAGTGATGTAAGTAGTTTTAGTCACACACTTACACTTGAAGAATTGTACTTAGAAAAAAGTCTGTCACCAATTAGCAAAGTGTGCAACAACAAATGTGATGCTTCATGCACAGACATGTTAGTGGATGTTGATTTCACAGAAACATCTGACACTATTAAATTGAAGAAATCTTCAGTGGTACCATCAAGTGCTGCATCTTCTTGGATGTGCTTTTTTTCATCACCTGATTGTACTAGAAATTCACCATCTTCTTCGCATCAATCAAATAAGATAGAATATAAAGATGGACACATTTCTCCTCCTAAAATAAGTAATAATGAGAAGGAAGCAGTAAATGGTGATACAAGTGTTGCGGACATATCCACATCACATGGAAATTTAGTCCACTTAAAATCAGGATCATCACATCTTGAAATTTCACAAAATCATAGAGGGATGAGGAAAAGGCGATCTAGTGCATCAAAATCTAGTAGTGATAATTATCAGTCTAATGGTAAGCATACAGACATCTCCAATACCCTAGATTCGGTAAGTCAGTCTGTCAATGAATCTTCGCATAAAAATATAGTTTCTGCAAATGAAATTGAGTGCAATACAAAATCCAAACGGCAGTGTAATGAAACTGACAACATTCTTATTAATGATGAAGTTCCTGGATGCTCAAATAATGAACAACAAATGATAGATTCATCATCCTCAAATCCCATTGTCGATGCATCAACTATTCCAAATTCTAGCTCAGATTGTAACAATCGAGATTTTAGAAAAACTTTTAGTTTTACTTCACATATACAATTCCAGACGACTCCAGTTAGTTCCTCTTCTAATAATGAGAGATATAATCTCACTTTTTATAATATTACAGATGAATCAATCATTTCTGATACTTGTGTTATGTCATTTGTATTAAATGAGAATGAAGATGAGCGTTTGGGCTATATCCGCATTATATCATCTCAAGGCTTGAATGCCAGGCCGCAACTTCGTACTCTAGTGTTGAGAAATTATAGAATGATAACTGATACTTCTTTACAGTATTTGCTCAGATTATCAAGTCTACGTTACTTAGATGTCTCAGGCACATCTGTTACTGAAGATGGTGTTCTACAGTTTATTTTGAAAAGACCAGAAGTCAACATTGTTAGTGATTTTCACGATCTTGTATAAATTATAGATGGTGTAAATGTTATTTCTAAAACAAGATAGAAATTGGCTATTCTAGCACAAATGACTTGATAGAAATTGGCTATTCTAGCACAAATGACTTGATAGAAATTGGCTATTCTAGCATAAATGACTTGATTGATATTCATGTCACCATTGGCCATAGGTTAAAAACTATTTTGATTCTTATCTTGAATTACTTTTCATGCTGCCAAAATGTGGATGAGGTTACCAATTAGACTCAATTTTCCATCTAACATTCTTATGCCACTGATGCACTGAACACTTTTCAACCATTTATAATGTTTTGTACTGTTTTAAACATTTTGGGACCATTTTATAAACATTTCTTATGATTTTTAAATATTTATAAATCATGCAAATATTGTAAATCTAGTTCTACAGATGCGCAAATGCTTTATGTAACATCCGCTAGGTGGCTCTCAAATCGGAGTTATCACCATTTGAAAATAATTCCAAACCATATTTCAAGAAATTAACTTCATTTTGTTAGATTCTGATGGGACAAATTAGTGTATGTAAAATTAGTTTATAGTTTATTAAATAATGCATGTAATTTGTTTTGTTAGGTTAGGAAATTGGAAGTTAGTTACGTCCATTTTTTTTTTTTTTTTAGAGTTTGGGAATATAGGCTATTCCAAAAGGTGGTAACACCAACTTCAGAGCCATCTATTGGAAGCGACATTAACCATTACAGCAACTCACCCATGCGCACTGTGATTCTGTAGAACTTAGAAGAATTCATGTGAGACTAATTGTCCACAAAATGTTTTCCTACTATTGTGACATAGTTTGATACTACACAATTTTTGGAACATGCTAGTTTAGTAGTTAACAATGAAATGAATACGTTGTTAACATGGCTCCTTAGCCTTTAATATGTTACATTACAGAAGTTACCATTATTTTCAAATTGTCATCCTCAATGGATCAACATTTTTAACATTCAATATTATCACAATTGAGGTTATGCATTAAAAATGTTTTAAATAATAAGTAATTTTTTTTATCCATCTTCAATTAGAATTTGTTAATTATTAAATCATGAAACATGTTTTGAAAGACCTTCGTGATGTAATAATTAACAATTTTTAAAAATAAAAATCAGTTCTAATTGAGGACATGGATTAAAAAAAAGGTACTTATATTATTATTTAAAACATTTTAACTTAAATGGAGTTCAAGACGACACCAATGTCAATTAAACCAGCATAGCCAGCAGATAAAAATCAACATTCCATTTAAGTTGGCAGTCCTGTGTTGAATCATAATTCATAGTTTTTTGCCACCAATCACTAATGTTAATAGTTTATGTTTGAGGATTCTATGCCACTGTGCCACCTACATAAATTCAAATAAAAAAGCAGAAAAACACAATTTATTGTTGTAGTATGTGCATAATTACCTGAGAGAAATATGTATGTTGATTTTCCCCCCCCCCCAAAAAAAGGCAAGGAATGCCTGAAAATGAAGTGAGAAATCAGCATATTTACAAAGTAAATTATGTATTAATCAATGCTCAGACAGTGTAGGCAACTTATCACAAAAACCTGCTAACAAACAAATGTTAAACTAAAATGGTGTATACTTACTCGCCAATTTTCACACCCTAAGTGGCCCAAACTAACAATAACTTGGCCCATTTTCTCACCCTAACTTGCCCACTAACATAGGTGGACTCCTGGGATAGAATCCCTTTATATATGAGTAAACATGTTGGCAATTGGCTCTAGCAAGAATGTGTATTATCACATTGGCCAACATGACACTAGCAGTCACTTGTTCTCTGATCGAATATTCAAAGGTAGTATGGTAGCATAGAATAGCCTCACATTTTTTAGATTATTTCTATCTTCATTTTTTTTTGGCTATTTTGCATATTTCTGACCAGAAGCTATATATATATATATAATGGAATAGCCTATTGTTAAGCCATAGTCTCTCCTTTGTAAGGAGTTACTAGACCAAGTTAATTTTTAATTATCTTATTTGCTCGGTAGATGTCATGGATGGTATGCGGTCAACACACCGACCCAGTGAGACTTCTAATGGGCAACTAAGGTATTACTAGGACATTGATGTCGGTAAATTTTGCTTAGAGGCCTCTTTATTCAGGTTTAAGAATCTTTTACAAGCCTGAAAATCTTCAGACTCGGGACCCACAGCTTAAAGTCCCTCCCAGAGGACTTACTCCTTGGATTTTTCCATTCTAAAAAATCCATTGACCCCGGCTGGGTTTGAACCCACGATCCTCGGAACTAGAGGTAAGGAACATAACCACTAGTCCACCATGGCGACATATATATATACATACATATGTAGTGGTTAGGCAATATGCTACAAGCCGGAAGGTTGAGGGTTAGAGTCCCTGTGGAGTCAGGATTTTTAAACTGATCGCAAACCTTCTGGTGGCACTATGGCCCTGGAGTCAACTCAGCCCCTAACGGAAATGAGTACCAGATGCTTATTCTGGGGGTAAAGGTGGCCGTCATGCATGGCTGACAACCTGGCTGACATCAATTGTCCTGAAAAAGTGGGAGCCTTAACCTCCTACTACCCCAAGGGCCCCCTGAGGCCTGTAGTGGGATCATTTTACTTTATATATATACACTCTGCACATTTATCAGGCCGCTAATAAAACACTAAAACAGTAGTTTGACTGTTCTTTGCTCTTTTTTAATTGTGGTATCAAGCCATCTGCTGTAGCATCCCCAAAATATATATGAAGATGAGTAGAACACTTTTTTTTCCCTATTTCATTGAAAATATAATAAAAGAGAAAAATAAAAGTTTCAGATTGTAGTACACATATCTGTAAACAGGAAGAAAACAAAAGCCAGTTAAATTACTGAAATTCTGCAACATTGCCGTGTGAAGTAACATTATGAGGCAAATTATCAATATTACATAATTCAATCCAAAATTTTTACACCTCACCTCTTAAAAATATTGTGATCAATGCATTATTGGGTTGGCTTTTGGAATTTTGCACGTATCGACAAAAGTTGGGTGTCGCCTTGTATGATAAAAGGAAATTCATGAGCTGGCGACTAACGAATTGGTATGCACATGAAGAAATTTCCTTGTGTGTTCTATACCTCCATTCTAAAAGAATCTCTCTCTCTCTCTTTCGAGCCTTTCATTCGAGAGAAGTCTATAGACTGGCATCCATATTATTTCTGTTCTCTCATATATAAGGAAGTACGAGGTGTCTGTCCAGTTGCTCATGTCCAAATTGTGGATGAGTAAAATTGATCTAAGTGCAGAGATGAGTAGATGTGTTGAGTGAAGACTTAGTGAGTATGAAGAACAGTTTATAAAATAAACATTGGAGAAATCTTAAACGAGAGTCACTAGAAAGTTTTGAGATGTGCAACAATGGGCCATAATAGAGTTTCCATACCTATCACATCTTTTCAAAGAACTCTCCAGCACATTCTATACACCATTACAACCTCTGGAACCACTTCGGGAAGCAGCTATGCCACTCGATCTCAGACATTGCACTAAGCTCCTCCCTGTAGGCAGCAACAACATCAACATCTTCTGGGCTAGGAAATTGGTGTCTGCGCATGTGGTTCTTCATGTTTGGGAACAGGAAAAAGTCGCAAGGGTCTAGGTCTGGACTGTATGCTGGATGAGACATTAATTTCACCGGTGTCTTTTCCAGAAACCTAATTGTTGCATTGTCCAAAGAGGCATTGTCACGGTGGAGCAGTATTCCCTGCAGTTAAGTCCTTGGCCACTTCTCCTGGATCTTGGAGAAGTCTTTGGGGAGACAGACTGCTTCTTACCATTTAGCAGTAATTGTCCTCTGATTCTCTAGCACAACTATAGCCACATGACCACTTGTTGAGAAGAAAGTGGCCACACTCCTATGCCTTTTGACTTGGTCAAAAGCTGCTAATCTGGGAAGACCCCATACCAATGATTGGTGCTTTGTTTTGGGTTCATACTGGTAGATTCATGTTTTGTCACCTGTCACTATGTCTGACACCCAGTGGGATTCCCCATTGTTGAATCTCTCCAGCATTTCTCTGCACCATTCCACTCTAATGTGTTTCTGCTCTGTCCCCTCAAATGCTTGTGTGAGTCGCTCAAGTGTTAGTGACTCATTTAAAAACCGCACTTAAAATTCATAGCATGAAAATGCTCCCTCTCAAGCTGCATAGAACACTTTTGATTTTACCATGCACAGACTGCTTCACAAGGGAAAAAAATTGTTTCTACCTGCTATGGTTTTGACATTCGAGGGTTGGGCTTTCAAATGGTATATTAGTTTTATTGCATTCCTGTCGCCATGCTGTCTTGTCTCAAAAGTTAGCTAGTGACTCTCGTAGCAGCAAATTATTTGTGTGAATATGGTGAAATATTGTAAAATAAATAAATTAATAAAATTTTGTGAAGTTAATTTAAAGGAACTTGGCCTATACCTAAATACTGCTACCCACGTGACAATATGTATTTCTCACCAACTAATTTTGGAGGCATCATCGGAAAAACTGCACTTAAACTAGCGTGAAATATTTTCAAAGTCCTATAGAACAACAGTGCACATGCGCCAGAGTTTATAGAGCCAGCGATAACCCACAATCGAACCACATCGATTATCATCCTCGATTACTCTCCGTTGCTATGAAATTTAAATGACCAATATTTGCAATAAATCCCCAAATCTATTTTAAAAATATATATTAATATTAAAATTACCAAATATTTATTAAAAATGGGTGTACACTTACTTATCACTCCCCAGCACTAATCCAACCAATGATAACCCAAAACAGCGATGGAAAAATCATAGACTAAGTAATATACTCTGTGGAGAAAATAGCAGTTAGCATCACAATATTGTCTAACAGTGTTATAATATTGTAATTTGCATATTATATAAATACTTTAAAATTGTCTAATAAGGTTATAAAAATTGTTTGAAAACGTTAAAAAATATTAAATGTTAGTAAATACAGAAGAAGAGCTTTAGTTTGCAACAATATAACTGAAAAATCAAGCGCTAGTAGAAGTGCAGTTGAGCCGCATCATCAGCTAAACTCTGACTGAAGCCATGTTGACGGCTCAATTTCAACAGTCGGAGTTTAGCAGATGATGGAGGAGGTTGCCTCTGAAATTAGTTGGTGAGAAATATATATTTTTATGGGGTGAGGTGTAAAAATGTCCTATTCAATTTTGTAATATTACAGAATTTGATTAGTGACCTGATATGTATGTGGTTTTTAGTCTGAAGATAATAAAATAAATAACAAAAAATTAATTAGAATATAGTACTGAGTGCACCTTTAATGTATTATGGGTAGAGCAGGATTGCAAATTTACAGGAATTAGATGTCACTGTCCCGCCCCGTATCGGAGTGGTTAAGGCAGGAAGCCTTGGCGCAGAGCTACGGGACTTGCGCTGGTTCGAGTCTCCATGGGGGAAGAAATTTTCTCATGGTATCTCAGCCAGTATGGTACCGGTGTTCACCCAGCATCGTGAGGCATTTGGGTAGCTACAATACGTAGCGACTCCAGGTTGAGAAAACCAGCAATAACGGCTGGGGGACTCGACATGCTGACCACGTGTCACCCCAACACTGGCTGCATGATCATCTACCTCTGTGATTGACACGTGGATGTGAGACCAGCAGCCGGCTGGTAGGCTAAGGGCCTTTTAGGCCTGTTGCTCCAGGAGTTTTTTTTTATGTCACTAGCTAAATTGGCTCAGTATTCTGGAGGGATACACACCAATAAAGTGTAGTTTTATCTTAAAAATACTTTTTTAAATTTGGTAGTTTAGAGACATTTGATGCTTTACATAGCAATGGTGTCATCTAGGAACTTTTGAATATACTCTGTGCGAACATGGCATGGTGATTCACAATGAAAATAACTTTTACACACAAAAATTCATTGCTCTAGATTCAACTGCCTGTTCATATTGCTAGACAATACAGTACTGCCGAGTGCTGCTGCTAGCAGATGTGCATGCTCAAAGGCAGCTGGTAATGGTGGAAACTAGTAAGAGCTTGGGAGAGGCAAAACGCTGTGTGCCCCTTAGGTTATAAATTAATCCAAAAACAGGATACTGATGTCAAAAATCAGATCATATATTTGACCTGGGGGATTGTTAACTCATTTAGTATGCAGTATTGACCAAAGAAAGTGGTGTTCTTTGTTGGTAATTATTGTAATGTTAACTATTGTTTATTGTTGCCAACTTGTTTTAAGAAACTGCTCCAATAAAAATTAAGAGTGAAATTATAATAATTTGTCAAAACTTTTCACATGATAAAATCATATCAACTCCATGTGGAGTACAAATATAGTTGCAATTTCTATGTGATATTCAGGTCATGTGATCATCTTGAAGTTACAGTTGCTGATTGGTGTCAAGAAGGTTTAAATAAATAAATGCTGAGTCATCGGCTAATGACTCATAAATGAAACCTATTCTAGCATGATTGTAATATGTTAATACACTCATGCAAATCATCTGAATTAATTTTTTAAGAAAAAAAGTTTGAAGAGAAAAAAATATGCTCTGACTGGGGTTTGAACCCAGGACCTTTTGCTTTCTGTGCAAATGCTCCTGAGAACTCCAATCTAAATGCAAATTTTTCTCTTATATACACTGTTAATTCCCAAAACCATTGCTTCAATCTTTAAAATGTCTTTAAAAAAAATGTCTGCCTGAATTGGGACTTGAACCCAAGCTTTATGCACTGGTGCTCTTTCCACTTGAGCTACCCAGGCAATTTCCTGTCCTGACACAAATTTTTCTCTCTTATAATCTTGTGTCCCCTTAGGAGTGAAACTTCATTCGCAGTACGGTTTGGTTGCTTCTAAATCAAGAAGACTTTATGATAGAATTTTTTACACTAAAAAATTAAACTATACATATTTTATTGCAGTAATATGTAAATTAATACACTCAGGGAAATTGCCTGAATGCCAATTTAAAAAATAAATTGCCATAATTATATATTTATTAGGGACATGTTTCAGTTTTGACAAGGAAAACAAAATTAAGATTTTGGCAGACGCCAAAAAGTTTGAAAACCCCTTAATACAGGTTATATGCTTACTAAGTAATAATATACAAGGTCAGGAGTTTGTGTCATGAGAAAGCAATAATTCTGTTACATTCTGCAAATCTCTGATTAATGAACAATTCTCTTAAGGTGTAGTAACATATACTATTTATGTCTTAATAGAAGAGTGATATTTTACAATGGCAAATTCTTCTTTTCAAGGAATTTTCCAAGGCAGCATTAAAGAATGCATCTTAAAATTGTTGACATTTTATGACTAGATTATTTTTCTATTTTGTGTATTTGGTTTTATTTAATTAGTATTACCAAAAGTAATAGTACTTCTTAGAAAAAGAAGATATTGGTATGAAAATATATTAGGAAGTAGTAGTATTATGAGTAGTGCCCGGATTTTGATGAAATGTCATCTTTTTTATGAGTTGTCAGAGACGATGCAGATTAATAATTAAGTGCATTGTGCAATAAATATGTTAGATGTATGAGGTTTTTATAGGTCATTAAAATGCATTTTTTCATACTTTTATACATCAGTTTTTAAATAATCTATGGTTAAATGGTTTTGCTATCTTGTTTTTTGTATTCAGACAAGTCAGTGAGAAACCACAATGTGTTGCCTCAATATTAATGTGAAACCACTGTGTTCTGCCTCCACGTGGATTAATTTGGGATTTCCCCTTCAATGCGGGAATCTTTCAATTTGTAATATTTCTGTTTGTCTAATGAGAGTAGCGTTTCTGTATGGTTATGTTGATTTTCATGCAGTGCAAAATGCCAAAACAAAAAGTGTCTAGTGCTATCAGTTTAAGACAGTATGTAACAGAATTTGGTGCGAACAAGTATTTTCTTCTGAAGGGAGTGTATTATTTTGTAAGATGTGCGAAATTAAAGTCGCTGCAGATAAACGTTTCACAGTACATCAACATATTGGGCTCGAGGAACATTTGTGGGCTCTTAAAAATGTGAACAAAAGAAAAGTGTCTCAATTACTGTTAAAACAAATTGCTTCCACATCAAATAACAAATTATTTCTATATTTTAAAGAATTACATGAAGTGTGTGTCATTGCAAATATTCAACTAGAAAAACTAAACAATTCTAAACTATGTGATTTCCTTGAACTCCATACGTCATACTGTTCCAGATGAATCAACATTGCATAAAAATTATTTAATAAAATGTTATGAAAACACTTTTAAACCTCATAAAACCGCATAAGCTGACAATCGCCGATCGTTCACTTTTCATAACTTAAGGATGACCATGGTGGTGTATTGCAGTGTTTAATTAATAACATTTCATATTAGTTTAATAGAAATGAGATTGACCTAGTGATAATTATTATTTTTTAATTATTTTATATTACTACTAAGAACAGGAATTGCTTTAGAATAGTTACCCCTATCAATAATAATTATTATTTCTGTTAGACCATTTCTAATTAATAAATTAATAATAATTAATTAGTTAATTATTATGAAATTTATAATTTTCATTGGGTCATTTTTTACACTTTTAGGTCATTTTAAGAGAATTTTAATGGAATATTATAGGTCTTTTTAAACATTTTAAGGTCATAAACATCCGGGCCCTAATTATGAGGTTCTCTTAATAACTTATAACCAAACTTATTAAGATATTGGTTGTTTCTGATTGCTAAAGACAGTAATTAATTATATAAATTTAAATACTTTTTATGGGAATTATTCCTGTTGTCTAACCACGGTTGGAATTTAGGCTATGTTTAGATTTAAGGACTCTTTCTGGTGCTTCATTATCATTCATCACCCATCATATCATTGTGGTAATGTAACTCTTAACTTCTGGGTGCTCTGATCTCAGAAGGGATTATTGTTCTGAGAATTCCAGAAATGTTGTAAGATAACCAAGTTGGAGAGGACAAAAAAAATGTTGCTAGCTTAACCAGCTACCGGTATACTGCAATAACAAGATATCCAGCAATTCTGCTCGAAGGAACTTGCAAAAAGGCAGATTGGATGAAATTGAAAAAAAAAAGCTTCTCATATGTGAAGCACAATTTTTACAAAATATAAAAAATCAACTTGTAGGAAAAATAGCCTGGGTCACTATGTTTTCAAATTTGAATCTGGGTTGTTTATTATAATCTCATCTGCTATATTACTGATAGATAACACAGAAATACATTCTTCCTTTCACATCTGAAAGGCATGTGGATTTATAATATTTTGTAAATTGGATCATTTATGATATATTACTAAACTGTTTAATTTTTTCTTTGTTCAATTCATTATATAATTCTAAGCCACTATTATCATGGACTAAGATATATGATATTTTCAAAATGCCAACTGTAGCTATAATTTAATGCAAGCCAATTGTATTATCGCCTCACTATTATGGTTGTCCGTTTATATAAAAGCGGGTACCGTGCGGCAATGCTTGACAATGATTACCATGCAGAATTATTATAGTTGGCATTTTTGTATTTAATTATATATAACAAGCTGCGGGGAAACAAAGCGAGTCACTGGACAACCATCATAGTTAGGTGATAATACTAATTTCTTTCCTTTTATATTCACAGTTACAAACAAGATTTTTTGAACAAACATTTTAAGATAAATATTTATTGAAAGGAATAAGATTAAATATCCGAAATTAAGAAGTTTAAAATTACCATTGACCTATAATGCTTTATTTCTATGTTCACTAAAAACAATTGTCAAACTAAACTAAGATTACGTTTACCAAAAAGAACTAAAAATGTTATTTTCAGCAATGGCTTCTGATAAATTACTGTAATATGGTAATGCACATTGGATTATCTATGTACTAAAAATGACCAACTACATGCATTAGGCCCTATATGCTTTAAGGATTTTCAAAACATGAAGTAAAACTTTCACTTTTGGTTCTCGTTTTATTATTTTATTTATTCGAGAACTTGCCTCATCTTTGAGCTCCAACCAATCTTAATAATTAACATGAGTTTTAAAAAAATACATAAATGACTAAGAACTTTTAGAATATCAGTTTGTAATACACATTCACTAGTTTCCCTTAATTAAAGTTCTCCATTGTTCTTTATCCTCTGTATCTTGATCTGTATACCAAATTTCCTCATTGAACATTGAATGTTATTCTTCCAGGTTGTACGTGGTCTTTCTTTTCTGTTCCTTCTTTAAATTTTCCCTATTTTATTATTTTTTTTATATTGATCTGATGATTGTACTTTGTATTTCATAATTTTTTTCTGAATCTCAGAAGTGATTGAGTTTGGTAATCAAATAATAATTCAAGGGAAGTATTTGAAAGTATTGAAATTTCCAATTTGTGGAGCTTTTGTCTTCAGTTGCAGTTCAGATTTTATCCATAGAGTTCAATGATTTTAAATCAATATTTATTTGAAGAACACAGCCACATTTTTTGTAAGTATTCATCTCAGAAGACAAGTTCTGTTGTCTCCATTTTAATGGCCTTCAACTCGGAAGGAAAGCTAGGCTTGCTCAACTCGAGCTGCAATATATTTTTTTTCAATATTTTCTAAATACTTTGATAAGATTCTTAGAGATTCTTTGATTTACATCTGATAGAGGAATGTGGTTTGTGTTTCATCCTCATTGTTATTTACTCTTATATGAGGCTGATTCGAAAAGTAAGTTTCAGTATTTAAAAAAAACACTATTGTGGGAATGTTTTTTACATACCAGTGAAAAGTATACCTTTTACTTGATTTTCAACATAATTTTTGTTTACATTCAAACATTTGTCATAGTATTGTTTATTTTTTATTTCACTCACCTCATACTTTATAACTCCTAGCATGCCCAAGGGTTTCGTCACATCCTTTGTGACATTCCCAATGTTGAGTCACGTTTACAACTGGCGTCTGGCTGCCTTCTATCCTGCAGACTGACCTCTAACGTCAGTTGTGAATGTGACTCAGCATTGAGAATGTCACAAAGGATGTGACGAAACCCTGGGTATGCTAGGAGTTATGAAGTATGAGGTGAGTGAAATAAAAAATAAACAATATTAAAAAAACCTATTAATGTTATTTCCTATCTACATAACTTAATTTGTCATAGTGCTTCACGAGCTTCAAAATCCCTTCTATGTACAATCTGCTGTCTGTGACTGTAGCTACATATTGATGCTGATCTTGAGTTCATCTGTTTGAAACTGGTGTGATGCAAGCAATTTCTTCATGTTTGGAAACAGTTGAAGTTGCTCAGAACCTAGACAGGATGATCAGAATCTCTCACTGGAACCATTTCAAGACGATTTGCTGGTCCCATCCCTGTGGTTTTTTGAGCTTCAGACACAAAACTCACCATAGTGTAACATTTGTGTCACCACTTCGTACAGAACAATCCGAATGATTTGCAGACATTTTTCTGAGAGTTCAGAAATTGTGAAATGGCAATTCTGTCTAACCACTTCATCCACTATTGCAAACAAGTCCATAATAATATAATATAATAATAATAATACTTTATTTATTCTGGCAGAGTTGAGGCCATAAGGCCCTCTCTTCCACTCAACCAGCACAAATACAAATAAATATTCGACAATATAGATATACACTATACTAATTATAAACAGTTAAAGATACAATAAATGTAGCAATGTAAATGTCATGTACAAAAAACATTTTATAGGGTAATAACAATAATGATACGATAATAATAATAATATAAATATGATACATTATACGGGAAACACCAATTAATATATATATCTTACACTGGATAATAATGAAGTCGAGTTTAGAGCAAATATAAATTTAGATTTCTTTTAAAAGATGCCAATGTCTCATTCACAACAGATGGCCAATCACTTCATTCTTCATCATAGTCGCTAGTGCATCCATATTGAAATTCACGATACCAACATCAGACAACACCTTCAGTCAAAATGCCCCCATACACTGCAATAATCTCACAATAAATTGCTGCTGCTGTCAATTTTTTTTTGCCCATAGAAACTATTACTCCACATAGGTCACACTTGGTGGGAGGTTCTGTTGTAGCAGAAATTTTAAACTCCTGTCTTAAAGAGAAATGGCTGAATACAACTACACACTGGCGGGAGAGTACTGAACCCATCTATACATTGGAACAAAGATGGCGATGTTACCACGGAGAAAGAGATCGGAACTTACTTTCCAAATCATCCTCGTATTTGTTCATTTCAAATATCCACATGTAGAGAAAAATTCAACATGATCATGCTTTTCTGGTTTGAATTAGAGTTAAGGGCATTTAGAGCTGAAGTGAATGGTTTATTGTTTTAATATACAATATTTTATAGGAACAAGCTGGTGTTTAATCTAATTTTCCTCATCAAAATCAACATAATATGAAAAGACAAACTACACTTATATATCCCTCTCTCATTGTTTTTGTAAAAATCTTAAAGTGTAACTTCGTTAAAGCCACCCTAGCTGCATTATAGGTGATCTGTTTAAAATAATTCAGAAACCTATTACTTCCTTGTGTAAATATGTATTTATTTAAGCATACAAATATTTACAAAAAAAATGAAATATGCAATAACACTATAAACATTATATGAAGTTTGTGTAGACCTATGAAAATGTTAGAACTTTAAACATACTTCATAAATGTATATCACAATTATTAAATATGCATTTACAAGTATATCCAATATACAGGGTGTCCCATTCAAACCTTCCACATTTTAATTAATCATAACTAACAAAGTATGCAGAATTATGAAATGAGGCCGGTATTAAACGAAAACAGAAACTCAAAGAATTTTCATTGTCACACACACTAAAACACCTCTATATGTGCACCATTAGTAGCACAAACAATATCAAGTCGTATTTGAATGGTTTATTGTCTGTGCCACATTCTGTCCAACATGTCCATTGGTACTGTTGCAATTGTGTCAAGGATAGAGGTTCGTAAATCTTCTTGTAGTGGAGTCACAAACACATGGCCTTTTACATACCTCCAGAGAAAGAAGTCCAGTGGAGTGACGTCTGGCAAACATGGTTTTATGTCATTATTGTCCAACATGTGACAGATGAATTAACTGCAACAATGAAAGAATTATTTGAGTTTCTCTTTCTTTTAATACCAACCTCATTTCATAATTCCGCTTACTTTGAGAGTTATGATTAATTAAAATGTGGGAGGTTGAATGGGACAAGGTGTATAGTAATTTGGAGGTAAAATTTATTATATTCATTATTGTCTGATTGTGATTTGCTATTAACATTGTTATAATATTGCTTTTTTTTTGGTTGTTATAATAATTTAAATTGTTATAAAATGAGTGAAATAGGATTTAAAGTTTTCTGTAAAATGACATTTTTAATCAGTATGTAAATAAATGTGTATTCTACAGTGAAAATTTTTTTTTCTCCCCCACAGAAAATAAAATTTATCAAAGAAATAAGTTACTGTTACATAGGTCATTTAAAAAATGATAATGGAGTATGCAGTTCATAGTATTCATGTGTTCTTTTTGTGAAGATTATTATGGTCTGCATAGTGCTGTTACTTTACTTCTCCAGATTCAATCTTTTAATAGTATATTGTGATACATGTGTGGAAAGTATGTCTTAACTGAATCGAGGAGAAGTTAGAAAAAAGAGGCGGACTTTTTTCTATTTTCAGGATTCTGTTAAGACACTTCACACATATGTATTGCACACTATTTTTTAGAAGATGTAACATCTTTTTTTGGTTGAAGGGTATTATTATTAGGTAAAATGTAGTATTAATTAAATTAAAATATTTAATACAAATGATTACTATGAGGGAGAATAAATGAATGTCTTAACAATTTCATTATTGCACACATTAGGAAACATTCATTTCAATATTGCATTTTCTTTTATTTGCATAGCAACTAGGCAATTGAGTATTGCCATTGTTTTGTTTGCCTAGCAACAAGGTTAGGTGTGGAAATGTCAACTTTAGATTCATGACAACAAGCCTATTAAGTACAATATACTACAGTAAAACTTTCTCAAAGCAGAATCGTGTGGGACCAATTTTTTTTTCCACATTGGACAATTTTCCGCATTATAAAAAAAATAAAACTTATTAATAATCTTAGATTGTAGAGTAACGTATTTTGTCTTTTTATGTACCTTGGATTAATTGTAGTTCCGCTGCCGTTGAAAAGTGAAGTATAGTACGTATAAGCAACTTTGATGGTAACGGGCATTTCGTCAGCATTAAAAATGTTTCTTAGGAGTGTATCATGAAATTCAAGTATGCAGTTTCGGTTTTTGCTCACTAACTATACTTTCGTCCACATCCTTTGATTTCTTGCAAATTTCATTCCACGCTACATTGTGTCATCTTTTAAAACTGTCCAGCCAACCCTAGGATTTAACATGGGCTAGAGCTTGACTTTGGAGCATCAGACCGGAAATTTTTGGAGATTTATCTTCAATCACTTACACTGTTTTGCTTAATGAGAATGATACATACGATTCAGCAATGTTTATTCCATAAATTCAGAACGCTACCTGTGATAGATTGATCTCAGAACTTTACTAATTAAGATTTTAGGGCAGTGGTTATTTGCAAGACAGGTACGCTGTGTTTCGCATAATGGGTGTGCAGTGAGGCCGAAAGAAAATTCAGGTACAGGTGGAATTTATACAGTAAAAGCTCCTTAATTGCGAGGGATGTGTTCTGCAAATATGCTGCAAATACAGAAACTGCGAATATGGAATGCGAATATGGAATGGTAATTTGGTATGGGTATGTAGGGAATGCATTCCAAGCTCACAGAATAAAATAAAAATTATCAAAATAAAATCAATTAATGAGAGATTTTGAACAATTTCTATTAATTATAACTGTCAGGTTTAGGCAAAGACTCAAAGAACTTTGTGGTTTTTTCCTGTTTTGCCGCTTTTAAAAGATCTTTCAATTAAGATTGATATTCTGCGATATAATTTATTTTGTCTATGGATTTGTTGATTCATTAACATTGAAACAGCGTGATATAGATGCAAACGACTCGCCAACGCATATAAACAGCCAAGCATTTTTATTTTTACTTTAAAGTGGCAACACTAATTTTTTTTCTTCGGTACTAATTATTTTTCTTTTCTTTTACTTGACATTATAAACTGGGAAAAAAATCACCAGAGACGCGTATTACTCAATCAAAATTATTACAACAATATTGAAACAATAATATACTGATCATGGCGATGGAGGCATTTATCAAAGTACATATCGGCATGTGAAATACGATAACTTTTAACAATGAACTTAGGGTCAGTGACAATTAGGTTTGTTTGTTTTGATATTTATTTTCCATTTGGTTTGAATCACTATTTGTAAAAGCCGCCTTGGCACCTGCCTTCAGTAAAAAAAAAAAAACTGCTGGTGGTTAATAAATATATATACCGCCTGAATCCGCGAATAAAGACATTTTTAGCTGCGAATGCAGGAACTGTGTCACAATTTTTTAACCCTTGAATAAGGAACTTTTACTGTACTTCACCCGGCGGCAGGAATCATTCCTTATTATTTTTTGGCCTAACGGGAATTCAATGAAGTGGAAACTAATTTATGTCTCCCTCTGTCTTTCCGCTTTATAAATTTTTTTCATGAATTGTGTAGAAATATCCTTCTGTTTCCGTGTTGGACAGATTCCATTTTATGCAAAATAAATACACATAAAATTACTATTATATCGCCAGGACCAATAAATTTGTTCATATTGGACAGATTTCTGCATTATTCACGTTCTGGACTAAACAAGTTTTACTGTAGTTACATATCTAAAAAATAATTAAATCTTTTTCACCCCATACAACATAATTTGTTATAAAATTAATTACGTTAGATGAGAGTCATTCCCAAAGTCATCTATATCGGCACCCACGAGTTGACTCTGGCCTGCAGGGATCCATATCAGCGAAAACAGAAGTGAATAGCACTGTGTCAGCTGTCAAAAACTCATTTGATGTTGATAAATTTGTAAAAATTGAATATTACAAAGTTGGGGATCTCTGGATTAAAATAATGTATGGGCTTGTTTAATATGAACCATGTGTAGGTTCAATGTATTATAGGACCTATCATTGTTTGTATGAATGCAAATGAAATGTAACGTGGTCTGTTATGGTGTTGCTGGTATCAACACATCAGGCTGAGCCCAGAGAGGCTAGAAATCTCACCTTGGTCTTATTCTGTACTAAGTTGTTACATAGGCTTAGATTCATGAGGAAGTTCATGAATGTGCCCCCCCCCTGGATTTACCTTAACCACATTTTAAACACCTGTGGTTTACCAGACCAGACTATTTTTCCTAAATGAGGAGGTGAAGAGTCATATGAAATAAATGAGTGAATAAATGAAGAAAAGTGACATGATATGGAGGGAAGAGACATGGAGTGTGTAGGTGGGATAAAATTTGGGAAAAGGGAGAACCCGAGAAAAACCCAAAGAAATCCCAGTTTGGCTCACCCACCAAGGCACTGGATTCAAACCTGGGATCCCAGTCATGACAGCTGCATGGCGTAGCCATACATCACCAAGAGGCCCTTCCTCTTCATCATAATGAAATGAGCAATGATTTAGTCTGGTGCAATGTTTTCCATGTTGTTTTGATGCTTATACTACTTTCACTCTGACTAAATTTAAGTGCTAACTTCTAAAAAAAAAACTTAAATTTACACAAAAAAAATTCAACTTTCCTCATGAACAACATAGCATGATAGACTGACTGCTGGCATCACATCACCACATGCCATTTATAGGGGTGGATAACATCCAAGCAGTATAGAGGTAACATGTGGTCAACATAGTGAGTTCCTCAGTCATTATAGCTGATTTTCTCAACCTGGCGCTGCTACTTATTGCATCATCATCAATTGCAGTCATGGATTAGACCATTGGCCAGTTCCGCTTCAGGATAGAAATTGATCCCTCCATCTCTTCTTAGGTCTTCCTGGGTCTGTGGTTGAATATGGCTGCAGAGGTCTATTGTTTGGCATTCTTAGGAGGTGTTCATGCCAATTATTTTGATATATTTGGATGGTTTCAGTTATTGCTGGTGTGTTGAGAGCTTTGCGGATATCTTCATTATGCATGTGGTCATAAAGTGTATAACCTGCTAAAGGTAACTTCATTTCAGCAGTACTATCCTCTTTAATTTACCAGTAGTAAGAGTCCAGGTTTCAGAGCTATAAAGTAGAGTTGGAAGAGCCATTATTTTATAACATTTTAGAATTTTATTGGGCGTACTTTTCAGAGAAGAGTGTTTTTTATTGTTCCTATAAGTTTTTGGATATTCAAATTCTTCACAATGCTGGTTGGGGAATGGTTCCATACTGACCGAACTTCCATGAGAAAATTTCTTCCATCATGTAAATGTTTCTGGCCAGGATTTTAGAAAAAAATTATGAAATTATTGTATTGTATTTACAAGTATACAAAGTTTCAAGTCGATCTAATGTTTTTAAGTGGATGAAAATCGTGTTCAAAAATTCCGTTACATAGACAGATACAGGTCAAGTTAATATAAATCGTGTAAAAATATATAATTTAACATTGTTATAACCTCAACGGTATAAAAAATTATGAACTTAAAAAGTATAGATTAATTCAAATGTCGAAATAAAATGTATTTAATTCATAAAACGTTTTAATACAAATATCACGAAAAAAAAACTGCTTAACTGAAGATGCGAACCTGCGATCTTCATTAACAGAACCAGTGACCGCGTGCTTTACCGCTGAGCTATCGGGACACATAGAAGAGTCTTCACTTCATGCCACATAACACAGGGACTGCACAATTATGACTAGTTTCCTAGTTTGAACCCAGCGCTTTGCCGAGTATGACTTAGAAGAAATGTGCATTCAAGAGATGACTCATTTTTTTTGTCAAAAGGTGTACAATCTTAATCACACACTTTTCCTTCATCACATCACGTAGATAACACAACCAATTGTAATACTTATGCAAGCATTTTGCTGCAAAAATGTATTGTAAATGTCAGTCAGTCACATATGGAATTGCTCTATATTATTTCTAATAAGTAAATAAACTTCTATAAAGAGTGACATGCAATGTTAGGTGAATCAAATATAATAAACTACTATAGGTATAGGGCTTAGGAAATCAAAGGGGGTAATTGGACATATTATTAGTTAATTAAATATATAAATGCATGATTTTAAAACACAGATATTCGTCTGCACTTCCATCTGGTTTCTAGAGCTTATAAGTGAGTTTTATATGACAATAGCCTCGTCTTCTATTAAAGATACTAAGGGTGAGATCACTTGTTTTATTTTATTGAATAAAGTAGCAGCTATAGAACATATTTAGCCGTTTTGAACATCATGTGATGTTACTTATTTTAGGAATTCTCACTATGAGGTATATTCATTAAGGTAGAATTTTTTGTCACTCACCTCATATTGTTCTTATTTGACTACCTTCAGAACATAGTTTCTGTTCCATCCTCAGCATCAGCACAACCATTGTTAGAACATCACACGATTAAGGTAGAATTTTTTATCACTCACCTCATCAGTATCGTCACGACCGTTGTCAGAACATCACATGATTAAGGTAGAATTTTTTATCACTCACCTCATAATGTTATTCTTATTTGACAATAAACTAGTTTCGGAACATAGTTTCTGTTTCATCCTCAGCATCGTCATGACCGTTGTTAGAACATCACATGATTAAGGTAGAATTTTTTATCACTCACCTCATATTGTTGTTCTTATTTGACTAATAACTAGTTTCGGAACATAGTTTCTGTTTCATCCTCAGCATCGTCACGACCGTTGTTAGAACAACATCACATCATTAAGGTAGAACTTTTTATCACTCTCCTCATCAGTATCATCACACCGTTGTTAGAACAACATCACATGATTAAGGTAGAATTTTTTATCACTCACCTCTTCAGTATTGTCACGACCGTTGTTAGAACATCACATGATTAAGGTAGAATTTTTTATCACTCACCTCATATTATTCTTCTTATTTGACTATAAACTAGTTTCGGAACATAGTTTCTGTTTCATCCTCAGCATCGTCACGACCGTTGTTAGAACAACATCACATTATTAAGATAGAATTTTTTATCACTCACCTCATCAGTATTGTCACGACCGTTGTTAGAACATCACATGATTAAGGTAGAATTTTTTATCACTCACCTCATATTCTTATTTGACTATAAACTAGTTTCGGAACATAGTTTCTGTTTCATCCTCAGCATCGTCACGACCGTTGTTAGAACATCACATGATTAAGGTAGAATTTTTTTACACTCACCTCATCAGTATCATCACGACCGTTGTTAGACAACACATCACATGATTAAGGTAGAATTTTTTATCACTCACCTCATATTGTTCTTCTTATTTGACTATAAACTAGTTTGGAACATAGTTTTGTTTTATCCTCAGCATCGTCACGACCGTTGTTAGAACAACATCACATGATTAAGGTAGAATTTTTATCACTCACCTATATTGTTCTTCTTATTTGACTATAAACTAGTTTCGGAACATAGTTTCTGTTTTATCCTCAGCATCGTCACGACCGTTGATAGAACAACATCACATGATTAAGGTAGAATTTTTTATCACTCACCTCATATTGTTCTTCTTATTTGACCATAAACTAGTTTCGGAACATAGTTTCTGTTTCATCCTCAGCATCGTCACGACCGTTGTTAGAACAACATCACATTATTAAGGTAGAATTTTTTATCACTCACCTCATCAGTATCGTCACGACCGTTGTTAGAACAACATCACATGATTAAGGTAGAATTTTTTATCACTCACCTCATATTGTTATTCTTATTTGACTATAAACTAGTTTCGGAACATAGTTTCTGTTTCATCCTCAGAATCGTCACGACCATTGTTAGAACAACATCACATGATTAAGGTAGAATTTTTTATCACTCACCTCATATTGTTTTTATTTGACTATAAACTAGTTTCGGAACATAGTTTCTGTTTCATCCTCAGCATCATCACGACCATTGTTAGAACAACATCACATTATTAAGGTAGAATTTTTTATCATTCACCTCATCAGTATTGTCACGACCGTTGTTAGAACAACATCACATGATTAAGGTAGAATTTTTTATCACTCACCTCATATTCTTCTTCTTATTTGACTATAAACTAGTTTCGGAACATAGATTCTGTTTCATCCTCAGCATCGTAACGACCATTGTTAGAACAACATCACATGATTAAGGTAGAATTTTTTATCACTCACCTCATATTGTTCATCTTATTTGACTATAAACTAGTTTCGGAACATAGTTTCTGTTCATCCTCAGCATCGTCACGACCGTTGTTAGAACAACATCTCATGATTAAGGTAGATTTTTTATCACTCACCTCATCAGTATTGTCACGACCGTTGTTAGAACATCACATGATTAAGGTAGAATTTTTTATCACTCACCTCATATTCTTCTTCTTATTTGACTATAAATAGTTTCGGAACATAGATTCGTTTCATCCTCAGCATCGTCACGACCGTTGTTAGAACAACATCACATTATTAAGGTAGAATTTTTTATCACTCACCTCATCAGTATCGTCACGACCGTTGTTAGAACAAACATCACATGATTAAGGTAGAATTTTTTATCACTCACCTCATATTGTTATTCTTATTTGACTATAACTAGTTTCGGAACATAGTTTCTGTTTCATCCTCAGAATCGTCACGACCGTTGTTAGAACAACATCACATGATTAAGGTAGAATTTTTTATCACTCACCTCATATTGTTCTTCTTATTTGACTATAAACTAGTTTCGGAACATAGTTTCTGTTTCATCCTCAGCATCGTCACGACCATTGTTAGAACAACATCACATGATTAAGGTAGAATTTTTTATCACTCACCTCATCAGTATTGTCACGACCGTTGTTAGAACATCACATGATTAAGGTAGAATTTTTATCACTCACCTCATATTGTCTTCTTATTTGACTATAAACTAGTTTCGGAACATAGTTTCTGTTTCATCCTCAGCATCGTCACGACCGTTGTTAGAACAACATCACATTATTAAGGTAGAATTTTTTTTCACTCACCTCATCAGTATTGTCACGACCGTTGTAGAACATCACATGATTAAGGTAGAATTTTTTATCACTCACCTCATATTGTTCTTCTTGTTTGACTATAAACTAGTTTCGGAACATAGTTCTGTTTCATCCTCAGCATCGTCACGACCGTTGTTAAAACATCACATGATTAAGGTAGAATTTTTTATCACTCACCTCATCAGTATTGTCACGACCGTTGTTAGAACAACATAACATGATTAAGGTAGAATTTTTTATCACTCACCTCATATTGTTCTTCTTATTTGACTATAAACTAGTTTCGGAACATAGATTCTGTTTCATCCTCAGCATCGTCACGACCGTTGTTAGAACAACATCACATGATTAAGGTAGAATTTTTTATCACTCACCTCATCAGTATTGTCACGACCGTTGTTAAACATCACATGATTAAGGTAGAATTTTTTATCACTCACCTCATATTCTTCTTCTTATTTGACTATAAACTAGTTTCGGAACATAGATTCTGTTTCATCCTCAGCATCGTCACGACCGTTGTTAGAACAACATCACATTATTAAGGTAGAATTTTTTATCACTCACCTCATCAGTATCGTCACGACCGTTGTTAGAACAACATCACATGATTAAGGTAGAATTTTTTATCACTCACCTCATATTGTTATTCTTATTTGACTATAAACTAGTTTCGGAACATAGTTTCTGTTTCATCCTCAGAATCGTTACGACCGTTGTTAGAAAAACATCACATGATTAAGGTAGAATTTTTTATCACTCACCTCATATTGTTCTTCTTATTTGACTATAAACTAGTTTCGGAACATAGTTTCTGTTTCATCCTCAGAATCGTTACGACCGTTGTTAGAAAAACATCACATGATTAAGGTAGAATTTTTTATCACTCACCTCATATTGTTCTTCTTATTTGACTATAAACTAGTTTCGGAACATAGTTTCTGTTTCATCCTCAGCATCGTCACGACTGTTGTTAGAACAACATCACATGATTAAGGTAGAATTTTTATCCACTCACCTCATATTGTTCTTCTTATTTGACTATAACTAGTTTCGGAACATAGTTTCTGTTTCATCCTCAGCATCGTCACGACCATTGTTAGAACAACATCACATGATTAAGGTAGAATTTTTTATCACTCACCTCATCAGTATTGTCACGACCGTTGTTAGAACATCACATGATTAAGGTAGAATTTTTTATCACTCACCTCATATTCTTATTTGACTATAAACTAGTTTCGGAACATAGTTTCTGTTTCATCCTCAGCATCGTCACGACCGTTGTTAGAACAACATCACATGATTAAGGTAGAATTTTTTTACACTCACCTCATCAGTTATCATCACGACCGTTGTTAGAACAACATCACATGATTAAGGTAGAATTTTTTATCACTCACCTCATATTGTTCTTCTTATTTGACTATAAACTAGTTTTGGAACATAGTTTCTGTTTTATCCTCAGCATCGTCACGACCGTTGTTAGAACAACATCACATGATTAAGGTAGAATTTTTTATCACTCACCTCATATTGTTCTTCTTATTGACTATAAACTAGTTTCGGAAACATAGTTTCTGTTTCATCCTCAGCATCGTCACGACCGTTGTTAGAACAACATCACATTATTAAGGTAGAATTTTTTATCACTCACCTCATCAGTATTGTCACGACCGTTGTTAGAACATCACATGATTAAGGTAGAATTTTTTATCACTCACCTCATATTGTTCTTCTTATTTGACTATAAACTAGTTTCGGAACATAGTTTCTGTTTCATCCTCAGCATCGTCACGACCGTTGTTAGAACATCACATGATTAAGTTAGAATTTTTTATCACTCACCTCATATTGTTCTTATTTGACTATAAACTAGTTTCGGAACATAGTTTCTGTTTCATCCTCAGCATCGTCACGACCGTTGTTAGAACAACATCATATGATTAAGGTAGAATTTTTTATCACTCACCTCATCAGTATCATCACGACCATTGTTAGAACAACATCACATGATTAAGGTAGAATTTTTAATCACTCACATCATATTGTTCTTATTTGACTATAAACTAGTTTCGGAACATAGTTTCTGTTTCATCCTCAGCATCGTCACGACCGTTGTTAGAACAACATCACATGATTAAGGTAGAATTTTTTATCACTCACCTCATCAGTATCATCACGACCATTGTTAGAACAACATCACATGATTAAGGTAGAATTTTTTATCACTCACCTCATATTGTTCTTATTTGACTATAAACTAGTTTCGGAACATAGTTTCTGTTTCATCCTCAGCATCGTCACGACCGTTGTTAGAACAACATCACATGATTAAGGTGGAATTTTTTATCACTCACCTCATCAGTATCATCACGACCATTGTTAGAACAACATCACATGATTAAGGTAGAATTTTTTATCACTCACCTCATATTGTTCTTATTTGACTATAAACTAGTTTCGGAACATAGTTTCTGTTTCATCCTCAGCATCGTCACGACTGTTGTTAGAACAACATCACATGTTTAAGGTAGAATTTTTTATCACTCACCTCATCAGTATCGTCACGACTGTTAGAACAACATCACATGATTAAGGTAGAATTTTTTACAATGTCAACAAACAGAAGAAATTTCCAAATTGTTCCTTAATTTCTCATCTATAGTGCAATAATTCAATATAATTAGGCCCTAACTCTTTTGTTAGATTCGGAGTTTTCTACATGGCAGCTCTTGTTCGGTAAAAAACACAATTGTCTATTAGGCAGCTAACAATGTACTTGTTTGCTTTAACGTTTTGATTATGTTTACCCATATTAATTTTGATAGCCAGCTTTGGGACTCTTCAATTCTAGTGTTTTCAAACTTGTGTAGCGCTATTTCATAGTTAACATGGACTTCAGATAGTATTTGACTTTTTCTGCACATGAAAACTATTTACATCAGAAACCCTCTTTGTTGTCCAAACATTTTTCTCCATTGAAAATAGAAGCAGGGCCAACAGTAAAGGGAACATGATGTCCTGCAGCCATGTGTCATGTTCATACCAACCTTCATGTCCTTCATTAAATGATGCACTTTTGTTTATGTTTGACTTATGATGCTATCTAAATTAGGAGCTGGTTTATAACTTTTTTCTTTTCAACAAACCTTCAGCAGGAAAAGAGATGACTTAACAAGTCTTCAATAACTCAAGCATATTCCTCTCCCATAATATTTGTTTGATGGTTTAATTATTGTATTTGATACACTCAGAAGCATTATGTGTACACAGAACTTATTCGGAGCAACTGAAATCTTGCTGTTAGCCCTTCTGGAGTGCTAACAGGGCAGCCTACTACTCAGCTTGAAACGCAGCACGATATACTACTGATCAGCTTGAATGCACCTGTGCAACTAATTCTCAAGGTCTCATTCCATGTAAGACTTCAGAAGTCGGCTAACAATGGTGGGGATTTAAAAAGTTAAAACACATTGTATAGTATTGGAATGCTCAGTGTATACGCAACACAATATATATTATTAAGTTACTATTGTTTACAACATTTAGACTACTTTATATTTAAAGAGAAAAATTTTTCTCTTCAAATATAATTTATCCTTCAGTGAGAAGTGTTAAATTAATAATAATAACATCAATAGAAGCCCTACTGGCTTTATAAAGTAGTGTTAAATTCCCAATAAATGTCTTCTTAACTAAGAAGCCACCATTTGCAAAGATAGAAGTGAAGGTTTCAAAGCATTTGGTGCGAGGGAATTATAACGTATATAAGAGAAAAATTTGCAACTTGCCTCGGTAGCTCAGTTGGTAGAGCATTTGGCCAGGAAAGCCAAAGATCCCGGGTTCGAGTCTTGGTCTAGGCAAAAATTTATCTCTTAAAATATAATTTATCCTTCGGTGAGAAGTGTTAAATTAATAATAAAAACATCATTTAGACTACTGTCAATACATTGTATCTCGTTTCAATATTATGTTTTCTTTTAATAAAATATCAAAGAGTTTAATTCTAACTTTTGAAAGTGTTAGCCGGGCTAACATGGACCTATGTTCTCTATGAACATGGACCCTCCACTACTGTTCTGGAGTTAATTATGACACATCTTTCTAACAGAAATTTCCTAGCATCATTCTTTCTTTTATATTTAAAACCCAAGTTTTTAATATCAGTCCCATGAATGTAGCGCTTCCCTCATATTCAATCTTCTCTGAAATAATATAAACTAATTTCTTAATCGTAGGGTATTCATCTCTGTCATACTTTTCAAAGATTGTACGGTGAAGGACATCTTTCTTAAAATCATCTAAATATGTAATTTGTTTTTTGTTTCCTAGAGTGTTTACCAGTGTGCATAAGATTTGCTGATGATATGGCTTTGCTAACCGATGATGTAATGACACTGAGGAACATGCTGATGGAGCTAAATGACAAGTGCAAGGATTATGGAATGAAGATAAATATAAATAAGACGAAGCCCATGATTATAGGAAAGAAACAAAGGAAGATAAACATTAGGCCATTAAGCAAGTAGAGAGCTTCAAAAACTTGGGTTGTACTATCAGTAATAACATGAACTGCGATCAAGAAGTAAAGCAGAGGATAGCATTGGCAAAAAAAGCTTTTAACATGAAGAGAATAATTTTTTGTGGAACTTTGGCAAAAGAATTACGGAAGAGGCTAGTAAAGCGCTTTGTGTGGAGTGCAGCATTGTATGGTGCAGAAACTTTGACAGTACAACAGAAGTAGGGAAAAGTGACTGGAAGCTTTTGAGATGTGGATATGGAGAAGGATGGAACATGTAAAATGGACAGACAAAATAAAAAATAAAGATGTGCTAGACAGAGTGGGTGAAGGAAGAACAATGATGGAACTCATAAAGAGGAGGAAAAGAAATTGGATTGGCCACTGGCTAAGAAGAAACTGCCTGCTAATTCCCTAGAAGGAATGGTCAACAGAAAGAAAGTTAGAGGCAGAAAAAAGACATCAGATGATAGACAATATTAAAACAAATGGTTTGTATGCAGATACAAAAAGGAAAGCTGAATTAACCTTTTGGCCGCCGAGTTTCCCTTTTGCCAGCTGGACTGTGGGTGCCAGGTTTTTTAAATGTAAAGTACTACGCCATACTATATAATATAAACCTATATAAAGTATAAGTTACTGTCTACATGCAATGCTAAATTGAATTGAAACTCACTATTATACATTTATTTGCTTCCTCTTATAAAGATCCCAGGTTCAAATTCAGCACGGTGTCTTCATTGAAATGTATCCTATTGAATAATTTGATGGCATTATTACTAAACACTTATCATATTAAATATTTTTGAACATTTTTTAGGGTCCTGGGTTCAAATCAATTCCAATCAAACAGCTGTTGTCTGGCGTGCCACGCCACGCCCACCACTGTCACTCACACCATGATCATTTAGGTCTACATCACTTGCTTTACTATTTACAGGCTTGGATTGTAATAACATTCTCTTAGAAACAGGACTACTACCACATTCGTCAAACGAATAATCATTTGATGAACTGTTACTATTACTTTCATCTTCTGAAAAAACTGACACAATAAACTCGCATATTGTATTTTCGTCATCTTCGAGACGTGCCTTGTTTCACCGCACGACCTACCCCTTGGTCAGGTATCTTTTCAACTAAAAATAAAATAAATAAAGAGAAAATCCTGAAATTGCAACATTCCATAGCCAAAAAAAAAGACCTTGAAACATGAATATACACCCTCCTTTAGAAAACGCTTTTACCGCCAGCCTGTACCGTTATTCTGTAAGGGATGTGCAAAGTATTGCTAAGCAAGGATGTACAAACACAGAACGAAAAAAATTTTAGTAAATTGAAGTGAAAACTTCGGGAAAAAAATACACACTTTCACCAGCTCATGCCAGGCATGGCATACAAAAGGTTAAGGAAAGAGTGGAGAATGCTGAGTCTGCAGTGAAAGACCCACTCTTGGACAGAAAACTATGTATGTATGTTTATTACTAAAGTTTAATTCTTCTATTGATGTTTTTATTGTTGATTTAACATTTTTCACCGAAAGATAAATTATATTTGAAGAAAAATTTTTTTTCGCCTAGACCGAGACTCGAACCCGGGACCCTTGGCTTGCCAGGCCAAATGCAATACCAACTGAGCTACCGAGGTGAGTTGCGATCTAGATGCAAATTTTTCTCTTATATACGTTGTAATTCCCTATCGCCAAATGCTTTTGAAACCATTGCTTCTATCTTTGCAAATGGCGGCTTCTTAGTTAAGAAGACATTTATTGGGAATTTAACATTACTTTATAAAGCTAGTAAGGCTTCTAATGATGTTTTTATTATTGATTTAACATTTCTCACTGAAAGAGTCTCGGTCTAGGTGAAAATTATTCTCTTCAAATATAATTTATCTTTCAGTGAGAAATGTTAAATCAATAATAAAAACATTATTAGAAGCCTTACTAGCTTTATAAAGTAATATTAAATTCCCAATAAATGTCTTCTTAACTAAGAAGCCGCCAGTTGCAAAGATAGAAGCAATGGTTTCAAAAGCATTTAGCGAGAGGGAATTATATATAAGTATATAAGAAAAAATTTGCGTCTAGATCGCAACTCGCCTCAGTAGGTAGAACATTTGACCCGGCAAACCAAAGGTCCCAGGTTCGAGTCTCGGTCTAGGCGAAAATTTTTCTCTTCAAATATGGTTGTTGGTATCTAATGTCGAGCACTTGATAATGAAATCATTCACTCTCTTGCACTCTAATATTTAGCAGAAAGACTGGTCTCTTCTACAAAAGCTGGGCAACAGAGGAGATGGTTTCTTTCCATATCTTCATTTAAATTGCAAAAAGGACATTTAGGTGAATCTGTTATGCCAAGTCTGTGTAGGTGTTTATTCAGGCAGTCATGTCCCGTTAGCAATCTGAATATTGCTACTGCAGATTTTCTTTGTAATGTAGTAATGTCATAAGCTTGTAGATTTTCCCAATCCTTTCCAGATGTTTTGGTGGTGTATTCTTCTCTAAGTTTATTGATATATTTATTTGAGATAATTCTTTTGATAGAGTGAAAGGAAACTGGAGTAGAAGTTGGGTTTGAAACAATTTTGCTACCCTTCTTGGCCAGAAAATCGGCTATTTCATTGCCTGTCACTCCACAATGGGCCGGAATCCATTGAAGTACAACTTTTTTATGTAGACGGGATAACAATTTTATCATTTTGTGACATTCGATAATTTTGATGCTTTTGGGTGTTGTGTCTCGTGTTATAGTGAGAATGGCTGCTTTGGGGTCACATAGAATTACAACTTTTGGATGTGATATAAAAGATTTTGTAAACTTAAGAAAATTGCTAAAATTTCGCCATCAAAGTTTGTTGAATTTGTGTTAGTTTACGATAAAAGGAAAAAAGTGGACATACTGCACCAGCACCAGTGCCACCATCATTTGGTAGGCTGGAGCCATCTGTAAAAACATGTATCCATTCAGGAGCAGGGTATCTTAGATTTATTATTTCCAGTGACATTTGTTTTAAAATATATGGGGGAGTTTCAGATTTCTTGATGTCTTCTGTTAAATGAAGGTTATATTCAATTTCCAAAAATTCTAGAGGGTTGTTTCTCATCTGCATATTTTCTTTTGAATGTGGAAGTTGCAATTTCCGTTTGATTTCTTGTACAATGCTTAAGAAGCTTTGCTGAGATTTTAAACATACTTGTGGTTTTCTTTGGGTCCAGTTATTATGGGGTAGTCTTAAAAATTTTTCATACTGTGTGATTGCTGTTTTCTCAATTGAGTTACTCAGTGGAAAGAGGCACATGCCACAAATCTGCCGATTGTGAGTTTTTGTTATGGTTAAGTAGATCCTGCTATCTTGCATCGATTCCAGTAACTATTTTCATGGTGGTATGTGTCTATTCTTTAACAAGGAGCATAATAAAACCTGAAGATTCTGAGTGACAGAAATAGCTAATGGAAAAAAGGCACATGCCACTTTCTTTCTCTTTTATCTCAAGTGGTTACAGTCAATGTTCCTGATAGGTTGGCAGAAATGAAACTAACCAATCAGAATATAGTTCCACTGCCCTCTGGATCTATAATATTATAGATCCAGAGGGCAGTGGTAGTTCTCAAATTACCTACAACATTTCCAATGTCGTACATAGATGTTGAGGTTTAATGCGTTTTCTGAAGAAAAAAGGCAAGTTAATAGTAAGAGAAGGACTCATCATGAAAATAAGTGGGAGGATAATGAAAGAAAAGTCTGAGAAATAGTGTATAATAAGAAGATTGTGCCAGCAAAGGAGTTTGTAAATAGTGGAACTCCATGTTGCAAACTAATATCATGTGATTTCACTCCACTAATGATTAATGAAGATAAGAGAGGTTATGCAAAGAAGAGAAAAGATGAAACATAAGTCAAAGGAAGGTTTCATTCAGATACTATGTTCGTGTAACTAATTCTAGTGATCCATATTTGGTTCGTCTTCCGGGGCTTACAATTATATATAATACTAGTGAACTTAAAGTCTGTAGAAGTGCATTTCTAGCAGTCCATGGAATATTAATAAAAAGTTTAAAAACCGTTCAGAAAAGTTAAGAATATGTTAGGGAAGTTTCTGATGATGATGATGAAGAAGAGTCAATCAACATCAGAAATTTGTGTCCATACACCCACTGAAGATAGAAGAGGCATTATGTGGGGCATATGCCACTACTTAATTTGCACAAATTACCTGTCCTATTACATAAAAACATTTAATACTAGGAATATTTCAACTAATATTTAATAAGATATTCAATGCATCATCTAATTCAAGATCCTGGTTAAAAAATTAAAACATAGTGTCCATATTCCACAGATAAACAACTTTCAGAAATTCCTTGTTTCTGTAAAATAGTTTTCTTGTGGCATGTGCCTCTATTCCACTGAGCAACTCAATTTCAAATGCTATGTTTGGGTTATTTGTTAAGATTTGCATGGCAGTGATTGGTGTTGTTTTAACAGCTCCTGTTATCAGGCAGAGGATTTGGTTCTGCAATTTGTTAAGTTTTTCCACTTTAGTAGTTACTAGGATTTCTTCACAATAATGAAGTACAGGTTTTATATACATTTGGTAGAAGGTGTTTAGAATTTGTGTGTTGCAACCCCACTTTTTCCCTGCTAATCGTTTTAATAATGGTAACCTTGTTTCTATCTCGGTACATATATTCTCTATGTGTTTCTTCCATGTTAATTTTGTGTCCAGAGTTATTCCTAAATATTTTGCTTCATGTGTTTGAGTTAATAATTCACCCTCCAATTTCAGAGTGATGGGTAGTGGTTTCTTTCTTAATGTAAATAGTTGATAATTTGTCTTCTGTACATTTATCTTCATTAAGTTCTGGGATGTCCAATTCTCTAACTGTATTAGTGATTGTTGGGCTATGGTTATTAATTGTTGAGTTTGGTTTTTCGGTTTGGAGACCCATATAACAACATCAGCAAAAAGTAGTATTTTTGTTTGGAGCTTTTCTATATGCTTCTCTTCAAATATAATTTAATTCTTCTATGTTAGAATTAACAGATATTTGGACTTCTGATAGCTACAACTGGAGTTTAGAGGAGGAGAACAATATTGCCACTTTTACATGTAGTGACTGGCAGTGATGGGAGGCACGAGCCAGAATTTTAAATCTGGGGGAGGCATGAGCTCGCCAGAATTTGTAATTCTGAATGGTAACATTTCACCATGAAGAGTTAAAATAGGCATAATCATTGACAATATAACCAACACTCATTATTAATTTAATACGAGGGCGGATCGGAAAGTAATGCACAATCATTTTTTTCTGCCTTGGTATTGCAGCTAGAATGTTGAAATTTCACAGAGATATAGTTTGAAGTTTTCACTACAGATGGTATTTTTTTCTCAGGTGCACCTCTTGCGAGAGAAGCTTGAACTATGCAACAAAGATGGAGCGCATGCTACAGTCTTCCACCTGTGAGGAACAGAGAAGTGTTGTTCGATTTTTGTGGGCCAAAGGGCATAAACCCAGTGAAATTCACAGGGACATGCGTGGCGTGTATGGGGATGATTGTATGGACCGTAGCAATGTCTCCAGGTGGTGCACATTCTTCCAAGAGGGACGCGCGAACCTTAGTGATTTGCCACGCTCCGGCCGGCCGACAACAGCAGCAATCCCGCAGAATGTCAGAGGCATTGAGGCGGCAATTCTGAACGACCGGCGTGTGCAACTGCGAGCCTTATCGCAGAAGTTCAACATTTCCTATGGTGCGGTGTACGATATTGTTCATGAAAATTTGAAATTCCGTAAAGTTTGTGCTCGCTGGGTGCCTAAGAACCTGACAGACGACCACAAGGGCCAGCGAATGATGGCAAGCTTGGACCACTTAACGCGGTACACCACACAAGGACATGACTTTCTGGATGGAATCGTCACAGGTGATGAGTCGTGGGCGTACCACTACACGCCCGAAACAAAGCAGGCATCAATGGAGTGGAAACATGCTGGTTCCCCAGTAAAGAAAAAATTCAAAGTGACTCAATCTGCCAGGAAAGTGCTTGTGACAGTGTTCTGGGATATGCATGGTGTTTTATTGGTGGACTTTGCTGAACACGGGACCACTGTGAATGCTGCGGCCTACATTAAAACTTTGGTGAAGTTGCATCGTGCCATTCGTGACAAACGTCACAACATTAACGTTAAACTTCTTCATGACAATGCTCGCCCCCATGTTGCTGCTGTCGTTCGTCAGAAAATCGCCGAATTTGGTTGGGAGGTGCTCCAGCATCCACCATACAGTTCGGATCTTGCACCATCGGACTTTCATCTGTTTGGTCCCATGAAGAAATTCCTGGCCGGCAAACGCTTTGAGACAGATGTGGAAGTGAAATCAGCAGTGCGCAGATGGCTACACTCCAACCAAACGGACTTCTACGAACAGGGCATATTGAAACTGGTAACACGGTGGGAAAAATGTGTTGAGAAAGTTGGTGACTATGTCGAAAAGTAGGTAAAAGATGCAAGTTCATTTGTGATTTTTTCCCTTTTTTTTACTATTAAACTTTTAAAAAAAAATAATTGTGCGTTACTTTCCGATCCACCCTCGTACCAACTCGACCAATTATATTTGAAAAAAAAAATACACCTAGACTGGGGTTTGAACCCAGGACCTTTGACTATGTCAATGCTCTTCCATCTAAGCTACCTAGGCCTCCAATCTAAACGCATATTTTTCTCTTATACATAGTTAATTCCCGAACCCCAAATGCTACGACTTTTGCAGAATAATACCATTATTTATAATAAAAATTAAAACCCAACACAGCAAATAAAATCTTAACAGAACTTGCAACATTTCAAAATATATGACCAGAATGTTTGAGATTTAGCAAGAAGGGTAAGAGATTGGCTGTTCTCAAGGTTTAACATATTGCTGTGACAAACCAGACTCATTATCAAAATTCATCGGAGAAAATTTGTTTAAACAACTCACCTCATAGGATTCATGCTTCCATGATACCGTGGTTTCAAACACAGTCCTGTTCGTCCTCAGCCACAATTCCGACTGATGAAATTCTTTGGCCGTCAACTGTTCTATTGCCACCATCTTCAGTGCTGCACTCTATGGTTGAATTTATGAACTTCGAAATCAAAGTAATTTCGTTAGGAATATGAATTTTGATAATCCTGTGTCTGAAACCGCGGTATTGTGGAAGCATGAATCCTATGAGGCGAGTTGTTTAAACAAAAATGTTCAATGAATTTTAATGATTATACCTCATAATGTTTACTTCCCAACATTAATTTAATATAGACTCATTATTCTCAAATACTTAATTGTCAGAAGTTCAATGTCCATTAATTACACTGTGGTACAAGAATTAAAATTTTTTAAGATAAGTTTTATATCAAATAATCATTATCACTTAAAGTAGAATTTAATTTTTTTCATGAAAAGGAAAATCAGTTGTAAATTAATCAAATTTTGACATTATATGATGCCTTGTTTTCATTTTCATAACATAAATGCATTTACATGTCATTACATTGTTTACATGCTTAAAATAATTTTGGTATGAATGGAATATTCATGGATATATTAGGGATTTGAATAAATTAATGCCAAGTTTTAAAACTATGTTATATAATGGATAAGAATAGCTGCAAATAAAATGATTAAACATTATTTGTAAAAGTCAAACTTTATTTATAAAAAATTGAAATGCTTTTTAGCACAAGTTCATTTTTCCTACAGTCAATTTTTAACACACAACGTAATAAATGAACACAAAGAAAATAAACATCTTTACTGAAATCAATATTTAAATAATACACACCTTATAAATCCAGATTATATATAGCTAGTTGCTATATTTTTACTAAACATGTTACTTATAATGGAATTATGCTTCATGATGAAGAGATGAAAAAAATGAACACTGAGGAGCTGCATCTTGCAAAATTTTACATACAGTAATTGTATTACATATTCACTTTAGCAGTACATGTGCAACGTCAACTTTTTAATAACATGTGTTGTGCATAAAAAGTAACAACATCTACATGCACTTTTCTCAACTAGCCAATAAACTTTAAAGTGGGAGATTTCAGCAATCAAAAGGTTACATATTTCTCTAAACTAGCAGTGATCCCTCAAATTTTAATTCTATTTCTTCGCACTGTAATCTCTTAAACCTTGCTTAAAATATGCCTTATATAGACAAATTCACATTGTGTAACTATAAGAATAAACAAATGCATTTGGATTCAATCATGTCCTTCTACTATAAAAAAAATGTAATAACCCAATGCAGCATTACAGCTAATTATTTTGTATCCAATTTCACAATTAAGGTAACAATACAAATAAAAATAACTTATTTGAAGAGCACATTACTTTAACTATCTCATAAAATAATATTTTTAACTTGGAACTAGATTCCAATTCAATTTAATTCAGGCGAGAGAATTCATCTCATGAGGTATATATTTCTGACTCAATTTTATTTCTTAAAACAAACGGAGAAGATAAAGTTAAGACATATAGACACGCCACTATATCATTTTTACTTGCTTCGTACTTCAATTTGCTCTATCTTTTTCCAATAATCTAAGTGCCAGTACTTTCAAAAGGTGGCTCATAAAAATATAACCATTTCTGTTGACATGCCATCAAACCAATCATGTGAAAATTTATAAATGATACAGTTTTGAAGAAATAACTAAATTTTTGTTTGAATTTCCTACTTAACCAAGGATGTATGGGAATTCATAATAATAAAGGAGAGAAATAATATGCAACTGAATGGGGAAAACCCGGTAGCTAAATGGGTTGAGTGCTGGTGTACAGAACCAGAAGCATTGATTCAGGCATATCATTTTGTTTTAATATGATACATTTGGGAATTTTAACATTATGAGGTTTTATTAATAAGAACCAAGCTAGATTACAAAGTTCTTCAAAAATACACCAGATGGCAGTTTAGAAAATTACTCCTTCAAAAGTACACCAGATGGCAGTTTGGATAATTACCGGCAAAAGAAAAAATTAACTGTCATGAAAACAGCTGATGATGGGGAAGATTGTTCTCCGATACTGCGGTGCTGTGTTAAAAAAAAACATAGAAGTATGAGGTAAGAAGAATTCAAGATTCATTTGATCCTTATATATATATTTTAGTATCATAAATTAATTGAGGTTTTCAAGCTAATAACTATGTCTGAAGATCAGAGTGTGAGATGAAATTTCAAGAGTTAGTTATTAATAGAATTTTCTCTTCAAATAAAAAATGGTATTGGTAGTCTGTGTTGTGTGTCTCTTGGCATGTTATGAACCTTTTTTCCCCAACACTTAAAATTTTTTACAGAACTTAGTTTGGGCACAGAATTAATAAAGAGTGATGTTACTGAAGTACTTAAGATTTTTTTTAAAAACATAAGAACACGAGAAAATTCAGCCTGTAATCGCTGACGATGGGGCTAAGAAGCTCTGAAACATGTTTGACAAAAACAACTCAACAAGGAAAGTACTTATGTTGGACCAGTTGCATTGTAACAAAAATTGGAGGATATGTTGAATGAAGAATACTGAACACCGTGATATTAGTCATTTCACTGCAAATTCAATAGTATGCATAATATTTAATAGGAAATAAGGAACAAGAAAAAATAAATAAAGGCTTGGCAACGGTACATGACAGAATAAATAAGTAAAACATTCGGAAAAATAAAATAAACAAATAAAAATAGAAAATGTTAGTGTGGTGATCGAGGGAAGAACAAAAAAGGGGCAGGGAGAGAGAGAAACTAACGAAATAAATATTGCAACGGAGCTGCACGGTTACTTGAAGAGCAGTGCACCGGAGTGTGGATGTTTTTTTCACTCCTGCAGTCGAGTATCCGTACAGTATATACTAATTGTTTTTATTTAAACATAAAAAACTGAATAAATTTGAAGCACAATAGAATGTTTGTTTTATTAATTATTGATTAGCATATTTATGGTGTAAATTAATACTTTTTTAGGACATAACAGCATATTTACACGTAAATGTGTACATTTACAGGCAATAGTCTTGAGTCAATAAAATATTTCGTTAAAATAATAAAATGGGCATAGTAAATCCATTTTACGTCTTAACTACGTTATAATCTATAGTTCAGGAAACATTTGAAAAACACGAAGATCCTGAATTGGAGGATGACCAGTTTGCGTATTTTATGGCAGAAATTATAGAACAAAAATATTGGAATGGGTTAGAGAACGTTAGTGAAACTACATTAGATTTCGAAAACTATGCTACTTGCAGTCGGAAACTCACACAGGCTGGATGTTCTGAAGACTTTGAAATTGCCAACGAATCCAGTGAGGAGCGTGACAATTCAAGTAGCTTTGAGCCGTCTCCTGTTAAAAAACCTAAACGTCCTAACGTACTGTCTGTCTATTCTGAAGAAACTTTGGTAAACATTTATGAATGTAAGATGTCAGGGAAATCTGGCCCGAAATCCTATTCACAAATAATAAAAAAATGACCATAATTAATTAAATACCGAAATGTAAGAGCGTTTTGAATTATATAGAAAATAAAACACCTTACCTAGCTTCACAATTAAAAATAGGGACCCCTACAAAGTCGCCAAAAATTAAAAATTACATCCTTAATATATGTTTCGAGATTCTCGAGATCGGGGATTGACAGTGCACTATTGGCATTTACAATCGTGGGCTCTTTTTCGACCGAAGGAATTGGGTTTGAATGAATTTAAAGCTTCAAATATATTCATTTCAAATTTAAAAAAAGAAAACAATATTTCTTCAAGAAAAATTACCAAATTGTCACTGTCAAGGGTATTCAAAACGAAACTCAAACTATTGAAAATGCAAATAAATTTGTAAGAGTCATTAATCAGACCACTCAAGAAAACTGCATTCCAACAAAGAATGTGTGGAATTGTAACCATTGTCAATTCAATTATGAAATGATAGGAAACAGAACACTGGCAGTCAAAGGCAAAAAGCTCACTGTTTTGCTACAGTTCAAAACCCATGGAACTGCACATTCTTACACGATAGATGATCTTATTTCAATGTGTGGGCAACTTGGGAAGAGGTTATACCTCTGTTTTCAAGAACCTACAGGCCCAAAGTTCAGAAGAAGATAGAGCAGACTACACATCCAAATGTGTATGTTGACTGTAATGCCAGTGGAAAAATGACAATAGAACATTTGAAAACATTCTTAAAACATGTGTTTAGTGAAAACATTGAAATGGATTCACTTTTAATATGCGATTCGTGGTCCGGGCATATCGACTAACAATTGCTACAGGACTGTAAGGCTGAAAATTATTCCTGCAGGAACCACCAAATATATACAACCACTTGATGTTTTTTTCGTCAATATAAGATCTATGTGCGACGACTTGAAGAATATGTGCATCTAAAATCAGACGGTGACATGAAAATGTCTGATAGATTAAAACTGCATTTCCTTGTATATAATCAACTGCCAGCAGAAATTTACAAAAATATGCGTATTTATGCTTGGAAAAAGTATTGCTTTAACATGGACCAAAGTGTAACGAGATTTACAAATGTGATTGAAAATTCATTTGACATTGGTTTTAGTGAATCTGCCACATATAACTGCTCCAAGATTTCCATCATCAGATGCTTATGGTGTTCGCAAAAACTTTGTTACAACCATTTCATCGAAGACCCTCATTATCACCATTGATGTTATGGCAAATGATAATTTGTTTTTGTTACTCTAGTACACGAAATTATAACCGATTCTGAATTTCAAGTAAAAAAAAAGTATACAGTGCTCTGCTATCTGTAAAGTAATCAAAAATAGTTATTAATGTTAAGAAGGAGAGAAACTAATATTTACGTTATTAGCACCGCTATCGCTAGCAGCACTTCTGCTTGAAACTAGCTGCAAACGAACAAGCGAGCCGTTGCGAACCGGTCAACGAGACGCGATTGAAATTTAATGACATAACACAAGTTTTATTAAATTTGCAGCAAAATGAATAACACCATCATATTTAATGTCAATTAATTAACATATCCTCCAAATTTTGTTACAATCCAACTGGTCCAACATAAGTACTTCCCTTGTAAGAGGTAAGAATGAACAGACAATATGTTTTAATTACTTGAATTAGAGTTTATTTCAGGATTTGAGAATATTGAAGAAAAAATCACCATTTTCAGTCTTTTTGGAAGCTTTTTATTTCAGGGATTACACAGAAATTCATGCTTGAGGTTTAAGATTTTTTTATGTGAAGTTTAAATTACAAATGTGAAGTGTCTATAAACAATTTTGGATTGAACTACATCAATTAAATGAGTTATCAGTACTGTCTTAAGAATGCTTAAGTATGAATCAGTTTGATCTATGAGAACACTTTCAGTGCAATTTTTTTTTATCAAGAACAAGAACAGAAGTTGTTCAAGGGATGACACAAAGGAAAATCTATTCTGAATATCTCTCACGAATTATTAACTATGGAGACCTGATGGATGAAAAAGTGAACAAGCCACTTTTTGCACTAGGCTGCTGGGAAAATCAGTAATTTCAAAGTGGCATATATATATATATATATATATAGAGAGAGATATTATAAATATATTTTTGACATTTGGCAATGAAGGCAAATATGATATGTCAGTGTACCATCAACCACAGTAAACCTGTTGATCTATTGAGGAAAAAGAAGTAGGAAAAAAAAAAGGGGGGGGTTGCTTGTATTCTTACTTTAAACAGTTTCATTATGAAACATACTTTCACTAAATTTTTGGAAATATATATATATAAGGTTTCATTGATAGGAGTCTGAATTCACACTTTGTTGATTCCTGCTGGAATCAATTTAACTTCCGAAACCAATCCTCAAGGATACACGAACATGAGGTAAGTTGTGAACTCTGACCCCTTTTAATGATATTAAATGAACCTCATAGTGCTACTTCCTAAAAATATCAGTAAAATCATAATGACTTTCTAATCCTTGGCCACTGGGAATATCAGTGGCCTTCTGCAAAATTTAATTGAGAAAACCTCTCGTCTTAGTGAGTGCTGCATTGCTGTTTCTGAGACTCATTAAAAGAAGGAAAGTTTAGAACATTTTATGAATTTTAGCCAGATAATCTGTTCTTATTTGAAGTTTCCTGTTTTTCAATAGTTGGTTGTAGACTGAGTGATTAATTCCTCTGGCTCCCAATAAACATTTCTTAGATATTAGCTTTCTTGTTAATAATTTGTATAATGTCATTTGCATTATAGATGGTGACCTCTGTCCATTACTGAACTGATGTTTCAGATGGTGCATGTGTCAGTTCTTTTAATTCTTATTTTGTTGAGATGTTTATTCAAACAGTTGGGGCCAGTGTAGTCTGAAAATAGCTTTGTTTTTCTTGGTAGATGTTTTATGGTTTCTATATACTATTGGATATTTTCATATTTCTTCAAAGACAATACTTCTTACTTACTATTTATTCTTAGTCTCCGGTCCATTGTAGTAAGTTATGTTGGTTTTTGAGCATGGTAATGCCTTTTTTTTATTTCCTATTTTGAGATCTCTTAGTCACTAGTCTGTTGTAGTATATCATGTTGGCTTTTGAAACATGAAGCATGCAATGTGCAGTGGGTGGTATTAGAACACACACATGTTCATTTTCAGCTATGATAGTGTCTTTTCTTTTTGCCAGAAGATCAACAAATTTATTTCTTTGCGCATTGTTCAAGTGTATAACTCAAATTTTTTCTCAAATCTATAGCTTGATAATCAAGATAACAGCTAATTAATCCATACTTATCACATATCCATTTCTACATTGTCAACAGTTCTAAACAATTAAGTTTTAAATTAAATATAAAGTTCCCAATTAACTGAAATCATTGTGATTAAATAAATATAATTAATTGGCTATTGGAAATTATATTTTTCACAACAAATTGCTCAAACTAGGCAAACAAAAATTATATTTTTTCTTTGATAAATATGTCTCAGACGTATTACCATGTGAGCACAAATGTATTTCAAACTTATAAATAAAGCATCCATATTTGAATGTGCATCAGTGCTGTAGTGTGTATTTATTTATCTTTACATTCTTATTTCTTGATAGTAAAAGATAAAATAATATTTGTATGTGGATATTTTTATGCTTCAAAATACATACATACACCATATATACATATACTTCTTTTCTTCAATAATGGAATAAGTAATTTAAAAGATGGAATTATTGCAGTAATTATAATGTATTAACATTCGCCTCAGAAGACGAGGTAGACTCGCCAGCAGTTAAATGGCCTTCAACTCAGAAGACGAGTTACACTCGCATAACTAAGCTGTTATATATTTTGCAATATTTTGTACATCCCTTGGCACGGTAACCTTTCGATAATATTTATGAGTAGTAGAGGAATGTGTTTTGACCTCCACCATTATTCTGATAGCAAGTACCATTATCTTTTGTTTGTTTTGAATGTCTGAAAATATACAATAAAATTTATGGTAACTTAAATCCATTTTTTTGGGGGAAATGTATTGAGCCTTCAAACTTGAAGCGAATGGGTTAAATATTAGACCATGTTTAATATAATAAATTTGGGAATTTTGTTGTGAAAACAGCTGACGATGGTAAAGATTTTTCTCTGATACTGCGGTGCTGTGTTTAAAAAACATAGAAGTATGAGATAAGAAGAATTCATGATTCATTTGATTCTTATTAGACTATGTTACTGGTATGAAATTAAAATAAACTGAATTCTCTTGAATTTCTACTCAAATTCAATTAAAAACATATACAAGGACATCCATATAATAATGCAGATTATTCCATTTACGTGTATGTAGTACAATTTAGAAGAATATAAAAGAAAATTGTATAATTCTCTTAAAAGTGCATGGAAGCTTTTAGAAAGTATATTATGACCTATAGCAGATTTTTAAAACATTCAGCATTATTTAGACTTCTCTAATTCCTTATCAAATAATAAGGATAAATTGGTAACAAAATATCTTATATTTGAAATGAAAAATGATACGCTCAGACTGGGACTTGAACCCAGGACCCTTGGTTCTCTAGAGCAAGTGCTCTACCATCTGAGCTACCTGAGCAAGTACCGATCTAAACACAAATCTTTCTCTATATACGTTGTAATTCCCGCTCACCAAATGCTATGAAGCCTTTGCTTCTATCTTTGCAAATGGCGGCCTCTTTATTAAGAAGACATATTTGGGAATTATATATTACATTATAAATGCCACTATGGCTTTTTTCGATGTTTTTATTATTAATTTCATACATCTCAATGATGGATAAATCATATTTTCTCTTCAAATATGATTTATCCATCATTGAGATGTATGAAAAAATTAATAATAAAAACAACAAAATATCTGTTAAATATTTTTTCTTCACTTAAATCTCATATATACATAAAGTCATTTTTTTCCATTTCAATATTAAAAAGTCCACACATTTTTAAGACAAGTTATGCCTATCTTCCAAATTTTCCCAGTCTTCCCCCCTCTATATAACACTGATACTGTTTTCGTTACATTGTTAGAAAAAAGTACAGTTTGCATGGAGATACGTGTAAAGGAGTTTTTAATGAAGGAAATTAGAGACTGAAAATTAGAAAGAATATTTGAAGGCATACATAGACACAATTTTCATTTTGATTTCATACCAAAGAATGATTTTATATCCTCTGTCTCAGTGAATCTCTACAAATACATCTGAAAAATTTGGGAATCATTGACTAGTAATTTTCAATGTGTACCATATACTGAGTATTTCTTCTGGAAATGTATTAAAATAATTTCGTAGTTATCTTACTTTACATAATAGTGATATACCCAATGTTATTTGATTGGTGAATTGGTAAAAATATGCATGAAAAATGATTGTTATATTTACTTGCCAATTTCAGCCAACGTTTAATGTTTATACAACTATTAAACCACTACTTTTCAACGAATGAAAGTATTAGAAAAACTGCCATTCCATTAAAAGGAATATGTCATACACTTGCACATTTATTTGATAATACATGTGAAATGTATAAATACCTATTTATGACAATTATAAAACACTGAAAAATACATTAGTAGTAATTATAGTTTCCCCAGCCCTGGTTATAGCCACCATAACCTGTTTGAGAATAACCCCAGTTTTGGTAGTTGGCATAATTAGGATCACTTGACTGACCATACTGCTGATTGTAAGGTGGCTGGCTGTATGGCGTTGGAGGCTGCTGAGGTCCTGTGGGAGGATACTGACCTCCTTGGTAACTACCCTGTGCAGGAGGCTGCTGTGAGTAACTTCCTGTTTGACTGTAGTTTGGTGGAGGATATTGTCCTGTGCTTGTAGTCGCTGTGGGAGTCTGAGAGCCACTTGGAGGTTGCGCAGTCTGTTGGCTTGTGCTGCTATGGGCAGCTTGAGGACTTGCATGAGACTGTGCATGGCTTGAATGCACCTGTAAGCTATCGGAGAGACCTTTAACTTTCTTAGATGAACCATCAAGACTGTAAAAGATATTAAGTACATATTTATGTTCAAATGTTACAACCTGAAGACCGGGACCTAATATAGCTGGATCAGAGAATATTTTACAGAAAGCATTTAATTTAGATAAAATAATGAAGGACTATAATTCAGAAATTACAACTAACAAAACTAATTATATTATTTTTAGTCTGATCATCTTACCTCAATATTAATGTTGATTTGTTCTTGGACAGGTTTCAAAACAATTCTGTTTTATCGTCAGCTTGTCCAGACTGGTTTGATTTACGTTGCATTATGTTACACACCCTGGATGTCGATGTCAGCTCCATCCTGTGGTTGGCCAAAGAACCTCCAAACAAGGTCACGCTCTGTCTGTATTTCAAAATTCATAACTCTCTTTTTGTTCTTCTGAATATAGACTTTTTCCCAAATAGTCAGCTCTTTTGTATTTTCTAACTGTTTTAATAATTTAGTGTCTGAACTTATTTAATTATATTATTTTTGGTCTGGACATCTTACCTCAATATTAATGTTCAACATTAATATTGAGGTAAGATGTCCAGACCAAAAATAATATAATTAAAATAACCTCAAAATATAACTTCCTAAAATTAAATATGTCTGAACTTATATTATGCAGATTTTTCTATTTCCCCATTTTTAGTATTTCTTATGTGTTCTTTGGTTCTAATTTTTAGATCTTTTTGTTTTTCCTATATATATTTTTTCCACAACCCATGCATTCAATTTGATATATTCCTGACTTTTTATTTTTATCAGATTTTTCATTTTTGTTGGTTTTTATTAGTTTATTTGAACTGTAGTTATTTTTTGGTGCTAATTTAATATTAAACTTCTCAAATATCTTTTGAAATTTATTGTGTACCCAAGGGTGATATGTGAATTTCCTATATTTTTTCATAGGTGGTTCTTCTTTTTCAAGAGTACTTCTGTTTAGCATTTTTTGTTTTTTATACTTTTCTATCCTTTTATGTACCATTTTTTCATCAACCCATTTTCTCTTGCTACTTTGATTATGTGTTTTTTCTCCTGTTTGAAATCTTCTTCGTTTAAGGGTAAGTTTACCAATCTATGAGTTAAACTATTAATGGCTGCTAATTTATGTCCAATTGGATAGAATCCTGTTGATTTAATAAAATTTTCCGTATGAGTTTCTTTCCTATGAATCCCAAATTCAATTTTTCCTTTTTCTTTGTTTCTGACCAATTTAAGATCCAGAAAAGGTATTTGTTTATTTTCTTCTATTTCTTTGGTAAATTTGATGTGTGTACTCTGTAAATTTAACAGTTTTAGGGAGTCTTCTACATGTTTTTCTTTTACAATACAAATTATATCATCTGCATATCTGCTCCAAAATTTAAACATTGTGGGATGTGCTTTAGCGATTTTACATTCAAAATCGCTCATAAATAAATTTGCCGGTAAAGGTGATAATGGGTTTTCCATTGAGAGCCCTGATTTTTGTCTATAGAAACTTCCATTGAATGTAAAAAGCATTTGGTCAATGCATAACTCAGTTAATTTCAAATAATCTTCCTTGATCTCTCTGTCTATGTTGTTTTTACTTAACCAGTTTTTCAATATCTCCAAAGTTTTTGTCTCAGTACATTTGTGAATAATGAAACGACATCAAAGGAAACTAATCTATCTGTAGGTTCGATTTCTCTTTTTGTAATTTCTTAACTAATTCCAATGAATTTTCAATCTGCAGACTTTCAAAATTATTAATTCTTTTAAATTCATTATTCAGCCATTTTGAAATTTTGTAGGTTGGTGATCCAATATTGTTAATACTGGCCTCATTTTGTTTCCAGGTTTGTGAATTTTTGGTAGTCCATGAATATTAGGGTTTTTTTGGGTTGCTCACTTTTAATTCAAAATTTTTCTTTCTCGGATAGAATTCTAACATTTTTAAGACAGTTTTTTTACTTTTTTTTTATGGTTTTGGGTAGGGAATCATTCTTAATTTTTTTATACTTTTCTTCTTTCAAAAGTTTTTCCATTCTATTTTGATAATATTTGTCCAGAATTATGATTTGGTTACCCTTATCTGATTTTGTATATACAACATTTTTGAATGTTTTAAAATTTTTCTTACAAACTGGGTTTTTATTTGTGTTCTTTAGTTTATTCAAAATTTCTTCACATTTTTTTCTGATGATTATTTTTTCTTCAGATTGAAAATTCATTGGATTTAGTTAAGGAATTCGAAAAAGTGGAAATCGAACCTACAGATAGATTAGTTTCCTTTGATGTCGTTTCATTATTCACAAATGTACCGAAACAAAAAACTTTGGAGATATTGAACAACTGGTAAGTAAAACAACATAGACAGAGAGATCAAAGAAGATTATTTGAAATTAACTGAGTTATGCATTGACCAAATGTTTTTTTACATTCAATGGGAGTTTCTACATACAAAAATCAGGGCTCTCAATGGGAAACCCATTATCACCTTTCCTGGCAAATTTATTTATGAGCGATTTTGAATGTAAAATCACTAAAGCACATCCCACAATGTTTAAATTTTGGAGCAGATATGTAGATGATATAATTTGTATTGTAAAAGAAAAACATGTAGAAGATTCCCTAAAACTGTTAAATTTACAGAGTACACACATCAATTTTATCAAAGAAATAGAAGAAAATAAACAAATACCTTTTTTGGATCTTAAATTGGTCAGAAACGAAGAAAAAGAAAAATTGAATTTTCGGATTCATAGGAAAGAAACTCATATGGAAAATTTTATAAAATCAACAGGGTTCAATCCAATTGGACATAAATTAGCAGCCTTTAATAGTTTAACTCATAGATTGGTAAACTTACCCTTAAACGAAAGAAAAAACACACAATCAAAGTAGCAAGAGAAAACGGGGCTGACGAAGAAATGGTACATAAAAGGATAGAAAAGTATAAAAAAACAAAAAAATGATAACCAGAAGTACTCATGAAAAAGAAGAACCACCTATGAAAAAATATAGGAAATTCACATATCACCCTTGGGTACACAATAAATTCCAAAAAAGATATTTGAGAAGTTTAATATTAAATTAGCACCGAAAAATAACTACAGTTTAAATAAACTAATAAAAATCAACAAAAATGAAAAAAACTGATAAAAATAAAAAGTCAGGAATATATCAAATTGAATGCATGGGTTGTGAAAAGATATATATAGACAAAAAGAAACCAAAAATTAGAATCGAAGAACACATAAGATATATTAAAAATAGGGAAATAGAAAAATCTGCAGTTGCTGCTCATGTTTGTTCTGAAAAACATAATATAAATTCAGACACTAAATTATTAAAACAGTTAGAAAATACAAAAGAGCTGACTATTTGGGAAAAAAATCTATATTCAGAAGAACAAAAACAGAGTTATGAATTTTAAAATACAGACAGAGCGTGACCTTGTTTGGAGGTTCTTTGGCCAACCACAGGATGGAGCTGACATCAACATCCAGGGTGTGTAACATAATGCAACATAAATCAAACCGGTCTGGACAAGCTGATGATAAAACAGAATTGTTTTGAAACATGTCTAAGAATAAATCAACATTAATACTGAGGTAAGATGATCAGACTAAAAATAATATAATTAAAATAATCTCAAAATATCACTTTCTAAAATTAAATATTAACAAAACTAAGTTGCTAGTTTTCTGTGGAAGACATTAAATATGAGGTTAAATTGTTTAAAATAATATACTTATAGAATGGGTTCATGTATTCATTTACTTAGGATACCAGATACGCTATAATTTTAAAAATTCAGCATTCCAAAATATGTGTGCCACAATTTTACAATGTAATGGCTGTGTTGTATGGAAGTGAAAATTGGAAGTTAACTGAAAGGACCATCTATGTATACAAGCTGCTGACAAGAAATTTCTGAAAGCAGTGGGAGGTTTAAAATTAATAGATAAAAAGTAAATTATATAAAACAAGAATTAAATATACTGTATTTAATTTAAATGAGAAAAAAATGACAAAACTGGCAACTAAGAGATAACATGGCAAAACAGGACCTATTATACAAAGCCAAAGGACAGAGTACAAGGATGTTGGATGGATCAGTGTACAGTACTTTGGGGGCCAAAACAGGCAACAATGCCTAATTAATAAATTAATGAGTTATTTTTACATCTTACCTCATATATCATGTTTTATTAAACACGGTAACTATAGTTTTCAAATGATCTTGTCATTCATTTTCAACCGCCATTATGACTCATTTATGTACCATTATGACTCATAATGGCGGTTGAAAATGAATGACAAGATCATTTGAAAACTATAGTTACCGTGTTTAATAAAACATGATATATGAGGTAAGATGTAAAAAATGACTCATTAATTTATTAATTAAGAACCTCATAATGTGTTTCCCAGTTTTAACTTTGAATAATGCCTAATCCCTTAAGTAGTAGTAAAAGAATAATGTTACAAATATGCTGGTTCAAAGAGTTCAATATCATACCAATATCACAAAAAAGAAAAAAAAAATCATACCATGTGTTCAAATAAACCAGAAACTGACTGTCCGCAGCCAATCTTGCATCAGGTCTCTTCAGCTGGGCTCTGAAGTGAACATATCTATATGGTTATTTAATATTAGGCATAGTTTTCCTCTTGAAAATAACATATGATGGCAATTTCCTTCCATCCATTATCACTGAGCAATGCATTTTCTCGCAACTGATAGTGCATATCAGTACTCTACTTTGTTCTCTTCTCAGAGGTGGTTGTGTTGGTTGGCAAATTATGAAACTATGGGGTCTGATTAGCATTACCAATTTGCAACAAGTAATTCTTATCCTTTCTCACATTTATTTATGAATTTATGGATATCTACAATTTTCTGTTCATAATCTTGTGGCATCCGTTGGCAGACTGAAATGCATCTTCTATAAGGAAGACCTTACCTTTTGATGGTCATACTAGCTGTGCTTTGTATTTTGGGATACTTTCCACACTTAGGACTATGAAATTATTTTCTTCTTAATAAAGAAGCCGCCATTTGCAAAAATTGTAGCAACGGCTCGTAGAATTTAGAGTTAGGGAATTAACTATGTATAAGAGAAAAATATGTGTTTAGATTGGAGGCCTAGGTAGCTCACTTGGATAGAGCATTGACATAGAGAGTCAAAGGTCCTGGGTTCAATCCCCAGTCTAGGCGTATATTTTTCTTTTCAAACATAATTTATTTTCTTGATGTTAGGGATTTTTAACAGGAGTTCTTTTTGTTTCTGACACTTATACACATTACACTCAGACACTGTAAATTCTCGGCAGCAGTTCTGTTATAATGTTCTGCTGCAAATTTGATAACTTTCAGCTTAAAACTCACTGTATAACTTAAATATTTCGGCTGGTTCTTATTTGTTGTCCAAACACCAAATTTATAAACACAACTCTCTTTGGCAAATGTCCTAAGAATACAACATTATTACTAGGTCCTTCAATTCTTACTGAAGATTTCTTTTATTACAATTTCAAATATACTATATTATTCTCGAATTAACTGGCTACAGGTACCTTTATTCCACATAGCCTCCAATAAAATCTATGGCCTTATGATATCTATGTTAGAGCGTGCATGCCAATTCGGTACTCTCAGCTGGCCTTGCTCTTCTATGACTTGCTCATCATTGAAATAATGCTTCCTTCGGATAGCATCCTTCAGGGGCCCAAATGAATGCTGGAAGGAGCATGATCCTGGCTATAGGGCAGGTAAGGAAGGGCAGTCCATCCAAGTTTTTTTGATCTCTCAACAGGTGCAGGTTAGTATATGGCATTGAAGGAGAATTTTTTATGGGGACGAACATGCCTAGATCGTCTCTTGAACTTCATCAGAACCTTGATGTAAATCTTTGAGTTTATTGTTTCACAAGCTGGCAATACATCAATTAGAACAACTCCTTCAGAATTTTAAAAGAATGTGGCCATAATCTTGCTGGCTGAGAGTCCTAATTTGAAATTTTTCTTCCTAGGGGAATTTTTGAGAAGCCATTCCATTGATTGTGTTTTGTCTGAGGTTTGAAATGCCAAATCCATGTCCCACTCCCTGTGACAATATTGGATAAGAAATCGGTGTACACCTTTATGATGTTCAAGAAACTCTGCATAGATGGTCCTTTTTTGGTTGTCAGTTGGGCTCTTAGGGACCCATCTGGCACAAACCTTTGAATAGCCTAAGCGGTGGGCAATTGTGTTGGCACTAACAGATGCCTAGTTGAGCAGCAAGTTGTTTGGTTGTTACTTGTAAGTGTCTGTGAATGTTTGAAATGGCCTCCTGCTGTACAGAAAAAAATTCAATCACAGCCCTCTGCTTTGTATGCATTTCACGAGCAGCTGCCATTTTAAAACTAAAATACATCACAGCCATATATCAGAAAACAATGAAACTTTCTGACTCTATGAAGGAAGGATTGAAGATACATTCTGTAAAGTTTCATTTATTTTTAATGAAAGGCAGCCGAGACTTAATTTATATCCATTATTTATTGAATGTCCCACATAATTGATTAATTGCTGAGTATATTCATCACAATTATAGCTTCCATGCCTGTAGTTTAAAAACTTAATGGTTTGATATTTAATTTTAGGAAGTGATATTTTGAGGTTATTTTAATTATATTATTTTTAGTCTGATCATCTTACCTCAATATTAATGTTGATTTGTTCTTGAACATGTTTCAAAACAATTCTGTTTTATCGTCAGCTTGTCCAGGACAAATTAACATTAATATTGAGGTAAGATGATCAGACTAAAAATAATGTAACTTAATGGTTTATTTTAGGAAGTAATATTTTGAGGTTATTTTAATCAAGTTTTTTTTTGAGTCTGTAATCATCTTTTTGAGGTAAGATGATTACAGACTCAAAAAAACTTGATTAAAAATTTAAATTTAAAGATAAGCAAGTCATCCAATCTTATGACTTCAGACATTAACAATACAAATTTTTGATAAAAATAAAGTGTGATTATTATGCAGAGATTTAACACAAAATATTGGGGAATGCCATTATGGAGTAAATACAGTGATTACTAGACTCCTATTAATGGTCTAGTTATATCTCTCTGCAGATTTGTAAGCAATTTAGTTTCCCTCCGATTAAGTTGGTGGTAAGAAAAAGGCAGGGCAGAACTCTTGGACAAGCCATGTACAGGCAATTTTAAAGTACCGAGTATAACAGATTATTGGGATGCCTTGGGTGAGAATGTTGGAATATTTTTTTTGTAGAATGTAACATTCCTTTCAGGACAACATTGAAGGAAGATGATTACGTAAAATGTTTGAAGAAAACTACCATATTTACCCAAATGTAAGACAACCTTTTTTTCTTCTGAAAATCATGACTCATCTTAAATTTGCAAACTAGGAAATAAGGCAGCTGGTCAAGGTCAATGTTTTTAGGTTGCATTAGAAAGCTACATAACTGCCAGCTGGAGAGGAGAATGTGTTTTACACTGCATAGTGCATAGTTTCCGGCTAGGAAATGATTGCTGATACAACAATGAGTGGATAATTCACAGTTGAAATCAAATAGGAAAGCTGGAAAATAATCTTGATAATGACATTAAAAAATTGTGACAGTAGCAATAAAATTGAGCATGTAAGCAGTGCTGCTAATAGGCATCAGGGGACAGCACTGGGACTACAATCGGTACATGTTGCTTCCCAAGATATGGCAACCCGGGTCCAAATAAGTGCATGAATGTGCCCACCAGGTGGCAAGAGGAGAAGGTGTTGGCAGCACTGGAGAAAGTGACTTGGTGGGTGGAAACGGAGGGCATTCTGGTTTTGGATAGTTGTCAGCTTGGTAATGATCATAGATGCAATGCAACAACGGTAAAATAATACAGTCAAAATTAAATGTACAGTAGTCAATTTGAATGAATGCAGTAAAAAGAGTTTTGACAATGGCATTTGCAAACTGTTAATGGCAACAGAAGAATTTTCTTACATATACTAAAAAGAGTGCTAAGTCAGATTCCATTGAAAAAATGTGGGTTACAGAATCCCACTGGTTTGTGGAAACACTATGATTTGCTTAACTAAATTCCTTATTTGATATGCACAAGTTACAACCAACATCGGGAACAGAGACGGAGCCTGAGGAAAGTTTTTGTTAAAAGTGGCAAGAAAAATTAAGAAATTTCTAATTCATCCTGACAAGTATTTAGTCGTCCAAAGAAGGAGAATTAGAAGGAGAATTATCACAAATTGGAAAGAAAATGAGTATGTGGTGAGAGAAAATTCCTTAAAACCCTCTTCCAAATTAGGAGTCTTACATTCAGGTAAATAGGGTATAACAACCTTTTTTTATATAGGAATTATCACTGTGAGGTTCAATTCAATATTAAATTAAAAGATTCTTACCTCTCCTCACATTATTCTGTTAAGTAGATCGCGATTTCAGGCCTATAGCAGGCCCATCTTCAGTACACTGTTGTTGACCGGTGTTATGTTCGCTCGGAAGAACCACTTCTTCTTCCCTCTGTTGGTGGACCGATGAACCTCTTGATAAGGTCAAAATTTGCGGGAACTTCGAAGTTCATAAGTTTTCCTTTGTTTTTCTGAATGTGGATCTTTTCCCAACTGTAAGTTCCTTAGGTGTCTCTATTTGTTTAATTAGACTAGCTTTTGATTCAATTCGATGTTTTTCGTCCAAGCATGAGCAGCTACTGCTGACTTTTCCAATTCTCCATTTTTGACATTTCTAAGATGTTCCTTCACCCTTGTTTTCAAATTTCTTTTCGTTTTTCCTATATAAATTTTGTCACAATCTTTACATTTGATCTGATAAATTCCTGATTTATTTTCTTCTTCAATTTTTTCATTTTTGTTGGTTTTAATTATCCTATTAAGGCTGTATTCATTCTTAGGTGCTAATCTTATATTAAACTTTTTGAAAATTTTTTGAAATTTGTAGTGTTTCAATGGATGGTAAGTGAATTTCTTGAATTTTATTTTTTCTGTTTGTTTATCAGTGTGCTTTCATTAATTAATTTTTGTCTTTTGAATTTATTTATTTTCCTGTGTACCATGCTTTCATCATAACCATTATCTGTTGCCACATTAATTATGTATTCTTTTTCTCTTTTATAGTTTTCTGGGCTCATAGGTATATTTACTAATCTGTATGCTAAGCTATTGAACACTGCCTCTTTGTGAGCAAAATGGTTGAAACCCGAAGCTTTAATATAGTTGTCTATATGAGTATTCTTTCTATATATTCCAAATTCTATCCTGTTTTCTGTGTTTCGTGTTAAATTAAGATCCAAAAATGGGATTTGTCTTTCAATCTCAGTTTCCATGGTGAATTTTATCGTTCTAACTCTGGATGTTTCAAAAGCTTCAAAGCATCCTCAATTTGTTTCTGCCTGCGCTATAGGCCTGAAATCGCGATCTACTTAACAGAATAATGTGAGGAGAGGTAAGAATCTTTTAATTTAATAGGGTATAACAAATTAATCATGTTACCTTTTGCCGTCCAGGTCAGGGGATTTCTTCTTCCTATCCTTTGCTTGTTTCAAGTAACGTTGAAATTCATCATGGGCTTTCTGAACACTGCAACAACAATTTTACAATTAGAAGATTAAAAATGCACATATAAATGATAGCCCCATCGTCAGCGAGTCTGCAATCGCTGACGATGGGGCTAAGAAGCTCTGAAACATGTTCGACAAAAACAACTATAAGAACAGACAAAATGTTTTAATTATTAAACAAACCTCTTAATGATGTTTTTATTATTGATTTAACAATTCTCACTGAAAGATAAATTATATTTGAAGAGAAACCTCTTAATGTTACTTCCTATTGTATTTTAAAATATGGAATCTGTGTTATCACATCAACACATTCAACCTTGACAACATTCAATCAATGCATTATCACCCACTACTCACCTTCCCGTTAAAAATAAATAAATATATATAATATATATATATATATATATATAATATAATATATATATTATATATATGCACTTGGTTTTAAATTTTGTTCATGTTTGTTTTTCATTTTAATTTTAAATATTAGTACACAGTTAATTCATAAGTGTGTCTGCTCAAATTGTTAGTATTTTAACTTCTAGGACCCTTCTCTAATTTGTAGACCTACAGGAATTTATTTAAAAAGAACAGTATTAGGCAGCTCTCCATTTTTTCTTGCTCTTCAGAACAATACTCACTTTTGAAAGTGGGAATTTAGAATCAAATTCCAATATATTTTCTTTTCACAGCTAATTTCAAGCTGCCTTATGCTATATTGCTTCTTCCACCTATCCAACCATCCTCAACTTGCAATAAGATCATCCTCACCTTTCTTTAACTCATTCCTATAAACAATGCTTTTTCTTGCAGAATATGCCCTGAAATTTGAATTCCTTTTTTGTTGAGTAAACCAAATGAACAAAGCTTCACTTTTTTTGTCTCAGATTTCTTTTTCGACTTCTGTCCAAACAATGAAATATATGTACCCGAGAATGAAAAATTATCGGTCCCGGGTTCGAGTCTCGGTCTAGGCGAAAATTTTTCTCTTCAAATATAATCTTGTCTCTGTTTCACTACACCAATCTTCAACTGTCACTTCATTGACTTTGTCCATATTCAGTAGCATGTTTTTTTAATGTCTCTCTTTTGTCTAAGTCTTTTCAAAGCCTCCAGTTTCACATTCAATGGTACAAATTTTCTCTTACTTCTGCCACTCATTGTAATGTATACAATTAAAACATTGATACCATGTCAGCCTGTTACGAGAGTCACTAGATAAGTTTTGAGACACGACAGTATGGTGACAGGAATGCAATAAACTAATATACCACTGAAAACCCACCTCTCGAACGTCTAAACCGTAACAGGTAGAAACAATTTTTTTCAGTTGTCTCTGAGCAGCATCCTTGTGAAGTAGCCTGTGAGTGGTAAAATCAAACGTGTCCTATGGAGCATGAGAGGTAGTATTTTTTTTGCTATGATTTTATATGATTTTAAGTGCAGTTTAAATGAGTCACAAACACTTGAGCAACTCACACAAGCATTTGGGGACCTTGCTCCTTCACGTGCAACAGTTTTCCACTGATTTCTTGAATTTAAGAGGGGGATAACATCCCTTAAAGATTAAGGGAGAAGTGGAAGGCCAGCAACAGTGGTGACAAAAGAAAATGTCTCTGCAGTGGAGATTCCGATTAAGTAAGATCCGCAACAGACCTATAAGGACATCGAGGGGACCCTAGGGATTAGTTAGCCAAGTGTTTCCACCATACTGCACAAATACTTAACAGTGAGGAAAATTTCTTCTCTATGAGTACCACACCACTTGTCAGAAGGGCATAAACGCACTAGGGTGGAATTGTGCAGAGAAATGCTGGAGATATTCAACAACGGGGACTCCCACCGGGTGTCAGACATAGCGATAGGTGACGAAACTTGGATCTACCAGTAGGACCATGAAACAAAGTACAATATTGGTGTGGTCTTCCCAGATAAGCAGCCTCCGACCAAAGTCAAAAGGCCTAGGAGTGTGGGGAAGAAAATGGTGGCCACTTTCTTCTCAACAAGTGGTCATCTGGCTACAGTTGTGCTAGAGGATCAGAGGACAGTTACTGCTAAATGGTATACAGAAGTCTGTCTCCCCAAAATCTTCTCAAAGATCCAGGAGAAGCGACCAAAGACCGGACTGCGGGGAATTCTGCTCTACCATGACAATGCCTCTTTGCACAGAGCCAATGCAACAATTAGGTTTCTGGAAAAGAGGCCAGTGAAATTAATGTATCTTTCAGCCTACAGTTCATACCTAGCCCCATATGATTATTTCCTGTTCCCAAACGTGAAGAACTGCATGTGCGGATACCAATTTTCTAGTCCAGAAGATGCTGTTGGAGGAGCTTAGTGCAATGTCTGAGATTAAGTGGCTTGGCTGCTTCCAGAGGATGCAATGGTGTATAGAATGTACTGGAGAGTACTTTGAAAAGATATGATAGGTATGGAAACTGTATCATGGCCCATTGTTGCACATCTCAAAACTTAACTAGTGACCCTCGTACTGCTTTAAAATGTGTGTTTTTACTTTAGTGTACAGTGTTTTAGTGACCACTGTCGCTGAGAAGGGTTTATTGTAACAACGGTTTTCTAAAAGGATGGTATGAATTAAATAACAGATTAATGTGCTATTTCAATTAGAGGAGACAATGAAGAAACAGCCAACACACTCCTTGAAACATGCCAATCTGTTACATACTTCAATAGAAATGCATTAGCAGGGTTATTTCTGTGCATTATGAACAAAAACCCTAAGTGAGACAGATTTACCGACATTGTACATTGAAAATTAAAAGGAAGTTCAAAATGTAACACATCCAGAAGTGCAAGAAACACACAGACAACATATAAAATTGAGATTTTACTCTAGTTTTTAGAAAAAAATTAATTTTACTAAGACTCCATATTTGGTTCGTCTTCCGGGCTTATAGGCCGTGGTCTGGTTGTCTTCTTACTCTCGACGTTTCGTCTACTGCTGCGGTAGACCTCATCAGGAGATACTGCGTGCTCTCTGTGAACTCCTCAACAGTCGGCTGCAGACTGGCTGGTGGTTGGAACTGTCTCTCTTTTTATAGCTAAACCCCGGGTGGTGGGGGGGGGTTTCTGCGCAGACCGAGTTTTTTGCTGTTGTGCCGATTGCAGAAGTCATAGGCTTCGTTGTCGTGTTATGCAGTGCTGGGATCCAAATTTTGTTTATCTTCATGGTTTCTTCTTTTTGTTGAAGGAATTTTTATGTTTATATATTTCAATGGCTTCTCTGTATAGTCTGGTGTAGTAATGTGATGTTTGTGATAATACCTGAGTATCCTCGAATCTTATAATATGTTGTTGGTTGTTCATCAAGTGTTCCGCTACGGCCGATTTTTCATTTTGTTTTAGTCTGCAGTGTTTCATGTGTTCTTGTAATCTTGTGTTGATCATTCTTTTTGTTGTACCGATGTACACCTCTCCACCAACTGCACGGGATATGATATTACCGGCATGACTTAAAGGATCTCTAGTGTCTTTGGCTGGGCGAAGTATGTTGCTGATTTTTTGTGTTGGTTTGTAGGTTGTTGATATGTTGTATTTCTTTAATAGTCGTCCAATTTTCTCTGTTGTTGTTTTGATATAAGGTAGGTAGACCTTACCATTTGTCTCTTCCTTGTTTTCGGACATATATTTCTTGGGATTTATGGCTCGACGAAAATCTGTTTGCTGTATCCATTGGTTAGATAAGCTGCATGGAGATGATTGATTTCCTCTTGCAGATACTGTGGTTCCGAAATCCTTTTGGCTCGTTCAACCAGGGTTTTTATTATCCCACGTTTTTGTCTTGGATGGTGGTTAGACTGTTTATGTAGGTATCTGTCTGTGTGTGTATTTTTTCCTGTAAACCTTGTGTCCAAGTGTCATGTCTTGGTTTCGGATTACCAAACATCCAAAACGGTAGACTGTTGTTTTGTTCTGAACCACAGTATCTGCAAGAGGAAATCAATCATCTCCATGCAGCTTTTCTAACCAATGGATACAGCAAAACAGATTTTCGTCGAGCCATAAATCCCAAAAATATAGGTCCGAAAACGAAAACAAGGAAGAGACAAATGGTAAGGTCTACCTACCTTATATCAAAACAACAACAGAGAAAATTGGACGACTATTAAAGAAATACAACATATCAACAACCTACAAACCAACACAAAAAATCAGCAACATACTTCGCCCAGCCAAAGACACTAGAGATCCTTTAAGTCATGCCGGTATATATCGTATCCCGTGCAGTTGTGGAGAGGTGTACATCGGTACAACAAAAAGAATGATCAACACAAGATTACAGAACACATGAGACACTGCAGACTAAAACAAAATGAAAAATCGGCCGTAGCGGAACACTTGATGAACAACCAACAACATATTATAAGATTCGAAGATACTCAGGTATTATCACAAACATCACATTACTACACCAGACTATACAGAGAAGCCATTGAAATATATAAACATAAAAATTCCTTCAACAAAAAAGAAGAAACCATGAAGATAAACAAAATTTGGATCCCAGCACTGCATAACACGACAACTAAGCCTATGACTTCTGCAATCGGCACAACAGCAAAAAACTCGGTCTGCGCAGAAACCCCCCCCACCACCCGGGGTTTAGCTATAAAAAGAGAGACAGTTTCCAACCACCAGCCAGTCTGCAGCCGACTGTTGAGGAGTTCACAGAGAGCACGCAGTATCTCCTGATGAGGTCTACCGCAGCAGTAGACGAAACGTCGAGTAAGAAGACAACCAGACCACGGCCTATAAGCCCGGAAGACGAACCAAATATGGATCAAGACGCCGGCCGTGAAAGTCTACAATTATTTACTAAGACTGGTTCAAAATACACGTAACCATGAATATCAGGGCTCGAATTACTGGGTTTCTACTGTAATGAATTTAGGATTTTTTAGCAAGTATTATTATTTTTCAAAGAAAATGAACTGGTTATTTACACCTCACAACATTGTTTTTTCTCTGACTTGGATATGTTTTTAAATAAATTTCCTTTTATCCTCAGTCAAAAACTGACTGCTGAGATGGTTATCAGAAGCATTGTACAAACCATCCTTTTGGTGTTGGGCAAACAAACTTTATGATCAAATCTTTTTCCTTGGGCACTTCAAAATTTATTATTCTGTCTCTACTTTTCTGGATGTAGAAGTTCTCTAAAAACGGTAAGTTTTTGTAATCAAATGGTAAAGAGAAAAATTTATGCCTGAACTGGGAATCGAACCCTGAACCTTCAGCTTTCCGTGCTGATGCTCTTAACCACTGAGCTAATCCCAGGCTTCCTTCCCATCCAAGCACAAATCCTTCCTTTACCTTACTGTCTTGGTCCCACATTCAAATGCAATGAATCATCATTCACAAATACACAATGAATGGCTTCTACCTGAAGAAGACATGAAGGGACTCCACATAGCTAAAGCATTATTTATTAAATTAATATTAAGAAGCTAAAGCTGTTACTATGATTGAAATAAGTATATTAAAGTACACTTCTAAATTATTGTAATCAAATGGTACAGAGAAAAATTTATGCCTGAACCGGGAATCGAACCCCGAACCTTCAGCTTTCCGTGCTGATGCTCTTAACCATTGAGCTAATCCAGGCTTCCTTCCCATCCAAGCTATACTCAGAACGTATAACCTAAAAAAAATATGTGCTTGGATGGGAAGAGCCTGGATTAGCTCAAGGTTAAGAGCATCAGCACAAAAGCTGAAGGTTCGGGGTTCGATTCCCGGTTCAAGCATACATTTTTCTCTTTACCATTTGATTACAATAATTTAGTAGTGTACTTTAATATACTTATTTCAATCATAGTAACAGCTTTAGCTTCTTAATATTAATTTAATAACTGTAAGTTTTATTGGCCTTACCAACTTTTAGTAATTTTGATCTTTCCTCAGTTCTAATGATTTTTTGTTCACACATAAGCAGCCAATTAAATTTCTTTAATAAAACACCTCAGTGCTACTTCCTCTCAAATTTGTGATTACTTTCAAGTCATCCATAGATTAGTATTTGATTTAATTATCTTCTTTAATGGTTCCATAAATCAATGAAATAGGGCCCATGACTTTACATCCTTTCCTAAAGAAGCTATACTCAGAACGTATAACCTAAAAAAAAATGTTCTTGAACCAGATTTAAACTTGCATACCTAGGAACTATACTACTTCCGAGCAAGTTCCATTTGTACTGTAAACAAACTTGCACAAGATATTACTCTGCTGACTCCGTTTATTGGGGAACTGTAGTGGTACTTTTACTGGCCACATGACTGAATTGTGTACAGAATGGTCACAGAAACTTTGCTTTTAGACGTCATATTTTATGGGAAATACGACTGAATATGCCTACAAGGTAAGATGGTGCCAATAATTAGGAATTTACTTCATTTCTTATCTTCTTCTTCCTTCCAAGTATTAGGCCAAGGCCTGTTACGATCTTATAGAAAATTTTCCTCCAGCATTTCATAGGACGGCCCAGTTCATTTCTTATTTATGACAAATTATATAATCAGACATTTATGCTTTTTACATGATGTCAATAGATACATTTTATTTACAATTTCATTATGAAAAGAATTTATGCTGACTTATCCGTAAATCCTGTTATTATTTTCACCACATCCTCAATGGCTACTGTGGGATATTTTTCACTAAACTGTTTGAAAACATTCAAAATAATTTGTTTCCCTCTGCTTTTCAATGTTTTCTTTTTTGACGCTTTGAAAATGTATTGGGGAAGCAGCCATTTGAGACAATTGAAATTCCAATGTATTCTGCATTGCACATGAATAAGAATTGATTAATGAAATGCTTCAGGGGGGATGATGGGTGAAATTTCTATTTTCTACATTTTTTAAGCTACATACTTGATTTTTTTACACCGATTCATGCCATAATAGGTTATATTAAAGTTTCATCCTTCTAGGCTTAAAGGTTTTTGAGTTATTGAAGAAAATCCATTTAAAAATTTGCATATTAAAATTTTTAATAAGTCCCATAATTTTTTAGTAAATTTTTTTCTACACAACCACTGACTTATTTAGAACAACACTATGCATTAACTTTTCTATATCATTATTAGAGCTAGGAATTTTTAGGTGCAAAATTTTTGTGAAAAAGGTGCAAAAAAGGTGCTTTAATTTAGCAGAAAAAGGTGCAATTTTAAAAATAAAAGTTGCAAATTTCCCATGTAAATAATCATTAAAAATTACCAAAACCAATACAACAAGTAACTAACGACACAAAATTCACATATTTTGTCTTATATTAAAGAGTCTGTGTAAGTATTTACACTACTTATATGCTGCGTAACACGAATGCATTGATGTCTTTCATCAATTGTTATTGAAGTATCATGAAGAATGCACCTGATAACAGATCCGTCACTCTGAATTCCATCTGCACTAAACTTTTTAACAATATCACGTAGTTTATAGGAGTTCACTTTCTGTTTCGGCATACTGTATACTGGTAACTCAGGAAAATAGCAGACCGCACTAATCAAATATTATTTTCAACTGAAACATTTATTCACACACTCAACAACCTTCCTTGCTGAACAATAGCTTTCGCATAACAGTGGTGCAATGAGGCGCAAACTAATTTAAAAGAAATAGCCTAACGGGATTGCACTGAAGTGGAAGTAATATGATGTGGACTGACACCACATATCGTTACCAACCCTTGAAATCGTATTTGAATAAATGTATTATATATATATATATATATATTTTGGTAATAAAATGTTCCAAAGGAGACAAAAAAGGTTTGAAAAGGTGCAAAATGTGCTTCCATTAAAGAAAAGGTGCAACTAAAACACAGTTACGGGCATTTATTTAATGTTTTCTTTGCAATACTAGCTAATTTGAACATTATAGTAACAAAACAAAAAAAAAGTGCAGCACCTAAAATTCCTAGCTCTAATCATTATAATAAAGGAAGAAAAAATATATACATCCTCTGCATATGGATTTTTTTTAAAAATTACTACACATATTTTATTTTTTATTAAAAAAATTATCAACTTTGTTTCAAAATTCATGCATAGAATTATTAGCCATAGTGTGTGGGACATGCAGTTAAAAATTTGTCAATGCTATTTTGATTTGAATGTATTGAAATGCAATGAAAATAAAAGTGTGGAAAAGCCAATTTGAAAGTTTGCATGCAGTTAAATTAGAATGTAGCATACATGCCCTCCTACAGTCATTAGGGAGACTTACAAGTGCCATAGGACACTGAAACTTCACCAACTTATACTTTAACACTTTGAATCCTGCAGTGGTACTAGTACGACATTTAAATGACACTGAAGCCGGAGAAAATTACATCCCTTGGCATGCCTGTGCAGGCAGATTTACAGGGGTGCTTTCTGGTTCAGAAAAACACCCCCGTAAATCTGCCAGCACAGGCATGCCGAGGAATTTAATTTTCTGTGGCTTTAGTGTCATTTAAAAGCCGTGGTAGTAGTACCACTGCCGGACTCAAAGTGTTAAGGTACGTAGTATTTTTTAATACAAAAAAACAAAAAATGCTAAATTTGACCGAAAAGTCAAACATTTCACCCATCACCCTCGTTAATAACATTATGGGGTTCATTTCAATAAATAAGACGAATCTTGAATCATCTTACCTAATAAATCATTGTGTTCTATTTGATCATGTTTTGATATACTATGCACATCAGCAGCAAGTCCAAAGAACACAAAGATTTATGAGGTAAGATGAATCGGGATTCACCTTATTTATTAATGAAATATTAAAAATTGTGAAATTGAAACACCTGCAATTGCTGCATACAGTTTACTAGAACATATAAATTGGAAGAGAAGCAAACTTTTAGAACAATTGGATAAACCTTTAGAATTAACAGTTTGGGAGAAGATATATATATTCAAAAAATAAATATAGATCAATGAACTTTGATATTCCCAACAAACAAAATTTAATTTCAAAGTTCATAAATTCAACCAAAGATGGCAGTACAGAAGATGTTGACAATAGAATAGTTGACAGCTGAAGAATTTCATCAGTCGGAGTCATGACTGTGGATGGATGAGACGTCGTCTGAAACTGCAGTTTTGTGAAAAATACAAAATTTATCAGGTGAGTTTTTAAAAAATTATCTCCGATGAATTTAAATGAAATGCTTATTTAATTTAATCTATTAAAATTGTAATTATATATTTTAAAATTCTCCCATATAATTTATAGGCATGTGCTACTTGATATATATTTTTATTACTTTTGGTTCCTTTATTTCGAGTGTTAAGAGAGTGAACCAAATTTCATTACATGCTTAAAGGTACAACCAATATTCGACCAATGAAAATGCAGTCATACATCTGGTTTGTTCACTTTACAACTTGCACTTAGCTCGGATTAGGTATACAGACAATTATGATAACTATTAGACCATGAGGATCTACCAGTTCATTCATCTACTACTATAGGGGTAGAGTGTTTTTAGTAAGATATAGATGGTCTTGAGAATCCAAATAGCCATTTTTTAAGAATTAAATTAATGTTTTTATAGAGCGAATGATTTCATTATCAAGTGCTCGACATTAGATACCAACCAACCATGTTTTTATTACCTCACTTCATATCCTTTTTCTTCTAGACTGCAGTTTCGGAGCTATGTCTTAATTTTTATTCAGCAGTACACAATCTCTTATCATATCAAATATGAGTATCTCTGTGATGAAATTAAATGTTTCTTACCTCTCCTCATATAAATTTTCTAAGTTGATAGCGATTTTGAGACTATAACTGTCTCATCCTCAGAACTTTGTTGGTGACTGGTGTTACGTCGATCAGAAGAAACTATTCTTCTTCCTTCTGTTGGTGGACCGATGAACCTCTGGATCAGGTCAAAATTTGCAGGAATTTCAAAGTTCATAAGTTTTCCTTTGTTTTTCTGAATGTGGATCTTTTCCCAAACAAAAGGAACTCACGGTTTGGGAAAAGATCCACATTCAGAAAAACAAAGGAAAACTTATGAATTTCGAAATTCCCGCAAATTCTGACCTGATCCAGAGGTTCATAGGTCCACCAACAGAGGGAAGAAGAAGAGTTTCTTCTGATCGACATAACACCAGTCGCCAACAAAGTTCTGAGGATGAGACAGTTATAGTCTCGAAATCGCAATCAACTTAGAAAATTTATATGAGGAGAGGTAAGAAACATTAATTTCATCATAAATTAAACCTCATAGTGATTAATTCCTATAAAAGTTAAATATAAGTATCTCTAATTACACTTTAAATAACATACCTGAGAATATCTGACCCAAAATCTTCTAAAAATTCAACCTTCCTCTGGGCAAACAACACTTTTTGTTCTGGATCTGTATCTCTATTGAGGAACTGATCTACAATGGAAATTATATTGTCCTCATTCAGAGGGTTCTGTTGCAATCCCATGTCGATGAGCTGCAGATATAATCTGGGGTTGTCCTGCAAGGATAGATATAACACCTATTATAGAGCGAATGATTTCATTATCAAGTGCTCGACATTAGATACCAACCAACCAACACCTATTATATCAAACATATGTTTCTTCAGATGTTCAATATAAATTTTCAAATGACAAGTTCAAGTTTAAAGTCACATTTTTTCTAAAGAGCAAATACTACAATCTGACGAGACTGAATTGGTAATACACACCTCACTTCATATTTTGTTCTTACCTGAAACATGTTAGAAGTAAAAGAACAAAATATGAGGTAAGTCTTTATATTTTTTAATATTTAAAATATGACCTCACCTCATACTTTTAATATTAAATTATTAATACCTCATAGTGTTATTTCCTACTAAGTTTAAAAGTATTTATTACCAATTTAATTTATTCATAAATTACTTCACAGTGTTATCTAATATCAATTTTCAGACTAAAATTTGAATTCATTAAGCTGAGTAATACAGCCACATCTTGGTATGCTACTCCATGCAATAAACATTTTTAGCATAATTTGAAACAAATTTAAGATACTATAGTGTATATTTGAAGATAAAAATGTTTGCCCAGACCGAGACTCAAACCCGGGATCTTTGGCTTTCTGGGCCAATGCTCTACCATCTAAGCTATCGGGGCAAGTTCCAATCTAGACGCAAATCTTCTCTTTATATATGTTATAATTCCCAGCACCAAATCCTATAAAGCCTTTGCTTTATCTTTGCAAATGGCTGCTTCTTAGTTAATAAGACATTTATTGGGAATTTAAACACTACTTTACAAAGCCAGTAGGGCTTCAATTGATGTTCTAATATTAAGTTAACACTTCGACAAAAATCAGGACTTGCAATGGGAAATCCATCATCACCATTCTTAGCAAATATATTTATGGGGTAACTTCGAATGTCATGTAACCAAAGCAAACCCTTGATGTTTAAATTTTGGAGAAGATATGTAGATGATATCATAGCAATAGTAAAACAGAAACAATTAGAAGATGCCATTAAACTGTTAAATATTCAAAATAAAACAATCAAATTTACAATGGAAGTAGAAATAATAATGAAATACCATGGTGAAATGCCATTTTTAGACCTTAAATTGATCAGGAATGAAGAAAAAAAGGAAATAGAATTTGGAATCTACAGAAAAGAAACTCACATTGACAATTATATAAAAGCTACAGGATTTAACTATTTTTCACATAAACAGGCAGTATTTAATAGTTTAACACACAGACTTGTGAACGTTCCCATGAGCAAAGAAAATTACAATAAAGAGAAAAACATCATAAAAATTGCGAAGGAGAATGGTTTCCAAGAGAAGATGATACACAAGAAAATAAATAAATTTAAGGAACAAAAAATGATTAATGAAAGTACTCTTCAGACAGATAAAAATATTGGAAAAAATTCAAGAAGTTCAAATACCATCCTTTAGTATTTGACAAGTTTCAAAAAATCTTAACAAATTCAACATTAAATTAGCACCAAAAATGATTACAGCTTAGGTAATTTAATAAAAACCAACAAAAATGAAGAGATTGAAGACTGCAAAAAATCGGGAATTTAACAAATTTAATTGTAAAGATTGTGAAAAGATATACATAGGAAAAACAAAAAGGAATCTAAATACAAGATTAAAGGAACACCTCAGAAATGTTAAAAATGGAGAAACGGAAAAATCTGCAATAGCTGCACATGCCTGGTCAGAAAAACATAGAATAGAAACCAAAACAAAATTACTTAAACAGTTGGAAAAACCGAAGGAACTCATAATTTGGGAAAAAATTTACATATGCAAGAATGAAAACACAACTATGAATTTTGAAATACCCGGTTATAAGGAGAGGAGATTGATTGGGAAGTTCGTCGGTCAGCCATCATATGGCGCGGAGGTCAGTCTGCAGGATAGAAGGCCGTTGGACGTCAGTTGTGAACGTGACACAGTATTGAGAATGTCACAAATGATGTGACGAAACCTGGGTCTGCGAGGAGTTATGAAGTATGAGGTGAGTGAAAGAAAAACTAAACAATATTCTACCGAATTCTTATATTTTTATGGACAATGCTAGTTACCATTCGTGTGAACTAAATAAAGCTCTGAATTCAAATAGCTGTAAAGCAGACATGCGGTAGTGGTTAAGAAAATTAGGTGTAGCATTTGAAGATGGCATAATAAAACCTAAATTATACTACAAAATCAAAAAGTTATATAAGCCACGATTCAAAACATATGAAACAGATGAAATTGCAAAAGAATTTGAATATTGTGTGATTCATTACTTCCGTACTATTGCAAATTTAACCCCATTGAACTCATATGGGCACAACTGAAGGACTTATAAGAAAAAGGAATACAAATTATATTTGAAAAAAAAAAAATACGCTTAGACCCCAGGACCTTTGACTCTCTATATCAATGCTCTTCCAAGTGAGCTACCTAGGCCTCCAATCTAAATGCGTATTTTTCTCTTCTACACAGTTAATTTCTTAACCCAGGAATACAAATGTACCATAAAACATTTATCAAGATGATGTAAATATAATTATGGCAGAGATGCTCGTGGAAAGGCAGAAAAAAAGTGAGAAGTATTAGTGGGAATGAGATCAGTTTATGGATCAAATCACCATCAAATTCCTTACTCATTTAGAAGTTGAATTTGATTTAGATGAGGACAAAGAAGAGGAAATGGATAAAGAAGAATCCACAGATCTGTTCTTGGATTTTGATTAAGGAATTGTACAGCAGTTTATTATTAATATTATTATTATATTACTCAGCTTATTGTAATAATGTTTATTTTAGGAAGTAATATTTTGAGGTTATTTTAATTATATTATTTGGAGTATGTTTATCTTACCTCAATATTAATGTCAATTTGTTTTTGAGCATTAATATTGAGGTAAGATAAACAGACTCCAAATAATATAATTATTGTAGATAATCTAATGAAAAATAATTTCAAAATATTTTGTTACGGGAATGTTATTAACTTTATTACTAAAACAAACAGTATGAAATTGACTTTCATCATGTGGTGTTTTGTCATTGTCATAATCCTGAAGCACCAGGTGGCTGATTCCCTTCCATTGCAATGTCACGTAAGTATAATTAAAAAATTGTGGCAGCTGCAGTTCATCAACTCAAGAAACGCACTGCCATCCATAACTTTATAGTTTCTGATAAAACAGGCTGACACTTCTCCCCAAAATCTATCAATACTGACAAACAAATTTGATTAAAAAAATATTGACGCGTCATAATAACGTTTGAATTTCATGGATGAAGGCAAGAATATTGATCTCGCATTGGTAGGAAGTCAAAAGACCCATACATACCATCGAAATGTCTGGGTCCTCATTGCAAAGATATCTATGCACATCTACTTCCCCTTTCGGGAAAGATCAGTGGCCAGATACTTCCATGTTTGGAAGTGTCTCGGCCAAGAGCCTAGAAAATTTCTCACTGCCTATATAATCTGTGGAGAAGACGGAAGCGAGTCAGTCATGTTTTTACAGTGATAGAGAGCAGACAAAGAGAGGACAAATTGTAATGAGTGGACTCATCAGAGACAGTAAAATAATTGAGTGTGATTATTAGAGCAAGATAAATTGTTAGTGCTAATTGTGAGTAAATTACTGTTGATAATTTGTAGAATTAGAGTGATTGTGAAATATTACATGACATCACTATGGATTATTTACGACAAAACTACGTAAAGTTGAACCCCTGACCATATACTGACAATATATGATTTTTTAAACAGTATTACTGTACTTTCAATTCTTAAAATTCACACTTATAGCACACTTTTCATGCTTGTAGAACACAAAGTACGAGGTGAGAAATTACTATATTTAAATTAATATTGGCAGCACAGGGGGTGGGGTCCTTGGAGAGATCAACAACCAGAGAATTTCATCAGTGGAAGCCATGACTGAAGAGGGACAAGATATTGTGTGAAACCGCCGGTATCAAAGAAATTTGAAATTATATGAGATGAGTCGTTAAAAATATGTTCTCCACTCACTATTAATGAGAAATGACTAATCTATTAATTAATTATTATTTGAAAATAATTTGTTTATTTTTGATGAAATAGGTAGTAATTTGTGAAATCACAATAGGAAGTAACATTATGAGGTTCTTCTAATAAATAAGTTGAGTCTGTTGTCATCTTACCTCATATTCATTGATTTTTTTAGGATGTGTTTCAGAACATCTCTGTTCTGCCTTCAGCTTATCAGTCTGGACAAGCTCAAGATAGAACAGATATGTTTTGAAATGCATCCTAAAATAAATCAATGAATATGAGGTAAGATGACAACAGATTCACCTTATTAGATAGTATTTTACTAATCATCTAAGTCACAGAGCATCAACATCAAAATCTGGGCATAAAATAGCTAACAAATTTTGCCCAGAGGCCCCTTATTCCGGACTTAGGTTCTTTTATGAAACAATTCTACAATTTTTAATAAAAATCACAATGAGAAGTAACATTATAAAGTACTTTACAATTTATGACATGAATAAGAGAAATGTTAAAATTTAAATAATAGTAGTTAGATTATTCATGACTCACCTCATATTTGTAGGATTATTTAAAATAAAAATCTTTACACCTCACCTCGTATCCTGTCTTCTTTTGACCAGTTTTGTAACCTAAACGGTTACATCTTCTGCTACAGAAGATGCAATGATTTAGGTTATAAAACCAGTTTAAAAAAGGATACAGGATGTAAACAATTTGATTTTACATTATTTTCCTCCAATTGTTATAAATTCTACAATTATTTATTTCTCTTATGAATTAACATATACTAACCTTATCCTTCTCTACAGCTTTATTTAAAATTGAAATGGCTTTCTCTACGTCACCTTTTACCTGCCAAAAAACAAGAAAACTTTAAACATACTTTCAATAAAATTATATGCAACCTGTTAAAAATGTTTCTTGCCATATCAATCCATTTCGACGCACTGCAGCAAGAAAAGAGAACAAAAATATTTTGGTCTCTTGTTGGCACAAAGAGGCATCTTACCTCAGTATTAAGAGCGTATCAAAGTCAAGTCGAGGCATTTTTGCTCTTGTTGTCGCCTCAAATTGCTGAAAGTAGGAATCAAGATTTAACACAATATTAAAATACTTAGTCAGAAAAGTTTTTATCAATTTTTAGAGTATCTTTTCTGACGAAGAATGACTATTCACTTAAATTAACATAAAACAAATCCATAACATCCAGCCTAATAGTAATAGCACAAAAATACAGATATAAATGAAAGTAAAAAAACACATTAAACTTACCTTCCAGCAGAATCTGGCCTATTTAATAGCCATGTTATTGGATATGACCTTATTTTTTTGTTTGATATATAATGCTCATAAAGTGCACAAACTTTTTCCATGTTATTGCACCGTCTTTCCAAATTAATTCGCCTGTAAGCAACTTGAAGCATGTTTGGTATCAACTTTTCAAGATTGTTAAGAATCTCTGAAGCCTTGTCGTAATTTTCTGTACATAAAAAAAAATATATATTAGAATTTTTTTTCCTCCCCAAAAACAATTAAAGAACATCTTTACAAAATACACAAAACTCCAGCTTAAGAGGAACCTAAGATTGGCCACATGACACATGCAAATAAACTAACAAACTAAAACTATCAATTATATTATTTTTGGTCTGGACATCTTACCTCAATATTAATGTTGATTTGTTCTTGGACATGTTTCAAAACAAATCAACATTAATATTGAGGTAAGATGTCCAGACCAAAAATAATATAATTAAATAACCTCAAAATATAACTTCCTAAAATTAAATATTTTAAAACTATCAAACTCATAGGTTCAAGTCACCACCGACATAAGCTCTCCATACATCCCTATCCTGAGCTAATGTTTTCCAATCATTACCTGTATAATATACTTCCCTCAAAGCATAGTTAAAATTATTCTCCCACCTCATTCTTGGTCTATCAACTGGGCAATTTCCTAGGAGCTTTCATGCACCTCTTTCATTCCCCATTCGTGCCACGTGTCCTGCTCATCTCAGTCTATAAGACTTAACTGTTCTTATATCTGGCTTTCTATAAAGACCATGTAGCTCACTGTTATTTCTCCATTCAGCTGTCTGTTCCTATCTTTGATCTAAAAATTTTCCTAAGAACATAGGTTCTTTTATGAAACAATTCTACAATTTTTAATAAAAAATCACTATGAGAAGTAACACTATAAAGTTATTAGAGTTGTATTTTGACTCACCACATATTTCTTGTTTTTATGCAGACTTAAGTTTCTTCACTGCCTTTGTGACACTTTCAATGCAACACCATGATCACAACTTGTGATCGTGGGTATTTCCTACCTACATAATTTAACTATAAAGTAATTTACAATCATGTAATTCAGTTATGTAATCTTCTCCATCCACCGGTCTGTTCATCTCTTTGGTCCAAAAATATTCCTAAGAAATTTAATCTCAAATACTCGTAATCTCCTTTCCTCCCTTAAAGTAAGAGTCCATGTTTCGCATTCATAGGAAAATAACAGTTTCATATATATTCAGTTTAACATTTTTTTAGAGAAGTTGGGACAACAAGAGTCCCTGTAATGTGTAATAGCATGCATTTTCAGAATTGAGCCTATGTTTAATTTCTTTGTGCATCACATTCCTATTTGTAATATTGTTCCTAGGTATTTGAATTCAACCACTTCTAAAATTTCCCTAATTTTCCATTAACTGTCCATTTCCATTATATAATGTATTTCAATGTGTGAACATATTTTTAGTTTTATTGATGTTTACTTCCAGTTCCAATTTCTTAGTGTTACTCAAAAGAGAGTGTGCATATTGGCTCTTACTATCTCCTCGCTATCACCCAATAATACTATATCAGCATAAACTACAGTTTATTGATACAATTGAGTTGTAAGACTACTTCATCCTCTAAACATTTGATGGCAATTTCTAGTACAAAATTGAACAGAAGAGACAGTGTGTCTCTGTGCTTTAACCCATTGTGAATTTCAAAAGTATCCAAAAACTGTCTACATGCATCCTATTCCTTGTGCTATTTAGACACATTTTTATAAATTTAACTAACATGTTAAACACGGGAATTAGTTTTCAAGAGAAGGATCTCTCTCATTATCAACCGACATTATGACTTGCAATGTTGGTTGAAAATGAGAGAGATCCTTCTCTTGAAACTAGTTCTGTGTTTAAAGAAACATAACATATGAGGTAAGATGTAAAAATATGACTCATTAATTTACGTATATATGATGTTAATGACGAAATTTCAACAGTTGGAATTTGACTGAAGATGGAAGTAATATACTAACTTTTGAAACCGGTATCGTGAAGACATGCAACTTTGTGAGGTGAGATGTTAAACATTTTCTCCAACTCATTTATTAAAGTGACTAACTCACTGGCACTATCAACCCATAGGTTCATGGCTGCACGGACATAAGCTCTCCATACATCCCTATCCAGAGCTAATGTTTCTTAATCATTCCCTATATAATATATTATTTCAAATCATAGTTAATGTTATTCTCCCATCTCATTTTTGGTCTACCAACTAGGTGTTTTCCCTCTGGTTTTCCTACAAGAAGCTTCCATGCATGTAATATTTAATTTTAGGAAGTTATATTTTGAGGTTATTTTAATTATATTATTTTTGGTCTGGACATCTTACCTCAATATTAATGTTGATTTTTTCTTGTAACATTAATATTGAGGTAAGATGTCCAGACCAAAAATAATATAATTTCCATGCATGTCTTTCATTTCCCATTTGTGCCACATGTCCTGCCCATTACAGTCTACAACACTCAACTGTTCTTATTACATCTGGTTTCCTATAAAGACCATGTAGTTCATTGTTATGTAGTCTTCTCCATTCACCTGTCTGTTCATCTCTCTTTGGTCCAGAATTTTTCCTAAGAACTTTATTCTCAAATACTCGTAATCTCCTTTCCTCCCTTAAAATAAGAGTCCATGTTTCGCATCCATTTAATGTAACTGGTAGAATAATAGTTTTATATATTTTCAGTTAAATGTTTTTTGAAAAGAGTTGGGATGTCAAGAGTCTCTGCAATGCATAATAGCATGAATTTCCAAATTGAGCCTATGTTTAATTTCTTTGTGCATCTCATTCCTATTTGTGATTATTGTTCCTAGGTATTTGATATAAGCCTCTTCCATTTCCATTATATAATGTATTTCTACGTGTGACCATATTTAGTTTTGTTGATATTTACTTCCAGTCCCAATTTCTTAGTGTTACTCAATAATGTGTGCGTGTTGGCCTTTAGTATCTCTTCACTATTGTCCAATAGTACTATATCATCAGCAGAAACCAACAGCTTATTAATGCCATTGAGTTGTAGACCTTCCTCATCCTCTAAAGATTTGATGGCATGTTCTAGTATAAAATTAAATAGCAGAGGAGATAGTGCATCTCCTTGCTTCAACCCATTCTGGATTTCAAAAGTATCTGAAAACTGTTTACCTACATGCACATCATATGAAAATAATAATAGTATATTATGATGCGAGATTGGGAAGTGGTTTTTACAGAATTGAGGAAGATGTTTAAAAACCGAGCAATAGCGAGGATTTTGATTTCCGAGATTCTGTAAAGCACTTCACAAATGTGCATTGTGCATTATTTTGCACAATGGCATTTTGAAAATAATATAATAATAGTAAAATAATAACATCTTTGTTGGAAATATTTGCATTCATTATAAACAATTGACTAACGCTAATAGTGCGGACAATGTTTAATAGTTGAAACAACAGGACACCATATTTATTTATTAAATCAATGAACACAATTATATTATTATAATCAATGGTAAAGAGAAAATTTTTTTAATCAAGTTTTTTTGAGACTGGGAACATCTTACCTCAAATTAATCTTGATTTATTCTCGAACATGTTTCGATATAATCTTCTATACCATCTTCAGCTTGCCCAGACTGATGAGTTTTATGTTGTGAATCCTGGATGTCGATATCCGGCTGGACGAAGAATCTCCAACTAGGTCATGTTCAGCAGGAATTTCGAAATTAATGACTATTTTTATTCTTCAGAATGTAAATTTTTTCCCAAATGGTGAGTTCCTTTGAATTATTTAAGTGTTTTAATAATTTAGTGTTCGAATCCATAAATTATTAAAACAGTTAGAAAATACAAAGGAACTCACAATTTGGGAAAAAAATTACATTCAGAACAAAAAAAAAAATAGAGTTATGAATTTCAAAATTCCTGCTGAATGTTACCTAGTTTGGAGGTTCTTCGGCCAGCCGGAAGAGGGAGCTGATATCAACATCCAGGGTTCATAACATAAAACTCATCAGTCTGGGGAAGCTGAAGATGATTCGGAAGATTATATTGAAACATGTTCGAGAATAAATCTAGATTAATTTGAGGTAAGATGTTTCCAGTCTCAAAAAAACTTGATTAAAAGAACCTCAAAATATTACTTCCTAAAATAAACCATAACACTTTTTGCTCTGGCCACTGAGCTAATTCAGGCTTCATTCCCATCTAAGCATGAATCTTCCCTTTACCTTACTCTCTTGGTGCTACATTCAAATGCAATGAATCATCATTCACAAATACACAATTAATGGGTTCTGCATTAAGGGGCATGATGGGTGAAAAATTGACCATTTGAGATCAAAATTGGCGTTTTTTGTTTTTTGTACTAAAAATATCCTGTACTCTAATGTATATGTGGTAAAGTTTCAGAGGCCTATGATGCTTCTAAGTGCCCTAAAGTGCTGATTAGGCCTGTATGTTACATTTTGTATTTAAACTGCATGCAACTTTTATTTTCACTGCATTTTTGTACATCCAAAATTGAATGGAATTCACAAATTTTATCCTAGAAGGTTCAAATTTTACTGCATGTCCTAAAAACAATGAGTAACAAAATAGTGCATGGGTTTCATGATTGAAATAGTATTTTAAGAAATAGAAAATAAAATACATGCAATTATTAATTTTTTTTGTAATTACACGCATGAGGTACAACATTATTTTTTTTCTCCCTTTGTATTCACATTATAAGAATTCTAATGCATGATGTTTTTTTCTAAATATTTTAGGGGCCTTGTAAAAAAAAGACATTTTACTAAAAAATTGTGGAACCCAATTAATTATAATATATGCAAATGTTTTAAATATAATATTTAATAACTCATAAAATAATTGTCTCACAAGAATGAAAGTTAAACACATTGTTACATATCATGCAGTGAATGATTGTACGAAAACTCAAGTCTCTAGTTCAAAAAATGTAGAAAATAGAAAATTTCACCCATCACCCCCCCTTAAGAAGATATGAAGGGACTCCACATAGCTAAAGCATTATTTATTAAATTAATATTAAGAAGCTAAAGCTGTTACTATGATTGAAATAAGTATATTAAAGTACACAACCAAATTATTGTAATCAAATGGTAAAGAGAGAAAAAAAAAAGCCTGAACCAGGAATCGAACCTTGAACCTGCAGCTTTCTGTGCTGATGCTCTGACATATGACCTAATTCTGGCTTCATTCCCATCCAAACATAAATTTCCCTTTATCTTATTCTCTTCAATATAATCCATCCATCCATAGTAATTCTGCCCGAAGGCAGGTCCTTCACTGCAATCATAGCATTTCCATGCTATGCTTGCAGCTTTACTAGGGAATTGTAGGTGTAGCTTCCCATTGCTTTCCACACCGGTGAAGGGTGATGATGATGATGATGATGATGATAATAGTGATGGCCATATGATTTCGGGGACCGTTTGGGCCTTAAAGTTTTCCTGACATTTGTCTTACAGGTGAGGAAAAACCCTGATAAAAACCGCACCCAGAAAAACTGCCCCGACCGGGGATCGAACCCGGGCCCGCTGCATGACAAGGCAGCATGCTACCTCGAGACCACAGCGGTGGACTTCAATATAATAATACTGTAAAATTAAGTGTCTCTTTCTTACAGTCAATTACTGTAATTCAAAGAGACTAGAATAAAACGAGGCAAAGCTATGCAATACATGACTTTTCCCCCCTACCTTTTTTATGAGTAATGTTTGTGCCTAATGCCAACCCAGTGCAATTTTCATGTTTTGGGTTCTAGCTGAGCAGATAGTGTAGTCTATTTTTATTTTATTTTATTTTTTTATTTTTATGCACTTTTTGAAAAGTGCAAGTGTATCTGTATTGTGTACACAGTTCATGGTAAATTATGATGAGCATACTTTATGCTGTGTGGAGTTTATGGTAGATTGTGATGAAAATACATTATGCTGTGTAGCTATATTGTTCAAGGGATGGCAAAGAAGAAAATTAGAACATGATATACTGTACAATACATATTTTGTTGTCAATTAGTGCCAAGGGTATCAGTGATGCATAAATTACTATCAAATATATCTTCTAACATAAATACTGCGAAGGTCAGTGCTCAAAATGATATCCTAATTTTTATCCTTAACAAACAGTTATACTATTTACATAATTAATTAAAATTCATCGGAGAACACATTATTAAGGTAGAATATTTTTATCACTCACCTCATATTGTTCTTCTTATTTGATTATAAACTAGTTTCGGAACATAGTTTCTGTTCCATATTGTTTAAACAACTCACCTCATAGGATTCATGCTTCCATGATATCGCAATTTCAAATATAGTCATGTTCATCATCAGCCATAACTCCGACTGACGAAATTCTTCGGCCGTCAACTATTCTATTGTCGCCATCTATGGTTGAATTTATGAACTTCGAAATCAATGTAATTTTCGTAGGGATATCAAAATTCATTGATCTATTTTTGTTTTTCTGAATGTATATTTTTTCCCAAACTGTCAATTCCAAAGGTTTCTCTACTTGTTTTAAAAGTTTAGCTTCTCTTCCAATTTTATGATGTTCTAATACAAAAAAAGACTTAATGAATATACTACTCTACAAAATTGCAAAGAAAAGAAAAAATACAAGAAAATTACTTACCATCCTGAAATGCATAGGAAATTTCAAAAAAATTTTGACAAATACAACATTTCTTTGGCACCAATAAATAAATTTAGTCTGGGTAATCTTCTCTAAGTACCAATAAAAAAGGTTCCAGACAGTAAGAAATCTGGAATTTATCAAATAAATTGTGAAGATTGCAATAAAGTTTACATAGGAAAAAACAAAAAGGAATTTGGAAATTCGGACAAAAGAACATTTCAGAAATATTAAAAATTGTGAAATTGAAAAATCTGCAATTGCTGCACATAGTTTATTAGAACATCATAAAATTGGAAGAGAAGCTAAACTTTTAAAACAAGTAGAGAAACCTTTGGAATTGACAGTTTGGGAAAAAATATACATTCAGAAAAACAAAAATAGATCAATGAATTTTGATATCCCTAACGAAATTACATTGATTTCGAAGTTCATAAATTCAACCATAGATGGCAGCACTGAAGATGGCGACAATAGAATAGTTGACGGCCGAAGAATTTCGTCAGTCGGAGTTATGGCTGATGATGAACATGACTATGTTTGAAATCGCGATATCATGGAAGCATGAATTCTATGAGGTGAGTTGTTTAAACAATATGTTCTCCGATGAATTTTAATGATTATACCTCATAATGTTTATACTTCCCAACATTAATTAAATATATTTACATAATGTTCATTAAAATAATAACATGTAAAGCTCCAATTGAACTTTTGCCTCCTTCAAAACACAATTCAAATAACTTTTAATGATAGACTCTACTTCACAGATATAAAAATAAATATTGTTTTTCAACTAATTTTGAGAAGAATTAAACATTTTAATTCCTATTAAGTTATGTATATAGGAAATAACACTATGAGGTTTTTAGTATTGTTTATTTTTTTATTATTTCACTCACCTCATACTTCATAACTTCTTGCAGACCTAGGTTTCATCACAACATTTGTGACATTCTCAGTGCTGTGTCACATTCACAACTGACGTCCAACGGCCTTCTATCCTGCAGACTGACCTCCACACCATCTGATGGCTGACCGACAAATTTCCTAATCAGTCATCTCTCCTTATAACCGGGTATTTCATATGAATTTTGAAATACCCGGTTTTAAGGAGTGACGACTGATTAGGAAATTCGTCGGTCAGCCATCAGATGGCGCGGAGGTCAGTCTGCAGGATAGAAGGCCGTTGGACGTCAGTTGTGAACATGACACAGCATTGAGAATGTCATAAATGTTGTGATGAAACCTAGGTCTGCAAGAAGTTATGAAGTATGAGGTGAGTGAAATAATAAAAAATAAACAATTTTAATTCCTATGTTGTAATTTTAATTTTACCATTCGTAATTGTGAACAAATTATTACTTGAAAATAAAAATTAATGCCTCACAGTAACAGCTTTATATGCTAGTATGCTACCACTTAGCTATCCAGGCACCCAAATGCAATATTAAGCTTTACTGCTATAATTGTGTAAAATTCTCAAAGTATTTTGGATTTAGAAGCTGTCAGATGGCATTGTGAATGACAGCTTTCACCCTCGGACATTAAGAGAATTAATTACATATGAGACAGAAAAATTAATTCGTAAATTAATGAGTCATTTTTTTTACATCTTATCTCATATTTTATATTTCCTTAAACACGGGAACTAGTTTTCAAGAGAACCATCTCTCTCAGTTTCAACTGACATTATGAGAGAGATGGTTCTCTTGAAAACTAGCTCCTGTATAAAATATGAGGTAAGATGTAAAAAGACTCATTAATTTACGAATTAAGAACCTCATAATGTTATTTCCCATATTTAACTATGAACAAAAATTAATGTCTACACTGGGATGCCTGATAGCATTATGGTAGCACACTAGAATATAAAGCTACAGGTCTCGCGTTCAAATCCCAGTTCAGGCATTAATTTTTAAAAATTTTCAAATTATAATATAACTCCAATTTTTGATTGCCACTTCTAAATTTCCTTTTTTGAGAACTGGTTGAAGTGTTTGAAATGTAATCCAAATGATTTGATATAAATTTATAAAGTGAATCACTTTTTGAAGAGAAAAATAATTTATCGTTCAAGCTAAGTGTATAATAAATAAATAAAATATTATATTAGATGGATTATGAAATATTATATTATATGAATCAAAGTGTATAAATTTACATGTAACATCATTATAAATTGAACTCTGCAATATCTTCTAGCTTTGAGGTCAACAATTTCTAAGTTAAAATATTTGACAAGAATCAAAAGAATCGTGAATTCTTCTTACCTCATACTTCTATGTATTTTTTTTAAACACAGCACCGCAGTATCGGAGAAAAATCTTCTCCATCATCAGCAAATTTCACAATTGATTTTTCTCCGATACTGCGGTGCTGTGTTTAAAAAAAAAAACATAGAAGTACGAGGTAAGAAGAATTCACGATTCATTTGATTCTTATTATTGATACCTCATAATGTTAAAATTCCCAAATTTATTATATAAAAATAAAATATTTGAACCCAGTCCCAATCGGTCAAGAGACAATTTATCTTATGAGCCAGCATACATACATTTTAAAAGTGAAGCAAACAATAAACATTATTACTATGAGAATTTCTTGGCATTTTTAAAAATAATACTTTATGAATAGAAATAATTGTCAACTTCATTGAGAATGACCTGCAAATAAAATCACTAAAAAATCTACTTACTATGGCTTTCCTCAAATACTGCCCAATGAAGATGGAGGTTCGGTTTCTTTGTATGATGAATTAAGCATGCTCTCTCATACACATTACGAATTTTATCAATCATATCTCCTTTCAGACTTTCAAGGTAACGAATAAACTAAAAAAGAAAGAAATATAAATGTCAACCAGAAAATATAATTGCCAATATAACTCAAACCAAGACAATCAAAATAATTGCCACGGAAAGCATTTAGATGTATTCATAAATGTATATAAAAGCACATATAGCAGTAGTATCCTGCTCACCAAAATAATAGGGCTTGATAAAAGCTCATCATTTTACTGTTTCCAGCCAAAGCTTTGAATTCACAAAAATAAAAAGTCATAATTATATCACCTCATACACTCCATGTTTTTTACAGCATAGTACCGCAAGTTTCTGGAACAACTGTTCCTATTGAATTGAACTTGTATAGGAACACTCACTATGTGGATTTATTTAAGATTTAAATTTAAATTCTTTATACACTGACCCCATATCCAGTCTTCTAATTAGAATTTCAATTTAAATCTTAATCATTCCTATCTTCAGCCATATACCGGGTGCGGCAGCATAACTTCCTTTTTTAAAATGTGCGCCATTTAGTCGGTTGATGTCGTAGCGGAGCGCTAGTGGTCTCGTTCGAGAGGGGGGACTATAAAGTTTTGTCCTGACACAGTTCAGTCGCCATCATGCGTTGGAACAGTGAGGAGCGTGCGTTTGCCATTGAGGCCTACTTTTTGAGTGGATGTTCTGTGTTCGCAACCCGGCGCGCCTTTCGGAATCGCTTTAAATTAGCCCCGTTGGCCCCTGTCCCGGGCCGGAAATCAATTGTTACGTGGGTCACTACGTTCAGACAAACTGCAAGTGCGACAAGACGAAGAACTGGAGTCCCTCGGCCGATTAGATCACCTGAGAACATTGAGGTAGTGAGAGCTTCAATGTTGCGATCACCACGGCGTTCTGCGCGCAAACATGCGTCTGCCCTTGGACTTTCCGATCGTTCTGTAAGGAGAATACTTCATGATGATCTTCATTTCCATCCATACAAGATGGCAATTGTGCAGGAACTTTCTGAACGTGACTTCAATTCTCGGAGGAACGCGTGTGAGGTTCTTCTGGAAGTCGTTCCTGAGGACGCTATTGTTTTTTTTAGTGATGAAGCCCATTTTCATTTGTGTGGATCCGTCAACAAACAAAACATGTGCTACTGGGCTGACACCAATCCTCGACAATTGCATCAAAGGCCTTTGCATTCACCTAAAGTCACAGTGTGGTGTGCAATTTCCTCAAGTGGAATTATTGGTCCCTGGTTCTTTGAGGAAAATGAAGTCACAGTGACAGTGAATTCGGACCGGTATGTAAACATGTTACAGGAATTTTTTTTCCCACGGCTAGATGAGTTGGACTTAGGGGACACTTGGTTCCAACAAGACGGTGCAACGGCACACACTTCAAGAGTATCGATGACTGTTTTGAGGGAACACTTCCCAGAGCGCCTTATCTCAATTAGGGGCGATTTGAAGTGGCCGCCGCCCGCTCTCCCGATTTGACCCCTTGTGATTTTTTTCTATGGGGTTATTTGAAATCCCGTGTTTATGTGAACCGTCCAAGGACCCTACAAGATTTGAAGACCAACATCCAGGAAGAAATTGCCAACATAACGCCTGCTATGCTGGCAGGAGTCATGACAAACGCCAGAAATCGGTTTACTCAGTGTATGGAGAATGGGGGACGTCACCTACCTGATTTGATCTTCAAAACTGAGTAAAACAAAACTTTATGTATGTGCCTATATTATAAAAAACGAATAAAAATTTTCTGATTCATACAATGCATTTTATTAAGTTTTAAAAAAAGGAAGTTATGCTGCCGCACCCTGTATATACGACTATCTATATAATTATGTAGTATATGATATAGTTTTATGAAACTATGAATTCATTCCTACTTTTTCCTTGATTAATTTCTTTTATAGTTAATATACAATGCCACAAGATTAAGGCCATTTCCTTTTTCCGTTTCTCCCTAGGGATTCCATTCAAAAATTCTCCTTGCTATATATCCATTTTCCTCCTAAGTAGCATCCAATCCACTTCCATTTTCTATATTTAATATCTCTCCCAGATATCCTTTTGAGATGTATTAATTCACAATTTTCATTTGTAACAGCAACAATGGTCATTAAGATTTCCATTATAAATCTTAAAACTGTTTTCAAATGGCATGCAGATGGGATCCTTTAACCCATTTTGCTTAAAACTATACTTGTAATTTTTTATTTATTTCATTGAATTTTCTCACTTTCAATTTTTTATTTATTTATTTAGCTTGGTGGAGGAGTTAAGGCCATGTGGCCTTCTCTTCCACTCACCAGGACAAACACATAATACATGTGAATATAACAATCACAATTAACTATTAAATACTAAATGAAGATTTGATCAATAATATATCTAAATTATTGTAATCAATGGTAAATAGAAACATTTTTGCCTGGACCAGGAATCGAATCCCAAACCTTCAGCTTTCCGTGCCGAGCCCCGACCACTGAGCTAATTTAGGTTACATTCCCTTCCAAGCATAGATCCTCCCTTTACCTTGCTCTCTTGGTTCCACATTCAATGCAATGAATCATCATTCACAGATACACAATGAATGGCTTCTACATTAAGAAGACATGAAGAGACTCCACACAGCTATAGCATTATTCATTAAATTAATATTGAGAAGATAAAGCTATTACTATGATAAAAATATGTAAATTAATGAACACAACTAAATTATTGTAATCAATGGTAAAAAGAAAAGAATTTGCCTGAACTGGGGTTCAGAGGACATATTTTTAATTCAATGAAGAGAACTACTTTTTTGCATACTTATTGCTTCTACATCGTACGTCAGTGTCCATAACCAACAAAAAGCGAGCAGGTCGCATGGTTTTCTTTTGATGAGGATCACTTTAAGAGCGGATAGCCTTTAGAATAGAATCCCTAAGCAATGATCATTAGAAGAGGAAGATCCAAGTTTATCTGGCAAAACAGTGTGAAAAAGGATACTGGGTAATTGTGAAAAGAGTTAGGAGTGAAGTTAAAAAAGATGGTGGCAGGGAAAAGAATCTGTTGGTAATCTATCATGGAGGCCCTATGCTCCTTGGAGAGAAGATAATTACTACTATTACCTTAAAAAAAAGCAGGACAAAACAGAATGCCTGAATAAAAAAAAAGTAAAAACATTGCAGTTCAATATTTTATGAATGAAATTTTAACATTTACAATCACCATCATTTATATTTTTTTCACACTTATATGCATATGGATCTTTTAATCTGTTAAAAATGAACTGGTTCCAGAAACATTGTTTTTAAATTTACATTTTTCAAATAACTTTATATCTCCTGCAAAAGTTTAGGATAAATCAACATACTGAGATCCTGAAATGAAGCCTTAACAATGTTGAACAATATGAAGAAAGAGAAAGCAGCAGACGAAGGAAGAGATACCAAGAACAGAGTAATGGGTGGTAATCAAGTGAATTATTATTAATACATTAACAGAGAAACAAAAATGAGCTAAACTTTCTGAATCTGTATGTTTTTTTTTTTTCATTTTAAGAAACCTACTTATGATTAAAAACTATTAAAAACAATAATCTGTCATATTACAATGTTGAATATTTACAAAAAAAAAGAGAAGGTTTAGAAAAACAGATTATTTGTCACCCTGTTAACAAATTTCTCATGACACCTGGACAGAACATGAGAACAAAGGGTAATCCAGTTAAAAACAGGACATTTGGTCGCACCTATAACAATAATATAGCAGCAATATTGCAAATGTAGCAAAATTACAATTTGTTTTCTAACTTTTCAGTCATTATGAAACTATATGATCACAATCCCTTTGTAGATGTAGCTAGCACTCAAGATACAAATATATACAGCAGTTAAAATACCTTCTTAGGTAAAATCCGTCGTCCTCAACTTTTAAAATAAGTGATCTTTATGCCTGTAGGCCTTTCAGGACATCTATCCCATCTGCAGCAGTTCATTCTTCTCTACAGCATCCACATTAAAGAACATCATAACGAATTCATATACGCATATGGAAAGTCTAATTACGCTGAGCACATAATAAACGCCGGCCATAGAATGAACTCAATAGAAGATACCCTTACAATAGTACACAAAGAGGGAAATACAACTAGAATCAACATATTGGAAGACCTGGAAATTATCAAGGAAATAGATAACAAGCTTTTAATAAATGAAAGCACTCCCAGACTAAACCCACTATACGATATCGTCAGGAAGAAGCTTTAGTCACGACAAAGCCACATTAGGACCAGCAGCATCAAACTTCAACCTGGATGCTGTAGAGAAGAATGAACTGCTGAAGATGGGATGGATGTCCTGAAAGGCCTACAGGCATAAAGATCACATATTTTAAAAGTTGAGGACGACGGATTTTACCTAAGAAGGTATTTTAACTTATTTTATTTTATGACTCTCCACCTCAACTGTTTTAACAATGAATTTTATTAGTATTGATATACAACAGAACAAGAGAAGGAATTGACTGATTGAATTTATTAACACAATTGCTTAGCTGCTTATCGATACTGACTGAATACATACAGCTCCACAAACTGTGTGCTCTGCAATGAACCAAATGATCTTCTACAGTTCAGTGCTCTTGGAAGTATGTTAGAACGCAAGATGACAAATGGAATCTCTCAAAGAAACCATGCATTAGCAAAAGATCAAGCATAAGTAAGAAAATAATACATTCTGAAATAACCCATCACTTCAGGAAGTTTGATAGTAAAATCGCTTTAAAGAAATAGATGGAATATACTTTGGGCCAGATTAATTTTCATAATCTGTATAAGGATTTGAAATACAAAAATAGATATGAGACAATGACATTGGAACTTTTTAGGTGTTCAAAGTATGATTCAGATAAACTGCAATACCCATTTTTTATAAAAACCTATGTAGGGTAAGCAAGTAAATGAGGTAAAATTCTTTACAATTACTTACTTTGATCCAAAATTCCTCATATAATGCGCAAGCAATCAGACATCTCTCAAAGAGTATAATAATGCGTTCCTGTTCTCCTTGCTCAATTTCAAAATCTAAATATTCCTTCCAATTTTTCAGCTGACATCGTTCCAATGGCTTAACGTGGAAGTAGGGTCTTTTTATCTGTATAGAGAAAGCAAATATATTAATAAAGATCTACAAAATTAAAATTACATTTGTCTACTCAGTATGTCAGTGTGATTTAGCTTATGAGAAAGCATGTATTTGTTAGAATGCCCAATTTCTCAAAAGAATATTGCCATGGGCAATGAAAGAAAGTTTTTTTTCTTTTAAAAACAATGGCTTGTAATAATTATGGGTTGTTATAGCAACTATGCTTCCACATGAATAGGTATATTGGATGTTATACATGAGAGTAAAATGAAGCTTCAAAGATAAAAATATTTAGATGAAGAAAGAATCATAAAAATTGTTATGAAATTTAATTTATTTTTAAATATGTCTGTACATTAATATGGTCAAGTTGAAATGTAAAACTAAAGAGATAAGGGAGCAGAAGTCTGACAGTAACTTATCTATCATTAAATAATTGTATAATAGCATTTAGGTTATTTGCTGATTCTCATTAAAATTCTATAAACTTTTGACCAACTGATGAAAGAATAACCAAATGCATACAAGTTTTTAAGCCTAAAAAGTAGGATTACAGAAAAATAAAAGCTATGATTGAAATCATAAAATAATGTACTTACTCCCTCTCGAAGTTCCATCTGTCTAATACTGCAGCAACAGTAGTCTTATGTATTTTCCTACGTATAAAAACAATTCTCTCTTAAAGCAGTGGTTTCTTCATCAGATTTCTGCAAAATAACACGGCAGCCATTATTTACATTTATGGTTTGTTTTCAAAACCGTATTGGTATAATCTGGCTTTCTTATTGTAATGTTTCAGAATTCTATAACGTAGTAATTGTTTGTATGTTGCTTGTTTTGTGGGTTTAATGTTGTATGCTATAAAAAGTTCATAAGAAGTGACACATGAGGTAAATAATAATAGAATATAAATATGAAACGGAAATTTTACACTTTACCTCATGAACATGATCCTCTGACCTGAACATGTTTCAAAGGCTAACATTTCAATTCTCAACTAAAATATGTTTGAAATGAGCCGTTAATGTCAACAAAAAGAATTTGGATACTTGATCAAAGAATACTTCAGGAATATAAAAAAAATGGGGAAATAAAAATATTGATGGTACCAGCTCACCATTTGATACAGGATCACAAAATTGAAGATGAAACTAAAATATTAAAATATTTGGAAAGACCAATAGAAATCACAATATTGAAAAGACATGCATTCACAATAACCAAACCATGAATTTTGAAGTTCCCAGTAAGCAAGATTTGAACTTGAAGTTTATTAAAAACCCACATCAAGTAATACGAGAAAAGCAGGCATCAAGGCTCATTTTGAACAGTCTCGAGTTAAATACTCTGTTTTGTTTTTGTTGATTTTTCAAAACCTATTTCTGATTTAATATATATACACACATCTGCTTAGTAGAATGGTCACACAAGTGTGCAAAAATGGTACTAGAATTAACAGAAAGAAGAAGATCCCCTAAATACCCATATAAATTCATCATCATCATCATCGGCGCAACAACTCATTCCTGAGTCCTGGCCTCCTCAAGGAGCCTCCTCCAATTAGCACGGCCCTGTGCCTCTCTCCACCAATTTCTCAATCCCAACTCTCTAGCACCTCTATCCACCTTATCCTTCCATTGCAGTTTCGGTCTTCCTCTTTTTCTTCTACCTTCTGGTTGAGTGGACCATATCCTTTTACATATTTCTGACTCTTCCTTTCTTCTTACATGCCCTGCCCATCGTAGTCTGGTTAATTTAATGTATTTACTAACCCATACAAATTACCATTCTATATTCGTGGCATAATTGCGATATCCCCTGCGAATAAGGAGCTTTTACTGTAGTTGAGAATGCTCTCCAAACACAGGTGAGACAATCATATTCATAAGGTTAGGTGTAAGTTGATTATTATTAAATAAAACCTCATGGTAAATTTGAAGAGAAAAATATACACCTAGACTGGGGGTTGAACCCAGGACCTTCAGTTTTACATGCTAATGCCCTACCATCTGGGCTATCCTAATAGCTACAATAAAATTAAAAATTTTTCACTTATAGATTGCAATTCCTGAGAGTGCCAAATGTTACGAACTGTTGTTCGATATAAGCAAATGATGGTGTCTTATTTAAGAAGAGTTTTTAATGGGAATTTTAACATTACCTTATAAAGTCCATAGAGCTTCTTTCAATGTTTTTATTATAAATATAACATTTCTCACTGAAAGACAAATTAAAATTGATGAGAAAAATATACGCCTAGACTGGATATTGAACCCAAAACCTTTAGCTTTATATGTTAATTTCCTACCATCTGTTCTATCCTAAGACCTCCAATCTAAATGCAAATTTAGAACCCCGGACCTCCGACTCTGTATACCAACATGCAGCTCATTATATCATTCAAGACATGATACAAAAAATAAATTCGTCCAGGACTGGAACATTTTAAACTAAATGTAACAACAAAATATTAAACTTTACTGCTTAAAAAATAACGAAAATTCTCTTTAAAATATTTTGAATGAAAGCTGTCTGATGGCAATGTTTATTGTTATTATTATAAGAAGCACTAGGTATCTGTCTTCCGACATATATGAAAAGAAATGTTAACATCTGTATCAAATCTTGAATGATGTAATGGACTGAATGTACAGAGTCAGAGGTCTGTGGTTCAATTCCTTGTTCTGACAATTTGTCTTCTAAAAAAATAAATTTGTCCAGGACTGGAACATGTTAAACTAAATATAACAACAAAATTTAATGAGTGTTTTGAACTGTTGTAAACATAAAATGATTTTCTTTATCCTGCTTTCTCTATTTTAAAAATAGATAACAAGCAAGAAATGAAACAAACTGTCAGAAGCTGCAAGAAAATTGAATACGTTCGATGGATCAAAATCAAATAATGCCCAAAAAAATTAATAAGAACAAAAATAAGAAAATAACAATAACTGGGTAATTAAAAACAATAGGCTTAGAGCAAGGTGAATGCTGGATCCAAGCCAAACAATGCTGGAAAAAATGAACACACAAGGATCAACACAATACATAAGCAGTGGTTAGAAGCCTGTACAGAATAATGGAAAGAAACAACAACACATTTTTTTTTTGCGGGCTATGGAATCTGCTAGGTAGCAGCACTATGAATCTTTATAGGGAGATTTAAACATTTTGTTTGGCCAAAACAGTAGTGGGTCAAGTTCAGATTGTGTTGCAGTCAGCTTCAAGCTTTGACTTGATGATGAATATGTACTTGGCTCTTTATCAATTGTACAAAAGTGAGATAGTCAATCAAATAAATTGAATATCTTTGATCATGAATTAAATTATAAATTTTTCTTTTCAAATATAATTTGTCATTCAGTGAGAAATGATACTTATGACTTGGGAAAAATCAGACTGTACGAACTGAAGATGGGGCAAACATTCCTTGAAAAATGTCTAATAGAAACAACTTATTTATTCTGGCAATATTTTGGAATAAGTTAAACTAAATATATCATCAAAATATTAGGCTTTACTGCTTAAAAGTAATACAAAATTCTCATTAAAAATACTTCTGAATAGAAGTCGTCAGATGGATTTTTAACACAAATAATATTAACATCGAAAGAAGCACTACTGACTTTATAAGTAATGTTTTAAATTCCCAATAAAAAGTCTTCTTAATAAAGAAGCCGCCATTTGCAAAAATCGTAGCAATGGCTCATAGCATCTGGGGTTAGAGAATTAACTATGCATAAGAGAAAAATACACGTTTAGATTGGAGACCTAGGTAGCTCACTTGGATAGAGCATTGACATAGAGAGTCAAAGGTCCTGGGTTCAAACCCCAGTCTAGGTGTATATTTTTCTTTTCAAATATACTAAGAGGTACAGTTTAGCAAATGACATCATTTACTACAGTGTGGATTTCTGTACTTGTGAGCTGACTGAATTGTTGTAAGACAAGTTCTTTACTTTGGTGTGGCATATCTGGCTACCAAGTCCATGATTATTGTTGGTTCTATTTGTTATTCCACTTTTATTGTTAATATTTAAACAGTGAAGGTAATTTAACTATAAGAAAACCTCATATCCAGTTTCATCATAAGTAATTTCACGACCGATGTTATGTCGTCCATGAGAACTGCTTCTTACTCCATCTGTTGATGGCTGATGAACCTGCGAATCAAATCAAATTCCTGAGAATTTCAAAATTCGTACGTTGTGGAATGTGGATTTTTCTCAAACCTTGAGCTCTTTTGCTTTTTCTATTTGTTTAATTAGAACTGGCCTTTCTTTCAATTAGATGTTTTTCAGCAGTAGCTACTCATGCTTGGTTCGAGAAATATCTAATTGAAAGAAAGGCTAGAATAATTAAATAAATAGAAAAACCCAAAAGATTTAGGAAAAATTACATTAAAAAAAAAGTTTCGAATTCCACGGGAATTTGATTTGGGGGTTCACTGGTCCACCAACAGATGGAGTAAGAAGCAGTTCTCCTGGATTACATAACATTGGTCATGAAATTACTGACGATGAAACTGCCTAGGTTTTGAAATGGTTTCTGACCGGTTTAATTAGAAGACTGATATGGGGTGAGATATAAAGAATTTTAAATCTTAGTGTAATTAATTCTTAAATGTTAGAATTTTCCATGGAGTCTATAGAATTCAAAACAAACATACAACCACTGGCTGTTCCTCAGGCTCCTCTCCAGGTGGAGCTTCAACTTCCTCGCCTGGAGCTGTGTCATCTGCAACTGTAGCTGGCTGATCATACTGTTTCAACAACTGGAGCACTTCCCTTCGTAGTGTTAAGAATTCATCGACACTTAGTACTTTCTGTGGAGGATTATTGCTGATATGTTCCTGGAAACTGATCACAACCAACTCAAGTAAATTAGGAACTTAACTATAAATACAATTTTCAATGCAAAACATACATAGCTGATAATATATATATATATGATTTTTGAGAATATTAATAATATGTTATATTTTACCTACAGAACATGTCATGACTTTTAAACTAGCCTAAATCTTCTGGCAGCACTATGGCCTAAGGTCAACTAAGTTTCCAATGGAAATGAGTACCAGACATGTTCTGGAGTAAAAGTGCCAGCACGTAGGGCAAACATTCAGGCTGAATGACCGCCTAAGACTCGTGTTTTTTTTTTTACCCTTTACATGGAAGTAGTTTTAGAGGGATGAGAATATTGAAATTCAACAAAAAGTTTTTTTATATATTTTATTTAGCAATGTCTTTTATCAACTAAGGTCATTAGTGTCACAATTCAAATCTGGGTGTGAAAGTGCTCAGAGCTCTTATTTCAAGCATGAGGTTCTTTTACAAGCCATAAATCTACAACACAGGACATGTGGATTTAGTTCCCTTTTAAAGATGGAATCCATACTCAGGACTTTCATGCCCTAACAAATCCATTGACCACAGCTGGGTTTGAACCTTGGAACTAGAGGCAAGCATGGCTACTACTAATCCTGCACAGACATTGTGTTTTAAGTTTTTCAGAAATTAAGTAATTTTGTTTGAAATAAGTTGAACAAGACATTTTCCCAAAAACACAAATTCTGTGGATGCATGCAAGAACTTGATAATTGACTTTTCAGAAAGAAGGAACATGATGTGGTTCTCCATTAACTCACAACAAATTTACAAGTCTAGATGGTCGACAATCCACTAACAGATGAACCGCATATTATAATATCTGTGATTGCATATGAATTTTTCCATCTGAGCAAGCATGAATTATCCTAATATCTCAATATTACTTATTTGTAACATAGATTACGAGTATTTAAGAATAAAGTTCTGATGAAAATTTTTGGGCCAAAAAGAGATGAACAGACAGGTGAATCGAGAAAACTACATAATAGTGAGCTACATGATATGTACAGGAAGCCAGATATAATAAGAACAGTTAAATCTCATAGGATGCGATAGGCAAGACATGGCACGTATGGGGGATGAAAGAGGTGCATAGAAGATTCTAGTAGGAAAATACCTATTGGTAAACCAAGAATGAGGTGGGAGAATAACTATCCATGATTTGAGAGAAGTAGATTATACAGGGGATGATTCAAAAACATTAGCTCAGGATAGGGATGTACAGAAAGCTTATGTCAGCATGGCCATGAACCTATAGGTTCGATAGAGCCACAGTGAATTAGTTATAAGGTTCTAAAATGCACCGACAGAATTGTTTTCAACATATGTTATATTTGAAGAGAAAAATATATGCTCAGACTGGGGTTTGAACGCAGGATCTTTTGTTTTCTAAGCAAATGCTCTACCAACTAAGCTACCTGAGAAACTCCAATCTAAATGCAAATTTTTCTCTTACATTTTAGATTGAAAGGTCCTTGCTTCAAACCCCAGTCTGAGCATATATTTTTCTCTTCAAATATAATTTATCCATCATTGAGATGTATGAAATAATAAAAACATTTAACATATGTAATTTTATTTTAGAAAGAATAATTAATGCTCAGACCGAGATTTGAATCCCGGATCTCATATGTGTTTGCAAATTTTTATCCTCTCATCCTATAAATGCACACACACACATATACCCAAAAAAGAAATCCAAGAGCAATTTAAAAAAATTAAATTGAAATATATCTCATATAACATAGCCAGTTTGTTTATCTGAAAACAGAATTTCAATATCATACGCAAAAAAAAAAAAAAAAAATGTTGGAATGAGATCATAGAAATTATGAAGACAATTAGTGCAGAAGTAATAGGGCATGAGACTAAGAGATCAACATATGATAGGTATGACGAGGATTGTATTAAGTGGGACTATTATTATGCTTTCAAGTCTTATACGAGAATTTCCCGGAAAAAGAGGGAAATTTTATATAGGATCGTAACAGGCCTTGGCCTAATACTTGGAAGGAAGAAGAAGAAGGGATAGAAGAAAAGAATATAGCACATAAAATTTATCTGATAAGTTATATTATTTTTGGTCTGGACATCTTACCTCAATATTAATGTATTATACATTAATATTGAGGTAAGATGTCCAGACCAAAAATAATATAATTAAAATAACCTCAAAATATAACTTCCTAAAATTAAATATTATCTGATAAGATCTCAAGATATACAATGAGTACCAAGAAAAGTGTTAGAATTGCTACTGGGTTTGTAGACAGATGAAGAGAGCATAATAGAATAAACATGTGAAGGAGATGGAAGATAATTTCAAAGACGATAATCTCAGTTAAGCCTACAAGGAAGTGAAATGTAACAGGAAGAGTTATGTTCCTTGAACAGATTTATTTAGGAATGGACAAGGAGAAATTATAGCAATGCAAGAAGCTATATTGGCTAGATGGAAAGAGCATTTCTGACAATTATTAAATACAGGAATAAATGACAGCAATGAGGAATTAATAGCATGTTAATTAGAGGAAAGGAATGTAGAACCATCAGATTATTGGGATGTTTCATTAGCTATTGATGCATTAAGAAATAATAATTAAAATTCATCGGAGAACATATTGTTTAAACAACTCACCTCATAGGATTCATGAATCCTATGTGAGTTGTTTAAACAATGAATTTTAATGATTATACCTCATAATGTTTACTTCCCAATATTAATTAAATATAAGAAATAATAACCCTGGAATAGACGAGATATCGGCAGAATCAATTAAACATGGGAAACATCTATAGTGAAAACCATACATACTTTGATTAAACAGATATGGCAAGAAGAAAAAATACCTATCGAATGGCAAATGGGGGTACAAAAAAGGGGATAATGGTAACCTTGTTTCTATCTTTGTACATATAATCTCTATGTGTTTCTTCCATGTTAATTTTGTGTCCAGAGTTATTCCTAAATATTTTGCTTCATGTGTTTGAGTTAATAATTCACCCTCCATTTTCAGAGTGATGGGTAGTGGTTTCTTTCTTAATGTAAATAGTTGATAATTTGTTTTCTGTATATTTATCTTCATTAAGTTCTGGGATGTCCAATTCTCTAACTGTATTAGTGATTGTTGGGTTATGGTTATTAATTGTTAAAACCTGTACTTCAATATTGTGAAGAAATCCTAGTAACTACTAAAGTGGAAAAACTTAATAAATTGCAGAACCAAATCCTCTGCCTGATAACAGGAGCCGTTAAAACAACACCAATCACTGCCATGCAAATCTTAACAAATAACCCAAACATAGCATTTGAAATTGAGAAAACGGCAATCACACAGTATGAAAAATTTTTAAGGCTACCCCATAATAACTGGACCCAAAGAAAACCACAAGTATGTTTAAAATCTCAGCAAAGCTTCTTAAGCATTGTACAAGAAATCAAACAGAAATTGCAACTTCCACATTCAAAAGAAAATACGCAGATGAGTAACAACCCTCTAGAATTTTTGGAAATTGAATATAACCTTCATTTAACAGAAGACATCAAGAAATCTGAAACTCCCCCATATATTTTAAAACAAATGTCACTGGAAATAATAAATCTAAGATACCCTGCTCCTGAATGGATACATATTTTTACAGATGGCTCCAGCCTACCAAATGATGGTGGCACTGGTGCTGGTGCAGTATGTCCACTTTTTCCTTTTATCGTAAACTAAACACAAATTCAACAAACTTTGATGGCGAAATTCTAGCAATTTTCTTAAGTTTACAAAATCTTTTTTATCACATCCAAAAATTTACAAAAGTTGTAATTCTATGTGACTCCAAAGCAGCCATTCTCGCTATAACACGAGACACAACACCCAAAAGCATCAAAATTATCGAATGTCACAAAATGATAAAACAGTTATCCCGTCTACATAAAGAAGTTGTACTTCAATGGATTCCGGCCCATTGTGGAGTGACAGGCAATGAAATAGCCGATTTTCTAGCCAAGAAGGGTAGTAAAATTGTATCAAACCCAACTTCTACTCCAGTTTCCTTTCACTCTATCAAAAGAATTATCTCAAATAAATACATCAATAAACTTAGAGAAGAATACACCACCAAAACATCTGGAAAGGAATGGGAAAATCTACAAGCTTATGACATTACTACATTACAAAGAAAATCTGCAGTAGCAACATTCAGACTGCTAACGGGACATGACTGCTTGAAAAAAACACCTACACAGAATTGGCATAACAAATTCACCTAAATGCCCTTTTTGCAATTTAAATGAAGATATGGAAAAACCATCTCCGTTGTCCAGCTTTTATAGAAGAGACCAGCCTTTCTGCTAAATATTGGAGTGCAAGAGAGTGAATGATTTCATTATCAAGTGCTCGACATTAGATACCAACCAACCAACCAACAAAAAGGGGATAAGACTAGATTGTTAAAATTATAGAGGTATTAATTATATTATTTTTGGTCTGGACATCTTACCTCAATATTAATGTTGATTTGTTCTTGGACATGTTTCAAAACAATTCTCTGTTTTATCTTCAGCTTTCCCAGTCTGGGAAAGCTGAAGATAAAACAGAGAATTGTTTTGAAACATGTCCAAGAACAAATCAACATTAATATTGAGGTAAGATGTCCAGACCAAAAATAATATAATTAAAATAACCTCAAAATATAACTTCCTAAAATTAAATATTATAGAGGTATTACTCTTTGTCGTCCGACAAAATAAACATGAGGTAAGAATGTTAAAGAATACAAACTCAAAAATGTAATTAAACCTCATAATGTAACTTCCTAATGAGAGGAACAGACCTGTTGGAAGACCTAAAGATAGATGGATTCATGCAGTGACAACTGACTCTAGATATTTCTTTGGAAGTGCAGCATGGAAAAAGATGGCTTTGGACAAGGAGAATTGGATGAAGAAGATAGGATAGGGATCAATATTGGGCTGTTGAGCCTTTGTAGTAGTAGTAGTATGTTAAAAAAGTAATATAATTCCCAAGAATAAAATCATAACTTTCTGACTTTACTGTTCATAGAAAGATTTTAATGTAGTTCAGCAAATGAACCTCACTGGGATTTACAACTGGAAAAACATGGTTCAAATGTTTAGAACAATTAAGAATTTTTTGATTGGAATCAGTTCTGCCTTGATCTGAGGTTTGTAACATCCAAACCTGTCAGGATTTGATGTTTTTTTTAGGATTTAGTTTCATTCATGAATTATATTATTGTGGATTTTTTTTATTTATGCAGTTTTCCTCAAGTCTATTTTGCTATCTTTTTCTCTTCCAGCTCTTGTGCTTAATAAATATGGGTATGGAAGAGCCAACACACGTTTTCAAACATGTGGTTCTTTTATATGCCTTAATGTATGACATGGGACCCACAGCTTCATCTCCTGTTTGAAAGATGCCTGATAAATCCATTGACCCTGACAAGGTCTGAACCTGTAAATCTTGGAACCGAAGTTGAGTATGGAAACCATTACTCATTTTAGGAATTCACACTAAGAGGTATATTCATTTAGGTAAAATTTTTATAATATGAGGTGAGTGATAAAATTTTTTACCTAAATGGAAACCATTAATTCATCAGAACTGACAAATCCTTTTATACTCATATAAATATACATTTATAATGAATTCTCTCAAATACCCCACACATCTAATAAGCTGCACTATGTGGTTTTTATAATAAACATTAAAGAATCCAAAATTAACATCTCACCTCATAGTTTGTTGATTCTTGAGAACATTTTTCAGAGTTGTTGATTCTTGAGAGCATATTTCAGAGTTTGCTTCTATCTTCAGTTTGTATCAGATTCCTTAATGATTATTAAACATTAATTAATCTAATACAAATAATATTATTGTAGTAATAATTATGGCCACTTGTTTGTTTTAACATTTTTTTTGTTACTGTGAAAAATAACTCAGCCTCTTTATAGACACAATGACTGCTCAAGATGTATTGCATACACTACACAAAGAAATAACCAATATCCGACCTCATATGTTATTGGGTAAAATATAAAAATTCTTTAGGGCCAGCATAACAGAGTATTAGGCACAATGTTAAGGACTAATTACAAAAAACACATTCAAGGAAAGGCTGATACCTGCTTAATGGTTTGAAATCTAAAATCAGCTTCCAGGATGGATGTAAATTCATACGTATGTGAAATGATTTAGATTGAACTGTGGGTGCATGGGGTATTTAAGAGAATATGGCAAATTGTACATTAAAATGACAGGATGAATATTTTAGGAAGGTATTATTTAACAACCTTTTCCTTGAAACTAGTCCTGGAAAGGATACAAAATATGAGGTGAGGTGTAAACTCAGATTCATTTACCGATTGTTATAAGGTGACGAAACTTACTTCTCAAAATGATTTGTATATCCTTGAGTGGGCATGGCTAGCAATCGATCATACAAGTTTGTAACATTTTGAAGTCTCTTCCCATCGGTTTCCCATTTTATGTAGCTTTCCCACAAACGATCTGACCTGAAACAAGAACAGTAACATATAACAATACCATAAGTGCTGAACAGTCAGCAACAATCATACTTAAATATCAATATACACAGCAGCCTATGACATTCCACATGGCAAGCATGTTTGTTACTGGTAAATAGGGTCTGCTGCATTTGCATGTTACAGTCTTTCTCTCTGTCTCTTTCCCTGCCTTCAAGGCTGCAAACATGAATACTGTAATTTTATAGCTGACTAGCAGACCCTATTCACAGAACGAGAAATGCTGATGACGGATCTGCTTACTGTTAAGTGCATTAGAGAATGTTATACACTGCTCTGTAGTAGTCTCTATTTCACACAATCTGGAATGACTTCCAATTAACATTTTAATAAAAATACCTTTATACACTTTTCAGTAATATTATACACTATGCATCAAGAACATTTTTAAATCGCTTCATCATAAGATTCTATTCTTTGCAAAGCACTACAAAATAATGCTTCACTTAGCTTGAAAAGTAACTTTATTAAGTTATGTAGATAGGAAATAACACTGAGTTTTTTTTTGTTTATTTTTTATTATTTCACTCACCTCATACTTCATAATTCATAGCAGACCCGGGTTTTCTTCACATCTTTTGTGACACAGCATTGAGAATGTCACAAAAGATGTGAAGAAACCCTGGGTCTGCTATGAATTATGAAGTATGAGGTGAGTGAAATAATAAAAAATAAACAATATTGAAAAGTAACATTTAGATTTACACCCCTTTGAGTCTATCCATAGCTTCTCCTTTTATCAAGTTAATTTAGTTATTCTTATTTCCTTACATATATATGTCAATGAGTAGAATGTGGTCAGTAAACTGACTCAATGAGACATCTAGTAGACAGCACACATATTACTAGAATGATGTAAGTTGGTAAATTTTGTTTAGAGGCCTTTCTTTTTTAGAGTTAAAAAATCCATCAACATCAGTCAGTTAGAACCTGCGACCCTTGGGACTACAGGCAAGGAACATAACCACTAGACAATCATGACCAGTATCATTTAGATTTACTTTCCCTTAAAAAAGAATAGTTAGTTGATATGAGAAATAGTCAGCAAATCTGAAGTTAAAGATTACATCACATCAAACTGTATGATTCTCTGCAATGTAATCTTCATTTGGCCTTAGCTTTTTGGAGCATAGTGCCGTGATTTAATATAAATTTTTACAATTAAAATTAATATACATTCAAATGTGAAATAATTATTTATAAAAAACAATTTTCATAAAAGATTCACAAACCATAGTTCCTTAAGGGTAAGGTTGATACGAAATTAGTATATTACAATACAAGTATAGAAGACAATGTTTTACATATGAGTTGAAATGTTTATGCCTGAGTCGATAGATGCGGGCACCATTTTTCAACGAATATGTAAAAAGACTTCCATACTTGTATCATACTATACTTTATTTAAAATTATTTTTGAATTTCTTACCTTTAATTAAGTATATTTGCAATGTTGTAATTTACTACAATCAATTGTTGAATTAATTCCGATATCAGAAAAGGATACATTAACATGTTTTTAACTCAAATATATTATTGAGGAGATCTTACATAGCTAAAATTATTTCAACAATTCTTGTGATGTCAAGTTAATAACAGGCGGCATGCGACATTCAAATTTTTTTCCTCCTTTGTTACATTTTGAGGATAATACTATATAAAAATCCAAACTCTAATCATAATGCCACACAATTATAAAAGTCAAGAGTTAACCTGTCCAAATTCTATTGCATTATGCTTAGTATTAAGAATGTTAATCAGGAATGGATTAGTCATAAATTTTACAGTCTGATAAATTTCATGTTACTTCATTAATAAGATATAAAGGAAAAGAATATGGTAGTATCCCTTATGCCTCATAAGTTATGTACACCCTATCATAGATGGATGCCCTTGTAGGGGGCCTGAAGCGGCAATGGGGCCCTTTGAATAAGTGACAATAGCAGGAGACATCATGGTCCCGAGGAGGAATTTAAGATCCTATCAGCTATCAAGAAGGTGATAGAAGTAATGGAATTGTATTAAGAAGGCAAGTAACAATTATATGTATAATATCGAGGACGTTGAATATAAGTTGTTGAATATTCACAAAAAAAAAATTAAAAATGGTAATGAACATTAATAAATATCAATAGGAAGTAACATCATGAGGTTCTTTTTAATAATAATGTATCTTTTAAATCTTACCTCATAATTATGCTGTATTCTAGATAATATTTTTGAATATGCGTACATATTATCTTCAGGTCATGTCTGCATATTGTTTTCAGTAAGTTCAATGAGCTGAAGATAATAAGCATGCATGTTGAAACATGTTCTCAAAATATCAAAATTATGAAGTAAGATGTAAAAAAAAAGGCTCACATTAATATAGAAGTACCTTATATATATATATTTTTCATTTCACCTCAAAGTTCCATGTTGTCATGATATCTGTTTTCAAAGGACTTTGAAACTGGTATCGTGAAAATACAGAACTTTATGAGGTGAGATGAGAAAAAAAAAACACATTTTATCCAACTCAATTTATAAATTGTAAATTACCTCATAGTGTCACTTTCCACTGTAATTTTATTAAAATACAAAAACCTGCTTGAGGGGCCCCACTAGAATATATGGATGTTCCTCGTACACTGAAATCCTTAAAATTATATATATATATAAATATATTACTATAAGAAAGCTTAACATAATTTTTTATAATAAACCGTCAGTATCAAAGAAATTTAAAAGTGTATGAGGTGAGTCGTCAAAAATGTTCTCCACTAACTATTAATTAACATAATTTGTTTTAGAATTATTTTTTTTATACTGTATTGAACTTTTATAGGAAAGAATCACTATGAAGTTTAATTAAAGATTAAATTAAAATGTTTTGTACCTCACCTCATATCCAGTAATATATACCTAAATATCCTTACCCAGTACTGGATATGAGGCAAGGTATGAAACAATTTAGTTTAATCTTATATTAAACCTCACAATGATTTTTTCCTATAAAAGTTCAATATAAGTGAAGACTCAAGTCTGAATGGGAAATCAAAATGGCTGACCATTACATAACCTCAACACTGGATTTCAACATAATTTAATTGGGTTTAAAAACTGAATATGAAACATTTTGATTTAATCTTTTGTTTGCACATGCAGGATGGTTTACTTAAGAAAGTTATGGGATTAAATATTTAAATTTCTTTTAATACAAGCAAATAAAAAATAACAAAGTTAATGCAGCAAATTAATATGTTATATGATGTAATATTATTAAAATAGCAAATTACTTTAGAAAATCTACAACATATATTCAAATGGTAACAAAATCATTAATAAAATATTATAAAGTATAAGAAAATAAAAGAAAAGGTACTCAAAAGTATCTTATATTTGAAAAGAAAAATATATGCCTAGACTGGGGTTTGAACCCAAGACCTTTGACTCTCTATGTCACTGCTCTTCTAGGCCTCAGATGGAAGAGCAGTGATAGAGAGTCAAAGGTCCTGGGTTCAAACCCCAGTCTAGGCGTATATTTTTCTTTTCAAATATAATTTGTCCATCATTAAGATGTTTAAAAACGAATAATATTAACTCGAAGTATCTACTGAAGAAAATATCAAGTTCATCAAAATCCATTAGGTAATTCTTAAAAAATAAGTCCAATCAATGATGCAAAGCTGAAAATGTATGTAATATATACATACATCCATCGTAATTCTGCCCAAGGGCAGGTCTTTCACTGCAATTCATGATATTCTTTGCAGCTTTACTAGGGAATTATAAGTGTGGTAACTTCCGTTGATTTCTACACCGGTGAAGGATGATGATAAAAAAATGACAAGGATGATGATCGGATGATTTTCAGGCCGTTGGACCCTAAGTTTCCTGGCATTTGTCTTACAGGCGAGGAACCCCCCCCAAAAAAAACCTCATCCAGGAGTGTCCCGACCAGGAATCGAACCTGGGCCTGCTGAGTGACAAGGCAGCATACTACCTCAAGACCATAGCAGTGGACACACACACACACACGTACATACATACATATATAAAACAAATATATATATAATGAAATAATGGTGCAACTGAATTGCTTTTATAGCCTTAATCTAAAAATTTATTGTTAAGTAATACAATCAAAATCAAAATGACAAATTTAAATAAATTATAACATATTGAACTTATATAGGAAGAAATCACTATGAGGTTTAATTCAAGAGGGAAGAGGGAAGAAGTAGTTGTTCTGATCGACATAACATCAGTCAACAAGAGGATATTGAAGATGAATCCACCAAGAATTTGAAACCACGGTCTACTGGATATGGGGAGAGGTATGAAGCATTTAATTTAATCTTAAATTATAACATTCTACAATGTTAACAGATAAATATAATGTTTTCAGTTTACAATAACAATCTTTGCATATAAAATATCAAAACAATAATAACAACATGCCTGAATTCCATTCCGCAAGCAGTGATGGCTTTTTCAAATTGAGTACGAAGATGTTCTTCATTATCTGCATATGTAGTCTTCGAGTAATTTAGGAAGTGGATCCAAAGATCCACACTAAGGGGAATGGCTTTCAGACCTCGCTCAAACACCTATACAAACAGATTAATTTTATTAACATAAATAATTAAAAAAAATACAAACATGTTTTCCATGACCTGGCCTTTCCCAAACTAACAAGAATTACTTAACCTAAAAACCCAAATCAACACATCACCCTCAAATAATATTATAGCAATAGCCAGATTAGCAATACTGTTATCACCTTACAGAAGTATGGCCAAATGTCCTCGTTGCAGATTTTCCACCCATGAAGTCCCTGGATCGGTCTTCTTTCAGCCCCATTCTTCTAAATGGAAAAAGGCTGTCTCCAACAACTTACACCAAAATATCCTTTCATGACTATGAAGGGGGAAAGACATTTATAGACATGTTACTGGTACCCCTCTATATTTCTTACCATTTCCCAAGTGTATGTTTTGCCAACTTAATGTAAAATTGCTAGATATTAAAATATCCAGCATTAATTACATCTAACTTAACTAATAACAATTAATAATCTAAACAAATTCAATAATATTAAAACAAAAACAATATTGCAAACTTAACCTATTATTACTACAAAATACAATACTTGAATCACTACAGTTAACAACTATATTCTAGTGCTTCAATCAGTAAATATCAAGTAGCACAAGAAATAGTTGCAACATTTTTTGCACAGCACTTATAGTGTATACAAAGAATAGTTCGTGCCTAATTATAAATTTCACAATCTCACCATCAAATGCATAATTCTGACTGCTGCTTATCTATGAATTTCACATATTAACATATTTTGAATGGCACAAAAAAGTCCAGTTACCATGTATTCTAATGTTACAGAGATTTCCTGGCAGTCTTATTGCCATTTGAAAAGCAACAAACGGGTAGCCAAAGCTGGGCAGGAGCTGTTGAAGCTGTTGAAAAAAACAGTGTTATATTGAGATATAACTACTCTGTTCACAAAGTCTTTGTTTCTTTAGTACAAAATGTGTAAAGTAAAAAACAATTTTATATCACAAATGCTTCACATACCACATTGGCTTGTGAACAGATAACAGTGGCATTCATTAAATTGCAATGAAAACCAAAATTATTGCTATTGGTTTCCACTGGAATTTACTTACAATTGCATTGTCACTGTTCTTCTATAATCATCAGCAAACTTACCTCTTCACATTTTTCTTTATTGCCTTTTCTCTTCTCATAATCTGCATATTTGCGCCAGTAACCATAACAATAAGGATAATGTGACAGGAAGGCATCATATGCCTCTCGAGCTGCCTCTATGTCATTCTGCAAAACCATATCAATACAAACTTCATTTTATATTTATACTGCCAACAAAGCAGATTGATAATCTCAACATCCATAAGTCTTATTCCTCATCCATGCCAAACAAGCAGTTTGCCTTTCTTACGATGTTCATGTAAATTGACAAGTCGATTGTCTAAATTTTTTTAACACTTCTTTTTTTTTTGCTTCGACTAGGATTTGAACACAAGACCTCCAATTTTATATACTGGTTGGTGTGCCAGTCCATAAAAATATAGAGTTCCAAATCACAGTCAAGGCAAAAAAATTTCTCTTAAAAAATTATTTTCCCTTTTCGTTTATGCGGAGTGGTTTATGACACTTTATGGCATGTGGCAGCAAGTGGGCCTAGGTGTCAGCACTTGTCATTCCTGGTGAACAAGCTTCCACAACAACAGAATGTTATAGTGTTCCTCTTTCTTCAAGGAGAGTAAACAACATGAATCTGTAACTTTGAATAATGTGAAGAACGCACTCTCCAGCTGCTTTTTTAGTTCATTTGTGTGAACGATTCCAGAATAACTTTTATGATTCGTCTGTCCACTCTTATTGCAACACTTTTTTAAGATGGATACTAAGATACAATTCATACTAATCATTTAGAACACATTTCGGTTAGTTTTAAACATTGGTTAGTTATTAAATATATGCAGGAAATAACGCTACTCGTATGAGGTTTCTTTTAATTATTAACAAGTTGGTTATTTTAACTCATCTCATATTTCTTATTTTAGTTTCCAAAAAAAAAAAAGTTAAATTCTTTAATTTTTTATACCGCCTTCTTGTTAACAGTTGTTCATACAGTTCGTATTTGTTTTCCTTACGACTTGAATAGTAAACTTTATTAAATATATGTAGAAATATGAGGTGAGTCAAAATAACCAACTCAGTAATAATTGGTTAGTTAGTCTTAAACTTAAAAATATAACACAAACACGCCGTAGCATAGTGGTTAAGGCAGTGTGCTACAAACCGGAAGGTCGAGGGTTCAAGTCCTGGTGGGGTCAGGATTTTTAAACTGACCCAAACCTTCTGGTGGCACCATGGCCCTGGGGTCGACTCAGCCTCTAACTGAAATGAGTTTCAGGTACTTGTTCTGGGGGTAAAGGTGGCCGTCATGCAGGCTGACAACAAGTGCCGATTGTCTAGAAAAAGTGGGGAGTCTTAACATCCCACTACCCCAAGGGCCTCCCGAGGTCTGTAGTGGGACACACTTTACTTTCACACAGACTAACCTTATACTGTATTTGCCAGTTTATGTCTAGTTACGTTTAATTCAGGCAATGTCTTGTACTGGAAAGATGGACATTTTTTAACATTATACTAAAACTTGGTGTTGTTTGTAACAATGCACTGTACCGAAATCAACTTTTCAGTATGTAAAACTACGTGATACTACGCAACCACTATGTCATCGTGTCTTCCTTCTTCAGTGATCTTATTGAACAGTGCCAAATTCCTATCTTCGTTGTCCTCTCCCCTACGTACCCCCACCTTCCTTCTTTATGCATCACATGTTACTGCGTACCTTCCCCATGCTAGCGAAGTCCTCAAATAAGCTGTGCAAGAGAATATCAGTGTCATCATCTATTTTGGTTTCGCCGGAGTCAAGTCGATAGTAGTTCAAAGGAGCTGTTGGGTTTAATCAGTCCCATAAGTCAGGGTAGGGCAACCAGGACTGCGTACCCTAGCCCTTGGCTGGAGTGGGGTGAGTGTTTGTATGTATGTATGTTTATTATTGTTATTGATTTTTCTTTTGATGACCGATATGTATATATTATTATTTCTCTCATAACTTATTTTTCCATGGTCAAGAAGACAATCTTTTGTTATATTATTTGTATTTCACTTATCTGACTTATGACTCTAATTAAAGTTATATTATTTTAGTTAACTCATGTTTACTAATTGCATAGCTAGTTATGTTAGTTATTGATATAAACTCCAAAGCTTTCTCAAGCCAATTTAATCCCCTTTTTTCTTCTAGCTTCCACGATTATAATACTTCTTAGCGTACAGTACTATATGTTTAATAATTTACTTAGGAAAGGTGGATTAATCTTTGCCTTCTACGGGCCCGGGCAAAGGAACGTTGATTTAGGCACTCAATTCTTTCAAACTCAAGGTAATTATAAAAAGATTGGTACGATTCCGTACCCACACGTGAGAGGTAGCAAAAGTGTTAGCAGAACACAGGGTGCACACTGACATCGGTATAATTACCAATGATATCAAGATGAGGTATTTTGAGTTTAGGGGCTTTGCTTTTCATGTATATAAGAAAGCGCTCATTAGGGTGGTCATCAGGGTTTGGGATGGCTATCACATAACGTAACTTAAGTTTTATCATTCTGAATCATTCATTATTTTGAACTATTCAGATTGAACTAAAAACAGATGGAAGGTGCATTATTCGGTTACCTGTAATTTTAATAAAGAACATTATCAACCTTATATTATTTTTGGTCTGGACATCTTACCTCAATATTAATGTTGATTTGTTCTTGAACATGTTTCAAAACAATTCTCTGTTTTATCTTCAGCTTTCCCAGACTGGTTTTATTTATGTTGCATTATGTTGCACCACCTGGATGTCGATGTCAGCTCCATCCTGTGGTTGGCCAAAGAACCTCCAAACAAGGTCACCCTCCATCGGAATATCAAAATTCATAACTCTGTTTCTGTTCTTCTGAATATAAATTTTTTCCCAAATAGTCAGCTCGTTTGTATTTTCTAACTGTTTTTAATAATTTAGTGTCTGAATTAATATTATGTTTTTCAGACCAAACATGAGCAGCAACTGCAGATTTTTCAATTTCTCCATTTTTAATATTTCTTATGTGTTCTTTGGTTCTAATTTTTAGGTTTCTTTTTGTTTTCCCTATATATATCTTTTCACAACCCATGCATTCAATTTGATATATTCCTGACTTTTTATTTTTATCAGTTTTTTCATTTTTGTTGGTTTTTATTAGTTTATTTAAACTGTAGTTATTTTTTGGTGCTAATTTAATATTAAACTTCTCAAATATATTTGAAATTTATTATGTACCCAGGGGTGATATGTGAATTTCCTATATTTTTTTCATAGGTGGTTCTTCTTTTTCAAGATTACTTCTGTTTATCATTTTTGTTTTTTATACTTTCTATCCTTTTATGTACCATTTTTTCATCAAACCCATTTTCTCTTGCATATTATGTACCCAGGGGTGATATGTGAATTTCCTATATTTTTTATTGAATGCATGGTTGTGGAAAGATATATATAGGGAAAAACAAAAGAAACCTAAAAATTAAGAACCAAAGAACACATAAGAAATATTAAAAATGGAGAAATTGAAAAATCTGCAGTTGCTGCTCATGTTTGGTCTGAAAAACATAATATTAATTCAGACACTAAATTATTAAAACAGTTAGAAAATACAAACGAGCTGACTATTTGGGAAAAAATTTATATTCAGAAGAACAGAAACAGAGTTATGAATTTTGATATTCCGATGGAGGGTGACCTTGTTTGGAGGTTCTTTGGCCAACCACAGGATGGAGCTGACATCGACATCCAGGTGGTGCAACATAATGCAACATAAATAAAACCAGTCTGGGAAAGCTGAAGATAAAACAGAGAATTGTTTTGAAACATGTTCAAGAACAAATCAACATTAATATTGAGGTAAGATGTCCAGACCAAAAATAATATAATTAAAATAACCTCAAAATATAACTTCCTAAAATTAAATATTATCAACCTTATTCACCAGGAATGATAAGTGCTGGTGCCAAGCCTGCTTGCTGTCATGTGCTGTAGAGAATACCATAGAGTGGTCTGTTGTAATAGTGTCCATTTAAATGTAATTAAGGATAAAATTAAAAATTGTTAATGTTGATGGACAAAAATGAAAGCAGTATAACACCCTATACTAGAATAAACACAATAAATAAATTCAATTTGAAGAGAAAAAATATTCATATTTGAGATGTATGAAACGAATAATAAAAACGTTGATAAATCAGGAATTGGACCCAATATCTCTGGTTCTGTACACCAGCACTCTTATGATTTAATCTATTAGACTATCAATTTACACATAGATTTTTCTCTAAGCTATTAGGCTTTCGATTTACTATATATTAATATGTATATTACTTCAGAGAAAAATCTATGAGTAAATAGGAAGCCTAATAGTTTATATTGTAAGGTTTGTATGCAGAACCATAGATATTGGATTCAAATCCCAATTTAGGCATATATTTTTCTCTCCAATTTAATTTGTCATTCAGTGAGAAGTGATAAATTTAATATTAAACATAAGAAAGAAACAAAGTTTAAAGAAACAATTTTTCTCTTCAAATATAATTGTTTTTATTATTCATTTCATACATCTCAATGATGGATAAATCATATTTGAAGAGAAAAATTATATGCTCAGACTGGGACTTGAACCCAGGATCTTTCGCACTCTAGGCAAATGCTCTAACCGAGTGAGCCACATGAGCAAGTTTAATCTAAATGCAAATTTTCCTCGTATATACACTGTTAATTCCTGCACAACAAATGCTATGAAACATTTGCTTCTATCTTGCAAATGGCAGCTTCTTTATTAAGAAGACATTTATTTGGGAATTTTATATTACACTATAAATCCAGTAAGTCTTCTTTCGATGTTTTTATTATTCATTTCATACATCTCAATGATGGATAAACCAGCTCAGGTAGCTCACTCGGTCAGAGCATTTGCCTAGAGTATGAAAGGTCCTGGGTTCAAGCCCCAGACTGAGCGTATAATTTTTCTCCTCAAATATGAAAGTTTAAATTAATTTAATATTTAAAGGAAGTGAGACCATGAGATTTATTTTAATTAATAGGAGTTAGAATTCATGGTTGAATATGAGAAATAACATTATGAGGTCATTTTAATGAATGAATGAATGAATGAGTCATTTCTTAACTTATCTCATCGTTTATGTTTTCTTATACATGGTAACTAACTCTTGAAATCTGCAGTTCCCATGTTTAAGAAAACATAAACTACGAGATAAGAAATTGCTCATACATTCATTGATGAGTTAGAATATTCACAACTCACCTCATATTTATAGATTTCTTGAAGACCAAGCTTTCAATATGTTACGTATCATTATCAATTCTTTCTAACCATTGAATTGGCAGTTGGTGACAAAAGGAACATGAATACAAGATCGAAAGAACACCTTACAAATGTTTAAAAAAAAAAAGCAATAGCTGCATATGCATAGTAAGAAAAACACAAAATCAAAACAAAAGCCAAATTACTCAAACAGACAAATCTAAGGAAGTCACAATTTGGGAGAAAATTTACATCCACAAAAATAAAAATAAAATAATGAATTTTGAAATTTCCGGACAAAAAAATGTGATTTGGAAGTTCATCGGTCAGCCAACAGAGGGATCTGCAGAATCATCACTGCCAATTCAACAATTAAAAGAATTCATAATATGTAACGTATCAAAACCTTGGTCTTCAAGAAATTACAAATACGAGGTGAGTCGTGAATATTTTAACTGCTATTAATTAAAGTTTAAACTAACTTGAACTACAAAAAATCCTATGAATTTGCATTTAAATATGAACTATAGATTTCAATTCCAGTTTAAAAAAGTCAAGACTTCTATTAAATATCTTTGCTACAAATAGCTCATATTACTAGTAATTTTAATAACATTCAAGGCAATCATATGGAATTTAATCAAAATTAAAGTGGGAAGTAACATTATAAGGTATTTTCAATTTCTGAATGAGTTGGATAAATTTTTTTTCATATCTCTCCTCATAAAGTTGCATGTTTTCACGATACCAGTTTCAAAAGTCAATTTTCCTTTCATCCTCATTCAACTGTCAAAAATTTTAACTGCCATCTGGTGTCGATTTTATGAACTTGGGAGATCAAATTATTCTCGTTGAGAATTTGAAAATTCATGGCTCTACATTTATTCTTCTGAATGTATATCTTTTTCCAAAATGTTAATTCCAAAGGCTTCTCTAAGTATTTTAAAAGTTTAGTTTGTTTTCTAATTTTACGATTTTCTAGCAAACTACAAACCAAAATACCAATTTTTCAATATTTGTAAAGTGTTCTTTTGTACGAGTTTCTAAATTCATTTTAGTTTTTCCTATATATAAAATCTACAAATAATTAATAAAAAATTATATTTGAAGAGAAAAATTAACCATCATTGAGATGTATGAAATGAATAATAATACATTGAACTAATAAAAAGGTTAATTCCCCAGAGAGCAAAATATCGGAAATTTATCAAATTAGTTGCAATGACTGCAAGAAAGTATATATAGAAAAACTAAAAGGAATTTAGAAACGCGCACAAAAAAACACTTTAGAAATATTAAAAATAGTGAAATTGAAAAATCGGCAATTGCAGCTCATAGCTCGCTAGAGAATCACAAAATTGGAAGAGAAACTAAACTTTTAAAACATTTAGAAAAGCTTTTGGAATTAACAATTTGGGAAAAGATATACATTCAGAAGAATAAATATGGAGCCATGAACTTTGAAAGTCCCGATGAGAAAAATTTGATCTCCAAGTTCATAAAATCGACACCAGATGGCAGTTTGGAAGATGGTGTTAACGGAAATATTTTGACAGTTGGAGTTTGACTGAAGATGAAAGTAAAATTGACTTTTGAAACTGGTATCATGAAAATATGAAATTTTGAATACATGTAAGTTTTTATAACAAAATAACTTCAACAATCTCACCTCCTGATCTACATACTGAAGAAGGTAAGTCCATCCAGTAAAGTCTGAAGGATCTTCTTTAACAGCTTTCCAGTATTTTTCTAGTTCTGGCAAAGATTTACGAGTTTTGGTGACGGGCTTAGCTTGGGCCCCACCACTTGCACTACTAACAGCTGCCCGTTTTGCAGCTGGACTCTCATCACAACTGTTTTCTGATGTTGGGGAGCTTGGATCATATGTGTCTCCATCAGCTAGTTTCCTCTTCTGGGCCTCTGAACGTGACTTCTTCTTCCCTGTATTAGGAAAACAATAAAATGGTTTTAATTAAATTTGAAGAGAAAAATTTTCGCCTAGACCGGGACTCGAACCCGGGATCCTTGGCTTTCCGGGCCAAGTGCTCTACCAACTGAGCTACCGAGGCGAGTTACGATCTAGACGCAAATTTTTCTCTTATATACGTTGTAATTCCCTATCGCCAAATGCTTTTGAAACCATTGTTTCTATCTTTGCAAATGGCGGCTTCTTAGTTAAGAAGACATTTATTGGAAATTTAACATTACTTTAAAAGCCAGTAAGGCCTCTAATGATGTTTTTTTTTTTTTTATTATTAATTTAACATTTCTCAATGAAAGATAAATTAAATTTGAAGAGAAAAATTTTTCTCTTCAAATTTAATTTATCTTTCATTGAGAAATGTTAAATTAATAAAAAAAACATCATTAGAGGCCTTACTGGCTTTTAAAGTAATGTTAAATTTCCAATAAATGTCTTCTTAACTAAGAAGCCGCCATTTGCAAAGATAGAAACAATGTTGTTTATTTTTTATCATTTCACTCACCTCATACTTCATATGAAGTATGAGGTGAGTGAAATGATAAAAAATAAACAATATTAAAGAACCTCATAGTGTTATTTCCTATCTACATAACTTAATAAAGTTGGCTATCAAGTCATAGGAAAACAAGAATAACGAAAAAAATGAAGTATGAGGTGAGTGAAATGATAAAAAATAAACAATATTAAAGAACCTCATAGTGTTATTTCCTATCTACATAACTTAATAGAAACAATGGTTTCAAAAGCATTTGGCGATAGGGAATTACAACGTATATAAGAGAAAAATTTGCGTCTAGATCGTAACTCGCCTCGGTAGCTCAGTTGGTAGAGCACTTGGCCCGGAAAGCCAAGGATCCCGGGTTCGAGTCCCGGTCTAGGCGAAAATTTTTCTCTTCAAATTTAATTTATCTTTCATTGAGAAATGTTAAATTAATAAAAAAAAAAAAAAAAAAAAAAAAAAAAAAAAAAAAACATGGTTTTAATTAATTTATCCAATGGCAGAGATTGATGGTATTTCATCTTTTCCCTGGCTTATCAGTACAGACTTGTTAAGTTGTTAGCACATTGTGGTTTAGTGCTGGACAATGAAGGAGATTATATTTGAAGAGAAAAATTTTCGCCTAGACCAAGACTCGAACCTGGGACCTTTGGCTTGAAGGAGATGTTACTATCCATGTCATCTGCATTAAATCCATCTGTAACAATAGTATTACTAAATAAAATGAAAACATGAATTATTTTATTTTTAAGAAAATAATTGTTCATAATCTGTCCAGTTTTCATTTCTTTGGACCTTTTGCATTGCCTGATTTTTATGTAGATGGGGAGCTATCCCATCGCTACAACCCCCAACCTGGAGGGCCTAGTTATTTGTTTTCGAGGTTTTCTTCCTGTAGCCTTTGACGAGCCAACGTCTACCTACAAGGCACCAGTATCTGTACCCTAGTCAGGAGCCCTTACTGGGTGCTATCAGTCAGACAAGCTAAAACCTGTTTTTTTAATAGTTTGTTACACCTCCCCCTCCCCCTTTTGGGGGGGGGTGAAATTAGAAAAGTAATTGAAATGTTAAATTCAGTGATGAGTAAAAATATTGTAAATACAACAAAGACATTGATATTTAATCATTAGTACAAAGTGTTATGTTGTATGGTACAGAGACCTGGACTTTAGGTAGATAGCAAGCAACAAAAAAAAAAAATGTCAACAGAGATGATTTTTGGCGGAGGGCAAGAAAATCAAGAAAGGAGAAAAACCAAAACAAGAAAATTAGAGAAATAATGAATGTTAAACATAATATTATAGAGGTAATAGAAGAAAACATATTGAAATGGTATGGACATCTGAAGAGAATGGGAATAGAATTCCAAGAATAGTCATTCTTGCTGGATTGGAATACTGGGAGGAAGAGGAGGAAACCCAGGGAACAGCGGATGGATGAAGTTAGAAGAAACATGAATAGCAAAGACCTCAAAGAAGAAGATGCTGAGGATAGAAATCTGTGGTGGAGCAAAATATATTTGGGCTGAGGCTAACTACTGTAATGTAAAGGCAACCCTTAATAAAAGAAAAAAAAAATGTTTATAATTCAACTCTATAGAGGTTTCTCTCCAGAAATAAACTTATGGTCAATTTTATATTACCCACTAAATCATTGCCAATCCTGAGATAATTTACTAATTTTGAAAAAGAAAAAATATAAAAACGTACATTAGATATGAATAATATGAGATGAATTCTTTAAGTTGCAAACTGCCATAGTTTTTATATGCCATTGAAAATGCTCTGCAATTTTTAGTCACTAGATTGTGTACCACGTGCTTGGAATAAAATCTAAAACCTTCTACAATAAATAAATCCAGAAGGCATGTGATACTGTTGATAACGAATCATTCACTGAATGGGGAAATTAAGCCTGACAGCTCTCGTGGCACTTTTCAGGCACTGGATTTTGCCTTTCTCCTTTTCTTCGTTATCATCCCTCACACAACACACTTACATTGCACAAACACTAATCTCTCCAGACAATGCAAGTACAAATCACCTATGTAAAATGATCTACCAAAAATGGTGTGTAAGTTCAAAATAGATCCTATTAACACCAATTTTGTACCTAGTGTAAAATCTGATACACAAAAAAGTGCAGTGAGTGGCATTGGAATACACACATGCACAAACATAAATGTTCTGTACATTATATCTTTTGACACTATTCAGATATCTACTTGCTGTAACTCGTCAGCAATGACATCATAATTGCATATACGATAAACCTTTTCAAACTTAAGATAACTGGAGGTAAATACGAGGTGTGATCAATAAGTTTCTGGAATGAGGCCATAAACACAACACAACACTTCAAAGTTTCTATTCAGCACTGTCATCCTCGAAGTAGTCACCTTGGGAGTTGATACACTTGTCCCAGCACTTCTGCCAATGCTGGAAGCACTTCTTGAAGTCGTCTTCTTTAAATGTGTCCAATGCCTTCTGCGATTTGCGCTAGATGACATCAATGTCCTCAAAACGATGTCCTCGGAGCCAAATTTTTAGCCGTGGGAACAGGAAAAAGTCTGCTGGAGCCAGATCTGGAGAATAGGCTGGATGGGGAACAGTACTCATCCTATTTTTGTCCAAAAACTGGCGGACAGAAATTGCTTCGTGCGCGGGCGCATTGTCGTGATGCAGGAACCAGTCACCAGTCCTCCATTTCTCTGGCCGTTTGCGTCGCACATTCTCCCTCAATCTTTGCAACACTTGTTTGTAGTACACTTGATTCACTGTTTGACCCTGTGGTGCAAATCCCCTTATGCACAATTCCATTAATGTAAAAAAAAACAATCATTGACTTCACATTCGATCGAACTTGTCTGGCTTTCTTGGGGCGTGGAGATGCAGGACTCTTCCATTGCGAAGACTGTTGTTTAGTTTCTGGATCGTAGCCATAAATCCATGTTTCATCACCAGTAATAACCTTTTCCATGAACCGTGGGTCATTTTTAAGCTGTTCTTTAAGATCTGTGCAGGCAATCACACGACTTTCCTTTTGGTCATTTGAAAGGAGGCGGGGCACGAACTTCGCATGTTCAAATCGTCTTTCAAAATGCTTTGAACACTTCCAAACGAGAGTGCTAGTGCATCAGACAGTTCTCGTATTGTAATGCACCTATCATTTAATACCATTTCCCTCACTCGATCGATATTTTTATTGGTTTTGCTGGAAGTTGGTCGTCCCAGACGATTTTCATCCTTAACTGATGTCACGCCCCTTTTAAATTTTGAAAACCACTCAAATGCTTGAGATTTGCCCATTGCTTCCTCCCCATAAGCTGTTCTTAATATTTGATATGTTTCTGTTGCAGTTTTACCAAGTTTAAAGCAAAATTTGATGCATGTTCTTTGTTCCTCGTAATCCGCATTGTTGCTACACAGAGAAATCGCCGCATGCACAAAACACGTCTTCACTTCAGAGCTTCTACCAGCATACTGCAAGGTCAGAGAAGGTCGCGCGACCCCTCAAATTCATCACAAGGAAATTCTGAGTGTACAGCCTGGGTGAAAATTAAAAACTCCTCAATGGCATAATTGTTTTGAAGCCATTCTGGAAACTTATTGATCACACCTCGTATCTAGGCAATAAAAACAACCACAGTTGCAGCACTACAATTACATTCAAATAATCCACCAATACAAAGAGAACTACAAAAACAAGCTGCAGTGATCCTAGTTAAAATGGAAGTGTCACAAAGAGTAAATTGGATAATCAGAATAAGCCATAATGATTGACTGAAAACCCAAGAAATACATGTACCATTTCATTTGTTTCCTAGCCTCCTTGACTTTATTCACAGAGTGTTATTCACTTGCAATTTTTGCATAATGTTATGACGCTGCATAAATTGAATGTACATGTTGCAACGCTGTAACCATGTGGCCACGCTTGCTTCTTGTTCCATTCACTCACTCAGCCGCTAGGTGCAGGCAAGACATGTTGTTCAACGCATGTTCACACACCCACATCTGCAGATCATTTCAACACACACAAGTTCAACAATAAGCAAAGTTTTATTGTTAATTAATTTAATAAAGTAAGTTGTGTTAATTCATACATTGTGTTTTTAATCAAGCTGCCACATATATAATCTTTTTATTCAACTCTCCCAGCTCTATGGACTCGAAGCACACAGCCACTTCAGAGGACTCAAACTAAAATCTTTATTAAGAACTGTGCATCGAACAGTGTGTGGTATTTTCGTAGAGTATCCCACAATGCCTATAATTGCTAGCAGTAATATCTTGAAAACATTAGGTATACCATCTGAAATCTAAACCATCATTGAACCAATAAACCAATTAAACTTCATCTAAGTTGATATCAACCTATCTCTTACGGATAACCTCCAAAAGACGTATTCCAGTAATACTGATATGTTCTGCAATGAAAAATACCCTGAGGATCAATGGTTACAGGTATTCACAAACAAATAATAGAGGTGCAGGCACTGGAGTTATTTTGCTGACTATTCTCACATTATGCTTCAGTGGACAGATACTGTAACAACTTTGACTCAGAAACAGAAGCCATCTATCTAGCTCAACAAAATTTGGTAAGTAGAGTCAAATCATTTGAAAAAGCAGTTTTACTTAAGATTTACAGGCTGATATATAAGCCATATCCTCATAAAACCCACACTTCTTGAATCCAAGACATTAAAACACTTTTTATAATAATGAGATGAGTCTGTTTTTCATCTTACCTCATAGAAGTTGAGTTCTTTTAGAACATGTTTCAAAACAATTTCTGTTTTATCTTCAGCTTGTCCAGACTGCTAATTTTTATGTTGTCGACCCTGTTTGTTTACTCACACTTCAATTCATTAATTTTTTAATTTCTGGGAGAGAGAGATTTGATAAGCAAGTTCTTAGGAATACAAAAAGATGGAGTGGAAGTCGACATCCAGGGCTGACAACATAAAAATCATGCCTGGATAAGCTGAAGATATAGCAGAAGTTCGTTTTGAAACATGTTCTAAAAGAACTCAACTTCTATGAGGTAAGATGAAAACAGACTCTTATTTATTAAGAATTCCTCATAATGTTACTTCCACATTGTAATTTTATAACCTGTTAATAGAATTGGAAAAAAAAAAATATATATATATATATATATACACAGTATACCCCTCTTTTACACTTTTCAAGGGACCACAGGAAAAATGGTGTAAAATAGGGGAAAGTGTAAATTGAGGGAAATGGAGATGAGCTCAAAAATGTTGACCCTCCCCCATGCTCTGCATCCATTTCAGAACATGAAAAAAAAACATAAGGGGATAATATACTACAGTATTACCCCTCTTTTACACTTTACATGAGGAAAGTGGTGTAAATTTGGGGAAATACACAATTATGGAAAACGAGGAGCTAAAAAATGTTTACCATCACATTCAGCAACCATTCTAGAACATGTAAAAAAGCAGTGACTGGGATAATATACAAAATTGGCTAAATAATGTAATGTTTCTTTCAATTTAAATTAAAATTCTTTACACCTCACCTCATATCCTGTCTTTTATTTATTTAGAAGACAAAAATTCCTATAATAGTTCAATGTAAAGAGTGTTTTGAACTGCTGTAAACATAAAATTACTTTAAATCAATGGTAAAGAGAAACTTTTTTGCCTAAACCGGGAATCGAACCACAAAACTTTAACTTTCCGTGCTAATGCCCTGACCACTGAGCTAATCCAGGCTTCATTCCCATCCAAGTATAAATCCTTCCTTTACCTTACTCTACTTGTCCCACATTCAATTGCAATGAATCATCATTCACAAATATACAATGAATGCCTTCTACCTAAAGAAGACATGAAGGGACTAAAAATTTTTTTCTCTTTACCATTGATTTACAATAATTTAATTATCGACTTTATTATTAATTTGTCCACCGCTGTGGTCTCGAGGTAGCGTGCTGCCTTGTCACGCAGTGGGCCCGGGTTCGATCCCCGGCCGGGGCAGTTTTTCTGGGTGAGGTTTTTATCGGGGTTTTTCCTCACCTGTAAGACAAATGTCAGGAAAACTTTAAGGCCCAAACGGTCCCCGAAATCATATGGCCATCATCTTTATCATCATCATCCTTCACAGGTGTGGAAAGCAACGGGAAGCTACCACACCTACACAATTCCCTAGTAAAGCTGCAAGCATAGCATGAAAAATGCTATGATTGGAGTGAAGGACCTGCCTTCAGGCAGAATTACTATGGATGGATTATTAATTTAACACTTCTCACTGAAGGATAAATTATATTTGAAGAGAAAAATTTTTGCCTAGACCGAGACTCGAACCCGGGACCCTTGGCTTTCCGGGCCAAGTGCTCTACCAACTGAGCTACCGAGGCGAGTTGCGATCTAGACGCAAATTTTTCTCCTATAGACATTGTAATTCCCTCGTGCCAAATGCTTGAAACCGTAGCTTCTATCTTTGCAAATGGCGGCTTCTTAGTTAAGAAGACATTTATTGGGAATTTAACACTACTTTATAAAGCAGTAGGGCTTCTATTGACAATTTTATTATAATTTAACACTTCTCACTGAAGGATAAATTATATTTGAAGAGAAATTTTTTTTTCGCCTAGACCGAGACTCGAACCCGGGACCCTTGGCTTTCCAGGCCAAGAGCTCTACCAACTGAGCTACCGAGGCAAGTTTATAAGAGAAAAATTTGCATCTACATCGCAACTCGCCTCGGTAGCTCAGTTGGTAGAGCACTTGGCCCAGAAAGCCAAAGGGTCTCGGGTTCGAGTCTCGGTCTAGGCGAAAATTTTTCTCTTCAAATATAATTTATCCTTCAGTGAGAAGTGTTAAATTAATAATAAAATTGTCAATTTGTGTTCATTAAATTACTTATTTCTATCATAGTAATAGCTTTAGCTTCTCAATATTAATTTAATAAGATTACTTTATTTTTTTTTTACTTTCACCATTTAAAAAATAAGTAACAAGGAGAGGTTCAGCAAGCAGCCTATGAATCTGTATTGAGAGATTAAAAAAAAATTGTTTTGCCATAGAAGTATACGGGTTAAATTTCAGAAATGTTTTAAAGTTCTGAGCCAACTTTGTTGGCTCAATGAACATGCTCCGCTCTTTATTGATTGTACAAAGGCCAGCTTCGTTTGGCTCAGAAAACTTGTTTGGCTCCTTAACGATTGTAAAGCAGCTGGCTTCGTTGGCTCAATGAACATTGACATCCAGGGTTTACAATATACATCCAACCAGTCTGGACAAGATGCTGAAGATGATTGATATACAATCAAAACATGTTCAAGAACAAATCAACATTAATATTGAGGTAAGATAAACAGACTCAAAATCCAGCCATAGTAATTCTGCCCGAGGGCAGGTCTTTCACTGCAATCATAGCATTTTCATGCTATGCTTTACAGCTTTACTAGGGAATTGTAGGTGTGGTAGCTTTCTGTTGCTTTCCACAGACTCAAAATAATATAAGAATATTTAAATCAAGGAAAAAGCTGATGATAAAACAGAATTGTTTTGAAACATGTTCAAGAACAAAATCAACATTAATATTGAGGTAAGATGTCCAGACTAAAAATAATATAATTGAAATCAAGGGTTGAAAGAACATCTTAGAAATTTAAAAAATGGTGAAGTGGAAAAGTCAGCACTAACTGCTTCATACTTGGTCTGAAAACCATCTAATTGATACAAAGGTAGTTTAATTAAACAAATAGAAAAAACAAAAAGAGCTCATCATTAGGGAAAAATAAACATAAAAAAAACTTATAAATTTTGAAATTCCCAGGGATTTTGATTTGATCCGGAGGTTCATTGGTCCACCAACAGGGAGTAAGAAGCAGTTTCTCCTGAACGACACATCAGTCAACGAGATATTACTGAAGATGAAACCACCTAGGTTTTGAAACTGATATAATTAGAAGACTGTATATGAGGTGCGGTATAGAGAATATTAATTTAAATCTTTAGTTTATTTGCCCATAGATGTCGAATAGTATGCGGTCAACAAACCGACCCAACGAGACATCCAGCAGGCAACTAAGATATTACTAGGATGATGTCTAAATTTTGTTTAGAGGCCTTCTTAGAAGGCTAAGGATCTTTTACAAGCCTGAAAATCTTCAGACTCGGGATCCGTGGCTTGAACTACCTCCCTTGGATTTTTCCATCCTCAAAAAATTCATTGAACCTGCGACCCTCAGAATCAGAGGCAAGGAGAATAACCACTAGTCTACCGCGGCAGATTTAATTAAATTGTGTGAGATTTAAGTAAGTGATCGACATTTATAAATTTTGCTGGTTGTCACTTGTTTTCAATGTATGAAGTATTTTTCACTATAAAATTTGATACAAGGATAATGTTAACATTCAGTCATAAGTTCTTTGGATGAGAGAACAAAATCATTATTGTCCAGTAGTCAAATATATATATTCTGTCACTCACATACTTAATTCTTTGTAAAAAAAAAAAAAGTAAAGTGATCCCACAACAGGCCCGGAGGCCCTTGGGGTAGTAGGAGGTTAAGGCTCCAACTTTTTCTAGACAATCGGCACTTTATGTCAGCCGCGTTGTCAGCCCTGCGTGACGGCCACCTTTACCACCAGAACAAGTGTCTGGTATTCATTTCCGTTAGAGGCTGAGTCGACCCCAGGGCCATAGTGACGCCAGAGGGTTTGGGTCAGTTTAAAAATCCTGACCCCAACGGGACTTGAACCCTCGACCCTCTGGCTTGTAGCTCAGTGCCTTAACTACTACGCTATGGCGTGCCCCAAAAGTAAAGTAATCCCACTACAGGCCTCAGGAGGCCCTTGGGGTAGTAGGAGGTTAAGGCTCCCACTATTTCTGAACAATCAGCACTTGATGTCAGCCGGGTTGTCAGCCCTGCGTGACGGCCGCCTTTACCCCCAGAACAAGTGTCTGGTACTCATTTCTGTTAGAGGCTGAATCGACCCCAGGGTCATAGTGCTGCCAGAAGGTTTGGGTCAGTTTAAAAATCCTGACCCACCGGGACTTGAACCCTCGACCTTTCGGCTTGTAGCTCAGTGCCTTAACCACTACGCAACGGCTTGCCCCCTAATTCTTTGTACTATAGCTATAGTTTGCTTACATTACAAAAAGCTGATTTATGCAACGTAACCATTAGATAAATTCAATATTCCCATACATTGGCAATTATGGTGTAAACAATCATTTTGCACAATCCAAGTCTAATGTCATGTCTTCTAGTTATTTCTCTCTCCAAATCTAACTCATTTTTCATTTGTCTTGACACACGCACATCCCCATGCAAGCAGGCATGTATACACATGCTCACACACACATTCCCAGGTTGCCAATCACATTCTACAACAGTGAAATAAGAAAACAAAAAGAAATTTGAAAATCAGAATGAAGGAACATCCTAGGAATGTTAAAAATGGGGAAGTAGAAACATTTGCAGTTGTTACTCATGCTTGGTCAAAGAAACAACAGATTGAGAGAAAGGCCAAGTTAATGAATTTTGAAATTCCTGGGGAATGTGATTTGATTTGGAGGGTCTACCAATAGATGGGGAAAGAAGTTGTGCAATATCACAACAGAACAATTATTGTGAAAATACTGACTATAGAATAATAGTTCTGAAACCAGTCTAAAGAGAAGACAAATTATGAGGTGAGGTGGAATGACTAATATTAAAGTTATTTGGCTGTTTTTCCATATAGGAATATTATGGATTGCTGTAAGACGTATGGCAATTAAGACTATAATAATTAAAGCTATACAAAATTTATATGAAAATTGCATATCTAAAATTAAAATTGACAGTAAATTGTCACATGGTTTTACGATAAATAAAGGTCCACATCAGGTTGTCTACCACCAACTCTATTTAAAATATACGTACATGTAATATTAAAGAATTGGAGGAGAAAATGTTCAAGCATGGCCATTCATATTTCAAATAATAAAACTTATACAACTTACATTTTGCAGATGATCAATTGTTAATTGCACAAGATTATGAAGATTTAGAATATATGACTAGAAAATTAAAAGAAGAATATGATAAATGGGGATTAATTTTAGAGATTGGAAAAACAATAAAATCTTGTAGTGAGATTACATAGTTAGGAATTAAAATAAATAAAAATGGAAGTTATGAAGAGGAAATAGAAATAATAAAGAAAAAATTTGCAATTGCTTGCCTCAAAGGAATATTGTGGGAAAAAATATAAGTAATAAAAATAAAATTAATATATATCATACAATTGTTAAAAGCATCATTACTTTATGGAGCAGAACTTTGGTCATTGACAACAAATACAAATAAGTATCTTTTGGCAATGGAAATGGATTTTATACGAAGGGCAGCAAGAATTTCAAGAAGAGATTTAATTAGAAACTCAGTTATAAGGGAGAAAATGAAGATTGAAGGCACTATTTTAGATTATATTAAAACTTGGCAATTAAGATGGTACAAACATGTCCAGCGAATGGAAGAGCATCAGCTACCAAAATGTGTTTTGGAATGGAAACCTGAGGGAAGACGAGGCAGAGGAAGACCTAAAACCTCCTGGAGTCAGGGAATATATTTATACATGAAAGAGAAACATATACAACCAGGAGATTGGATGGACCGACAAAATTGGCTATTATGAATCGGACAATGTCAAAGACATTAATCAACTGATGATCTATCTATCTATTTGGCTGTTGTTACATTTTAAAAAATGAAGGTAAATAGAGTAGTAATTTTAATTAAAATCCTCAATAAATCATTTGTAAAATTACATATATTTCCAGATAATTTCCCATTAGTAAACTAAAAGTTTAATATAGTATTAAATGACTTCTCAGAACTTTGTTTTTGTTTGTTACTCACTTCTCACACTCCTAATTATTAATTTGACCTACCTGAACCATCACTTTGCTTTGATGTCTTTTTCTTCTTTTTATCAGTTTTCTCAGGAGGAAGTTCATCCTCAGAAACTGCTTCAGTCTCTGGCAAGTCCACAGCAGCAGCAGGATCTGGCAACTCTTCATCTGAAACTGCTTCAGTCTCTAATGGTTCCTTTGAACTCTCTGTTGGTAATTCATCTTCAGACACCATTTCTGTATCTGGCTCCGTTCGGAAGCCAGCTTCCTAAATTAAAAAAAGATAATAGTATAATTTTTTCTCTCTAAATTTAACTTATCTTTCAATGAGTGTTAAATTAATAATAAAAACATCAATAGAAGCCCTACTGGCTTTTAAAAGTAGTGTTTAAATTCCCAATAAAAGTCTTCTTAACCAAAGAAGTCGCCATTTACAATGATAGAAGCCAAGGCTTCAAGCATTTCGTGCGCAGGAATTACAAAGAGAAAAAGTTGCATCTAGATTGGAACCCGCCCTGGTAGCTCAGTTGGTAGAGCAATGGTATGGTAAACCAAAGTCCCGGTCTGGGCGAAAATTGTTGTCTTTAAATTTAATTTATCTTTCAATAAGAAGTGTTAAATTAATAATAAAAACATCAGATAATAGTATATTACACTTTAGGAGAGAAAAACATGTTTCAATCCCTTGGTGTAAATATTTTTTTCCAAGATCATTAAATTGTCACATTTCATTTTATTTCCCATTATTAACATTTCTTGGAACCATTTTTATTGAGGGCATATGCACTGATACGAAGTAATTTTCATAGTAACCTTTTCTTTCTTTTTTTTTACACTGATTGTACATAACTCATTTTTCACAATTTTGTAAATCTCTCGCTTTACCCATCCGAGATGGAGATCTTTCTCTTTACACACCCACCCGAGAATTAATGCAAATAGAGTAAAGAGTGGATTTAGAAATAGATCGGTCATTACTCTCTGAGGCAATAAATGTTGCATGTCAGTGTTCATTCTGTAAAGAAAAAAATCCAAGTATTGTGGATGATAGAGAAAGAGAAGACATTGCAATTTGCATGCTGAAAGTTTATGGCAAACACAAATTTTAAGATATCCAAGTGCATAAACAGAAAATATGGGACAAGTATTAGGTTTGTTTATACTCTGTGGTCCACTGGAGCTGGTAGGAAGACAGGCAATTTATTATGTGGTGAATATGCCAGCCCCCCCCCCCCCAATTAGTGCTGCAAACCATATTGCACAATGCTGTGAGCAAATATGTGAAGAAACCATGAGAGATGCAGCCACATAAACTATTTCAGATAGTGAAGATTATTAAGTTATGTAGATAGGAAATAACACTATGAGGTTCTTTAATATTGTTTATTTTTTATTATTTCACTATGAAGTATGAGGTGAGTGAAATAATAAAAAATAAACAATAGTGAAGATTATGTTTCCATAGACTTATCAGTTGCCTGTGACAACATATGGATGAAAAGGTCCCATACAAGTCTTCAGGCATTAAGTGTGATATATGTTGACAAAGGAAGGTTATTAATGTGCACATGATGTCTAAACATTGAACTGTGGGTCATTCCATCTCTAATGGTCTAGCGATCCATGCTCAACATGTTCAATGTCGCTGAAACTTGCTGTATACCAGGCATGCTATTAGAAGATATATGCGGTAAGCCAATCCTGCTTCACTCTTCATGCACTGTTGCCAGATATCGGTATGTAAGAGGGAAAGAGACACGATATGTCATGGTTACAGTGCCAACTGTACAACAACGCTCGATTATAATAGACTAGACGAAATGCACTAACCACGCATAGCTCCGCCCGATATGTCTTCTAATAGCCTATGCCTTATAGGTATGGAACCTCTTTAAGAAATAAACCTCTGCAAAATTTCAAATCAAAATATCAAGTGTTTGGGAAACTATGACCTTTTATATGGAGGCCTTTTTTTGATGAATCCATCAAGAAACCAAACAACATTCAATTTTTAACCCTTTGTTTACTACAAGACAAATGCAAGTGGGGACCACTTATTTCTATGTCTTGGAATTTATATCACAACCAAGGAAAATAATACAAAACAATATACTATTCAATCAAAAGAAGTTATTACAATAACATTTGAAGTAATTGTTATTTCCCATTCAATAAAATAAAGAAATTAATTTTGAAGAAGTAATTGCTTTGTGCCATGTTCTGGTGGCATTTTGATTTAGTAATTCTCTTCATGCCCGATATTGTAGTAACATTTTGAAGACGGATTGGTGTCCCAAAAATAATTACTGGTTCAGGTTGGGTTTTATTTTCGGTAGAGCCGGATTCTCTTCTCAAGGTCGGAAGTTGGTACACTGGATAGGAAAACACATTAAAATCACTGAAAACTGTTTCTTGTAGAAATAATTACAAATTTATTAACTTTGTAGGTTCCCAGCAGATTAAGTAAATTTAAGTGGTATTATTCTTCACTATCAATTAAAATAAATTCTTTTCTTTTCTGGAATCAATTATTCTTGTATTAAATATTACATTTTATCAGGAGATCTCTTCTTGCTTCTATCTTTGTGGAAAGTTATATGCAGAATGATTAGTGTAATTCTTTTATAATTTTAAGAACATTATTACATCACATGATGGTAATTTTAAATTCTATTGGTTAATAGTCCTTTAAATATAAGGTTTAAATTTGGTTTGTTAAATGAGAAAGTTAATTGTTTTAACATCCAATCAGAATAGTTTACATTCATTTCAAAATATGAAGTTAAGCAGGTGTTCTTATTACAGTTATAACAGAAAGCTTTATAATTTTGACAACAATGACAAACAATTTTAAAAGCATTATTTAGAAAGACTGTTATGTAATACAATTTCTTTAATTGTTACTGAGACATTTTTATTCAACAATGAACAACAATGAATTATTTAGATGTTTTTCTTTATTTAAGTTATATATAAATATTAAAAGAATTTTAAAGTATAAAATTATTAACTTAAACTTTCATATCTTTGAAGAGAAAATTTTTTGCCTAGACTAAGACTCTTCAAATATAATTTATCTTTCAGTGAGAAATGTTAAACCAATAATATAAACATCATTAAACTTTCATATTTATTATAATATTAAAATCCTGCTATAATTTATAATAAATATCTTCTCACCATAACTTAAACATACTACTGAGAGAAAATTTAACTCTAGCTGTATCTCTACATCGAACATCACAACTGTTCTTCATCCTCCCTAGTTTCAGCCACCTAACTCGCGAATTCCCTTCACTCTTTTATTAATACTGCAAGACTCAACAATAGTTAAAAAAGCTCACTGAATATTTCCTTAGACATTATACTAGCTGATGTTTTATTATTAATTTAACATTTCTCAATGAAAGATAAATTATATTTGAAGAGAAAATTTGTTTCACCTAGACCGAGACTCGAACCCGGGACCTTTGGCTTGCCGGGCCAAATGCTCTACCAACTGAGCTACCGAGGCGAGTTACGTTCTAGACGCAAATTTTTCTCTTATATACGTTGTAATTCCCTATCACCAAATGCTTTTGAAACCATTGTTTCTATCTTTGCAAATGGCGGCTTCTTAGTTAAGAAGACATTTATTGGGAATTTAACATTACTTTATAAAGCTAGTAAGTCTTCTAATGATGTTTTTATTATTAATTTAACATTTCTCAATGAAAGATGTCCCGCGCCTAGCTGAGTAGTTAAGGCAGGAAGCCTTGGCGCAGAGCTACGGGACTTGCGCTGGTTCGAGTCTCCATGGGGGATGAAATTTTCTCATGGTATTTCGGCCAGTATGGGACCGGTGCCCAACCAGCATCGTAATGCATTTGGGTAGCTACAATAAGTAGCGGCTCCAGGTTGAGAAAACCAGCTATAACGGCTGGGGGACTCGACATGCTGACCACATGTCACCCCTCACTGACTGATTATCATCTACCTCTGTGATTGACACATGTGGATGTGAGGCCAGCAGCCGGTTGGTAGGCTAAGGGCCTTGTAGGCGTGTCGCGCCAGGAGTTTTCAATGAAAGATAAATTATATTTGAAGAGAAGCCTTACTAGCTTTATAAAGTAATGTTAAATTCCCAATAAATGTCTTCTTAACTAAGAAGCTGCCATTTGCAAAGATAGAAACAATGGTTTCAAAAGCATTTGGTGATAGGGAATTACAACATATATAAGAGAAAAATTTGCGTCTAGATCATAACTCGCCTCGGTAGCTCAGTTGGTAGAGCATTTGGCCCGGCAAGCCAAAGGTCCCGGGTTCGAGTCTCGGTCTAGGCAAAACAAATTTTTCTCTTCAAATATAATTTATCTTTCATTGAGAAATGTTAAATTAATAATAATAACATCATTAGAAGCCTTACTAGCTTTATAAAGTAATGTAAAATTCCCAATAAATGTCTTCTTAACTAAGAAGCCGCCATTTGCAAAGATAGAAACAATGATTTCAAAAGCATTTGGTGATGGGGAATTACAACGTATATAAGAGAAAAATTTGCGTCTAGATCGTAACTCGCCTCGGTAGCTCAGTTGGTAGAGCATTTGGCCCGGCAAGCCAAAGGTCCCGGGTTCGAGTCTCGGTCTAGGCAAAAAAAAATTTTCTCTTCAAATATAATTTATCTTTCATTGAGAAATGTTAAGTTAATAATAAAAACATCATTAGAAGCCTTACTAGCTTTATAAAGTAATGTTAAATTCCCAATAAATGTCTTAACTAAGAAGCCGCCATTTGCAAAGATAGAAACAATGGTTTCAAAAGCATTTGGTGATGGGGAATTACAACGTATATAAGAGAAAAATTTGCATCTAGATCGTAACTTGCCTCGGTAGCTCAGTTGGTAGAGCATTTGGCCCGGCAAGCCAAAGGTCCCGGGTTCGAGTCTCGGCCTAGGCGAAAAAAAATTTTCTCTTCAAATATAATTATACTAGCTGACCCGACAGATGTTGTCTTGCCCGAACATTCAATTCTTGTGTCATGTCTGGACGATAAAAATATAAGTTAATTTTTCATCATAAAATTCACTAATTAATAAATTCACAAGAGAAGTCCTCACTGCCATCTGTTGTGGCTCAAGAGGTGTGCATTATGATGTAACATTGTTGTCGCACAGAATGTCGGTAATGCTGATGACTGTACATCTGACACAAAAAAAAATTGTATTACTCAAATGCTGTGCAACCTACTGGGTCCAATTGTGGATCCAAACCATCCAAGGACCCACTCAAACACACACACACAAAATTTTATCAAAAACGATCCAATCATATAGGCATTTTTTAAAATTTCATTTAGGCAGTTTTAAATTTTGTAAACTTCCACTTTTAACTGTCTGATACCACTCACTTTTGGATATCTAAATCAGTTTATTTTAATAGGATATGGGACATTCCATACAAAATTGGCAAAAAAATTGTGAAAATTGAAGTACATCTTTAAAAGTTTACAATTTTTTTTACAGTGAAACTTTATTATATACTAAATATCTAAACCGAATTTCAGGTCTTTGTTTGATGTAATGAAAGAGTAACAGACCTGTCAATTTATCGTATTGTTTTAAATAGTCTCTTTTATGAAATAAATTTCTCAAAGTATAACTACTCCCTCAACTTGAAAAGATAGTCACATTATAGATGATTTTATGCTCTATCTCTTGAAAATTAGTATGTTAATATTTATATTTTTCTGAAGGGCGTAAATGCAATTAATATGTAATTGACCTTTCCCGCCAAAAAATTTATAAAATAAAAAAATACCACATTATTACCTAATAACCAGTTAATTGTTTGTAATTAATATTAAAGTGCTGGGATGAAAGGAAACTATCAAAAATAATTATTTTCCCTAAAATTTCCTATGTGTAGACTGCCCGCAATACCTTTTGCATCAGTAAAGATCGCTCACTTGTACAAACAATGATGGAGCTACTTGGTAGTGGTCCTTTGTGAACTTCCAAACATTTTTATTGTTATTATCATCATTACATTATTTTTTATTATCTTTATTACTATTATTACATCATCGTGGACTAGTGGTTACTCTGCACGCCTCCGATTCCGAGGTTCACGGGTTCAAACTTGATAGGAATCAATGTAATTTTAAATTTAAATTACTAAGCGCCTACAATTCAAGCTTATAGGCCTATTAAAAAATATTTTCTAGAGAGTAGTTTTGTAATGTTTTTAATATTCTGTACTTGTACACTATAGCATGTTGAATATTCCATATTTTTGCCAATAGCCAGTGTTTTTGGGGTACCCCGAATTCCTCACAGATCCACGGAGGGACAGATCTGAAATTTTTTAACTATTCTTATGGCGTCGTCCGAGTGGATTGAAACACTTTCCATTCACATAACACCAGTTAGGCAAATTCATAATAGACAGTATAATTATATGTACACTAATAAAATAAAACACACGTACATCTGCAAACTTGTTAGTTAAAAACAATAAAAGAATATTTTAAATTTGACTGTGACACTTAAAATGACGAGGTACACTAAATACACGCACTGAATTAAATCAACTATCCAGTAAGTAATCTGAACTTGCGAATTGTTAATGGCGGAGCAGATATTTTAGGAAGACGTGCTGATTCAGCATTATCATTTGTTAGGAAGTAGTATGAGTATTAAAACATTCTAAATCAATGGTAAAGAGAAATTTTTTTGCCTGAACCGGGAATCGAACCCCGAACCTTTAGCTTTCCATGCTCAGACCACTGAGCTAATCCAGGCTTCATTCCCATCCAAGCAGAAATCCTTCCTTTACCTTACTCTACTGGTCCCACATTCAATTGCAATGAATCATCATTCACAAATACACAATGAATGGCTTCTACCTGAAGAAGACATGAAGGGACTCCACACAGCTATTAGCATTGTTTATTAAATTAATATTGAGAAGCTAAAGCTATTACTATGATAGAAATAAGTAAATTAATAAACACAATTAAATTATTGTAAATCAATGGTAAAGAGAAAAATTTTGGATGGGAATGAAGCCTGGATTAGCTCAGTGGTCTGAGCATTAGCACAGAAAGCTAAAGGTTCGGGGTTCGTTTCCCGGTTCAGGCAAAAATTTTTCTCTTTACCATTAATTTACAATAATTTAATTGTGTTTATTAATTTACTTATTTCTATCATAGTAATAGCTTTTGCTTCTCAATATTAATTTAATTAAAACATTCTGTTTTATTTGGAAGTGATATATTATAACAACACTATTTCGTCACAGTTTTCAGGGCACAATACAGTACACTCAATAAAAAGTTATTGAAAAGAATGAAATTAGTGATTATAACAAAATAAAAATCTATACCAGTTTTTTAAAACTATTATTTATTTTTTTATTTTTTAGCTTTAATATTTTACAGAATAAGTTAGAAATGTAAATATCTTTAAATTCGATACTGTTGTAGTATGAGCTAAAAGTAATACACTTCTAAAAAAAAAACCTCCCTGCTGGATTTGAACCAGCGACCTATGGATTACAGAAATTATATACCACTAGATATCACCGCTCTACCAACTGAGCTCTTACAAGGATTGACTAAAGAATCGACAAGTCCACAACCTATTACACCAGTTTTTTTTTATTTTCTGATGATTCTGGCCAGGATTTTAGAAACAAAATATGTAATTATTGTATTGTCACGGGTCCTTTACAAGTATACAAAGTTTCAAGTCGATCCAATGTTTCTAGGGGGTGAAATTTGTGTTCAAAAACTCCATTACATAGATACAAAGACACTTTTTTTGATTGTCTGATGACTCTGGCCAGGAATTTAGAAACAAATATGAAAATATTGTATTGTCACGGGTCTTTTACAAGTATACAAAGTTTTAAGTCGATGCAATGTTTCTAAGTGGGTGAAAATTGTGTTCAAAGATTTCATTACATAGATACAAAGACATATTTTTTTTATTTTCTGATGATTCTGGTCAGGATTTTAGAAAATAAATATGAAATTATAGTATGACACGGGTCCTTTACAAGTATACAAAGTTTCAATTCGATCCAATGTTTCTAAGTGGGTAAAAATCGATTTCAACGATTCCATTACATAGATACAAAGACACTTTTTTTTATTTTCTGATGATTCTGGTCAGGATTTTAGAAAATAAATATGAAATTATAGTATGACACGGGTCCTTTACAAGTATACAAAGTTTCAATTCGATCCAATGTTTCTAAGTGGGTGAAAATCGATTTCAACGATTCCGTTACATAGATACAAAGACACTTTTTTTTATTTTCTGATGATTCTGGCCAGGATTTTAGAAATATAATATGAAATTATTGTATTGTCACAGGTCCTTTACAAGTATACAAAGTTTCAAGTCGATCGAATGATTTTAAGTGGGTGAAAATCACATTGAAAGATTCCGTTACATAGATACAGGTCAACCTAATATAAAGTGTGTAAAATAACACCCTTAAATTATATGATATCACCTATATAAATACGTTTGAAACAAATTTTTGCTCTTTACTGTTTCAGAAATATTAGTAAACGTTTTAGTTTATCATATTTACGATAATTTTAGATCGTCATAACTATGAGCCTATAAATGATAAAAATTTAATTTCGATATTAATATGTTTTTAAATGTATTCACTATATTTAGGAATACATAAAATTAAAAAACTAAAATGCAAGATTTTTGCTGTCCAATTTGATATGGATTATCCCATATACTGAGTTTCATTGTGAAACAGAAAATTGTGCAATTTTTTAAATTTTCACTTCATGTGAATTCTTACACCTATTGGTTTTAGAGGGTCCAATTGTGAATCTAAAACGTCCAGAGACCGACTCAAACAAACACAAAAATTTTCATCAAAATCGGTGGTCATTTAGGCAGCTTTTAATTTTGGATTTCAAGTAAACCTACGCTTCTAAATTGTCAGATTTCACTCATTTTTTGACAACACATTCCTCGGTTTATTTTAATAGGACATACTGAGTTTAATTGTGAAACATAGAAAATTGCAACTGCTAGAGCAATTTTTAAATTTTCATCATCATCATCCATGCAAGTATTAGGCCGTGTGGCCTGCCTCAAAGAGGAATTTTCCATCCAGCACATTTTTTGGATGTCCCAGCGATCTTTTGTCATTATCTTCTAACAAAAGATAGATTTGCTTCTTTATATATGGGGTTTAAATCCATTGCACTAGTCTGCCACGTTAGAATTAATAATTTTTAAAATGTAATAGTAGGTAATTCTGAATAGCTATGCTCTGCAGCGATCTTTTGTCTTGGGGGTAGTAGCGAAGTATGGCTTTTGGAATTCTATGAGACGGCATTCGTTGAAGATGGGCTTTCTAGTTGTTCTGGTAGTTTTGTATATGGTGAAGAATGGGTTCTACATCCAACTCTTCCATAATTTCCTCATTTCTTTTGTGGTCCCACTTTGTGTAGCCTGCTGTACGGTACATAAATCACATCTCATTTGCTGTTATTCTGCTTTCATCTCTTCTTTGTATTGTCCATGTTTCACTACCATATCTTAATACTGGTCTTGCGAAAACCTTATAAAGCCATAATCTTGTATTCTTCTGTACTAAAGATTTAAATTTTCACTTCAGGTTAAATCCTACATCTAATGGTTTTAGAGGATTCAACTGTGAATCTAAGGCATCCAGGGACCCACTCAAACACACACAAAAAATTTAATCAAAATCGGTCCAATCGTATAAGCATTTGTTTTTAAATTTCAGATTCCAAGTAAACTTCCATTTCTAACAGTCAGATTTCGCTGATTTTTTTAATAGTACATTATTTTAATAGGATATTCCAAGTTGTGTTGTGAAATATGAAAAATTACAACCGCTAGGGCGATTTTAAAATTTTTGTTTCAGGTGAACTTCTACAACCAATGATTTTTAAACATAATAGATAACGGCTAAACACATGCTGCATCTAAAATGCTGAAACAAACTTTCACGAAGACCTGTTGAACAGTTTAGAAGTCTATAAAGGACAAACAGACATACATTCATTTTTACATATATAGATAACCATGTTCTAGGTACATTATCATCTTGTTACTATTATAAAATATTTTTTGTTCTTTTTTTTTTCATCTGTATATTCCGCAGCCTATTGACTATTATGTATTATTTAATCAAGTTGTAGATGATTTATAATTGTTAATGTATGTATAATTTAACCCTGGTAAAGTAGAAGAGAAGATATTACAGTTTTTACTCCACTAGATAAAATGAACCATTATTATTATTGTTGACCTATCCATGAATTTTGGAACCAAAGGCAAACATAGTAACCATTAATCCACCAGGACTGTTGTGCCATGGAGTTTTGTAAAGAACTACTGTTTAAAAATGTCACTTACCACATCTCCTGCATCCGCAGCTGCAACTTGTTCGGACGTACTTGCTGAAGTAGTTTCATTTCTTTCTTCCTGACCACCTTCTTCTGTCACTTCATCGATCACAGTCATTTCCTCTACATTTTCAGGATTGTCTGCATTATCTTCATCCTGTGGGCGACTTTCTGCAGATTCAGTTGCTTGTGTAACTTCTGACTCCTGCTTAAACTCATCAACTTCCATTGTTTCAGTATCTTGTTTTACTTCAATCTTTTTTTCAGTCTCACTCACACTTTCATCACCAGACTCTCGACTTACATTAGTTGCTTCAACTACAGTATGCTGATTTATGTTTTCCTCTTCAGAAACTTCCTGTGATACACCTGCACTTTCTTCTGCATTAGATGGCGTTGTTGGTTCAATCTTGATTTTCAAACCTGATCGTATAGGAGAAGTAATAATTGTTGGTGGGGGTGAATCCTCTAATTCAGGTACTTCCTTATCATTAATGGCTTGACTAATGGGTTCATCTTTCACTTTCTCTTCTAATTCATTCAATTCTTTTTCAACTTTTACTGAAAAAAAAAAAAAGAGAGTAAAGTCACAACACACATGATTAGAACTATAAAAAATTTGAAACTACTATTTCTAAGATCAAGGCAGTGAGAAGAGGAATTTTTATTAGCTATACTTAACAAAATACTTTGTTTTTAACATAACAGAAATGAGTATCAGGAGAAGTGTTATGGACAAAGATGAAGCATAAAATATAGAAATTTTTCATAAACTTTTAAAATGATGTCTGTCTCTTATTGCAGTTTTCAAATAACCAACATTTAAGCATGTGACAGCAAAGAAATTATGGGTTTTTTGCACATAAAAAAATATATCCTAAAAATTAATGATTTCAAATATATAAATAAATAAATATATATAATTTTTATTTATCTAATGTTAAGATATAAATGTACAAAAATAACAAAATCCATGCACCATGTTCCAAAATTAATTTTTCATTGATTGATTGATTTGACATGAACATACCCATTATACCATACTTTTGAGGAATTTTCCAGGACTACAACAGAATGAAGATATTTTATTCTTTAATGGCCAGACTGATTTGGTCTCCTAAGCTTTGACGAGAATAAAGTTAATAAGAATGTAATACCAGTCACCTCACTTCCTTGTATTATTAGACCTCAACATGTGGATCCAGCACTAGCACATCTATAGGCTATCCTAGCTAATAAGATATTGTATATACCCATGGCCATAGCAAGGTAGGTCCAGATGGATGCGGTTGCACCTCGCCTTGATTTTTTTATCAATTAACACAATGGTGATAGGCCACGGAGATCTCCGTGTTTAAATGTCCAGCACTAGACGACCGGCCAAGGAGATTTCGGTTTTGTATTGTTTCCCTGCCTCTTTGCTTTTGAAGGAGGCATGCAATTTTGTTTTTTCTCATTGTGAAATAAATTTTAGTTTTTTTGTACCCCTCTCTTCTCTTTTATGAAATTTCCATCTTTACAGAAAGAGTTCTTTACAGTTTTAAGACAGATGGCTGGTGAATATGGAACTTTATTGCCGGTAGTCAGGCAATTATGGGATATGTAGGTAACCTGTAAATATATGTTGCAGAGGGGAAAAATTATAAGAAACACTATTTTGCATACTGGAGCCGAATTTATATCTGTGGTATCATGTCTACCAGGATAATTATTATAATAGTGTGGCTATAGCTGAAAATTTGCTCGAAAGAAAGACGAGCATTTGTGGAACAATAAGGATTAACAGAGGGTTTCCAAAATAATTTGTGGAAGCAGGAAATAAACTCAAACCAGGAGGAAGTGTATTTTGTAGTAAAGGGGAAGTTTTGCTTCAAACATGGAAAGATAAAAGAGACGTAAGAATGGTTAGCACATTACATCAGGCAACACGAGAGTGGGAGGAGTAAAGTTGTAAAAATACCAGAGAGAAAAGGAAACCACTTCTAGGATACCACGTCAAGACCCACCATGGAGGCTGAGACATGAAGAAACATAAGTTAACACCAATTGTGACTGGAAAGAAAAAATACTTCTCCAAACCTTGCCGCGTTTGCAGTGAACACAAGAAAAGAAATTCACTATATATGCTCTTTTGCACTGTGCTTTTACATAAAGGGGAATGTTTCCAACGCTGTCACACACTCAATTTTTACTAGAAGGTCTGGTGAGAACACTAATAAAGAATTACTTATGTATTGTACATATTTTGTATTGTATTGAAAGCCTATGTTTTCCCTTTACAGAGATTTATGCGCTCTCCCCCTATAGGGAAGAATTTGAACCATACTAATTTAGTTACACTTGTTTTCGTATAGATATCATTTTGAGTGGTCCGTGGTCAGCGTTCTGCCTCATACTGATATCTAGGAAACCGAGGTAGTACTAGGACGGGAAAATTCGGTAAATTTTGATTAGAGGCCTTTTCATTCAGGCTTAAGGATTTTTTACGAGCCTGAAAATCTTCAGACTCGGGACCCATGGCTTAAAGTCCCTCCCGGAGGACTTGCTCCTTGGATTTTTCCATCCTAAAAATCCATCGACCACAGCCGGATTTGAACCTGCAACCCTCAGGACCAGAAGCAAGGAGCATAACCACTAGTCCACCACGGCCGGTGTATTATTGTTATTGACTGTAAACATATTGATGTAAAAACCATACTGTGCTAGCACGGTTTAAAATTTAAAAGTCCACCCCACTGACAGAAATGTCCGGTCTAGCAGGGGTGGGTGGAACGCACAGCTGTCGGTCACCAATGTGTTAATATTAGATAGAATGAGATTTTCCACTATAAGAAAGGTGTAAAATGTTAAAAATAGATGTAAAAAATAATAATATTAAGCCTTGATGTTTTTATTATTCATTTCATACATCTCAATAATAGATAAATCATAATTAAAGAGAAAAATTATACGCTCAGACCACGACTTGAACCCGGGACCCTTGGTTCTCTAGAGCAAGTGCTCTACCAACTGAGCTACCAGAGCAAGTACTGATCTAAACGCAAATCTTTCTCTATATACGTTGGAATCTGTGAAAGATATGTACTACCGGAGCAAGTACCGATCTAAAGCAAATTTTTCTCTATATACGTTGTAATTCTCGCCCAGCAAATGCTATGAAGCCTTTGTTTCTATCTTTGCAAACGGAGACTTCTTTATTAAGAAGACATATTTGGGAATTATACATTACATTATAAATGCCAGTACAGCTTCTTTCAATGTTTTTATTATTCATTTCATACATCTCAATGATGGATAAATCATATTAAAGAGAAAAATTATATGCTCAGACCAGGACTTTAACCCGGGATGCTTGGTTCTCTAGACCAAGTGCTCTACCAACTGAGCTACCAGAGCAAGTACTGATCTAAACACAAATCTTTCTCTATATACGTTGGAATCTGTGAAAGATATGTACAATCAGTCTCAGATCTTAAACTAATTTAAGATTTTACAGTCCACTGGGAGATTTTACAGTGGACTGGTTATTTGACAGATGTCACACGCCAAATATTGTTAAATTAACCAGTATTTTGTAAAATGGGTAAGCAGTGAGCCGAAAGAAAATTCCAAGTACATGTAGAAACTCTACTTCACCCGGCGGCAGAAATCATCACTTATTGTTAATTCGTCTAACAGGACTTCAATGAAATGAAACAATTTATTTCTCTCTCTATCTTTCAGCCTTATAAACTTTTTTTCAAGAATTGTGTAGAAATATCCTTCCGTTTTTGCACTGGACAGATTCTGTTTTATACAAAATAAATACATGTAAAATTACTATTATTTTGCCAGGACCAATAAATTTGTTCACATTGGACAGATTTCCACATTATTCACGTTCTGGATTAAACAAGTTTTACTGCATATGTAATTTTTGTTTTATATTGTTTAGAATAAGTGAATGGTAAAAACTTGGATGGGTGAATGTTATAAATAGTTGTGTGTGATTGAAATGAGGTAGTTCATAATTGGCAATAATAGAAAATTGATAGTTGTGAATTGATAATACTGTGAAAAGCCTAATGAAATAAATTACATATTCAAATTTAAATTAAATTAGATTTATATAAACTAGATTTACTAGCACTGCAAAAAGTGAGGTGGATAGGGAATGAGATTTTAGAAAATAAAAGCCACACAATTTTTTATAGTTGTCACAAAAAAGACCATGCTTTTGGAACAGGATTTGTAGTTCATAAGAGGATAAAACATCTAATAATGGATTTTAAGGCAAAGTCACCTAGAAGCTGTATCCTAAGATTAAAGGACGTTTCTTTAATTATAGTTTTATATGTGTGCATGCACCTACAAATGAGAAGAATGAAGAGGAGAAAGAAAGATTTTTATGATGAACTTGACAAAATTTATGACGAATGTCCTAAAAGAGACATTAAAAATAATTTTAGGTGATTTGAATGCACAAATAGGCAAGGAAGGCATGCAAAAACCTACAATAGAAACAAATAGTCTACATATAGATCTAATGATAATGGCATTAGATTAATTAATTTTGCCTCATCTAGAAGTATGGCGATTGCTAGTACAGTATTTCCGCATAAAGATATCCACAAGAGAACTTGGAAGTCTCCCGATGGAAAAACTTTTAATCAAATTGACCATGTAGTCATAGACACTAGACATTTTTCAAATTTTACTGATATTAGGACCTATCGGGGGCAAATGTGGACTTGGATCATTACTTAGTCATTGCATGTATAAGATGCCGCATCTCAAATGCAAAAAGGATCCATGGAGAACAGATGAGAAAATTTAACTGTGGAAAACTAGTAGATACCAACATTAAATCTAGATATATACAAAGAATTGATGACAGCCTAAAGGACATCACTGATAGTGAGAGTGTTAGTGAATGCTGGAAGGCTTTGGAAAGGATAGTAACAGAAACTGCAACTGAAGTGTTAGGCAAAGCTGATACAATCAAATACAATCATTGGTTTGATGCTGACTGTGAAAATGTGACTAATATTAAAAATGTGGCTTACAGGAAAATGCTGCAAAAAAAAAAATACTTGCAAAGCCATTGATGAATATTGTCTGGCAAGACTTGAAGAAAAAAGAATTCACAAGAAGAAGAAACGAGAGTTCTTAGATAAAGAATTGAAAGAGATGGAAGAGCTGCAAAATAAAAATGAAAGCAGAGCATTTTATAGAAAACTAAATAAAAACAATATCTTTCAGCCAAGATCAACACTATGTAAAGGTAAAGCAGGCAATATTTTAAGTGATGATAGAGGAATGTTAAATAGATGGACTGAATATTTTAATGAGCTTCTGAATGAAGAAATACCTGACCAGTATATATCAACAATCTCTAAGGCCTAAACAGCTTCAATAACTATGAAATAACCGAAATTGTAGAATATCCTCCAACTCTTGAAGAGGTTGAATATGTTATTAGTAGGTTGAAGAATAATAAAGCACCAGGAAAGGATCTGATACAGGCAGAATTAATTAAATAATCAGGGACAAAGTATGTAGAAAAGCTACATCAACTATTCATTAAAATATGGAATGAGGAGAGTCTACCAGAAGATTGGAATTTGAACATAATATGCCCTATACTGAAGAAAGGTGATATATTGACTTGTTCGAATTATAGGGGAATCAGCCTTTTGTATATTGCTTATAAAGTATTCTCGAACTTCTTATTTAAAAGGTTGGTACCGTATGTAGAAGATGTGGTTGGTGATTATCAATGTGGTTTCTGGCAGGGACGGTCCAACCTTCGCAGAATGCTTGAAAAATGCAATGAATATGGAATAGAAACACACCACCTCTTCATAGATTTTAAGGCGGCATATGATAGTATGGACAGGGCGCAATTATTTGCAGCAATGCAAGAATTTAAAATGCCTCTGAAACTTAATGCATTGGTAAAATAACAATGAATAATACTAAATGTCAGATTAAGATTAATAATGAATTAACTGAGCCTATTCATACAAAAAATGGAGTACAACAAGGAGATTCTCTTGCATGTCTACTTTTTAACATTGCTCTTGAAAAAGTGGTAAGAGACACAGGTCTTGATATAAGGGGAACCTCATAATATTAAAAATTCCCAAATTTAATATATAAACTTCTTTCATAAATCTGTGCAAATTCTTGCATATGCCGACGATATAGATATAATAGGAAAAAGTCAATTAGCCATGAAGGATGGATTTATTAGCCTAGAGATGGCAGCGAAAAGAATGAATCTTAAAATTAACCAGGCCAAGACAAAATATATGCCTGTGATTAAAGGTAAATGTGAAGCTTGCCCATCTAGTTTGGAAGTTGGCACAAATAAATTTGAACTGGTTCATAGCTTTATTTATCTAGGATCTGAAGTAAATTGTAAAAATGACAATTCAGCCGAAATTCATCCACAGATCATGGCTGCAAACAAATGCTTTTTTGCTCCCCGTGTATTTAAATGGATGTGGTTTATCTACAACGCAAAGCGCTGGAGTGAAAAATTTTGCACTGACATGTCGCATCGTATATTGTGGAAGCACTTGAACGCCGGACCACAATTTGCCAGCGACAAACAAAGAATATAGAAGGCTATTATATGTACTCATGTGCTAACACGGCTAAGAAAACAGGAAACAAATATTTCATGGGTAGAGATGTCATAAGAGAAGCGGCTTGGTTTGAAATTTTAGCATATTCAACACGATGAGATTTTTATTAGTTTCATTTCAAACCATTGTGTTATACGACATGAGTATGAAGGAGTACAGAGATGTACAGAAAAAAGTTATTGTGGCTTGAACTTAGTCAAGAAGTATATAAAAGCTGTAAATATTGTATTGTATCTCAGGTATATTATGGGATGTACATAAATTTCTTCTTGTATTAAATTCTAAACCTGATAAAACCAGTCTGGCGAAAATCTGAAGTATTTTAAAATGTGGTATTATCATCAACCATATGTTTATTTAAGAACTTAAGAATAATTTGTTCTATTATTTTCCATACAACATTCATATGATGCTGTTGGCTCTAGATGCTTGTCCCTTTTTATTAAAGGTTCGATCTATTTAGACCTTTTGAGATGCCGGCCAAATTTTCCCTTTTGGCCCAATGGGCTATGGGTGCCAGGTTGTTTTTAATAAACGTTAACGTACTCGTAATGGCCATACTAGGTCGAATATCAACCTATATGAATTATAATTTACTGTCTACATCCCAATGCTAACATTGATTTGAACACTTCACTATTATAGCTTTGATTGTGAAGTCTAAGTGCCATTGTTTGCCAAGTGTAAAAGATCCCAGGTTCTAATTCAGCACGATGTCTTCATTGAAATTTGTTATCCCTATCACTAAAATATTTATCCGATTGAATAATTTTGATGTGGCAGTTCTCACTAAACACGTATCATATTAAATATTCTTGAACATTTTTTTTTAGGTCCTGTTTTTGAATCAATTCCAGTCAAACCACTGTTCTATGCCACGTGTTTCGTCTTGTGGTGACAGACTCCCACCACTGATCCCTCACACAACCGCTTGGTTCGGTTAGTTCTACACTCACATTTGCCTTTACTATTACAACAGGCTGAGATTGTAATAATAGTTCTCTTAAAGATCTATATAGGGTTCCCCCAGCATATAAAATTTCAAAATGGCTAAGCCATGAATACAAAAGAATGAAGAATGGTGAAAACCTATCAATTGAAAATTCCCCGCAACTGGTAGAAAGTTAAAAAAAGTATCAAAAATTGAAATCGGCAGATAGAAGGGTGTTCGAAATTTGATGTGGTGTAGCATTGTCGTCCAGTGTCCCAAAGAAGAAACTTAAAATTTTTTGAAATATTGGCTACTTGGAAACAACATTGACAATGCAAAGCATTGACGAATATTTAAAATTAACTGAATGTGCTGACAGTCAATGAAATGCCTTTGTACCTACAAAGTGAATTTTTGACGAACAAAAGTAATGACCAATCAATGAATAACCCATATCGTCTTTATTTTGACTAATTTATTGTATGAGAGTAAACTAACTAAAGCACATCCGCTGATTGTTCAATATTTGGGGTCCATAGGGGGGTTGATGAATGTTAGTGCTATAAGGGTTCAAGGAAAATACATAGAAGCTGCTTTAAAATTTTTTAATTTGCAGAAGAAAACAATAAAATTCACCCTTGAAATAGGGGTGAACAAACAAATACCATTTTTAGATCTAAAATTACATAGAAATGAGGAAAAAAAGGAAAATAGAATTCAGCATTTATAGGAAAGAAACACACACAGATAACTACATCAAATCAACAGGTTTCAACCATAATTCACACAAAATGGCAGTCTTCAACAGCCTAGTACATAGATTGGTAAATATACCTATGAACGATGAAAATTTTGAAATAGAAAAAGAATGCATAATTGAGGTAGCAAAAGAAAATGGTTTTGAGGAAAAAATTATACACAAAAAAATTGATAAGTACAAAAAACAGAAATTGAAAAATGAAAGCACTCTTCAGATAGAAAAGTCAAAGGAAAGAAGATACAAGAAATTTACATATCACCCGTGGGCACACAATAAATTCCAAAACATTTTTTGGGAAATTCAACATCAAATTAGCACCAAAGAATGATTATAGTTTAAAAGACCTTATGAAAACTAACAAAAATGAAAAAATTGAAGATAATAAAAAATCAGGAATGTATCAAATAAAATGTGCAGATTGTGATAACATATACATAGGGAAAAAAAAGAGAAATTTAAACATTAGAACTAAAGAACACATAAGAAATGTATAAAAGGGAGAAGGGAAAAATCTGTAGTAGCAGCTCATGCTTGGACAGAGAAACACAAAATAGATATAAATACAAAATTATAAAACAGTTAGAAAATACCAATGAACTCACAATATGGAAAAAAATTTATATACAGAAGAACAAGGAGAAAATTATGAACTTTGAAATTCTTGGAGAAAGGAGCCTCATTACCAAGTTCTTTGGAACACAGATCCAGGGCCGACAACTTGAAGAAAAGAAAAAACTAGTTTGTGAACAAGCTGAAGATGGAGCAATAGCTTCGAAATGATCGTCCAACAGAATAAACATGAGGTAAGAATGTTAAAGAATACAAACTCAAATATTCATAAATTCAACTATAGATTGCAGCACTGATGATGGTGACAATTGAACAGTTGACGGCCGAAGAATTTCATCAGTCAGAGTTATGGCTGAGGATGAACCCCGACTGTGTTTGAAACCACAGTATCATGGAAGCATGAATCCTATGAGGTGAGTTGTTTAAACAATATAGATGTATGAGGTAACCCTCAGGGGTCCTCATCTAGAGGATATGTGGATGGCGACCACAAGGTGCCCAAGCTGAGCAAAACATTTCTTCCACTTAGTTGTGTTTTGCACTCTTTTAACTTTATTATCTAACCTCCCTTGGTTAACTCTTGTTTTTTTCGACCCTGACGCTATTAGGGCATCCGAGGGCTAGGGAGTCTTTCCTTTCTTCCATTTCTTCTTTCCTTTATTTTCTTTTCTTCTCCAGAAAAGCCTGACCAGAGGCTATAAGATGGCAGCCCCATCATTGGTCTTGCCTTCTTTTGGCCAGCAACCAATCGAAGGGACTATTATTATGCTTTCAAATCTTATATGAGAATTTTCCGGAAGGATCAAACTATTTACGCTGGAGGGGAAATTTTCTATAGGATCGTAACAGGCCTTGGCCTAATACTTGGAAGGAAGAAGAAGAAGAATTTACAATTAATTTTATTCTTACCATATTAGACCTTAAATAATATACTCTCTTCTTTATCTATGTTTTGATCTATAACAGTATGTGTTCTAATGCCACCTACTGCACTTTACATGTTTTGGGTTCTGCACTGGATGGCATTAATGTTGTCAATTTTAAATTACACTCCATTTTATGAAAATGTATTTTTATAATGTTTACAGAGTTTAAAATGAGTTATCACTATACTTTATATTACTACATACCTTCAAGTTTAGTTGGTTCTTCTGTCTTGCCATTCACAGTTTCTGAATCACTTTCTCTTTTAATTTCAACCTTTGGCTTCTCTTCCTCTTTAGATTTTTCAACTTCCTCTGTATCATCATGATCATCATCTTTCTTATCCTGTTTTACAAGAATAGTTTCTTCTGAATTATTTTCAATATTCTCTCCTGCTTCATTTTCATTACTATGATTCCCTTCTGCACTTTCATCACCATGATTCCCTTCTGCATTTTCATCAGTATGATTCCCTTCTGCATTATCATCACCATGATTCTCTTCTGCATTTTCATCACCATGATTCCCTTCTGCATTTTCATCACCATGACTCCCTTCTGCTACTCCATTTTCTATTGTACTGTTATCTTCTGCATTTTTTTCCAGAACAGGTTGTGCCTGTTCTTCATCCTTTTCTTCTGATGAAGCCTGATCGTGATCTTCTGATGCTTGATCTTGTGGTGTTTCAATATCTGATGCATTCTGAGCCTCCTACAAAGTAAAAAGATATGAGTGTTAATAAATTAATAAGAAATTTGTACTGTAATATCTTATACCATGCTTTCATTTCAGCAGTCTGTGGTTATTTAGTAATGCAACTCTGATGTGAGACCAGCCTATAAGATTGGGGAATAATATGTCTCTTTTTATATTGTCTCTGTCTTACAGAATGGTCATCCTTGTCCAGTAAGAGGTAGAAAAACAGGCAGATCAACCACAGCTCTAGCCACAACTCTTAGAAAGTTTTGAAAGAATAAATCTTACCCCACTCTTCCTTTTAGGTTAAGTTTTGCTCTGTGCAGTTATCAGTGGCACCTGAACCATGCAAAAGTATGTTTTGTTGTTGACTTTGTGGTGTCAACAAAAATTAATTAAGTTTTTGTTTATTTATTGTGTCTATACAATACATAAGATTTGAATTTGTATTCTTTAACATTCTTACCTCATATGTTTATTCTGTTGGACGATTGTTTCAAAGCTATTGCTCCATCTTCAGCTTGTTCACAAACTGGTTTTTTCTTTTCTTCAAGTTGTCGGCCCTGGATCTGTGTTCCAAAGAACTTGGTAATGAGGATCCTTTCTCCAAGAATTTCAAAGTTCATAATTTTCTCCTCGTTCTTTGGAACACAAATCCAGGGTCGACAACTTGAAGAAAAGAAAAAAGCAGTTTTGAACAAGCTGAAGATGGAGCAATAGCTTTGAAACAATCGTCCAACAGAATAAACATATGAGGTTAGAATGTTAAAGAATACAAACTCAAATATTAAATTAAACCCCATAATGTAACTTCCTAATGATTTTTAAAATACATAAGATGTTGAACTATTATAGGAAATATCACTATGAGATTTAATGTAAGATTTAAAATAAAATTCTTTACACCTAACCTCATATCCAGCTTTCTAATTAAACTGCCTAGTTTTCGAAACCAGTTTAATTAAAAGACTGATATGAGGTGAGGTGTAAAGAATTTTATTTTAAAACTTAAATAAGACGTTCTTTGATTAACAGTCTATTTATTTAACTTTAAATTGCTTTACATTAATTTCACTTGTATTCATGTTATTCCTACATCATTCCGATGTAAAGGAACACCATACCATTCTATATTTGGAGTATCTACTTTACCTGCATTGCTGAGTGTACTACTTTCTCTGTCTGAAAGGGACACCAACAAGATAAAAATCAGATTACAGAACACAAAAATGTTTTAATTCCCGAAAGACTATTACCAAGAAAATTTCTTTCCATTATAATTTTCCCAAATGCTGAGTGCCAAAGTATTTCATACTAGAGGGTGGATTTCTGCATATTTGCATGTTTAAACATATGCATGGAAGAGGAAAATGTGTTTCATGTCATTTGGAATCAATTGGCAAAATTTTATAGTGCATATGGGTGCACATATTATACTTTTTTTTCTATTAAATATTATAATATTAGTTTGTAACCCCATAAAATGACAAGTTTCTGCTTTATTGTCATATTTTTGCACAATGAAGACAATGTTGTTTTCATAGAAAGCCAGCATCCCTATTTTGCATTTTCGCACAACAGTGACAATGCCAAGCAGGAGGTCTGCAGTTCAAAAATCATTCCTGAAATATATTTTAATGTGTGCAAAATATACCTAATTTCACATAAAAGAAGCCTGTTGTACATTATTGACCACGGTGACAAAACAAATCAGGAATCAAAGTTTAAATTATTTTCTCAAATACCATTCGCGAGTGTTAGTGGACCAAGGCAAGTGTTTTCAATGCCGAAGGAAAAATCCAGTAAAATATCTTTTCTTCATCAATGGATTGGTGGGAAACCTACATTAACAACAAATGGAAAAATTGTCCTATGCCAAGTCTGCGACAAACATTTGAGTATTTTAAATAACTTATTATCATTTGATGTTTTTATTATTAATTTCATACATCTCAATGATGGATAAATCATATTTAAAGAGAAAAATTATACGCTCAGACCGGGACTTGAACCCGGGACCCTTGGTTTTCTAGTCCAAGTGCTCTACCATTTGAGCTACCTGAGCAAGTACCGATCTAAACGCAAATCTTTCTCTATATACGTTGTAATTCCCGCCCATCAAATGCTTTGAAGCCTTTGCTTCTATCTTTGCAAATGGCGGCTCCTATATTAAGAAGACATATTTGGGAATTATACATTACATTATAAATGCCAGTACGGCTATTTTCGATGTTTTTATTATTAATTTCATACATCTCAATGATGGATAAATCATATTTAAAGAGAAAAATTATACGCTCAGACCGGGACTTGAACCCGGGACCCTTAGTTTTCTAGTCCAAGTGCTCTACCATTTGAGTACCGGTACTTGCTCAGGTAGCTCAAATGGTAGAGCACTTGGACTAGAAAACCAAGGGTCCCGGGTTCATACTTGCTCAGGTAGCTCAAATGGTAGAGCACTTGGACTAGAAAACCAAGGGTCCCGGGTTCAAGTCCCGGTCTGAGCGTATAATTTTTCTCTTTAAATATGATTTATCCATCATTGAGATGTATGAAATTAATAATAAAAACATCGAAAATAGCCGTACTGGCATTTATAATGTAATGTATAATTCCCAAATATGTCTTCTTAATATAGGAGCCGCCATTTGGGCGGGAATTACAACGTATATAGAGAAAGATTTGTGTTTAGATCGGTACTTGCTCAGGTAGCTCAAATGGTAGAGCACTTGGACTAGAAAACCAAGGGTCCCGGGTTCAAGTCCCGGTCTGAGCGTATAATTTTTCTCTTTAAATATGATTTATCCATCATTGAGATGTATGAAATTAATAATAAAAACATCGAAAATAGCCGTACTGGCATTTATAATGTAATGTATAATTCCCAAATATGTCTTCTTAATATAGGAGCCGCCATTTGCAAAGATAGAAGCAAAGGCTTCAAAGCATTTGATGGGCGGGAATTACAACGTATATAGAGAAAGATTTGCGTTTAGATCGGTACTTGCTCAGGTAGCTCAAATGGTAGAGCACTTGGACTAGAAAACCAAGGGTCCCGGGTTCGAGTCCCGGTCTGAGCGTATAATTTTTCTCTTTAAATATAACTTATTATCAGTTTTGTGGAAAGCAACGGGAAGCTACCACACCTATAATTCCCTAGTAAAGCTTCAAAGCATAGCATGAAAATGCTATGATTACAATGAAAGACCTGCCCTTAGTTACTACGAATGGATTATCAGTTTATCACATTATTAAATCAATATAATTCTGCACGAATGTCTTTTCATATACAATAGAGTAAGGTGAAATACATTTCACTAATTATTCATTTTTATTTACAAGTTCCCTGTGACAAAAAGTTTCAGCTCATGCAACACTTACAAACAGCAGCTCACAAAAAAATGCTGCTGGGAAAACCATGTCAAAAATCAGACAACTTTAACATCAGCATTTTCTGCAGTTGTTGGAAATTATGTTTTATTCAACAGGCTTGTTTAAAGCATTGGTGTCGGCAAACATTCATTTAAAGAAACTAAATAGTTCAGAACTACAAGGATTCTTGGAGAAATATAGCAGAAGAAACATTCCTGACGAGTCTACACTAAGGAAAAATTACATTGGCCCTCTTTATGAAGAGGTAAATTCGTTTAACCCGTCAGTGACGCACCCTTTTACTTGCTTTCCTACTGCATGGACGGAGGCCATTTTAACATTTTAGTATTCCTAGAACACTGATTTGTATAAATGATCATAACTTTTTTAAATATTGATGGATTTGAACGAAATTTTTACTTGTTAGCTCAGAAATAAATGAGAAATTTAATACATACCGTATGGAGTTCAGTAGCCTTTATAAACTATTAAAAAAAATTTTGAAATCTGAATTTCTCTCTCATGATACACATTTTTACTAAATAATTTGATTTGCTCACATTGGACATCCCTGTTTCTTTCTGTGAGACACTAAATATATTGTGTGGCATAGTGCTGATTCATCTGTAACTTGTATATACAAAAGCAGCTGACATAACCAAAATCAGAATGAATATTTAGAAGAGTGAACACACCTCCTATCATTTTATCGACCTGAAAAATTAGATTGTGTGTAAGTTTATTAGAAGCCCTGCAGAAAGCAACACAAAGCTAGGTCTGTCTGCCATCAAGTGTTGAAGTAAGAAACTACTTCAACCTCAATACCACATGCACAAAATGTGATCACAGCTGATTCATACACTTAGAAAGAAAGCTAAGATCGTAGGCTTCAAAATTATATTGTTCATACGCAAATATAAGAATATACAGCAGTAAAAAAAACAAATGAAAAGGTCGCGCGCATTTAGAGAAAATTACGATTACTTCAATCTCATCTGATTTTTAAAAAAATAATATGAAATTAAATTTTAAACAAATATTATTTTTATTCATATGTCCTGAAAGCTCATAATTTCTACGTTAAACACAAATAAATTACATATTTGTAGCTTCAAAAATGTACGATCCAGAACAAAAAGAAAACACGCCTGCATAGGTCTATACCACATATAGATGTCGGCAATAAGTGAAGAAGAGAGGGTCTATACCACGTATGGATGTCGGCACTGACGGGTTAATAAATGGAATTATGAAAACAAATAAACTTGAATAATACACAAGAACCATATTTTTTTATAAGAGCGATATGCGCAAGTTTTTTTCCGAAGGTTTTCTCTTAGTAACATTTAGCATTGTAAGTGCTTAAAATACACATTTCAGGAAAATTCATCCTCGATATATTGAAAAATTTGATTTACTGAGCAAACTGGTTGGATTACAACAAAATCACCTCATTCACTTTGAAAAAGTCTAACCAAAACCGAAAATCTCACACAATAATTAAAACTTGTTAACAAGTACTTGGTGACAAACCAAGTAGCCTCATTCAACACTTTTATTTCGTTCATGTGATAATCTAATGTAATTTTTATTTTTTTAACACTAATATCTTGGGGAAATTATATAGAAGTTTAATAAGCTGGAACTGGTATTATAAAATTTTTGGATCTTTTTAATATAATTTAAGATTATGTGGTTATTTTTGAAAATTACTTATGTAATGTTTAAGTTGCTATTCCCTCTTACATAGAATTAAATTTTTTTTCATTTCATGATATTTCTACAGAAATGGCAGTATGTTTAACACCAAAATAAGATATTTTACTTCACAAAAAATTAAGTCCCTTATAATGCTGTATAATTTAACTAAAGTCTTTAGGAATTTTATTTCAATGTTTAAAATATATTTAAATTTGTATGTGTTATTTTATTTTAGGTCCAAGAGATCAGAGCTGACATTGGTGATTCAAACATATGGTTATCTGTAGACAAAACAACCGATTCGTGTGGAAGATACATTGCCAATGTCACCTTGGGAAAACTTGTGGAATATGAACCAGGAACACCCTACCTTATCACCTCCAAAGTACTAGAGGAAACAAATCACTCCACCATTGCGCATGTTGTTCGTGATGCATTACGTGTTCTATGGCCTGTTCAGGAAAATGTTAGAAAACTTGTTGATAGTCACAGATGCGGCAGCATATATGATTAAGGCAGCTAAAGCTTTAAAAAATATTTTATCTGAAGACAGTACATGTGACATGTCTAGCTCACGGCCTTCACAAATTGGCAGAAGAGATCAGAGTAAAATTTCCAGAAGTGAATGCCTTCTGTGAAGAGTTTTCGTGAAGGCTCCATCAAAAGTGAAATTATTTTCTCAAATGGTACCCAGATACTCGTCTTCCCCCAGAGCCAATCCTTACAAGATGGGAAACATGGATAGAAGCAGCATTGTATTACTGTGACCCACTTAGATGAAGTGAAAAAAGTGCTGGAAGCTTTGGATGTGAATGAAGCAGCAAGTATTGCAGTTGCAGTGAATGCATGCAGTGTGAAAAGCTTATAGGCTAAATTAGCTTTTATTAAAACCTATTTTAGTAAACTACCAGCCGCAATCACACATCTGGAAAAAATTGGAGTGCCACTATCTTCTGCCCTGCAGATGTACGAAGCCGCAGTCACCCAAGAAATGCTCGGAAAAACTGGACTGACACTTTGTGAGAAAATTGGAAAAAAATCGAAGCCAGGAATCCAGGACTAAAGTTATTCGGGATGCAAACAATGTGCTACAAGGTGAATCTGAAAAAGAATTGAATTCTTATTCTGTGAGTGACATAACCTCTTTGTGATACTGCCCTGTGATCTCATGTGAAGTGGAGAAATCATTCTCTTCGTACAAACACATTTTAAGTGGCAGAAGGAAGATCTTTCTACCAGAAAATTAAAAAAAAATATTTAGTTATTTATTGTAACAAAAATTATTGATAAGTGATCATTAAATGATTGTTGACTTATATTTCATATTACAGACAAGATTAATGAGAATGACACTATAAAATACAATTATTAACTTCCATTAGGAGCGAAAAAGTAAAAATATTACAATTATTGCTTCATAAAAAAAATTAATAAAATGTGAGAAAATAGTGTATTTTACTATAAGAAGAAAATTAATTTTTGTGCATATTTTTTTTAAATTTAGGAGCATATTTTCAACTTTTTTGCTGCATAGTTGCATGCATATATTTATGTTTTAGTCCATATAAATCTGCTCTCTATTCATAACCAACTCACTGGCACCATTGAACCCATAGGTTCATGGCCACACATACATAAGCTCTCCATACATCGCTATCCTGAGCTGTTTTCTAATCATCCCTTGTATAATCTACTTCCCTCAAATAATGGTCTACCAACTGGACGTTTTCCCTCTGGTTTTCCTACAAAAAGCTTCCATGCACCTCTTTTATTTCCCCATTCATGCCACATGTCCTGCCCATCGTCTATGAGACTTAACTGTTCTTATTATATCTGGCTTCCTATAAAGACCATGTGGTTCCCTGTTATGTAGTCTTCTCCATTCACCTGTTTGTTCATCTCTTTGGTCCAAAAATTTTCCTAAGACTTTTATCTCAAATACTTGTAATCTCCTTTCCTCTCTTAAAGTAAGAGTCCATGTTTTGCAACCATATAATGTAACTGGTAGAATAATAGTTTTTTATATTTTCAGTTTAATGTTCTTGAAAGGAGTTGGGATATCAAGAGTCCCTGTAATGCATAATAGCATGTATTTCCAGAATTGAGCCTATGTTTAATTTCTTTGTGCATCTCATTCCTATTTGTTGTTTTTGTTCCTAGGTATTTGAATTCAGCCACTTCTTCAAAATTTTCCTCATTTGTCATTAGCTGTCCACTTTACTTTATATGTATTTCTATGTATGACCATATACTTAGTTTTATTGATTCATTCCCAAGAATATTTTTTCCAATCTGATTTTTCCCAAACAAGGCCATATGTTTATGTTTTGTGGATAACTCACAATAACCATTTTTGTCTTTCATTGATGTCAAGAAGATCGGGATAAGTAGATCCCTGGGCAAACGTAGCAGCGCATGGTGGGTATTTTTTATGGACTATTTAAATCATGCCCCAAATGGGAGTCAATGACCAATCACGTTACAATGATTTTTGATTTACAACCGATCACAGTCGTGTTTCACCTCACTCTTTATCAGCTCCTCCTTTTTAATGTTCTGAACAGGTCAAAGCATTATTTTTCTCCAACAAATACACTGAATATAGCAAATAATGAAAAGATTCCATGATTTTTACCGAGTTGTTTAGTAAAAAAATAAATGAATAACCCGTAATGTTGATTATGATATATAGTTTGATGCATTTCATTATTTCTCCACTTGGGTGCACTCTTACAATATTGCGATCTTATTTGGCAATAAATAATATGATCAAGCATCAGTGAATGAACATAACCTCACATTTCTGATTTGTTTTCAAACATCGCCATTTACATTAAATATATAAATATTTTAAAATAACTATAGTTAAACAATGATTTGTGAGTAAACAGCTTAATTTTATTCGTTAAATAGTCCTAACAAATGCCACTCTTGATTTGGAAATCACTCGTGGCATTACTTATGATAACTCACAATAATGAATTTAATCTTTCAGCTCATTTATGCCAAGAATATTGGAATAAGTAAATTCCTGGGCAACACCAGGTAATCAGCATGGGTTATCTAAAAAAAATTACGATATAAATTTATAATGATTTTTCCTTTTACTTATTCAATTAAACATAAAAACACATTAATTTTAATTTATTTAGGCATAGCAGAACAGGCCGGGTATTAGCTAGTTTAATAATAAATTCAACTGCTTAAGTCATAGGAAGATAAAAACAGAACAACAATTTATGAGGTAAGATGAAAAGACTCACATTAATTATTAAGAAGAACCTCATAATGTTAATTCCTATTTTAATTTATTAAGAGATATCTAATTTGTATGACTTTTTTGCATTCCAACTACAAATTTAAATAACCTCCCAAAAAATCCTGGAGCTGGGAACCACCAGGGAATTTAAATGTCCCCCACACCGAGGGGTTAACCCTTTGCCGCTCCCATTTACCGTCCTCCTACTAGGACAGGATGGCCGGGTTTTTTAAATGGGCATTTAAATTTAAATATGTATAGTAGAATCTATGTTCCCCCTTAAGAAAAAAAATCATAAAAATTAAACTGAAAAAGATAATTATTTTTTTATCTAATTCCTAATATATCTACGCATGTAATAACGTACTCACCTAAATTTGCACCTCCACATTTTGCTGCTGGTGGTATTCCAAAAAACATCCCACACGGCACAATGGAAGGTGACACTGTTTACACTTAAATGTTGTCTGTTTATCCCTTCCAGATGGAGCTTTTTTATTTTTCTCTATACACAAAGCAGACACTTTTGCACGGCCTGATATTTTTTTCCAAAGAATGAAAAAGTTTAGGGGATGCAGTTCCAATGGACAAACTTATCTTCCTGCCTGTACGCTTGCGAGACGTGAACGTACTTATTAGCTGACGCACCAAGTTTTGTCTGAAGGTCACTTGCCAGTTTTCGTGTGCTGTACTCGAGGGCTGGTTTGTCAGGTCATATAAGATGAAACAGTTCACAATACACACATTTAGGACAAAATGTAATAGAAACTTCCACAACTTTTTTTGAAAATCGGCCAACACCATAATATTCACGTTTCTGATCACTTATATCCATGCCTCCCATGTGCTTCGTGTAATTTATGACGGCATTAGGATATGAAAATTATATTTCTTCATTGTCTTTTCCCGTTTTTCTTGTGACTGAACCATCAGTCTGGAGATCGGAATTCGTGGAAAGGAGAAAAACAACACGTTTGTCTTGCCACACTACCGCCATCACATATTCATGCTGCATTTTTCTGGACTCGCCCCTTTTCAATTTCAAAAGAGTTGGTTTTCTAAATTCAGCTGGCCAATTCTTTCTGTTTGCCCTTGTAGTGCCACAGCTATAAGTGCATCCACGTCTCTTACTCTTTTACGCGATGTGCGAGATGTAGTTGTCACGATTTCAACCTCAACTGAGCCCTCAGGAAGTAACTCACTTTTGAACTTCATTATCTGTGACCTATATAATTGTTTATCCTTGGTTCATATTTACACACGTGCAGGAATGCCTACTAAGTAATTTCATCACACACGCATAAAGAGATCACTTGTTCTGTATGCACGACGCAATATTTTTAAGATGCTTTCATCAAGAGCGCTTTAGAGCGTTTAGGCCAGCAGGAGACATTTAAATCTCGAGCGCTTCGGAGCGTTAGGACCGGCAAAGGGTTAATTACATTCTGACCAATTTTAATTATGTAACGAATTATTCTCGTGGTAGTTTTAGTTACATGATGAATAAATTCTTGACCAATTTTAATTATAGATACTGTCTCATAAGTAATGTTTTCTTTTAAACAAAACTTTATTTGGAATGTTTTCTGACAAGGAATTAAACTACTCTTCAAAGCAGAGACCATCAGATTCTATGGTTTTGAGCCATTGTTCAGCGAGGTCCTGTGAAGATAGCAGTCTCTGGTTTTAGCTGTGAAGAATTTGTTGAGACCCTTTTCTACACCTTCCATGTTTTCGATATTTCATGCAAGAAATTGACCATGGATCAAAACAGATGATAAACTGAAGGCGCAAGAAAAGGGCCATACACTGGGTGTAGTAGCAGTTCAATTCGTGAACTTTTGTCATGGTTATTTATACTGTATGGAATCCGATCAGGTTTGAACCCACAACCCTTAAAATTTCATAAACTTATTCCGTATGTTGAGAATAAAGATCCACATTGACTGCTTGCTGTTTAGAACAAATTCCCAGTGAATTATACTATCAAAATTCATCAGACACACATTATACTAAAAACCAACATTATTTACGAGACAACCTAATGTAACAAACTGTATGTGTGACCAATGTTAATTATATGACGAATAATCTGTGCGGTTAATTTTAATTATATGACAAATTATTTCTTGACCAATCAATTTTAATTATGATTCGTCTTGGTGATGACATTTAATTATACAGCAAACTCCCTATTATCTGTGTTAATTGGGACTGAGATATGCACGGAAAATCGAAAAACACGGATAATCCAATTAAGTTATTTGGCACCATCGAAGTTGATCAGGAATTTATTTACCCACTTTAACACTACTTAAATACAACAAATATTCATAAAATGTTATATTAAATGTATTTAGATGTGAGTCGTTCCCTCAGGGGTCCTCATCTAGGGGATATGTGGATGGCGACCACAAGGTGCCCAAGCTGAGCAAAACATTTCTTCCACTTACTTGTGTTTTGCACTCTTTTAACTTTATTATCTAACCTCTCTTGGTTAACTCTTGTTTTTTTCGACTCCGACGCTATTAGGGCATCCGAGGGCTAAGGAGTCTTTCCTTTCTTCCATTTCTTCTTTCCTTTATTTTCTTTTCTTCTCCAGAAAAGCCTGACCAGAGGCTATAAGATGGCAGCCCCATCACTGGTCTTGCCTTCCTTTGGCCAGCAACCAATCGGAGGGACTATTATTATGCTTTCAAGTCTTATACGAGAATTTCCCAGAAGGATCAAAACGCTGGAGGGAAAATTTTCTATAGGATCGTAACAGGCCTTGGCCTAATACTTGGAAGGAAGAAGAAGAAGAAGATGTGAGTCGTAATTTTATTTTATTATTTTATTTTACTCATAAATATGAAAAAAAAAGTGGGACTATTTCCTGTTATGACCACTCTGGTTACAACAGTTATTCAAAATGGTCGTCGTAACCAGCAACAACTACGCTAGTAACCACGGATATCCACACTTATAAACAGCAATCACAAATAATCAGCGATAACAACACTAGTAACAACCGATGACCATATTAGTAATTACCGATGATCACACTAGTAAACACCAATAACCACACTACTAACCAGCGAAAAACCCACTGCCACAGCATATCTGTGGTTTCAATCTATAACAACAAACTTTCAGTGACTCACACAACAGAAATTTCCGAAATTGTATTGTATTCTCAGAATGTTGGTTGGTACCGTTAATTGTGTCAGGGGAGGGAGTTGTGAGTGAAGATACTCTATTGTGCTAGTTTCTAAGCACAGTTCACAGTAGCACATTTAAAAATAAATAATGTTTCATAACAGTACAAAATACAGTACAGTATTTATCTTCATTTAAAAAAAAAACAGTAAAAAGAGTCATGCATGGATAATCTGCAAACTGGATAATATGCGCACAGATAATCGAGAGTTTGCTGTACCAAATTATTTTATGATAAATTTTAATTATAAGATGAATTGATTCTGTAGCCAAAATATGTTATTCCCAACCCCTGTAAATCTATGACAAAATCCTCCTCCTGGCGCAACAGGCCTAGAAGGCCCTTAGCCTACCATCCGGCTGCTAGCCTCACGTCCACATGTGCCAATCACAGAGGTAGATGATCAACAGCCAGTGTAGGGGTGACATGTGGTCAGCATGTCGAGTCCCCCAGCCGTTATAGCTGGTTTTCTCAACCTGGAGCGGCTACATATTGTAGCTACCCAAATGCATCACGATGCTGGGTGGGCACCGGTCCCATACTGGCCGAAATACCATGAGAAAATTTCATCCCCCATGGAGACTCGAACCAGCGCAAGTCCCGTAGCTCTGCGCCAAAGCTTCCTGCATTAACCACTCGGCTACGGTGCGGGACAAAAGTAAAGTGATCCCACAACAGACCCGGAGGCCCTTGTGGTAGTAGGAGGTTAAGGCTCCCACTTTTTCTAGACAATCGACACTTTATGTCAGCTGGGTTGTCAGCCCTGCGTGACGGCTGCCTTTACCCCAGAACAAGCGTTTGGTACTCAATTCCGTTAGAGGCTGAGTCGACCCCAGGGCCATAGTGCCGCCAGAGGGTTTGGGCCAGTTTAAAAATCCTGACCCCAATGGGACTTGAACCCTCGACCCTCCGGCTTGTAGCTCAGATGACAAAATCCACCATGACTTTATTTCTGCATTGTCTCGGTGACTAAATTGAATTATAACAGATTATTTTTATGATAAATTTTAATTATAAAATGAGTTGACTCTATGGCCAAATTTCTGTTATGAGTTATCCCCAAACCCATGTAAATCTATGACAAAACTCACCATGACTTTATTTCTCCTCTGAAGAAAGCAATGCTCTGGATTAATAAGTTACAGAATATGACTGGAATATCGTGGCTGAGAATTCATTATTTGAAAATATTGATCAATTCCATGAACACTGGATTATAAGATGTGATAGAAATTGGAAGAAAGCTGGACTAGGTATTGAATTGCAGCTTTTTTCTTTCTTCTAAGTGTTTGAATTTTTTAAGGCATGCACACACGCTCACGCACACATATAGTTTACTTTTCATTATTTGTACCCACCCAAGTCCAAAAATACCAGTGCTTGAAATATAAGAAATCCTAATCATATTATGTAGCTCTTTGTCATTAGAGAAAATAAAAACTATACGTAAAACCTAGAGTCATAGTAAAATTTTTTTTATCATAAGTAATGCTACGAGCGATTTCCAAATCATCGATAAAATTCACGACTCACGAAGTGAGGAGTGAATTTATTTAGATAATTTTGAAATCAAGAGTGGCATTTGTTAGGACTATTTAATGAATAAAATTAAGCTGTTTACTCACAAATCATTATTTAACTACAGTTATTTTAAAATATTTATATATTTAATGTAAACAGCAATGTTTGAAAACAGATGAGAAACAATTGGTATGCTTACTTATTTTAGGAATTCTCACTATGAGGTATATTCATTAAGGTAGAATATGTTTATCACTCACCTCATATTGTTCTTCTTATTTGATTATAGACTAGTTTCGGAACATAGTTTCTGTTCCATCCTCAGTATCATCATGACCGTTGTTCTGTCGTCTTGAAGAGTTGTCCTTCTCTCCTTCCATTGGCTGACTGAAAAACCTCGAAACCAGGTCATTCTCACCGGGAATTTCAAAGTTAATTAATTTCTTCTTTTCGCTCTTTTGAATGTAGATCTTTTCCCAAACAGTAAGTTCTTTTGGTTTTTCTATTTGTTTTAATAATTTTGCTTCTTTCTCGATAAGATGTTTTTCAGACCATGCATGGGCAGCCACTGTAGATTTTTCTACTTCCCCTTTCTTGACATTCCTGAGATGTTCTTTAACTCTAGTTTTCAAATTTCTTTTAGTTTTTCCTATGTAGAATTTCTCACATTCTTCACATTTAATTTGATAAATCCCTGATTTGTTTTCTTCTTTAATTTTCTTATTCTTATTAGGTCTAATCAGTCTACTGATGCTGTAGTCATTTTTGGGTGCTAACCTTATGTTGAAATCTTTAAAAATTTTTTGAAACTTGTGGTGTTTTAATGGATGATATGTGAATTTTCTAAATTTTACATTATCTTCTTTTACTTTTAGAAGAGTGCTTTGATTAATAAATTTTTGTCTTTTGAACTTGTTTATTTTTTTGAGTATCATTTTTATAGCAAAACCATTTTTCGTGGCTACATTGATTATGTGTTCTTTTTCTTTTTCATAATTTTCTTTGTTCATTGGTATGTTCACTAATCTACGTGTCAAACTATTGAAAACTGCTTCTTTGTGAGCTATGTGATTGAAACCTAAAGCTTTTATGTAGTTATCTATATGTGTCTTCTTTCTGTAAATTCCAAATTCTATCTTATTTTCTTCATTCCTTTTTAAGTTGAGATCTAAAAATGGTATTTCTCCATTGATTTCCTTTTCCATAGTGAACTTTATAGTTTGACTTTGAATGTTCAATAATTTTAATGCATCATCTATCTGTTTATGATTAACTATTGCAATTATGTCATCCACATATCTGCACCAGAACTTGAAAATTAAACGATGTCCATTAATTATCTTGTGTTCAAAATTCCCCATGAATAGATTAGTTAAGAATGGAGATAAAGGGTTTCCCATCGAAAGTCCTGAATTTTGTTTATAAAATCTTCCATTGTAGGTGAAAAACATATTATCGATACATAATTTCGTTAAAGTTTTATATTCGACTATCTTTACTTTTTCAATTTTATTATTTTCCATCCAAATCTCTAAAATTTCCATAGTTTGGTCTTTTGGAATGCTTGGAAATAAGGAAACAACATCAAATGAAACTAATCTGTCTGAAGATTGTAGTTGTATGTTTTCTAGTTTATCTACCAATTCATAAGAGTTTTCTATTGCAGAGTTTTCAAATCCATTCATTTTATTAAATTCCTTACATAACCATTTAGATAAATGATATGTAAGAGACCCTATGTTGTTAATTATCGGCCTCATTTTCTTCCCTTCTTTGTGCACTTTCGGGAGTCCGTAGATGTTGGGAATTTTTGGATTTGAAACCTTCAGATGAAACTTGTCTTTCTTAGTTAAAATGTGATTGATATTCTTGAGAGTGTTGTCTACTTCTTTAATGGTTTTGTTAAGGGGGTCTGATTGAATCTGTGTATATTCTTCAGAGTCCAAAAGTTTTTCCATTCTGTTGTTGTATTCTTCTTTGTCTAAAATAACCAACTGGTTGCCTTTGTCAGCTTTAGTAATTATTACATTTTTACTGTTGATGTCTTTAATAATTTTCATGTTTCTTGAACCCTTTTTGTTTATTGGTGTTTCCTTGATTTCTTTGATAATTTTTTCACATTTTTTCCTGATTGGTAATTTTGTCTTCCATATTCATGTTTTCAATTAGAATTTCTGTATCTGCTATATAGTCTTCTATTTTGTCCGAAAAATTTATACAAGTTTTCAAACCATTTTCCAAAAGTTGCATTTCTTTGTCATCAAAAGTTTTTGAAGATAAGTTGACAACACTACTATTAATCACATTTTCACTTTCAAGATTTTTGTTCTTGGATGATTTATGGTTGTTTCCTAGGAATGAAGAAAATAAGATAGAATTTGGAATTTACAGAAAAAAGACACATATAGATAACTACATAAAAGCTTTAGGTTTCAATCACATAGCTCACAAAGAAGCAGTTTTCAATAGTTTGACACATAGATTAGTGAACATACCAATGAACAAAGAAAATTATGAAAAAGAAAAAGAACACATAATCAACGTAGCCACGAAAAATGGTTTTGCTATAAAAATGATACTCAAAAAAATAAACAAGTTCAAAAGACAAAAATTTATTAATCAAAGCACTCTTCTAAAAGTAAAAGAAGATAATGTAAAATTTAGAAAATTCACATATCATCCATTAAAACACCACAAGTTTCAAAAAATTTTCAAAGATTTCAACATAAGGTTAGCACCCAAAAATGACTACAGCATCAGCAGACTGATTAGACCTAATAAGAATGAGAAAATTAAAGAAGAAAACAAATCAGGGATTTATCAAATTAAATGTGAAGAATGTGAGAAATTCTACATAGGAAAACTAAAAGAAATTTGAAAACTAGAGTTAAAGAACATCTCAGGAATGTCAAGAAAGGGGAAGTAGAAAAATCTGCAGTGGCTGCCCATGCATGGTCTGAAAAACATCTTATCGAGAAAGAAGCAAAATTATTAAAACAAATAGAAAAACCAAAAGAACTTACTGTTTGGGAAAAGATCTACATTCAAAAGAGCGAAAAGAAGAAATTAATGAACTTTGAAATTCCCGGTGAGAATGACCTGGTTTCGAGGTTTTTCAGTCAGCCAATGGAAGGAGAGAAGGACAACTCTTCAAGACGACAGAACAACGGTCGTGATGTTACTGAGGATGGAACAGAAACTATGTTCCGAAACTAGTCTATAATCAAATAAGAAGAACAATATGAGGTGAGTGATAAACATATTCTACCTTAATTGGTATGCTTGATTTGCTTCTTTTGTTCATCACTGCAAACAGATCATATTATTTATTGCCAAAGGATCGCAATATTGTAAGAATGCACCCTAGTGGAGAAATTTATAACTAACATTATAGGTATTAATTAATTAATTAATTTCTGATGTCCTATGATGTAAATATGTCAATTATATTTTTCTGCAACGTCATTTCCTGGAAAATTTGTTTAAGAAAGTGCAAACAGTGGTTTATTTTTTTTTGTGGTATAATCAATTGCTACAAATGTGTTTATATTATCTCCCGCATGTGCTATATGCTGACATGCACTATATATACAATCTGGTAGCCGTGTTTCTTACGGAGTCAGTCACTGCAAAATAATGCTATGACCTATTCAGAATGTTAAAAAGGTGGAGCTTTCTTTCATATGATAAACTTTCGTTGACAAATTTGAGGCAAAACATGACTGTGATTGGTTGTAAATAAAAAATCATTGAAATGTGATTGGTCATTGACTCCCATTTGGGGCATGAGTTATATAGTCAGAAAGAATAATCATCATCATCATCCTGCCAGGTATTAGTCCTAGAAGAACTGTTACGGTCTGAGAAAGCGGTTTACATGCCATCTTTTCATAGGTCGACCAAGTGACCGTTTCCCATTTGGACAGTAGTTCATTATTGCCTTGGGGATCCTGGATCTAGCCATTCTTGAGCATGTTCCTTCCAGTTTAGCTGATATCTGGAGATGTAGTCCAGTATTGGTGACACATTAAGTTCTTGAAGGATTTCTACATTTTTCTTTCGATCCCATTTGGTGTAGCCAGCTGTTCGGCGCATAAATCTCACCTCACAAGCTGTTAGTCTGCTTTCATCTCTCGTCCTGATAGTCCACGCTTCACTCCCATAACATAGGACTGGTCGAGCCATTATTTGATAAAGACGAGTACGAGTTGATTTTTGCACTAATGAAGGTTTTAAAACTCTATTAATGATTCCCATTGATTTGTTGAATTTCACAATTTTCTCTGATAAATCCAAATTTTCAACAAAAGAGAGTTTATATCCTAAATAAGTAAACTCATTAACTCTCTCTAAAATTTTGTTATTTAAACAAATTTTGCTTGGTATTTGGGGATTTTCCACAAAAGGCCATTATTTTAGTTTTATTGGTGATATTTCCATTGAATATTTCTGGGCTATCAAATTTAAATTATGTACTGACCATTGTAAATCATCTTCAGATGTTGCTAGTAAAAACATTATTATATCTAATTTTAAATTTCTATTGATAGTGATACTTCCATGTTTTGTTTCTCTAAAAGTCTTTTACAATATATATATATTAAAAAGTAGAGGGGAGAGGCCACAACCTTGTCTGACTCCTGAGTTTATTTCTTTCCACTGAGTTATTTTTTCTTTTATTTTTATTGCAATGAGAGTTGACTTATAAATGTTATAAATATTATATATGGTCTGCTTTGGGATCTGATCTTTCATCAAAATTTCAAATAACAGACTTCTGTTCACTTTATCAAAGGCTTTTTTAAAGTTAATAAATGCCAAGTGTGTTTCTATATTAAACTCACGATGTTTCTCAATCAAAATTTGCATTGTGAAATATCCATCAGAGTATGATCTACCCTTCCGGAAGCCATTTTGTTCTTCTCCAAGTATATCTTCATAATATTTATATAATTTATTCTTAATTATAGTGGTATAAATTTTGTAACCAGAGTTTAATAAGCTGATCCCTCTGTAATTATCACAATTGGTCTTATCTCCTTTTTTTAAATATTGGAATTTCAGAAAGAATAAATAAAACTAAATGCTCAAACTCACTTCTTGTATTTCTTCATCTTCTTCTTCAACCTCTTCTGATTCAGCAGACTGTACTGTACGTGTATTTCTCTTTGATCTCGTAGTCCTTGGGGAGGCTGCAGTCTTCTTTCGACCTCGACTCCTCCTTGTAGCAACTGCACGTGTTGCCCTTGTGGTTCGGCGAGCACCTATAAGGAAAAAAATGTTACTTCTGTAGTAAAATCACCTTCCTTCACATTTAAAAAAAATTAATCTACAATACAGTATTTCAATTTGTTAATTAGCTTACATATTAAAAAATCCTATACTTACTTACTTATTCACTGGCACTATCGAACTCATAGGTTCATGGCCGCGTGGACATAAGCTCTCCATACATCCCTATCCTGAGCTAATGTTTTCCAATCATTCCCTGTATAATCTACTTCCCTCAAATCATAGTTAATGTTATTCTCCCACCTCATTCTTGGTCTACCAACTGGGCGTTTTCCCTCTGTCTTTCCTACAAGAAGCTTCCATGCAAGTCTTTCATTCCCCATACGTGCAACATGTCCAGCCCATCGCAGTCTACAAGACTTAACTGTTATTATATCTGGCTTCCTATAAAGACCATGTAGTTCATTGTTATGTAAAAAATCCTATACAATATGTAATATTTGTGTGATGCTAACATGAACAAGAGGTCAACATGACCATTCAAAATTAACAATACTTTAAAATTTGAAAAAAAAAAATGCTAATTTCTATTTTAGTAACTTGACTTATTCAACCCAAAATTAAGTACATTTTTAAACAGAGAATCCATTTTAAGCGGAAACCTTCTTACAGCATTGCAGCAGCTCTCACTTTTCCCGCAATTGTGCTTGCACCAGCAGGTAGCATATTCTGTTACTACCGGCAAATGAAGACAGAAGCTACAAATACAAATAACTCAACTAATTTAGATTATAAAAAAATAGGCCTACACAGAGGCTTATTACTAACCATTTATTTGATATACTGTTGAAAATTTAAAAATAACCTGTTTCATGCGCCAAACGTTTTAGTGATTTTTTAGGACTTACTTCTAATCGTACCCGAATATCATCAAGTTTCTCTACTGTTAAAACATGCCTTTCATGCTTCTTCGGTATGTCACAAACTGAACCTGTTGAATGCCACTTTTTCATCAACTTCGAAAGGCATGATTTTGTAGGAATCGTACAGTCAGGATACTTTTAAGAAAATCTCCGAACGTGCCTTCTATGGTTATTTCCACCAAACAAATTTGCTGTTCAACCGTATACTACTTCATTTTTTATTACTTTCTTACGTAACACACGACAACAAGCAACATGCGTCCCACTACAACTTACTGAAGCAACTAACTGCTGGAATGTTGTGTACAATTTGTCTCCCATGCTGCAATCATACTGCTCATGGCAGCAGAATGATGTGAGGTTTTCTCTTAAAATGGCTTCCCTGTATTTTAATAGTTTTTGTGCAATAAATAAAAAAATTACTGCCAAGAACAAGTCAAACTATTGATTATCTTAAATGAACTTTTTCAGCACTTCAATTTTATTGGTTGAAGTTTTCAATATGGTGATGACCTGGTTTAATATATTATTAGATTTTTTTGAGCAGTTTGGGGGATAGAGAGAAGACTCCCTTCATTCAAGCTTTTTAAACACAAAATTATCCTAATTTTGAAACCATACACTACATGGCAGATATATAGCACAAACCATTTCACTTCTTAACGTATAAGCAATAATAGCTGATAGAATCTGAAGAGAAAAATATAAGCCTAAATTGAAATTTGAACTCAATATCTCTCGTTCAAGCGCTGATGTTTTAAGCTATTGGTGTACAGTACCAGAGATAATGGATTCAAATCCCAAATTTAATTTAATTTGTCATTTGGTGAGAAGTGATTAGTTTAATATTAAACATTGAATAATAACCGAGTTTTACATCAGATTTACACACTTTAAAAGCTAACAAAAATAACTCACTAACCTTATATGTAATTTTTATTTAGCATATGTTATTAGTTTAGTTAAAGTTCATTTTTTTTATCATTTCTGATCCTGTCTAAATTTACAGCATCGTGCACATCTTAAAAAAACCAATTTCTGTAGATTGCCATTTTGACTTTAATTTGACATGTTTCTGCTCCATAAGTCATTAAAGTTCTTACTACTGATTTATAAATATGGATTTTAGTTTCTTTAAATAACTGTTTATCATAAGTAATGCCACGAGTGATTTCCAAATTATTGATAAATTCACGACTCACGAGGTGAGGAGTGAATTTATCTAGACTAACTCATGTCGCAAATGGTAGTCAATGACCAATCACGTTTCACCTCGCTCTTTATCAGCTCCTGCTTTTGTGATAAATAAAGCTGCTCCTTTTTTAATATTCTGAACAGGTTAAACCATCATTTTTCTCCAACAATTACATTGAATATAACAAATAATGAACAGATTCAGTGATTTTACTGAGTTGTTTATTCAAAATATAAATTATTAACCTATAATGTTGATTATAATAGTTTGATGTGTTTCATTATTTCTCCACCCACTAGAGTGCATTCTTACAATATTGCGATCCTATTTGGCAATAAATAATATGATCGAGTTGCAGTGAATATACATAATCTCACAATTCTAATTTGTTTTCAAACATCGCCGTTTACATTAACTACATATATATTTTAAAACACCGGTAACTATATTCAAATAATTATTTTTTAGTAAAGAGCTTAATTTTATTTGTTAAATAGTCCTAACAAATGCCACTCTTGATTTCCAAATTATCTAGATAATTTGGAAATCACTCGTGGCATTACTTATGATAATTTTGAAATCAAGAGTGGCATTTGTTAGGACTATTTAACAAATAAAATTAAGCTGTTTACTCACAAATCATTATTTAAATATAGTTATTTTAAAATATTTATATATTTAATGTAAACGGCGATGTTTGAAAACAAATGAGAAACGATTGGTACGCTTCATTTGCTTTTTTTGTTCATCACTGCAACCAGTTCATATTTTTTATTGCCAAAGGAACACATTATTGTAAGAATGCACTCTGTGGAGAAAAAATGAAACACATCAAACTGTATATTAATTAATTTCTGATGTCCTATTATGTAAATATGACAATTATATTTTTCTGGAATGTTATTACCTGGGAAAAAAACACACTTAAGAAAGTCCAAACAGTGGTTTTTTTTTTTTGTGGTATAATCAATTGCTACAAATGTTTTTATATTAACTCCCGCATGCGCTATGTGTTGATATTCATGCACTATATATACAATCGGGTAGCCATATTTCTTAGAGTCAGTCACTGCAAAATAATGCTATGACCTATTCAGAATGTTAAAAAGGAGGTGTTTTCTTTATTATGATAAACTTTAGTTGGTAAATTCTAGGCGAAACACGACTGTGATTGTTTGTAAATAAAAAATCATTGAAATGTGATTGGTCATTGTCTGAGTTAAATAGTCCCATAAAATTCCATTCAACATTGCTTTTGCAAATCGACCTTTAACTATTTTTTTATGTTATTTCCAAATCACTGTTTCTATCTACATTCTCATAATACTCTTGCTCTACATACTTTTTCTGTCTTTACTAACATTTAGTACTATTTTAAATGTGTTGCAATGATACTTCAAACTTTTTTTTTTACAATTATCAAATATTGGCTCAATTATTCATTATGTGACACGATTATTTCAATACCTAACTAAACTCATATAAAATTTTATTCCTACTGTTTTATTTTTGAAGTCATTTACTACCATTTACAAAGCTTTTTGTACATTTTCTAATTATTATTCAAATATATTTCTTTAAAATATTGAACTAGATAAGTTATGTAATGATGTGGCAGTCATATTGATATTCATGAATATTCTGTATTCCAATGTAGCCAATGTATACTTTCAAACTTTAACTTATAACAATACAGCTAACATACTTACTTACTCACTGGCACTATCAAAACCGTAGGTTCATGGCCATGCAAACATAAGCTCTCCATAGATCCCTATCCTGAGCTGCTTTCCAATCATTTCCTGTATAATCTATTTCCCTCAAATCATAGTCAATGTTGTTCTCCCACCTCATTCTTGGTCTACCAACTGGGCGTTTTCCCTCTGGCTTTCCTACAAGAAGCTTCCATGCACGTCTTTCATTCCCCATACACGCAACATGTCCTACCCATCGCAGTCTACAAGACTTAACTATTATTATATCTGGCTTCCTATAAAGACCATGTAGTTCATTGTTATGTAGTTTTCTCCATTCACCTGCCTGTTCATCTCTCTTTGGTCCAAAAATTTTCCTAAGTACATTATTCTAAAAAACTCGTAATCTCATTTCCTCCTTTAAAGTAAGAGTCCACGTTTTGCACCCATATAATATAACAGATAAAATAATAGTTTTATATATTTTCAGTTTAACTTTTTTGAAAGCAGTTGGAACATCAAAAGTCTCTGCAATGCATAATAGCACGCATTTCCAGAATTGAGCCTATGTTTAATTTCTTTGTGCATCTCATTCCTACTTGTGATTATTGTTCCTAGATATTTGAATTCAGCCACTTCCTCAAAATTTCCCTCATTTGTCATTAGCTGTCCATTTCCATTATACAATGCATTTCTACGTGTGACCATATATTTAGTTTTATTGATATTTACTTCCAGTCCTAATTTCTTAGTGTTACTCAATAGTGTGTGCGTGTTGTCCTTCAGTATCTCCTCGCTATCGGCCAATAGTACTACATCATCAGCATAAACTAACAGCTTATTAATACCATTGAGTTGTAGGCCCTCCTCATCCTCTAAAGATTTGATGGCATGCTCTAGTACAAAATTAAATAGTAGAGGAGATAGTGCATCTCCTTGCTTCAACCCATTCTGGATTTCAAAAGTATCCAAAAACTATTTGCCTACACGCACCCTACTCTTTGTGCCACTTAGACACATTCATATAAGTCAATAGAGCTAACATAAACTTTATAAATTACTATATACTAATTAACGGAAAAACTCTCCATCATGTCACAAAAATGTTTTTCTAAGTCCCAATGTTACACCATGCACCAGCAGTGCCTAGCAGTTACAGTATGGAATCATGGGAAGTAACCAACATACACAGGATATTCAGACTCGCACTGCCAACCATGAAGCAACACCTGTGCGACATAATAGCCCCAATATTGAAGTCTTAAACTTACAAAAACTAACCACAATACAAATATTCACTCTAACTAAATTGAAATCTTAAACTTTACAAATACTCACTCCTAACTAGATTTATCCTACATAGGAGTTTGATTTAATTATTATTTATAAGGGAACTGTCAACCATTGCATGTCAAAACCCACCTTGAAATTTCTTCCAGAGAAGCATTGTGTTGTACCAAGGACATGTTCAAAAAATTATCTGCTATTTTTAAACTGCAAGTCACTAAAATTCAGCACCACATCTCTCATTTAAACTACTGGGAAGTAATACAACTCCTGTATTGGTAGAATGGATAACCCTCATTATCTGCCATCCGCACTGTGTCCCCCCTTGCTCCACTCTGCTCTTAGTCAAGCAGAGAGTCCATCTACTCAGTACAGTGGGTTCCCATTGCTCGATTTCTGTACCTTGCAGTTGAAAACTGCAGATAATTTTTTTGACACAGCCTTAGTACATCACAACACTTCTCTGGGAGAAATTTCAAAGTAGATTTCAGCATGCAATGGTTGACAGTTTCCTTGTTAGTAATATATAAAGTCTATGTTAGCTGCATTGTATTAAGTTGAGGTTCGAAAGCATATGTTGGCTGCATTGGGGAACAGAATATTTGTAAAAATCAATATGGCTGCCATATCATTGCAGTACGTATCAAGTTCAATATTGTAAAAAAAAGGTAAAGTAAGTCACATTAAGCATTTGTGTGTCTCGTGCATGTCACTTATGGTTTTGAATTAATTGCAAATGTTGGTAACACCAATTTCAGAGCCATCTAGTAGAAGTTACATTAAGCATTTGTGCGCCTCATGCATGCACACTGCAATTCCATAGAACTTCATTCACAATATTTGCATAATTATATAAATGTTTAAAGGCTGAAGTTTCCATTAAGCACATTAGGCAAACACCACGCACATGCGCCAACAGGGTTTTATTTTCAAATTATTTCCCACCGGTGACAATAAATTTTACAATTTTCTAACGATTATTTCAATATATTTTTCTATGATATTTAACTACATACGTAACATGCATGAAGAAATAGCAGCCATAATGATTTTAATGAATATTCTATACAACAACACATGTTCCAGTGCAGCCAACATAGAGTATCTACTACAGAATTTCACAACTTACTATTTATTTTTAGGTGTTGCATTCTCTCACAGGTTAGAATGCTTTTAGGTTGGTCTTCCACAGGTTAAAGTACTTAAATTGCATTAGCCTAGCTTTTAGGTTCGTTAAATATTGTATATATGTTGGCTGCATCACATGATTCCATAGTGTAAACTGTTTTGCATTTGTTGGTACATGTGCTTGGTATCTAGCTGGGACTTAGAAAAATTTCTGGCTGAGGTTACCTATTTGTCTCACACGATTTTCCGTACAACATCCTTAAGCTACTGTTGCACTGCACATTTTTAAACAGTAGTAGTAGTAGTATTCAAATGTTCTGAAACTCTTGATTTGTCATCATTTGCTTGCGGGCTTCCCAATAATATTCAGCAATTTGGAATGGTGTTCCAACTATTTTCTGAAGATCAATGCAGAACATCAAGTGATCCTTGTTCATTATCGTATATGTGTCCTTGCATACTATGCAGTGCGGAGAGTCTAGTAGCTTAATTCTATGTAGATGTGCTGCCAAGCAATCATGACCAGTTTCAAGACGAAATGGTGCAACTGCAATTGATCGGGGGCTGTTTGGTATTGTATCTGGTTCTAGTAATGTCTTCCATATCTTGGTTTCACATTGGATTTTGTTTTGTTCGGCTATATGGGATTTTATTTTCATTTTGGTGTAGAGTTGTACTGATTTGTAAGATAGGTAATTGATCTTACTCTGTTTCATGAGTGTACCTTTTTTTGCAAGCATATCAGCCTTTTCGTTACCTTCCACGCCACAATATGCTGGAATCCATAGTAGAACAAAATTTCTGTTTAGATTTTTCAACATCCTGATGCAATTTTTGGCTTCTATTATTCTATGGTCTTGGATGGTCTGGTTGTGTGTTAGTGCCATTATGGCTGAGCTAGAGTCAGAAAGTATTACAGCATTTTGGAAGGAATTGATATGAAGAAACAATTATTGTAGGGCTGTAAGTATTGCTTGTAGTTCACCGTCATAATATATATATGTTGTATATTTCCCAAGAGAGATGTAAAATGAGAAGAGTTTACACGTTACTCCTGCTCCTGCTTCTCTATTCATTAGCGATCCATCTATATAGACATGAAGCCACATTTGTTCTGGATATCTAATGTTGATTGTTTCATTACTATTGAGCTTGTAGTTTTTGTTGATCTCTTCTGTCAGGTTTAATGAATAATCGATGCTGCCAAATTCGAGAGGGGATATTGCAGTTATAAGTTTTTGTGCCATCTGTGGTATTTCATATTTCTCTTTAGTCTGTAATATTTTTTGGATGAATCCTACTTGAGTTTTTAGATGTCTATTTTGATTTATGTAGCTGTTCCAGTAGTTCTGATATGGAAGTCTTCTTAGTTTTTTCATATAACAATATTCCTTTTTCTTCAATATTATACTGTATTGGTCTATTGTTGGTTAAGATCTGCATTGCTAATATTGGTGTTGTTTTAACACCAAAAGTAATTATTCTCAAGCTTGATTTTGAACTTTTTCCAATTTGTTCACATGATTGGGAGATGTAACTAGCACCTCAGATCCATAAAGTAAAACTGGCTTTATATAAGACTTGTATGTCTGGTTTAAAGTTAATCTTGAGCAACCCCATTTTGTGGCAGTAAGTCTCTTCAAAAGTTTCAATCGTTTTTGTGCTGATTCAGAACCTTTTTCAGTATGGATTTTCCAAATTAATTTCTTGTCCAGGTAGATTCCTAAATATTTAGCTTCATTTGTTTCTTGTATGGGTGTGTTTTTCAACGAAACTTTAATCTGTGAAACTTTATATTTTAAGGTAAACACCTGGAAATATGATTTTGTTGGGTTTATGGTCATTAAATTTTCTTTACACCATATTTTTAAACACGTTTCGTACTATTTTAAACATTTTGGGACCATTTTATAAATATTTCTTAAGATTTTAAAATATTTATATAACTATGCAAATATTGTGAATTGAGTTCTACAGATGCACAACTGCTTAATGTAACATCCGCTAGATGGCTCTCAAATTGGTGTTACCATCATTTGCAATAATTTCAAACCATATTTCAAGAAATTAACTTAATTTTGTTAGATTCCGATGGGACAAGTTAGTGTACATAAAATTAGGGAGAAACAGCAGTATAACTTACCCAATATACTTTCTAATATTTTCTGTCCTATAGAACAACAGTGCGCATGTGCCAGAGTTTAAAGGGCCAGAGAAAACCCACCATCGAACCACACAGTGATAACCCACTGGCCACATATTGATTATAATCTATATTGGCTGATCTTTCCATTAATTGCAGTGAGAATTTTTTCCAAGTCTCAGGTAGACACCACGCGCATGCGCCAACAGGTTATATCTTAAAATTATTTCCCACTATTTACAATAAATTTTACATATTTTTCTAACGATTATTCCAACATATTTTTCTATATACATAACATGAAGATGTGGCACCCATATTGGTTTTCACAAATATTATATACAACAACAGTGTAGCCAACAGAGTATGTACTTTAGCATTTTAGAACTTACTATTTATTTTTGGGCGTTGCATTCTTTTACAGTGCTTAAATTGTGTTATGTTAGCTTTTAGGTTTGTTAAATAGCATGTATAATGTTTGCTGCATCACGATATTCCATACAGTAAACCGCTTTGCGTTTGTTACCACATGCGCGTGTCTGCCTGGGACTTAGAAAAAATTCTCACTGTACTTAATGGAAACATTGTCCATTGAAATAAAGTTTATACAGCTTACGCTATATGGCAGCACGTCGCTGTGAAATTTAAATGACCAATCTTTGTAATAAATCCCCAAATCTATTTTAAAGAAATATATTAATATTCAAATTACCGAATGTTTATTAAAATTGGGTGCACACTTACTTATCACTCCCTAACACCATTCCAATCAGCGATAACCCAAGCAGATATAAGCCACCAGTGGGTTGTTAGTAGGTTATCGCTGGGAAGAAGAGAGAAAAATGATAGACTAAGTAATATACTCTGTGCAGAAAATAGCAGTCAGCATCACAATATTGTAAACAGTGTCATAATGTTGTGATTTGTATATATAAATAAATAAATACTTAAAAATTATCAAATAATGTTATAAACATTTGTTAATATGTCTGAAGAAGGTACAGTGTACCGAAACAGATGTCACTGAATTATATAATAAATATGAAAATCAAACAAAACTACGTTTTATTTTTATTTAACCCCTTAACTGGGGACCTAGCTAGTGCAGTTCTACAGCTCTGTGGGGAGCCTTTTCTTCCTTTAATTTAAAATATTATAAAAAATACAGGGAGTAAACATTTGTAATATATCCATCAAATATTATACAAAACAACCATTCTCTTTCATATGGTCATATTTTTTAATCGAAATTTCATATTTTTATTTTTTTCAACTTTAGTACAAAAACGGCACAAGTGTCTTCTCGTGTTCAATTTAAAAGTAATTTGGAAAACATTATTTATATTACATGTAATGAATATTAAAAAGTATGCAAATCTCTTAAATGCAATAAATGTTAACTCTGGCCTTACATGGTGTCTGTCATCAGTGGCGTTATTTCAAGTCTTACATCGATATAAACTAAGCATTTAGGATATATGTATAAATTTATTTATTTATTTATATTGGCAATTTACTCCGAAGTTTATAATGTAAATATACAATCTCTTTTAACACTGTATAAATATTAAAATTTTACAAGACATATGACCAGTGGCGTTACTAAATACTGTCAGTTTTGAGTTATTACAAATAATCACTTTTTTTTTTATTTTTAGAACTTTAATATACCGTAAAAATATATATCTGTACAATTAGTAGTTTTTATTGTAGTAATAGTGATTATTGACGTCATCAGATATTATCAGTGGCGTTATTGAACACTGGTGTGTTGAGAAGTCACTGGTTATTATTGTTGTTAGTATTATGAATGCTACATAACTTCATTTTAGAAACCACTCATATTTTCAGTAAATTGTAAGTAGCTTATAAAAAATATGATGAAGTGAAAAAAAAACTAGTAGCGAAATAACACGTTTGAACTAGTTACTTCAAGACTGGAGAATGGAGGGTAAAAGTTAGCAACCCCAATTCAATGTTTGTGCAATATTTTTCTACTGTGATAAAAGACAGACCTCTCATTTAAACGTGTGAATGAAAAGTTACAAGAAACAGTACCAGAGTTGTTATTTTTTCATTAACTTAGACCGTTCTTGCATTAAGGTTTAAGGCTAATCTGAGTTGAGAGATATATTATGTTGAGCAAACAGATGGTGTCTGTTTTTTTTTTCTGAACACGTCTAGTGAATTATATTTTATCATGAATGTTATATAGCTGGCCAGTTACCGATATAAGTTAGTCCGTTCTTGCGTGCATACATATGTGATTTTAACTCTCGTAATAAGAAACTGTTAAGAGACTGGTCAGGTCAAAGGGGGTTGAAAAAAATCACACTAGATGTCATTCCTTTTTTGGAAATTCGGACAAAAGAACATTTCAGAAATATTAAAAATTGTGAAATTGAAAAATCTGCAATTGCTGCACATAGTTTATTAGAACATCATAAAATTGGAAGAGAAGCTAAACTTTTAAAACAAGTAGAGAAACCTTTGGAATTGACAGTTTGGGAAAAAATATACATTCAGAAAAACAAAAATAGATCAATGAATTTTGATATCCCTAACGAAATTACATTGATTTCGAAGTTCATAAATTCAACCATAGATAGCAGCACTGAAGATGGCGACAATAGAATAGTTGACGGCCGAAGAATTTCAACAGTCGGAGTTATGGCTGACGATGAACATGATTATGTTTGAAATCGCGATATCATGGAAGCATGAATCCTATGAGGTGAGTTATTTAAACAATATGTTCTCCGATGATTTTTAATGATTATACCTCATAATGTTTACTTCCCAACATTAATTAAATATAATTTCTTATGATTTTTAAAATTTACAAATTACACGAATATTGTGCATCGGATTCTAGAGACACGGAAATGCTTCATGTAACATCCGCTAGGTGGCTTTCAAATCGGAGTGATCAACATCTGACAATAATTTCAAACCATATTTAGTGTTAGTGTACATAAAATTAGTTTATTAAATGATATGCATGTAAATTGTTTTGTTAGGTTAGGAAATGAGAACTTGTTTTACATCCATTTTTTTTAGCATTTGGGAATAAATAATATACATGTAAATTGTTTTCTTAGGTTAGGAAATGGCAAGTTAGTTTACATCCATTTTTTTAGCATTTGGGAATTTATTCCCAAAGTTGGTAACGCCAACTTCAGAGCCATCTGCCGGAAGCTACATTAACCATTACAGCAACTCCCGCATGCGCACTGTGATTCTATGGAACTTAGAAGAATTTGTGTACATCCAATTCTGGACCTTATCCACACCAACTTCAGAGCCACCTACCGGAAGCTACATTAACCATTACAACAACTCGCGCATTGCGATTCCATAAAACTTACAAGAATTCATGTAAGATAAATATACTAAATTTTTTTCCCAAATTTCTCACTGTGTTTACTGGAAATTTACATTTTAAAAAAATCGGAAAAAGGCGGTTATATGTCTCAGACGAATTCTTCTAAGTTCCACAGAATCGCAGTGCGCATGCGCGAGTTGCTGTAATGGTTAATATAACCTCCGGTAGATGGCTCTGGACCTTATCCACACCAACTTGCCACCTACAGGAAGCTACATTAACCATTACAACAACTCGCGCATTGCGATTCCATAAAACTTACAAGAATTCATGTAAGATAAATATAGTACATTTTTTTCCCAAATTTCTCACTGCGTTTACTGGAAATTTACGTTTAAAAAAATCGGAAAAAGTCGGTTATATGTCTCAGACGAATTCTTCTAAGTTCCACAGAATCACAGTGCGATTGCGCGAGTTGCTGTAATGGTTAATATAACCTCCGATAGATGGCTCTGCAGTCGGCATTACCAACTTTGGGAATAAATTTCCAAATGCAAAAAAAAAAAAAAGACGTTAACTAACTTGCAATTTTCTAACTAAAGAAAACAATTTACATGCATTAATTGAATAAAAATAAAACTTAGTTTTATTTGATTTTCATATTTATTATATAATTCAGTGACAGCTGTTTCGGTACACTGTACCTTCTTCAGACATGTTAACAAATTATTTGTTGTCACTGAATTATATAATAAATATGAAAATCAAATAAAACTACGTTTTATTTTTATTCAATTAATAAATATGGATTTTCAACAAGTAAACACCAACTCAATTGATAATTTACATGCATATTATTTATTCCCAAATGCTTAAAAAAATTTACGTAAACCAACTTCCCATTTCCTAACGTAACAAAGCAATTTACGTGCGTACTATTTAATGAACTATAAACTAATTTTACGTACACTAACATTAAATATGGTTTGAAATTATTTTCAAATGGTGGCAACGTTGGAACAACATGGGAAAGTAATGTATCCACGATCATGTTTTACGTAAATATATAAATATAAATATTGTAAAGAAAGCTTGAAGATCATTGGAAAATGTTTAAAACAGTACAAAAGTGGGAAATGCTACACTTCGGGTCGCACGAAAATTTTTCTAAGTTCTATAGAATCGCAGTGCGCATGCGCTAGTGCTCCAATTATCCCAGGTAGATAAATGCAACCTCCAGCAGTTGGCGGTATATGTATGAGAAATCAGTATGACCAACATTGACACAAAATTCCCAGAACTTGTCTAAAAATGTATAAAAGTAAAGGTAAAGTGATCCCACTACAGGCCTCAGGAGGCCCTTGGGGTAGTAGGAGGTTAAGGCTCCCACTTTTTCTTAACAATCGGCACTTGATGTCAGCCGGGTTGTCAGCCCTGCGTGACGGCCACCTTTACCCCAGAACAAATGTCTGGTACTCATTTCAGTTAGAGGCTGAGTCGACCCCAGGGCCATAGTGCCGCCAGAAGGTTTGGGTCAGTTTAAAAATCCTGACCCCACCGGGACTCAAACCCTCGACCTTCCGGGTTGTAGCGCAGTGCCTTAACCACTCCGCTACGGCGTGCCCCCCTAAAAATGTATAATTAACACAAAATGAACTAGTGGAAATATGATTTTACGTGGTAACCGTCCGATATTTTGAATTTTTCATAGAATAACAGATATGAAGAGGTAATTTATTTTACGTATCAAATCACATTTAAAAAGCAAGGAACCTAAAAGCTAACCAAACCTAAATCAATTATGGCTGTGCTTTCCTTCAGGTCCGAAAAATTTTTCAATTTCATATCTTATTCCACTGATGCACTAAATACTCTTAAACACTTTCAAAACATTTTGCAACACTTTTTAACACATTTTAAACATCTTCCAATGTTGCAACGAGTTTTTTTTCATATTTATATATTTGCGCAAAACACGGTCGTGCTACATTGCTTACTTCCTACTCTATATTTTTTTCCCTCCACTTCCTATGTTGTTCCAGCATTGCCACCATGAACAACCCGAACTTGCTTTTTAAATGTGATTCCACGTTCCCTGGATTTCACCTACGTTAGAGTAATTGATTTGTGTTACAGTAATTGATTTAGGTTTGGTTAGCTTTTAGGTTCCTTGCTTTTTAAAAGTGATTTGATACGTAAAATAAATTATACATTTTTAGACAAGTTCTGGGATTATTGTGTCAATGTTGGTCATACTGACTTCTCATACAGATACCGCCAACTGCTGGAGGTTGCATTTATCTACCTGGGATAATTGGAGCACTAGCGCATGCACACTGCGATTCTATAGAACTTAGAAAAATTTTCTACCGACCTAAAGGAAAGCATATCCTCAATTACTGTAACACAAATCAATTACTCTAACGTAGGTGAAATCCAGGGAACGTGGAATCACATTTAAAAAGCAAGGAACCTAAAAGCTAACCAAACCTAAATCAACTACTGTAACACAAATCAATTACTCTAATGTAGGTGAAATCCAGGGAACGTGGAAATGGTTGGCAACATCTGGAGTATTTTGGGTTATTGATGGTGGCAATGCTGGAACAACATAGGAAGAGGAGGGAAAATAGTAGTAAGCAATGTAGCACGACCATGTTTTATGTAAATAAATATAAAAAAAGATTGTTGCAAAGTTGGAAGATGTTTAAAATGTGTTTAAAAGTGTTGCAAAATGTTTTAAACGTGTTTAAAAGTGTTTAGTGCATCAGTGGAATAAGATATTAAATTGAAAAATTTTTGCAACCTGAAGTGTACAACAGCCCAAAAGTGTTTACAAGTGTTTAGTGCATCAGTGGCATAAGAGTGTAAGTGTAGAATTGTAAGAGACATAAAACCTACCACATCCAAAAAATCATTCACACAATGTTTAAAATAGTGAAAATCATTATTACAAATGGTAAAAGTGTGCAGTGCAAGAGTAGCATAAGAATTTTGTATGGAAAATTGTGATCAACAAATACTGGACTTGAGCCTCATTTTCTTATAAACTTGTTTGGGAATATATTGCAAAGTTGATCATGTCACTTTGGATGTGGTCGGTTTTATGTCTCTCACATTTCTACACTTACATTCTTATGCCACTGATGCACTAAACACTTGTAAACACATTTTGTACTGTTTTAAACATTTTACAATGATCTTCAAGCTTTTTTCACAATATTTTATATTTATATATTTACGTAAAACATGATCGTGGATACATTACTTCCTTGCTACTTTCCCATGTTGTTCCAACGTTGCCACCATTTGAAAATAATTTAAAACTATATTTAGTGTTAGTGTACGTAAAATTAGTTTATAGTTCATTAAATAGTACACATGTAAATTGCTTTGTTACGTTAGGAAATGGGAAGTTGGTTTACGTCCATTTTTAAGCATTTGGGAAGAAATAATATGCATGTAAATTATTTTCTTTAGTTAGAAAATGGCAAGTTAGTTAACGTCCATTTTCTTTCATTTGGAAATTTATTCCCAAAGTTGGTAACGCCGACTACCGGAGTCTATATTAATCATTACAGCAACTCGCGCATGCGCGCTGCGATTCTGTGGAACTTAGAAGAATTCCTGAGAGACATAAAACCGACTTTTTCCGTCACTTTTACAGATATGTGGTTCCATCTGCTGACAATTCCATAAACGCTTGCAAATTTGCACTATTCTGTAAAATTTAGAAAATTCCAAATTAATTGAACGAGTTATTCTAAACTTTCTCCATAATCAGTTATCTTCAATAAATTTAATAAAGAAGAGGTCACTTTTTACCAAATTAATGTTCTACTTTAATATTATTTATTTTTTCCATTCAATTTCCAATACCTATGAGCTCTAGGATTTTATCCATTAAAACTGAACACATCTATACCTAAGAAAGTAATAAAATTATTTAATATAGGCTAATTAAAAAATGAGTGAAATTTAACCGGGTGCTTCAGTTGACGTTAATTTTCTATACTAGTTATACCTTTATGCACATACAAGTAAAATAACAAAATAAACACAAAAACGGCAAAAAATACCTATGATTAAAAAAAATTGTTTATAAAAATATATTCTCAGAGCTTAGAAATAATTATTCCTAATCAGACGCTTTGCAATGGCGGCATTTAAGATAACTGATAAATTTTAAAATAGGGTAGTATTCATAAATAAAACGTGTGACATGATAACTAAGAAATGTGTAAGTTCTAAGTGCATTAGATGTTAATATATTGAAATTGTTAAAATAGCAAATAACTTACTAATTTCTTGCAACTGTACTTCATCTTCATCACCAGACGCCATTTTCAATATAATTTAATTTGGTTCTGGTCATAGACCATAGGAATAATAATCCCTGCCATAGGGTCATAGAGTTCTCCACAGAGTGTGTGCTGTTCTCTATGATTTACTTAGCGGCAAAGAGCAAGACGAAAGTTAGCCAACACCAGAGAAAACCGCTACAGCGTGTCGCGCCCAACGTGACGCATTCTCGCGTTACGCTCGGCGTGAGGCTGGTTTCGCATGGAGCGCAACCGTACGGCGCTTTATGTTTATGGAATTGTCGCCAGATGGAACCACATATATGGGAAATCAAATTGACCAACGTTCATAATAAATTTCCAAATATGTTTACAAAAATGAATGTATACAAACCAGTCCCTGCATAACCTAATGAAATAAATTACATACATAATGAATCTTATAAAAGTTGATTATTTAGTAAACTATTAACTAATCTGATGTACACTAAACTGACCCATCGGAACCTAACAAAATGAAGTGATTGAACATTTATTTCTTAAAATATGGTTTGGAATTAAATGCAAATGTTCGTCATTCACACATATGTCCTGCCTTCTGGTGGATTTAATTTTATAAGCGTTCACGTGTGCCAACTTCAATTCTAATAAAGAAATTTGAAAATAAATTGAGAGGAAAAGTCATAATTTGTGTATATAGATAAACATATTAAAATTCTTTATAAAAAAAAGTTTTAAGAATCGTTGCAAACGTTTAAAAAAGTACGAAATATTAGTAAAGACAGAAAAAGTACCTAGAGCAACAGCATCATATGAATGTTGTATGGAAAATTATAGAAAAAGTATTCTTTAGTTCTTAAATAAACATATGGTTGATGAAAATACAAAATTTTATATTACTTCAGATTTTCGCCTGAGCAGTTTTATCAGGTTTTGAATTTAATAGAAGACGAAATTTATGTACATCCATAATATCCCCAAGATACAATTCAATATTTACAGCTTTTATTTATCTCTTGACTAAGTTCAAGCCACAATAACTTTTTTCTGTACATCTCTGTGCTCTTTCATGCTCATATTATATAGAACATGATGATTTGCAACAAAACTATCTAACATTCGTTGTTAAAATTGGAAAGTTAAAAACAAGTACTGTATTTCCGACATTTTGTTATTCCAATACACGACGCGACATGTCAGTGTAAAATATTTCGCGCCAGCAATTTGCGTTGTAGACAAACCATATCCATTTATATACATGGGGAGCAATTTTTGCGCTGGCGCGTTGCGTCGTAGATAAACCATAGCATAATAATAATAATAATAATAATAATAATAATAATAATAATAATAATAATAATAATAATAATAATAATAATAATAAATGTGCACTCAGGTTGAGCATTAGTGGTGGTTTAGTCTTTGCTGTAGTCTGTAATGGGTTTTGTCCTTTTCGCACATGTTATGACGTGGTATTTGCCGCATCTCTGTCCACACAACACACACTTGCATTCTTCGGTCGGCTCGTGGAATTTCTTGTTTGTACATATCTTGTTGTGAAATCCGTGTACTGCGAGTCGTGTTGTGACGTGTCTCTGGGGGTTGCACTCTCTGGTCCATCTGTCGTCCAGCATGGCAGTTGTGGTGTAGAAATCTATGTCTATTTCCTTCTTCTTCCTATTTCTGATGCTTATGAATTTCTGGTATGGTTCTGTGGATTGTAGATAGAATTGGGTTCTTATGTCCTCTATGAAGTAGGTCTCTCTCATGAGTTCATAAGCAAAACGAGATGGCGCTGTTTTTCCTATTCTCAGGATCCGTTTCATGAACATTGCTTTCACTTTTTCGATTCTTATCAGATCTCCGATCTTAAGTTTTTCCCAAATTATCTCTATTCCATATGTAATAACTGGTGCCACTGTCGTTTTGAATAACTGCATTGCTGTACCTGTCGATAAGTTGGCCAGATTCGGGATATTGTATGATGTTCGGATGGCTGCCGCTGCCATAGCATAATGGGGTCGTGGTAGCTCACACCAGATAACCTACTATAGAGATGACCAGCGCCAATGTTATTCAGTGATGCCTAGACTCCAGAAAACTCAAGCGTTGGCAAAAAAAACTAATCGGTTACAGCTTACTGCATTATCGACGGAGCATTTTGCGCATCGACACAATCTAAATAGTGTTGATCTCGGTGACTCAGACGTCATTTAAGGTGTTAACAATACCACCTCAAATAATTCATAAAATAGTAATTAATCAGATTTTACACCTCACCTTATATTTTTGTAAAACTCAGGACCGATTTGCAAAGCAATCTCACCTTCCAAACCGGTCCAGACTTTTACAAAAATATAAGGTGAGGTGTAAAATCTGATTCATTTAATTTTTTGTTAAATCTGTGTTACTTCCTAAATATATTAATTCGTAAAATTCTTCTCAACTTCCAAGACTATTTTGTATTTAGCCAATGCAATTCTGAATGTATTCCAAACAAATTCAGGTGTACATTTTTCTCTTCAAATAAAATCTTTAGAAAACAAAATTTCTGATTATAAGTGAAGATGGATGCAACATGTTCATCGAATGGAAGATCACAGAATACCCAAACAAATGTTAAGATATCAACCTGCAGGAAGAAGAAGACCAGGACGTCCGCTCAAAAGACTTTTGGATGGTGTTTCTCTTGAGGCCGAAACAGGTCAACAAATGGCCTAAAATCGTGAATGTACTATGATGAAGATGATAAAATCTTAGGAAACTGGAAGAATATTTTCAATCCTTGTATTTAAAATATTCAAACCTATTAATTATTCAACATTTTTTTAGAAATAATGTTTTCTTAGAATAAACAAAAACACGATAACAGATTGTCAAGGAAAGGTCCAAATGAAAACAAGGAGAGATATAATTTAATATTTATTTATTATAGACATATATACATAGCTAACAGATAGTTCACTAATAAAGGTATTTCAGTAATTATGAAGAATTAACACATAGAGATGGTATGAAGTTTTTTTTTTTTTCAATTACGCCAACTTTAACAGGAACCAAGACCAAAGCTCGAAAAAAATTATTTTATACAAACAAGCATTGCATTGGATTTAAAGGAAGGAGAGGAGAGAAAATACACACATATGTGTGTATTTATATATATCATCATTGAGCATTCAAAGATTTAGGCTATAATTTGCCTGTTGTGCCCTCAGAATTTGTAGGTGACATCAATGCCTGTCACAATCTTCTTTTACCATTTGGAATTTATTGCATGTTCAGATTACTTTTTATATTTTATTTAGATGTACACTTTAAAAAAAAAAGGGAGAGAGAGAATTAAGTCACAAATGTACCCAAGAACTGAGATTCCGAACCTCACATGCCCAACCTCTGCAAACGAAGGTTCAACAGATTATATAATTAAATTCTACTTATCTACAATTATCTTTGTAACATGAAAAACTTGAAGGATATATTTAGATATTTTGTTTATTAAATAATATGTCCCCAAATATTTTACAATTTTAATACGTGTTAAAATACTAATCTGAAAAACATCTAAGGGGTTTGAATCCTTAGTGACAAGTTTTGTGGTCAGAAACTTTGACTCAGAGCCATCGCAACACACTACTGGTCCTAAAATTCTGTATTTATAGTCACATGGTAAGTTTTCCTGGCATGTTTATATTACGTAATTAGACTTATATTTGATTAATTTAGGAACTGAGCTATTTTAATTTTCTATTATTTATTTACTGTAGAATCACTTTTTTTTATTCCGATGTTTGAAGAAGTAAAGTACCATAGCTTTTTTATTGCCAAAGTTCAGACTATTGTTTTAAATACATGGCTATGTAAATAATAAAAAAAATATGCGAAAAGTAAAGATTCATCTGGGATTGAACACATACTAAATAATAGTTTCTTCATAATTACTGGCATTATAATATCTTACCCTAAGATAATATGAATAAAAGGATCTATTAAATTTCGAACATGCAATACAAATTTTTGCCATACATCAGAGAAAACCCACACTTTGTGATGATATCCATGTGTAGTTCACAGACGAAGTGTATGGGCATAGAGAACATAGGGGGCATTCAGCAGCCAAAGCGCTGCAAAAGCGCTTTATCTGCAGCATACTATTCAGCGGGCAATAAAGCGCTCTAGCGGACTTGCAGCCATTGCAGCGAAGTGAAAGTAGCCTGCAGACAGAAAAAACCGCTGCATCCATTATGATTGGCTGGTTTATTCAGTTTAAACATGGCGTCTTTGTCTATAAACAATTTATATTTGATATACAAATTTTATATTATTTATGTCTGGACATTAGTATATGAGTTATTCGTGGTGGTTAACCCTTTTAGACGAACATAAGTAATATATTAAGTAACACTAAAGACAGTGATAATTTTAAGATTGTTATCGACATCAAGAATTTACGATTATAGCCTCTTCTTTTCATGTAGATCATTGTGTTACTGATGAGTCAATGTTTTAATTATGAAAATTATATCCCCAGATGATTCATTCGCTAATATCTGGTGCAAGTTAATTATAATTTTTATTTTCAAGGTGTATAAAATAAATAAGAATATTATGATTGTGTTCATGGGGTCATTTCTGGAAGTGCTACAGTGGTTGTCGACCAAATTTTCTCTACAGATAAAACAAACATTTGTATTCTTCTTTAAAAATGTGTAACACAATAAGAAAATTGTGTAATGGACAAAGAGATGAACTGTGAATCTTATGTTAGTAATCTTTTCTGAATAAAGAGCCTTTGTGAAGTGTCGGCCATAACTTGATTTAAAATAATACAATATTCTAGGTCTCTTATCTAAATTTGACCAGTGAAAATACAAATACTCTAGTGTGATATGCATGAATAAAATTAAATCACAGTTAGAGTTGGTTAATGTATTAACAGAAAAATTTGCACTCAACATAGGATTTTAATCACAGCTGATCCATATTATTTAATCTCCAACGTTATATAATATGTCCTATCATTGGGACACTGAGAGCTATTACTTGAACCAGGTATGAATAATTTTCACTATAATTTCCAATTTATCATAAAATAAAATGTCTTATATCTTTTAATTCAAGTGCATGTGGTCTCTCTCTTATGGGATATTGCTATTCAGTGTATACCACCATTAATCATGGTGGTAAATGTTTTTCATATATTATAAATGATTCAGTGATATACTATTTTATTATTTAGTGTAACACTTAACTTTAGTAAGAAAGTGACATTGCTAATGTTAGAGATTATATTAAATAATGTCTTTATTTAAATATGGTGAGTGAGAGGTTATCTATAATTAACTGCTGTTATGATAGAATTTCAAAATACATGGTTGGAAATTACATAAAATATTTTGGTTTTATTTTAGCCATAAAGATTATGGTAGTTACTCTTATAAGTAATTAATATTATCAGATGATGCAAAAAAATTAAATTAATCAATTATTAAGAAAACTGTATTTAAATTATTATAAATTGATATTCTTCTTTGTTTTTGTTCCTATTCCTTAACAAATTTAAAATAAAAAAAAAAAAGATTAAGTATGTTTGAGATTTAAAAAAATACAATGATGCCTTCCTTTATACAATTTTTGGTTGCTGTACTTAGGCCATGTCTTGCATTACTTAAATTAATTTTGCACATATGCCTATATTTCGTATGTTTTTCTAATGTAACCCATATTCCTCATAGATTTAAATATAGATCTAATTGTGTCAATTATTATGTAAGAAATGACATGAATAAAATGTCTGAACAATTGAATAAAATTTACCTTACAGCCCACCTGGCAATACTTTTAGTGTGGTTATTAAATATGTGTTATGTGATGATAGAGGAGCAAGATATGCATCACATAGGGAATTTGCAGCAGTGATATTTTAAGTGCACCGAGTCCTCTTATTTCAGAGAAATAAGGAATTTTATTGAGGTTGAATAATTAATTAAGTTGTAATTTTTATCAGAAGTAGGGCATATTTATATTCAAATGAAATGAATTAAACTAGAAATTCATTGGGAACATAATCAAAATGATATAACCTACCATAAAACAATTTCATCTGCAATCAATAAAACACTAGTACCAAGTGATTAGCGCTCGGTCATAGATCTGAACCTTTGCTATTGTGGTGAACCACACTAGTAAACAACATACAATGGAACGGTAAGCCCTTACACAATGGAGAAAAAGTTTGCAGTTTCCTTTTGTAGAAGGGAATTACAAGACTGCGCTGTTATTAACTTCTAACAGCAATAGCTAAATACGAAACTCCATACAATAGGATGGACAAGAGCGAACAAGCAACCGGGTTTTCCTAGGTAAGCTACGAAAAAAAGCCACCATAAACCAATTTAACTAGAACATGTGCGCACTCCACAGGAGTCTTCTTTGGCGGCAGAAGAGAAGTGCCGACAAATGAAATCCGCCCTAGTAAAAATAACTCTCATTAGGACAACCCTGCAAATTTGATATTAGGATGCGAATAAAAATAAAGGAGGGGGTATGACTACAAACGCTTAAGTTTAACACCCCCGACAACGCCCTCAAGATATGATTTACAAATCAAAATTGTTTTAACATATGAACTTTTTGTGAGACGCTAAGACTTTTGGTGGAAGGGACGGATGCCAGCCCACTCAGAGAAAATAAATATTCATTCTTAGCGAAAATTAAAATCATTAGCGTGTGCTCCAGCCGCGAGCGCGCACTGTTTAAGTCAAAAGTTAATAGCGCGACTCCCAGTCAGGGTGGCACATCGCTTTGCATAAGTCAAAGTTACTGGCTTCTGCGCTAGCCGCAAGCACATTTTCCCTAAGTTTCAGCGCCATCAGTCGGAGCGCACTTTTTTTAGTGTTATAAATATTATTAGATTCGGCCCTTTAAAGTCAAGTAGCTATAAATAAGTGATAGCGCATTTATTTGACCCAAACGTTGGAGTTAGAATAATTATTTAAACATGTGCAGTGAATAATAAATATACGTTTCCGGCCACCAACAGCCTTCGTGTCAAGTCGTCAAATACGATAAGTGTAAATCTTGGTGACAATAAAAGTGGATCATCCAGTTTAAATGAGCGCGGGGAGTCTACTGTTTTCCCCAGTGAATATCCTTCACGGATTCTCGAGATAAATCCTAGTTCTCCGAAAAAACTGAACCCAACTAGTCCGGTGCAACAATTGTCCATGCACCTTATCCTGGAACCCAATTAAACCATCCTGGACTACTATAATTTTTAAGTGTCTCCCATCAGTGGGGCTTATATCCAAAGTAACACGCCAACCAATACCTTTTTTAAAAATAATATCAAGTTGAGTCCAACTTTGCCTCAGATCGAGAGATTACGTTAAGCCCCTATATTAATAATAATAATAATAGCTTTATTTTACCTGACAGAGTTAAGGCCTTGTCTGCCACTCAACCAGGTTATAGAAGTCTGTAATTAACTAGGGTGCAGGCTGACTACATCTGATGAACGAAATGGATGAGATGAAATTGGGGAAAGGTGGAATAAAATTGTGGTGGGGGAAAATGGGAGAAACCCCGAAAGAAAATGCCGTAGATCCGTTTCCTCCACTACAAAATCTACGTATAGTGACCGAGACTAACCAAGTTAAAAAAAAGCTACTCTTACTAAAACACAAATTAATAAGATTAAACTGATAATAAATATTATAAATAAGGTTCTCGAGAAACCAGCGGTGAGAGACGAGCGTCTAATCGCTTGCGTCACGGAACCGCCTGATATATTAATAATTTAAAAAATACAAATTTTCTCGTTATAATATTTTATTTTAAACAATCTGTTCGTCACTTTCATAAATTACATACATTAAAATAAGTCGTAAATTCTGTATATCCCTATTAGTAGTATGATTAATTTCAATAGCATCGCGTAGTAATATGAGTAATAAACCAATGATTAAATTTAAATTTGGCGGTATAACTGCATGCAGCGGTTCATTCAACAAACTCCTTAAATTTCCGCTGCAAATGGCAGCCATTTTTGCTAGAGCGCTTTATTGCCCGCTGAATGCGCTCTATGAACATAGAGAACCGAAAGGAATAGGAATTCACTAGTCAGCACATCATATCAAGAGGGATTGTACTATAATTTATCTTATCATTAGAAGCTTAGCGGACGTGCCAGTTTCGAGTCTGATGAACGATCCTCGCTACCATTTTCACTATTGTCTTCCTCTTCACTCGAATCCATTCCTCCTAATGATATGATGAAACTGTCCATCACATCGTCCATTAATATATCCTTTTTTCGAGAATTAATCCTCCAGAGACCTGACGTAGCCCTCCCAATCTGTCGATGTAATTGAGTTCACTACACTTTCAGTCAATTTCTGTAGTCTTGTTAGGGACAGGTCACCAGTAACATTATTTTCTCTAACATATATCTTTATTGCAGCCTATGCCAGTTCTATTGCATTGAGTTCGCACATATAGAGAGGCAATCGAAGAGCTATGTGTCCTTGCATTCCTATAAGTCTATCGATATGATAGGATTTTTCTGCTGGCTTGAAGCGTTGAATTAATTTAAAAAGTTTAAACTTTTTCATTTCAGAAGAAAATTGTATATTGTATTTTCCAGCCACATCATCATTTCTAGTTTCACAGCATACTTCGATGGGGCTTTTTTTTTTTTTTTTTTTTTTTTTTTTTTTTGTATTCTGTAATACGGACCATTGTCAAGCACAGTGACACTAGGGCTGGGTATGTTGGGGAACAACTTCTCTGTCATCCATTTAGCGAAGTTATCACCATTCATCTGGCCATGGTAATCACCAGTAGCCAGTCCAGCCCTGAATATTAATGATGCTCCGGGAATGAAACCATATTTACTGCCTGCATTCAGTAGAATTAAGCGGTTCGAAGAACTGGTATTCGTTGTAATACCCAAGATGTCATCGCTCTGTCAGCAGGTATTGAAAGTCATGTTGCTGTCCACCCACGAATCGTCAATATAAATAATGTTTTTTCCTTCATCTCTGTACTTTTTAATGGTTCTCAAGTATCTGGCCCGCTAATAAATTATGTCTGGACGCTCTATTAAACCTTTCTTCTAGTCCCGCATTTTTTCCATCTGAAACCCATGGAATGTAGCAACTTCCTTAATGTGTCTACATGCCAGGGGAAGTCTATTGTTTTTTTTATTTCTTCAAGGAGTTTGGGAGCTGTCGGGACTATCTTCTTTTTTTTATATAAAAGTCCCTATTATATCTCGAATTATTCTTCTATCAAAATCGTCACAATGAGATTTATGTTCCTCAGCCCAATGTCTTTTTTCCTTGAGTACATAATGAAATTTCACCAGCCACAACACCCTCCTTTCTTATATTGGATACACTGTGATCTGATATACCACAATATTGAGCAACACGTTTATTTTATTTTTTTTTGAGAAATTAAATATTTCAGTTCTCCTTATCTCGATTCTTCATCACACACTTTAATAACATTTTTAATCATCTCCTTTGCCTCGCTGTGAATAGCTTGTCCTTTTTTACGAGACATTATTAAAACTAAAGTAAATATTAAGCATTGTAACTAAACTCAAAAAGAAATTTAACTATACAAAGTACATAAAAATAGAAATATGTAGAATGCGCCCGAAATAAACCACACAGATACGTGACATAATGACTGTGCCTATCATCAGTAGGCGGGTTGGTATTTTATCGCTTACATTTCCCTCTCTCCCTTCGTCCCGCGCATCGGCGAACTATACTGCTAGAGATATTGGCGAAGATATTGGTTTGTAGCCATCCACGTTCGATTTACCATTGCTTCTTTTGCGTAAAATTCTATGATTTCTTTCTTCTTAGCTTGGATCTTTGATAGGAGGTCTTGGTAGGCTGCGGTGGATGGTGAGAGTATCAGCATTCTAAATTGTTCTATGAAGAAGGTCTCTCCTGAGAGTTCATATGCCAGTCGGGAGCGTGTAAATTTGGATATACATAGTATTCTCTTTAGATAGAGTGACTTGATTTTCTCTACGTTCTTTAGGTCGTTCTGTGTAAGGTAAGGCCACATGAGTTCCAAACCATAGCTCACGATGGGATTATCTTCGTGGCAAAGATCTGCACTCATAGCAATTATTGCTGCTGTCACTGTGCCTTCTACATGATTTTTGAAAGTAGTTCCCCTAATCTCTAATGTTATGCCAAGGTAGTTGGAAGAGCTTATAATTTTCAGTGTTCTTGATCATGAAAGACTCGGTCTCTGGCTGCTATCCTCACACCCCTTCTAAAGATCATATGTACTGTTTTCTCTCTGTTGAGCTGCAGCTTATTGTTCCAGCATTCTTGCAGATCCTGTAGATTCGTGGATCCCATCGCCATATCATCAGCATATGCGTAGAGAGATACACCGTCTTCCATACCTTCAAGTATTCTTATTACATCTACTGTTGCCACGATGAATAGCAACGGACTAGCAAGGTCTCTTTTTAAGACACCGTTTGACTGTGTGATTGGTGCTGAGGACTGTACATTATTTGCAATTTCTACATAGTTGTACTGCATGATGTTGGCTATGACGTCTACCAAATAGCGATCTTTACCGAGCATTTTCTGAAGCTTATTCATGAGAGTTTGACGGTCAAGAAAATCGAAAGCTTTCCTGTAATCTATGAAGACGACGTGAAATTTCTTTCCCTAATGACTGATCACGTCATGGATGTTTTGCAGTAGATTTCCTATGGCGTGTGTAGTTGATATCCCTTTCCTGAAACCAATCAGGTATGTTGCAACCACCAGCTTCATCGGTTAGTCCATCCGTCAGAATTTTCGTGAAGATATATCTGTAGGAGTCGAGTGAATTCGGATTGCCCTTTCCTTTGTACATAATCTTGAGAGTGAGATTCTCCAGTTTTCCGGTATTTTTCCTCTTTCTAAACATTTGCTCAACAGAGCGGTTAACATGTTCCCTATATACAACCAGGCCTCTTTTAAGTGTTCATTTGGTATTCCATCCGGTCCAGGGGATTTGTGATTTTTAGATATTTCACAATGTTCTCCACTTTCCTTTCTGAGATGGGCTGAAATACCTTTGTTTCTTGAGATTTTGGCGCTCTGAGAGTGGTTCCATCGTTTAATATCTGGTGGAAGTGTCTTTCCCATGTTTCTAGCGCTATTGCTTACGAGAATTTTGGTGTTTTTTTTTTTTCTTTAAAACCCCAAAGTGATTTGCCGTGGCTTTCTCTATTAACATCCTACCTTCTTATAAAATAAAATAAGTTAAAATATACCTTCTTAGGTAAGATCCGTTGTCCTCAACTTATAAAATATGTATTCTTTGCGCCTGTAGGCCTTTCAGAACATCCGTTCCATCTTCAGCAGGTCCTTCTTCGCTACAATATCTAATATGATGGTTGATACTGTTGGTCCTAATGTGGAGTTGTCGTGACCTAAAGCTTCTACCATACGATATCGTATATTGGGTTCTTTAGTCTGGGAGCGCTTTCATTTATTAAAAGCTTGTTGTCTATTTCCTTGATAATTTCCAGGTCTTCCAATATGTTGATTTTTTATGGATTTCCCTCTTTATGTACTATTGTAAGGGTGTCTTCTATTGAGTTCATTCTATGACCGGCATTTATTATGTGCTTAGCGTAATTAGACTTTCCAAATGCGTATACGAAATCGTTATGATGTTCTTTAAACCTTATGTTGAAGCTTCTTTTCGTTCTACCTATATAGAACTTGTTCACAGTCTTTGCATGTTAATTTATATACACCCTTGCCATTAAATGTATTATGTTTTTCTATTTTGTTACTTATTACATTATTTAGTTTATTATTAGTTTTGTATGCTATGTTTAAATTTTTATTTATTTTTCTCAATGTTTTTGCCAATTTTATGGTTTCGTGGCTGGTGTAGTTCATGTATCTGTTTCTCTTTCCAGTTTCGTTTTTTTTAATTATATCGGTTTTTCTCTTTTGTTTTCTTACAAGTTTATCTATAATTTTGCTGTTGTATCCATTGCTTCTAGCCATTCTTTTGATGTACCGTAATTTCGTATTGTAATTAATTTTGTTTAATGGCAATTTTAACATTCTATTAATTAGGCTTTTAAATACGCTGATTTTTTTTGGTACGGATGTCGTGATTTGTTGTTAATTGCAAGCATGTTAGTTGTTGGTTTTCTGTATATATCTATTTCAATTTTTTTTTGTTTTCGTGTTTTTAACTATGGAATATTTTAACTATTGGAATATTTGTATAGAGATTTTTTATATCGAAAGTTGCCATTTTTACAGGCTTTATATTAGCTTGACCTGTATCTATCTATTTATCTATCTATCCATCTATGTAACGGAATCTTTCAACGCGATTTTCGCCCACTTAAAATCATTGGATCGACTTGAAACTTTGTATACTTGTAGAGGACCCGTGACAATATAATAATTTCATATTTATTTTCTAAAATCCTGGCCAGAATCATCAGAAAATCAAAAAAAGTGTTTTGTATCAATGTAACGGAATCTTTCAACGCGATTTTCACCCACTTAAAATCATTGGATCGTGTATACGTGTAGAGGACCCGTGACAATACAATAATTTCATATTTTGTTTCTAAAATCCTGGCCAGAATCAACTGAAAATAAAAAAAAAGAAAACTGGTATAATAGGTTGCGGACTTGTCGAGTTTTTAGTTAATCGTTCTAAGACTCAGTTGGTAGAGCAGTGAACTTTTAGTGGTATATAATTTCAGTAATCCATACGTCGCTGGTTCAAATCCGGCTGGGAGGGTTTTTTTTATAGAAGAGTATTACTTTTAGCTCATACTACAATAGTATCGAATTTAAAGATATTTATATTTTTATCTTATTCTGTAAAATATTAAAACTAAAAAATAAAAAATAAATAATAGTTTTAAAAAACTAAAAGAACACGCTTTATTAGAAAACTAAAAAAATGAAAAATAATTTTAATTTCCAATACGCTTGGGATAAAATAAAGCGGTCAACAAAAAAATCATCTCCAACACATATAGAATAAAATTAGAGTTATCAACAAAAAGAAAATAATTTTACCATCAAAAGCGTGGGGTGCTTTTTATGATTTTTACATTTTCTTCTTAGAGAGCTTACTTTTACCAATATCTGTTTATTATCAAATATATTAATTGATAGAGCACCCCACGCTTTTGATGGTAAAATTATTTTATTTTTGTTGATAACTCTAATTTTATTCTATATGTGTTGGAGATGATTTTTTTGTTGGCCACTTTATTTTATCCCAAGCGTATTGGAAATTAAAATTATTTTTCATTTTTTAGTTTTCTAATAAAGTGTGTTCTTTTAGTTTTTTAAAACTATTATTTATTGAATTATTATTCACCTCGATGTCTATGAGTTTGTTTGCTATTTCATAGGAATTTTTTATTGTGTATTTATTTTCTAAGTTAATATCTTTCTTCAATTTGTGTGCAATTAATTTGGAAAGTTTATAATTGGGAGCGTTGATGCAATTGACTTTTGGAATATTTTCTTTATGTATTTTGGGTAGAGCTTTAATTGCCGGAATTGTTGGATTATTGTTTATATACGTATTATTATATTTGTTAGATTCATTCTTGTTAATTATCATAGGGCATGTTTTTGTTATTTCTTTTAAAGTTCTGTTGAATTTGGCAGTAGGATCTTTATCTATTTTCTGAAATTTATTTTCATCTATAAATTGTTTTGTTTTTAGAATGTAGCCATCTTATTTATCAGTACTGTTGTGTTTCCTTTATCTGCGTTTGTATGCAAGGGTGTATATAAATTAACATGCAAAGACTGCGACAAGTTCTATATAGGTAGAACGAAAAGAAGCATTCTAAAAACAAGAAGATATATTTTAACTTATTTTATTTTATGACTTTCCACCTCAACGGTTTTAACAATGAATTTTATTAGTATTGTTCCTACCTTCTTCTTCTAACCAGATTGCTCTTTTCTCTTTCAGCAGAGTTTTGTAGTTTCTCCTCTGTGTATTATACATTATTAGGTCTTCCTCTGTCTTGGTACCTCTAGCTCTCTGAAGGCATTTTAGAACTTGTTTCCTTTTGTTATAACATGTGGCGTCAAACCAAGGTTGCGATCTCTTTTTTCTTCTTGTAATTTTTAGCTGTGCTTTTTGGATATAGCCTTCTAGTTCTAGTGCCGCAGTTTCGATTTCCCCTCGTTCTATCTTGCTTATGATGTGATCTGTGGATGGTGCAAAAGTCTCTAATGCTTCAATGTTCAAGGTCCTTTTTATTACTTCTTTTTCAAAGTTTATTTCTTGTAGTTTTGTGTTGGTTATTACGATCCTGGCAAACACAGGCAGGTACTTCCTTAAGGGAGACAATTCACAATTGGTGAGTTTTCTGATTTCTATCCCTTTTATTGGTGGACTAGTAAACATCAGGTCTATTGCGCTAGTGTCATTGTGACATATATAGGTTGGGACGCATGTGTTGTTTAAGAGGTTTAGGCCCTCTCCTTTTAGATATTCTATAACTGTACGGTTTTCCGAGTTTTCTTTATCAATGCGAAAGTTGAAGTCGCCTGCTATTAATGTTCCCATATGACTTTCAATGTGATTCATCATGTCAGATAGATTTTCGATGATGTCTTGTGCTGTTTTTTCTGGTTGAAAGTACGTGCCTATAATGTTCAGTTTTCCAGTTTTAATGACTATTATTTTAGGCGAGCTGTAGGATATGACATGTGGAGATAGCCATGGTTTTATCAGACAAGATATACCGTTGCTTGGACGTAATTATTATTATTAATATTATTATTATTATTATTATTATTATTATTATTATTATTATTATTATTATTATTATTATTATTATTATACAAGTAAACAGAGTTACGTTCAGTGTGCTTACGTGATTTTAAATCCGTTACGCCCCAAAAGGGCCAAGTGAAAAAGAAACCGTTCCCGTGTATTCGGTGTTAAATTTTAGCTGGTATAAGTTAAAATTCAAATCAGTGATAGTGTTAGTGGTGTGAAATTACACGCTGGTAAGTCGTGTACTTGCCTATAGTACATAATAAGTGTCTGAACTAAGTCTTGCAATAGTAAGCAACATTCCAAGCATGAGTAATTTGCATGAGGAAAATATGGATATTGACGAGGGCCGCCAGAAAGTAGATGAAATCTGGGGAGATGTTCTGAGAGATTTTGAATGTTTAATAGACAATAAAGGCTTGCATCCTAATTCAAAATACCTCAAAACAGCCACTGAAATTAGAGGTCTTCTAGTACTCATAATGAACTTCCTAGACATCTATCCAGATTTTGCTATTTCGCAACTGGCTGAAGATCTTGCCTATCAATGTAGAAACCAAATTGACGAATTAAACGTTACAACTAGAGATCTAGATTATTATCTAGAAACTGTAGAAAACACAGTGAAAGATATTTATCTAGATATTCAGAATTAATGTATGTCCAAAAGTCGCAAAAGTGTACCTAAGAAAATCAAAGAAATTCCAGAACCCATGGAAAATCAAATCAACTCAAATGTCGACAAGAAATTCCCTGAACTAACTAGTAATTCCAAACTAAAAAACAACAATAAACGTAAAAATAATCCTAAAGACTTAAAAGTGCCAAGGCAAACTTCAGCCAGAGGTGATACCTCACCGCTTGAACTGTGCAATAAATCCTCTATATTGTCAAGCTATGAGGACATTTCTGGGGCCTCCACGCACATTGTACCAAGCGAGGAGAAAAAAGACAGAAAGAAAACAAATATTGGTGGCTATAACAACAAAAAAGAGAATCCATCCACAGGTAAGGGTGTAACACACAAGTATCATCAGCTACAAAAACACACGAGGACAATGGTCTCTCACATAAAGAGAAATCATCCTCATATACCACAACAACAGATAACACACGTAAAGAGCTGGACCTTATAGTAGTGTAAAAAACACCAATAATATTCCAAAGAAAGAAACCAGGCCACCGCCTGTAACACTCATAGGTCACACTGACCTAGTCAAAATGTACAGGTCACTAAAAAGTTAGTGAAAAAAGACCTTAAAGTTGTTAGTACACATGAAGGTCTAAGATATTACACCAGCACACAGGAAAACCACAGTGTAGCAATAAAGTACTTTGACTCGATTGGAAGGCAATACTACATCTTCCAATTGGAAAAAGATATTCTCCTAAGGGTCATGCTCAAACGGCTGCCCTCGAATGTAGATACAGAGGATATAAAAACCGAATTAACTGAATTGGACTTTGAAGTTAAAGGCATCAAGCAAGTGACAAAAAAAAACTAGAGGACGGGTCCACATATTAGTACCCATTGTATATCGTTGAACTTGCCAACAATGAAAGATCCAAAGAGATCTATCACCTGGAAAAACTTTACTGCACTGTGGTCTCATTTGAACCATATAGACCACGCTCTGGCCTGAAGCAATGCTTTAAATGCCAGAGATTCAACCATACCTTTGCAGGGTGCAACCTGACTCCTAGATGCGTTATATGCGCCAAGGAACATAGACACAAACAATGCCCAGTTCGTGAGGAAGCACGAATCGACACTAGCAAACTCAAATGTGCAAATTGCGGAGAATCAGGACACCCTGCATCCTTCAGGAAATACCCTAAATCTGAAGAGGCTCAACAGGCCTACCTCAGAAATAAGGAACCAAAGCAAAATATGACAGTAACTGCACGCACTTTTACTAGTAAGAAAATCAATCCCCAAACCTCCTTCAGTGCTGCAGTAAACTCTAGCAATAATCAAGCCCCAAAAACCAGCATACAAGAACGCATTGCTTCAGTTCAGGCGCCAGCGGTCACTCCTAAATTACAAAGCTTGGTACAAAGCGTCACACCCATACTATTAAAAATCCCATGGAACGAATGACGTTCCTCAGCCAAATGTGGTCGATATGTTTCAGCTATGTATAGACACGCTCAGGGACAATTTCTTAATGTCATGGCATTTAATGCCAATGGTATTGTCTCACAGGTCCATGAATTGGAAATTGTACTCCATACATACGAAATAGATATACTTTTAATCAGCGAGACGCATCTGAAACCAAAGGATAAATTCCGACTCGCTGATTACTACACTTATCACACAGATCGCCTAAACGCCCCCCTTGGCGGCACTGCAATCTGCATCCGAAAATCCATATCCCACAGACACATTTCTGTCCCAGAACTTCACTTAATAGAAGCCACTGGCATTATACTTCCAATCACACAACACATGAATATATTCTTAGCTTCCATCTATAAATCTCCACTTAGGCCCCTCACGCGACATGACATGCGCATACTTGCATCGATCTCGCCCCGGTACCTACTGGCAGGCGATTTCAATGCAAAGCATCGTGCATGGAACTGTAGTACCCAATGCTTCAGGTGTGGTATTACAAAACTTCTGTAATACCCACAACATCGAAATTTCAGCACCAAGGGAACACACCTTCTTTAGAAACACTCAACCAGGCTTATGCTCCGACATTCTAGATATCACACTTTCGAAAAACATTACCATCTCCCCTCACATAGATACACTGCCTGGTGAGCTAAACTCAGACTACGTCCCTGTCATGTTTAAGCCCACTACAAGATTCATACTTCAGCCCCGTTCCGATCTCACACAATGATTACAGACTGGAATCATTATTCAAGAATACTTTCACAGTGTATTAATCCTCGATTAAGAGTAAACTCCACTGAAGAACTTGAGACTTCTATAAATGACTTCCAGGCTTCTATTCAAACAGCCCTCGACATAACTACAACAAGAAACAACACTACACGTCCAAATCAAACACTTCTTGACTACCTAGAGCATAAGCGACGAGCCCTCAAACAGTACAGACTCTATGGACACCCACAAATGAAACAGGAGTACAATTACTATGCTCGACTAGTCAAAGAAAGACTGCGAGATCACAAAATTACACAATGGGAAAATTTCCTATCCAATTTCAATGCTCAAAAAACTCCGCCTTGGGAGATTATAAAAATAATTAAATAAAACTGCGGACCTTCTAAACCGACTGCAATTGAGAACAATGGAACTTGGGCTTATCATCCTTATGATCAAACACAAGTTCTCGCGGAAAATCTCGCAAATTGATTCAGACCACAAGAGTTAAAGTCGCCAGTCCATGAAGCTGAAGTCAATAATAGAGTAGACACCTTCCTAGCTGCACCCTACCCAAATGAAAGACCTGACATCCACCTCATTGACCTACGCACTCACGTCCGGGCCCTTCGCACTTCAAGTGCACCTGGACATGATCTTATAAGCAACCTAGCCTTAAAGCATCTCCCGCGCAAAGTGCTACTTCGACTTCTTACTATCCTTAAATACTGTATCCAATTTAATCACTTCCCTGCAGCTTGGAAGATGGCTAAAGTTATTGTGCTACCGAAACCAGGAAAAAAGCCAATTAATCCAGACAATTTGCGTCCAATAAGCCTTCTACCAGTTCTAGGAAAAATCCTAGAAAAACTTATTTTGGCCAAACTAAAAATTGAAGTCTCAAACAAAGAACTATTGCCCAACCGTCAATTTGGATTTCGAAATTCACACAGCACACCGCTGCAACTGGCGAGGCTTATAGACCAAATTGTCACTAGTTTCAACGCCAAGCGTAGTACAATAGCAATCTTCCTTGACGATGAGAAAGCTTTTGACACAACTTGGATAAACGGATTGATATATAAGGTGATACAATTCCAAATTAATCCAAATTTAGTCAAAATAATCTCCTTTTATCTAAGAAATTGAACCTTCTATGTCACAGTGAGTGAAAATAAATCTGACACGAAGCCCGTACTGGCGGGAGTTCCCCAAGGAGCTGTCCTTTCACCCTTATTGTACTCTCTATATGTCTCTGACCTACCTTCACCTCCATCACTCCAAATAGCTTCCTTTGCTGATGACACTTGTCTATTCATGCAATCCAAACTTAAATCCATTCCTCACAGACTTGCAACATTCCAGCGAGCAATAACTATAATATATGAATGGTTTTGCTCCTGGAACATTAAACTAAATGCTGGGAAAACGCAAGTCGTCCTGTTTTCCAAATCGAACTTTCCATGTCCAATCCAGCTCACTATGGGTGTACAACCTCTGCCAGTAGAAACTTCTGTCAGATATTTAGGCCTAATATTGGATAAAAGGCTTACATTTAGAGCCCATGTTGATCATATAATAACAAGAGCCCATCAAGACATAGCAATATTATATCCGTTTTTCAAGTCGCCGTCACTGTCCCGTAGGATCAAGCTCACATTATATGTGGCTGTGATCCGTAGTATGCTATTGTACGGCTGCGAATCTCTGAGTATCCTTGCGAAATGCCACAAAAAGAAACTGCAGATACTGCAAAACAAGTGTCTAAAAATCATACTTTCGGCCCCGAAGGTATCATATATTAACCCCTTAACTGGGGACCTAGCTAGTGCAGTTCTACAGCTCTGTGGGGAGCCTTTTCTTCCTTTAATTTAAAATATTATAAAAAATACAGGGAGTAAACATTTGTAACATATCCATCAAATATTATACAAAACAACCATTCTCTTTCATATGGTCATATTTTTTAATCGAAATTTCATATTTTTATTTTTTTCAACTTTAGTACAAAAACGGCACAAGTGTCTTCTCGTGTTCAATTTGAAGTAATTTGGAAAACATTATTTATATTACATGTAATGAATATTAAAAAGTATGCAAATCTCTTAAATGCAATAAATGTTAACTCTGGCCTTACATGGTGTCTGTCATCAGTGGCGTTGTTTCAAGTCTTACATCGATATAAACTAAGCATTTAGGATATATGTATAAATAAATAAATACATTTATATTGGCAATTTACTCCGAAGTTTATAATGTAAATATACAATCTCTTTTAACACTGTGTAAATATTACAATTTTACGACACATATGACCAGTGGCGTTACTAAATACTGTCAGTTTTGAGTTATTACAAATAATCGCATTTTTTTTATTTTTAGATCTTTAATATACCGTAAAAATATATATCCGTACAATTAGTAGTTTTTTATTGTAGTAATAGTGATTATTGACGTCATCAGATATTATCAGTGGCGTTATTGAACACTGGTGTGTTGAGAAGTCACTGGTTATTATTGTTGTTAGTATTATGAATGCTACATAACTTCATTTTAGAAAACACTCATATTTTCAGTAAATTGTAAGTAGCTTATAAAAAAATATGATGAAGTGAAAAAAAAAACTAGAGCGAAATAAGACGTTTGAACTAGTTACTTCAAGACTGGAGAATGGAGGGTAAAAGTTAGCAACCCCAATTGAATGTTTGTGCAATATTTTTCTAATGTGATAAAAGACAGACCTCTCATTTAAACGTGTGAATGAGAAGTTACAAGAAACTGTACCAGAGTTATTATTTTTTCATTAACTTAGACCGTTCTTGCATTAAGGTTTAAGGCTAATCTGAGTTGAAAGATATATTATGTTGAGCAAACAGATGATGTCTGTTTTTTTTTTTCTGAACACGTCTAGTGAATAATATTTTATCATGAATGCTATATAGCTGGCCAGTTACCGATACACGTTAGTCCGTTATTGCGCGCATACATGATATGTGATTTTAACTCTCGTAATAAGAAACTGTTAAGAGACCGGTCAAAGGGGGTTGAAAAAAATCACACTAGATGTCATACCCATACAGAACAGATCTTCAAAATTTTGTGTTCCTGCATCGCCAAATAATTTTATAAAAAAAATAATATATATTTCGTTGGATATATCCGTAACTCCCACCGAGTGAAGGCTTTCTTGAGACGGATATTCACGGAACGCCCACCCAACGGGTTAATACTATCATAGCAGAAAGGGTCACCACTATGTTTCAAAACATAAATGATCATGGAAACCCAATAGTACGCAATATAGGACACCTTCAACAATGGCGTACTACACATAGAAACATATTCGACCAAATAAATAATCCATAGTACTTAGCATGTGGGGGCACGCCGTAGCGTATTGGTTAAGGCACTGCGCTACAAGCCGGAAGGTCTAGGGTTCAAGTCCCATTGGGGTCAGGATTTTTAAACTGACCCAAATCTTCTGGCGGCAGTATGGCCCTGGGGTCGACTCAGCCTCTAACGGAAATGAGTACCAGACGCTTGTTCTGGGGGTAAAGACGGTCGTTACGCAGGGCTGACAACCCGGCTGACACAAAGTGCCGATTGTCTAGAAATAGTGGGAGCCTTAACCTCCAACTACCCCAAGGGCCTCCTGAGGCCTGTTGTGGGATGACTTTACTTTACTTAGCATGTAGCAACCAAGGTCAGAATGATCAGCGCAGAGTGGCGTGACTCATTCCGGTCCTGAATCGAGCCGAGCTCTTCAGCGTCACGATTTCCAATGCCCCAATCAAGCGAGATCTATTCGCCTTGGCAACAATATCCATATAAATCTCACATTACTCCAAACAATAAAATAAATCCCCATAAAATCACCGTATAGGCTAGGGTATACCAGCTGAATCCAATACCGAATACACACGCGAATTCGCCGACAAGGGACAAACACTAGTCTCAGGAAATGCACACTGGACAGCACCAATATAGCTGTCACAAGTGATGATGATGAGTTATCGCTGAGTAAACCTGCATTCATTTTAATGTTTTATCGCTGCCTGTATTTACCCACCGATATAATTTCACCATGTAATTATCGATGTAAGTTTAGCATCGTTCGTTTGTTAGGGCTGTTGACATTTAACATGTTATTCTATGTTTATTATTATTAAGAATGAAAATCCTATGATTTTAATTTGTTACTTTCATTTAAACTTTTTTTGAAATGGAGATATTTCATTGCTACGAATTTCTTTTGATGAAAAAGTTTCAAGAGGACTCTCTCTTATGGGATGAACTGAAGGCTGAAACTTGGGTGAATTTAAAAACTTTTCTGGGGGCCTTTCAAGATCGCATATTGAAATCGAAAGTTGAAGGAAATGACAGTGTGGAAAGTGACACTGATGTGTCTAGGTATAAGGTAATGCATTCTAAGTGCTTGAAATTAGTTTTAAATATTTCATTGATGACTTTTACTTGATTTATTACCCATTTTTGTTTCAGAAGATTTCTGCTGATCTATGGTTCTTAGCAGTAACATTAGAAAAATCTCCACATCGTCTGCTGGCATTCTTAAATTCTGAATTAAGACAAGAATCTGAAAATGTTGTACAAATACCCGGACAGACAGTGTTGGCCAGATACTTATCACATTATAATTTTGTGGAAATGCATTTAGATAGTATATTTAAATATGGTGAAACGGCTACACTACCTAAAGAGGTCTGTATTTAATATCATATTGATTGATTCATATAAACAAAAGGTAACTTGGAAAAAAAAATCTAGTATTTGTCGCTCATACATTTTTCTAAGTTCTGCAGAATCACTGTGTGCATGTGTGAGATGCTCGAATGCTTAATTTAGCTTCTGCAAGATGGCAGTAAAATTGGTGTCACCAACTTTTATAATAAATGGACATACACCGACTTCCCTCTTCCTAACCTATCAAAATAAATTATATGCGTATTATTTAATAAACTATAAATTAATCTTGTGTACACTAACTTGTCCCATCGGAACTTAACAAAATTAATTTAATTTTTTTGAAAATGGTTTGGAATAATTGCGAATGTTGGTAACACTGTCTTCTTGCAGAAGTTACATTAAGCATCTGCCCATCTCTTTCATGCGCACTGTAGAACTTCATTCACTATATTTGCATAATTATCTAAATATTTAAAAGTTGTAAAAAATGTTTAAAGAATTGTTGCAAAATGTTTAAAATAGTACGAAACATAATTACAATTGGTTAAAGTGTGTAGTGCCACAGTGGCATAAGAATGTATTGAAAATTGTGAGCAACAAATACTAGACTTGAGCCAGTAACTTTAAATTTTTACATGAGGATCAATTCAGGATACAGTCACAGTTACTTATGCAACTTTTACATAAATAGTTCATCAATTTCTAGTCTATTGTTCATGTTACTTGTTTTCTATATCAATACTATGTTATTTTGTATGGGGATTCTAGTGCAGATGGCTTGATGCTATAATTAAAAAAAATAACTATAGTAAAAGCTCCTTAATTGCGTTTTCATTATTTGCAGGTTAAAAAATTGCGACAGTTCCTTTACTCGTGGATCCGGTCGGTATATTAGAAGGATTGGTATCTTTTATTAATGCATCGGCAACTTTTTTTTTTTTTTTACTGCAGGTACGTGTCAAGGTGGCTTTTATAAAGAGTGATTCAAACCAAATGGACAAATTAATATCAAAGTAAAACAAACCTTATTGTCACCAAGCCTAAAGTTCATTGTTAAAAGCCACTGCCATTGTACTTCACGTGCTGCTATGTCCGTTGATAACTGCCACCCTCGCCACAATTGGTGTTTTATTGTTTTAACTTATTTGTTGCAATAATTTTGATTGAGTAACATGCGTCTCTTCTGCTTTGTTGCCAATATATAATGTCGAGTAAAAGGAAAATTGTGAAAATTCTCATTAATTGATTTTATTTTGATAATTTTTATTTTAATTTGGAACATATCCCCTATATAGCCATACAAATTACCATTACATATTTGCTGAATATTTGCAGAACATATCCTCTGCGAATAAGGAGCTTTTACTGTACTAATATTGTGGAATGTTATTAGGACCTGAGGAATGAATGGGCTCAAGTTTAGTGTGTGATTTTCCATACAATATTCTTATGCCACTGTTGCACTACACTTACCATTTGTAATAACTAGGGTTCGGAATTTGAGGACTTATGAAATGCCTATAAAGGACCTTTAAAAAGACCTAAAAACTGGAAAAAGGATGTAAAAAATATTTCAGTTGCTAACAAGTGGATAAAGATAACTTTGCTACCTTCACCCTCTGCTCAAGGTAATTTTCACAAAGTGGCAACTTCTTAGAAAATTTGAAGTCGAAATACAATAGTTCAGGCAGTCAGTAGGCTGGTGGTTAAAAATAATGTGATATTTTGTGAGGATTCAATAGTTTCTTGCGGAACAAGTGGTTTTAGAATGTGAAAAGTCTTTAGAAAGTAAAACTAGATAGTGTTTTTAAAAGAAGTTGGAATTGAGACTACACTCTGCAGATTCTTGAATTATACAAATGGTAGAAGTGTAGTCAAAAGGAGGTAAAGTTGCAAAAAAAGCCAGTAAGACCTAAAAAAAATGTCCAAAAGACTAATAAATGGAAAAAAAAATGTTGAAAAGGGTATATAAAACTCACCATTTTCTGGCCTAAAATGACCCAAAATTAATGTATATTATGTTGGGTCTCGTCTTCAGACATAAAATAAAGGATTTTTCCTCAACTTCCAATCCCTAGTAATAACATTTCATATTAATTTTAAGTATTTTGCAACGATTCTTTTAACATTTCTTAAGATTTGTAAGTGTTTATATATCTACACAAATTGTGAACAAAATTCTACAGAATCACAGTGTGCATGCTTAATGTAACTTCTGCTAGATGGCAGTGAAATCAGTATTAACATTTGCCATTAATTCCAAATCATATTTCGGCTCAAGTTTTTAACATGGGTCAGAGATTTTAAAATTTCTTACACAGATTCTCTCTTATTTTGCTTTTTTGGATTAATTTTTTTAAGATTAACTACCAAATAAAACCTATTTTAAATGTTTTCTAATTATTTTTCGATTAGATTTTATTAGAATATTGAACTGTACATACTGGTTTGATGTAGCAGCCATATTTTTTTTTCCAGCCATTTTATTTCTTTGTTTGAATGCAGCCAACATGCAGCCAGAATTTTAGAACTTAGTATTTTGGGCATTGCATTGCATGCCATTCTATTTCATACTTACATTGCATTTGGTTATTTTAGGCCTAAAATACTGTATATTAAATTATACAAACATCATTATGTATGTTGGCAACATTGCATGATTAAAAATAGTATCCACTTTCATCTGTTGGTGCATGCATGTGGTGTCTGCTTCGGACTTAGAAAAAAAAATTTCACAGTTCTTGTTGGAAACTTTGTCCCGTATTTCAAAAGATCACAATTATTGTTGGAAACTTTATCCCATATTTCAAAAGATAACTTAATTTTGTTAGGTTCCAATGGGACAAGTTAGTGTACACAAAATAAGCTTATAATTTATTAAATATTATGGATCTATTTAATATTTGTAGGGGGAAAAAAGAAATATATATATAAGGTGAGTCAAAATAACTAACTCATAATAATATGCATGTAATTTATTTTGTTAGCTTAGGAAGAGGGAAGTTGGTGTACTTCCATTTATTATGAACATTTAGGAATTTATTTCAAAAGTTGGTAACACCAATTTTACTGCCATCTAGTGGAAGCTACCTTAAGCATTTGTGCATGCATACTGCAATTCTGTAGAACGTAGAAAAATTCGTAAGAGACATTACTAAATTTTTTTCCAATGAATGTACATCCCTATATTGTTTTTGGGGAAAATGTTTGGATTACCTCTACAAATGAATTTTCCTAAGTTTTACAGAACCATAGTGTGCATGCACAAATGAAAGAAACTTCTGCTAGATGGTGGACATGCGTGTGAAATCAGTATTACCAGCCTTCGTAATAAAATGTAAACTAATCTGATATACACTTGATTTGTACAAGAGTTATATATCTGTGTGTTGCCCACTGATAATTCTGTCATCGATATAGTGTGTTTATATCTGTGCCTTCCCTTCCCAAACTCACCCATCCCCACCTCTTCCTGACATCACATGTGCATCTGTGCGATGGATTTGCGCTGCATGTGATATATTCCTTGACATGGAAACCTAGAGTCATGATCCTTCAGCCTTCTTCGAGGAGTTTACTTCTTTGTTTCGGCAAGGGATTCGTAGTTGTGAGTTCCTCAACTGCAAAGTTCACTACGTTGTTTAGTTTGTATTCTACGATGCTATGAAAAAACGAGACTTTGGTTGGAATGAATGAGAAGATGAACATGTGGAATGATTTATTATGTGTTGTTTATTGTAAATGTCAAATTAAGAAGGCTGAGCTAAAACTCTTTATTGTTTGGTTAAACTTCAGTTAATTATGTTTCTATGTCTGCACATTAAGTTATTTCATTTATACCTTATTTATACTCTTAACAACTTATATTTTAAATATGTATCATTATTTTACATGCTTGCTTGTCATTTATATAACAGAACACCACGTGAACCTCAGTTAAATTTAGTACAGTATGTTAGTTAAATGTCCCGTGCCGTAGCTGAGTGGTTAAGGCAGGAAGCCTTGGCGCAGAGCTACAGAACTTGCGCTCATTTGAGTCACCATGGGGGAAGAAATTTTCTCGTGGTATTTCGGCCAGTATGGGACCGGTGTCCACCCAGCATCATGAGGCATTTGGGTAGCTACAATAAGTAGCGGCTCCAGGTTCTGAAAACCAACTATAATGGCTGGGGGACACGACATGCTGACCACATGTCACCCCTACACTGGCTGATAATCATCTACCTCTGTGATTGACACATGTGGATGTGAGGCCAGCAGTCGGATAGTAGGCTAAGGGCCTTCTAGGCCTGTTGCGCCAGGAGTTTTTATGTTAGTTAAATATTCCCCTATTTTTAACTCATGATTATGTATTATAATATGTTCAGCTTAGATCGTCATAGTGTAGATATTTCTAGAATATGTTGACTGTTAATCTATGTCTAGTAGATTGCCAATTTAGAGAAATGAACAGAGTTCAGCCATGAATACTCTGCTACGAGGGTGGATCAAATATAAACCGGAATTTGTATCTGGAGGCTCTGGCAGCAAACTGCAAAGGTTGCAGTTTGGAGGGGAAGTTGGTGGGGGTGTCTGGAGTAGGGATCTTGATGTGTCGTACTCCGAAGAGCGGCCGCTTGCTTCAGTATGCCATGAGCGAGGAAGAGGTGCACACGTCTGTTGCGCAACACATTATTATTAAGTTTTTGGTGAAAGAAGGCACTAAACCTTCTGAAATTTTGAGAATGTTCCATGCGCAGTTTGGGGAAGCAACCCTTTCGAAGACGCAGGTATATGATTGGTGCAAAAAAATTTTAGCGGGCCGGGATTCAGTGGAAAATGAGCCCCACCAAAGACGGCAATGAACAAGCATCACTGCAGACAACATTCATGTTGTACGGGACCTTATTGAGGAGGATCGGCACGTAACAATTTCTGAAATTGCTTCACATGTTGGAATAAGCTTCAGGAAGCAGCATATCGCAACAAGCGCCGCCGGAAACCGATCCGAAATGTGATTGTGCTGCATGACAATGCAAGGCCACACACTGCTCGGTTGACACAAGAAAAACTGACGAAAATGCATTGGACACCTCTGGAACATCCTCCTTACAGTCTAGATTTGTCATCCTGTGACTACCATTTGTTTAGGCCACTGAAAGAAGACCTGGGAGGAAGGCGGTTTGGTGACAATGCAGCAGTAGAGGAGTTCGTGCACAACTGGCTGACTACACTTCATCCCTCATTCTTCAAGGACGGCATCAAAAAGTTGCCAACTCGATGGCAAAAGTGTGTTGGAAATGCAGGAGACTATGTAGAAAAATGAGGTGGTGGTTTTGTATTTATTTGTTATTTCAATAAAGTTGTAAACAATAATTTCGGTTTATATTTGATTCACCCTCGTAGATATTAATAATGTTAATTCATATGTTCCTTGGTTCTCATTTAGGTATGTGATTGATTATTATATGTTATGTTATTATACATTGGTTATATGCGCTATAATCTTTATATATGTGAGCTTTATTGGGACCAGAGCTTTAGGCTTAAAGGTAGCAGGTTTATAATTTATGTATTCGCAGGAGCTCAGAGTACTCAGTATAGTAATTTTTTTGTCCCTGTGCACACTAACTTGTCCATCGGAACCTAACAAAATGAAATTAATTAACACACATTTCTTAAAACATATTTTCGAATGTTGGTCATTCCGATTTCACAGATATCTCTGCCATCTAGCACAGTATTTCTGTAGAATTTTGAAAAAATCATTTGCGAAAAATGTGACAATTTGCATACATAGATAAATATTTAATAATTATAAAAACAGTTGTATCATTGCAACCAAAGTGTTTAAAATAGTACAACATATTATTAAAGATGGAAAATTATGCAGAGCAACAGTGTTACAAGAATGTAGTAGGGAAAATCATAAGTCGAGGTATTCTAAACTTGAGCTGTTTTTTGTCAGAAAAAGCATGAAAAACAGCAAAAAATGAGTAAAAAATGGAGATAGAAATAACCTAAAAGTGTAATATAAACCAAGTGGATTGTGTGGTATTGTTTGGAAATAATGCACTATACGTGTTAGAACAGACTACAAACTATAAAGCCACAGATTGTAAACTATATCAAATGCTATTGATTACATGACTGACTACACTTTTGTATACTATATCCTACATTGTTAATTTTTTATGTTAAAGTAATTAGTGTTTTTTATATTACAAGCAATCTTCAGCATTACATCATTAATCATAGCTGCAAAATGGGAGTGCAGGTATCCAGGTCAATACAAACTTCCAAACACTTTTACTAATTTGTTTCCATATTTTTGAGAAATGTGTAAAAACATTAAGTTATGACAAGTTACATTTTCTTACATTTTGATACATTTGAGTAGGTTATATTAGGATTTGTTCATATTACAAAATCTATGAAGTTTATAGATTTTGTTTTTCTTCTTTAAATAGTTGAATAGATATTATGCCAACAGGCCATATTATAGTGAATTGGAGAAATAATATCGAATAAAGCAACATGACTGGTCATTAACATGAATATCATTGAACTTTTATAGGAAGAAATCACTCTGAGGTTTAATTTAAGATTAAATTAAAATGCTTCATACCTCTCCTCATATCCAGTCTTCTAAGTAGATCACGATTTCGAACCCTTGGCAGCTTCATCTTTAGTACTTTCTTGATGATTGATGTTATGTCAATCAGAACTACTACTACTTCTTCCCTCTTTTGGTGGACCGATAAACCTCCAGATCCAGTCAGAATTCATGGGAATTTCAAAGTTCATAAGTTTTTCTTTCTTTTTTTTTTAGAATGTGGATTTTTTTCCAAACCGTGAGTTCTTTTTGTTTTTCTATTTGTTTAATTAGACTGCCTTTTGATTCAATTAGATGTTTTTCGGACCAAACATGAGCAGCTTTTGCTGACTTTTCCACTTCACCATTTTTGGCATTTACAAAATGTTCTTTCACCTTTGTTTTCAAATTTCTTTTTGTTTTTCCTATGTAAATTTGTCACAATCCCTGCATTGTTAATTAAATCTACGACAATAATAATTTTTTTTTTAACTATGGCAATGGATCATTTCCCTATATCTCTTCCACTAAATTCCAGTTGTAATATAAACAAACCAGATGTATGGACTGCATTTTCATTGGTCGAATAACTGTTTTACCTTTAAGCACGTAAGAAAATGTTCTCTTTCTAACACTCAAAATTAATAAAATGAAAATAGTAAAAAGTATGTATTATCTAGTCTATATAAGTTACTAGCTAATACCCAGTATATGCTGCTACGCCTAAATAAATTAAATGTGTTTTTATGTTTAGTGGGGGCACGCTGTAGCATAGTGGTTAAGGCACTAAGCTACAAGCCGGAGGGTCGAGGGTTCAACTCCTGTTGGGGTCAGGATTTTTAAACTGACCCAAACCCTCTGGTGGCACTATGGCCCTGGGGTCGACTCAGCCTCTAATGGAAATGAGTACCAGACGCTTGTTCTGGGGTAAAGGCGGCCGTCACGCAGGGCTGACAACCCGGCTGACATAAAGTGCCGATTTTCTAGAAAAAGTGGGAGCCTTCACCTCATATTACCCCAAGGGCCTCCTGAGGCCTGTTGTGGGATCACTTTACTTTTACTCTTTATGTTTAGTTGAATAAGTAAAAAGAAAAATAATTATAAATTTATATCATAATTATGTCGAACAGAAACTCTTCTTCTTCTTCTTAAACTTAATTTGTAGGATTTCATCCTGTTTATTTCCAAAATCACTCCTCGGAGAAAGACATGTTGGATGTGCATTCACTGTCTATCCATCTCTTGGCTGGTCTTCCTCTTGTTCTTCTCCCGTCCATTGGTCTATCTTCTTTAGCTCTTTTTGCTAGCCGGTTTTCTTCCATTCTTTCTATATGACCCTTCCAATATTTTCGTCTATCTATAATAAATTTGGTTATGTCTTGAATATGGCATTTGTCCCTAATTTCTGTGTTGTGTATTTTATCAAATAATGTTTTCCCCTGAATAGTTCTTAAGATTTTCATTTCGCATGTGCTTATTATTTGTTTAGTTTTTGTTGTATCAGCCCTAGTTTCTGCTCCATATACGACAACTGGTCGAACTATCGTTTTGTATATGTGGGTTTTGCTTTCTATTGACATATGTTTGTTGCACCAAATTAAATCTTTCTTATACCCTGATATTTGTGCTGCTTTATCAGCTTGTTTATCTACTTCTTTTATTAAATTTTTAGTGTTTGTTATTAATACACCTAAATAATTAAATTCTGACACTTGTTCTATAAGTTTTCTTTCCACTTCTAATTTGCATCTCACTGGTTCTTTTGATATTGTTAAGCATTTTGTCTTATCCGTGTTAATTTCTATATTGTATTTTCTGGCATTTATATTCAATTGATGTACCAGTAAAGATCTTTGTAAATTATCTTCAGATTCTGAAAGGAGAACGACATCATCTGCGTAACATATTAAGTGAAATCTAGTGTTTCCCATTTTATAACCCAAACGTGGTGGTATGTTTTTAATAATTTTATCTATTATAATATTAAATAAGAATGGACTTAAAGAGTCACCTTGCCTGATGCCCTTTGTGAGGGTTATTTCTTCAGTTTGCTGTTCTTTTACTTTGATTACTGTTTTGCAATGTGTATTAATTGATAAAACAAAAATCAATGAAACAACCAAAATTAAAGTTTTAAGGAAAATCGTAGGAAAATCACTGAGAGAGAAAATTCACAGCTCTATTATTAGAGAAGAATGTGAAATTGAACCTATAAACCTCTGGATAAATGATAGAAGACTAAATTGGAACGATCACATAGATAGACTGGAGAACAGTAGACTAGTGAAGAACATACGTGACTGTACACCTCAGCAGGAAAGGCCTTTAGGAATGCCATGACTACGATGGAAGGACATCACCATACCCCGGACCTGTAGTGAATGAACATGCAACAAGCTGCCAGCTTTCATGCGTAGAGGAAGAATAAGTAGAGAATTATTTTTAGATATCCCATGCTGATTACCTGGCATTGCCTGGGAATCTTCTTATCCCGATCTTATTGGCATAAATGAGCTGAAAAACAAAAATGGTTATTGAGAGTTATCCATAAAAGAATACCTGCTATGGGCAGCTATGCTTGCCCGGGAATCTAGTCATCCCGATCTTCTTGGCACCAATGAGTTGAAAGATAAAAGTGGTTATTATTAGTTATCCGTAAAAGATAGACATATGCTGTCGTGGACTTTTTTTTTGAGATATTCAATTCTGTGTACATTAATTTTGTGTACATGTTATGGTTTAGGCAGTATAAGCCATTTAAACATCCAATATAAGGGAAAATTTTAAAATATATATTTACAATTTTAATAGATTAAATAAACATTGTTTAATTCTTATGCATGCGCAATACAGGAAACAGAATTTCATTGTTTCAAAATGCTGCTTCTCCTATACAATTTTTGAAGCATCAAAAAGGAAAACCTTTGAAAAGCAGAGAGAAAAAATTAGTGAGAAATATCCTACATTAGCACTTTAGGATGTGGTGAAAATAACAGCAAGATTTACAGGTGAGTCAGCATGGGCCATATATTCTGCTGGTAATGAAATTGTAAATAAAAAATGACTATCGACATAATGGAAAAAGTGTAAACTTCTGATTAGGTGGGCTCATATATAATTTTTTGTAATAAATAAGTAAGAAATGCAAGTTACTAATTATTAATATAATCTTATCTTGTATTTAGTCTTATTTCCAGTAAAATATGATGTTGTCTAAGAAAAATGTTTCTATCATTGGCACTTCCATAGATAATTTACTCATATGGAGGTTAAAAGTAGCACCAAGGTTCACCCAATAGACGGAGTCGGTAGAGTAATACCTTATACAAGTTTGTTTACAGTACAACTGGAACTTAGCATGGATGTAGTATAATAATCCATGGATTGTGTGATGAATGATGATAGTTAGAATTATGGTTAGAACAAGATCACCAATTTAAAACAATGTTGGTTTGACCGAGCTGAGTCAGTGTTATTGGTGTCATCTTGAATTCCACCAGGGTAGAGGATCCAAAACTTAAGGCAACTTTTATAGATAGATCATCGGTTGATTAATGTCTTTGACATTGTCCGATTCCTAACAGCCAATTTTGTCGGTCCATCCTAATCTGACTGGCTTATCTCTATTAGGTTTTTTAGCATTGCAATTTTTTTCTGATGGGAGGGAGCTGGCCTACCGCATCAACCCCCAACCTGGAGGACCAGGGATTTTTTTTCAGGTGTCCATCCTTAGATCAGTTGCTTTCACTACAGGTAAGAGCCTGATCTGCCCTTAATAAGGAAGAATTTGACAGAAAAGATAAGATGAAATGATCCACTCGGCCTCGAATACTCTAATACCATCGGGGTCGGAAAACAACAAGTGTTTAGTCCAGAGAGACTGGATAGGAAAGATAAAAAAGAGATATGGTATGGAAGTGGAAGTAATACCATATTGGTCAATATCTCACCATGCTGACCAGTGCAATTGGCGAGTAGCCCATCCCGTCCGTTCACCACATAAGTTATACGGTTACTAACAGCTGCACCACGTGAAGGTGGGATTAGGCACTAGGAAGATGTGCAGGTCGGTTCCTCTAAGTCTTAGAATTTAAAGCAATTAGAGGCTCTCCTTCCTCTTAGCATCTTCCCTTTTACAACCAGGTAACTTTTATAATGTAAAGTAATGGAAGCTAATCTGATCTAATCAAACTTCAGGTAATGTAGCTGTATTAATGATGTAGGGTCGTATGCAAATACATTAGTCTCTACTCAAATTACTTCCAATCACTGGTGAGCTGAGATCGAATTAACGGCCACCTTACGGGTCATGCATGAATGTTGTCGTTTTCGTAATATTGGCAACGAATTACCCAGAATTCTCAGCGATAAAACCACTTCCGTTATTTTCGTCTGCTATAGAGAAATGCATTTATGCTTGCATCCCGCAAATAATACCGTATACAAACATGTCTGCGACGCGCAATATTATGCCGATTCTCCTGTTCTTCCAGTTGATTTCTCTGGTAGACTCTATCAAATTCCTCTTCTCCGCGTATACCGAAAACATGATCGAAGTCTTCAAGGTCCGACATCTTGGATAAGTTTCAAATTACATCAGTTCCCTTCGGGATTTTCACATAAGTTTATATCTTGAGCTACGATCTTAAGGTACCTTGTCAGGTAGCTTACAATTATTACCGCGTGAATAGATTTCTGAGTAAGAAAAATGTGTTTGGATAAAACTTTATCAGCAGAGAACGCCTTTTACTGTCTAATGCGTTCAAACATTCGACCCGTAGTGCGAAATAAGAGACTTCTGAGCAAAATTTGTTGAACTTTTCAGGCTCAGATTTGAATTGCAATGCTAATGATATACATTAAGTAAAATGTGGGGATTCTTGGAATGATGATCACATGCATTATTTTCAAGAAAAAGAAAACAAGAACTCGTATATTACATTATAAAAATGTAAATATTACCTGAGAAGTGTGAATGTTTTTTTTTTAAGGAATCCTGAAAATGTCTTAAAATTGAATTAGATGTTGATGTAAATCTAATTTAAAAATCACCTTATTATTGTTTGAACATGTCTATTACCATTGATGAAACAGAATAGCCATATGACAAAAACACTACAGAAAAAAATGAAGATATTATGCATATTCATAATAGGTCACTCAAGAATTAAAGGTCTACAGAATAGTACTGCGAGTGTGCAAATGCTTTCAAAGTTACTGAGAGATGGAAACAAATTATCGGTAAAACCAGTATGACCAGTTATTAAAAAAATTATAATAGGATGTAACGTTATGATGTTCTTCTTAATGAATAAGTTGAGTTTGTTACATCTTACCTCATAAAGAGTTGAGTTCTTTTGGACATGTTTCAATATGTCTAGATATACAAAAGAAAAAATTAAGAGAAACTTAACCTTTAGGATGAAGGAACACATTAAAAAATGTAAAAAACAGAGAAATAGAAAAATCTTTAGTAGCTGATCATGTTTGGCCAACAATGTGAACACCAAATTATTAAAATAGTGAGAAAATACAAAATAACTCTCAATTTGGGAGGAGATCCTACATCCAGAGGAATAGGGGTAGAATCATGAATTTTGAAATTTCTGGAGAGAGGGATTTGATTTGTAAGTTGTTCGGTCCACCAAAAGATGGAGTGGGAGTCAACATCCAGGGCTGATGACATAAAATTCAACAGTCCAGACAAGCTGAAGATGATATGCAGGCTTACTGAAACATGTCCAAAAGAACTCAACTTTTTATGAAGTAAGATGTAACAGATTTACTTATTTATTCAGTATAACCAATCTTTGCAATAAATTCCCAAATATGTTTTTAAGAAATAGATGTACTCTTAACCAATCTTTGCAATAAATTCCCAAATATGTTTTTAAGAAATAGATGTACTCTTAACTTGTCTATTTTAACCTAATGAAATAAATTACATGTTATTCAATAATAATCAATCTAATGAAATAGTAAAGGAGTAGTGTTCTGATGTATTATATTTAAAAAAAAAACATAAAAAGACTTATGAGCTCAAATATTCTTCAGCTCATACAAAAACTGAAGCCATCATGTACATTGTTTTGGTCCCATTGTCATTAAAACAATTTGAGGAAAATTTGAAAGCATGCTGTTGTATGGTTCTATTAATGTTTTTAATAGAAAAATGCAAAAAAAAAAAAAACTTTTCCATTCATGGAGCTGTACCTTGAACAATTAACTGGTGTTCAAATGAAAATCCTTGATTTCTGTTCCCTACCATGTGAGAGTAGTGAACTGCAATGTGATTTGTTGAGAAAGTACTGAATGAAAACCATATTACAGATAAAGAAATTTGTTTTTGTGGAGACAATACAATTACAAATTTTGGTGGTGTTAACCGAGTAGGAAAAATCAATTTATATCATGAGTTGTAGGGCAGAATTGGAAAATAAATAATTGGTATTGGATGTGAAGCCCAATTGCCTTCAGACTGCAGTAAATAGCCTCCCATTTGAAATAGAAAGTTTTGCTGTTAAAGTTTATAAATATTTTTATATCTACACAGTGAAAGTGGAGGATTTAAAATAATTCTTTACATTTGCTAACATTGAGTATTCAAAAGTATTATTGCATGGGAGCACATTTTTTCATCACTGGTTCAGCAGTTGACCATATCATTAAGATTTATGGTGGTTTACATTCATATTTTATGTATCAAGAAACTGCTTTGTCAAAGTATTTGAAAATTCGCGTTCTTTGCTTTGGTTAATGTTTGCTTCAAGTCACTACAATTCAAGCAGAAAAATGTTCACAATAGAAGTTGATCATAAAATCATATTGTTGAAGAGAAAGCTACAGGTAGACTTTCTCTGGAAGTAAGAAAAAGGTAGCTAGCTGACTTGAAAGAAAATGGTGAGATAGAAGAAAAAAAATTCCTGCAATTTGTATCTTCGTTTTACAAAAATTAAATAGAATACCTTGGAAAGTGGACAAAAAGTTATGGTGGTGGCAAAAAATACTTCTACACTCTCTCCCATCATGGTTCTGAAATACAAAGTTTAGCAACTTTGCCTTTGAGATATCTCTTAGAGAATTGTATTTGGTATGGAGATGGAAATAGTTTTATTTGATCAGTGGCAGAATGTAAAAGTAATAGTTGCAACGAATATTAATGAATGGAACTCTAAAAATGTCTCTACCTTTGATCTCTTGTCTAAAGCAGAACAAACAGGTACTTTAGCATATATAGAAAGACTTTTCTCTATTATGAATAATGTCTGGACATCAGAAACACTGAATTCAATGTTTCCACTCTTAAATCCATTTTGATTATTAGAGAACAAATTTAACATACATTTGTCATGAAATGTATGAGTTACTACTGATAAAAAATTACTGAAAAAAATAAGCAGTTCTGAGAAGTATTTCTGGTATGAAGACAGAACTGATTGACTAGCAATTGTACAACGTAATGCATGATCATTTTTTGTTTTGTTTTATAATGCTTTTATGTGTGTTTATAATTGTCTTTTTTTAAACAAAAATGTGAAGTGCCCTGTTTTAGATTGTGAGAAATATGGTCATACTGATTCTATCTCAATATCTATTTCAATTTTTTGCATTCAATTGTAACCAAAACTATATATATTTTATCAGGTTGGTAATAAAATAATATAATTAAAATAACCTCAAAATATAACTTCCTAAAATTAAATGGTAATAAAATTTTAGAGCAGTAATTTGTGTTTTTTTTTTTTTCATTTTACATTATCAAGCCACATGTGCTGCATTCCCTGATTAGTCATTAATTTTTTATGTAATTATTATAATACCTGGATATTGAATGTCTGGTATGAAAGATAAACATGAAATGCTGGTATTGGTGCAAATAGGAGGAAGGGTGATAGAAATTGGAAAAAGTGATGTCAGAATTCAATAGGTCATTGATGTTTTTATTACTAATTTAAATTTAATAGGTCAACCTATAAAATTGATGTTAAGATCATCAACATTGGCACAACATCCCCATGTGAACCTTTCCCTTCTTCAAAAGTCTAGGTCAATCTTCTCTATTCAAAGCTAATGTTCTCCAGTTCTTAACTCCCAGTATCCTGACATCCATATACAATTCTTCCATCTCAGTCTTGGTCTACCAATTTTTCTTCTTTATTTTGGTTTTATTTAAAAACTCTTTTTACAGTTCTGATATCACTCACTCTCACTAATTTCCCACCTATTCCAACCTTTTAATTTTTATAAATTTAACAATATATGGTTCATTGTATAATATTTCTATAATTTACAGTTATACCTCTTTCTCCACATTCCATTTACATTAACAGGGCCAAAAATTTGTCTAAGGATATTTCTTTCATCTACCTTTGATAGCAGTGGCATGCAGTGCTCAGAGTAATTACTCCAGCTGTGTGACGAAAATATGACTTATAGTTTATAAATACTTTATTCCGAATTATTCAGTTTATAAATAGTATAAATGTGTTTCCATTAATCTTCCATAATAGTACAACATATAAAAATGAACATTTTGAAATTCATACTCATGGTTGCACAACACAATTCAATATTATCTAAGCAACACATGCAATGATACTAAAATTCCGTATTAAATTTTTTTTCTTTTTAGATCCGGTAAGTCTGGAGTTGGCCTACATTGTTCTACGAGATCATTTTTCTTGTTGAAAGGTCTGCCCTAAAATGATCTAGTATGTAAATAATAAATTATACAGTCACATTCATTTTTACTAAATTAACATCACATTTATCAGCAACACTTTAAAACTCGTAAAAACGTATTAACAATACATTAGAACAAACTCGTGTCAATATTAAATTACACTAGTTGAATGCAGGCTTTCACGGCCGGTAATCATAATGTTGAGTGATTCAGGGTTATGTGGCCGTGGTCCATAGTTGGTGTTGATACCAGACGTTTCGCCCTCAACTGCGGAGGGCATCTTCAGTGGCGAGTGCTTCTAGGCGTGTTTCCTGGTCGGAAGATCTACTTAGAGTGAGCGCTGCGGACATTGTATTAGTGGTGGGTGCAGGGTGAGTGGGCGTGGCTCTTGCTGATTGGCTAATGGTCGTCTCCTTGTTGTCCCTAGTGTTAATGCATTTATTTTCTAGTGTATGATACCAGGCCTTAGCCAGTTTGATACCTTCCTCTTTTCTGTTGATATTTCCCTTATGCTTGTATATTTCTATAGCCTCTCGGTATAATCTAGGGAAATAGTAGGAAGTTGTGGCTAAAACTTGTGTATCGTCGAATAGAATCTGGTGTCCATTCATAATGGCATGTTCTGCTACAGCTGATTTATCCATTTCTCCTTGTCTGCAGTTTCTTTTATGTTCTGATAAACGGGTGGCTATACTTCTTTTCGTGGTCCCTATATATGATTTACCACACGAACAAGGAAGTCGATATACGCCGCAAGTGGAGAGAGGTGGCCGAGGATCCTTAGCTGAGCGAAGGCAGTCTTCTATTTTTCTTGTAGGTCTGTAAACTGTTTTTATGTTGTATTTTCGTAGGAGTTTTCCGATACGATCTGTGACTCTTTGTACATATGGTAAGTAGGCTATGCTGGTTGAGGGTGTGTTATCCATTCTGACGTGCTGTCTTCGTGGATGTAAGGTTTGTCTTATTTCCTTTGGATGTGTAGCCACGCCCACTCACCCTGCACCCACCACTAATACAACGTCCGCAGCGCTCACTCTAAGTAGATCTTCCGACCAGGAAACACGCCTAGAAGCACTCGCCACTGAAGATGCCCTCCGCAGTTGAGGGCGAAACGTCTGGTATCAACACCAACTATGGACCATGGCCACATAACCCGGAATCACTCAACATTATTAAATTACACTGTTGCTTTACACAAATAATATACTGTATAGTTCGTAATAATTCAATTGTTGTTATTCAGTTATATAATATAAACAAAGCTTCTTAAAGTAACAAGTTGCTATATTTGACAAAAGAACCACATAATTTTATTTATTTAATTTTTTTTTCGTATTTTGTAAAAATATAACCAACATAAATATATAATTAATATTATAAATTTAAAAAAATGTTATTTAGAAAAAATTCTATTATTGAGGAATTGGCGCTTTCCAAATCAGCCAATCACATTTCTTTGTCAAATGAATGTTTCATGAATCTATAGGTTGAAACTGTCGTTCGATGTATGCTTATTCGAGTTGTGACGTTAACTGGAATCAGCTAGTTAGTATTAAGTAAAAAATCTATGGAACAAGACAAAAGCTTCGTCTAGTGTATTATTGCTGGTCTTTAGTGGGTTATCGCTGTGTTGAAATATATTGCACTTGCACATATTCATTTAGTGGGTTATCGCTGATTCGTCTGCAGTGTAATAGCCGGTGTTAGTGGGGATAACATAGAAGAAACACTCTCTGTTCCTCTATGGAGATAATGGAATACACAGAAGGTTCCATCAACTGAATGCGATAGTCTGCTGGCACGGCAGGAATTTTGATGTTCACATGTAATAGATTTGAATAAAATTTGGCTAATATATTATTTTATTTTAATCCGAAATTATTAATATACTAATTATCCTATCAGTGGTGGGGTAGCTGGGATTAAATGCACGCCACTGTTTAATAGTGTCCAAGTTTCAGATGCATAAAAAAAACAGATCTCATAACATTATACTTTCTAAGACCATGGAAAAATCTATTAGCAGTAAATCTACATTTTTTTTTTCAATTCAGAGAGACATCATTTTTAATAATTTCTGAAGAGAAAAACTTTTGCCTTAACTGGATTTGAACCTCAGATCTCTAGTTCTAGTTCATCATAGTCTTCTTGAATAAGAAGCTGCCCAATAGCATTGCAAACAATGGTTCGCTACTACAGGTGCTTGGGATTAAATAAGACGAAGGAAGATTTCTATCTAAAGCAAGATGCCTGGAAAGCACAGTTGGATAGTGCACTAGTATGTAGAATTAGAGATCTGAGGTTCAAATCCATGTTAAAGCAAATTTTTTTCTCTTCAAAATTAAATTTATGTTCAGTATGAGTGTATAAATTTATGTACATAACATCTCATCATTTTTAGTGTTATTTTCTGATCCAAGATAGAGAAAACTGTTAAGATCTTCTTCAACTTGTTTGTTATCTTCTGTTTTCCAGTTGTTCCGGTGTAGAAATGTAAGAGTTTTATCTCTCAAGTATAATAATCTGGAATGGATTCCACCTGATGTTGGTCGCCTTAGTTGCTTGGAAAGATTATCTCTTACAAATAACCGTCTACAAAATAAGTCAATTCCACATACACTCACTTTTTGTCGCCGTCTAAAAGAATTATATTTAGATAATAATTTGTTGGATGCATTACCTGGTTTCTTGCTAGGTATGCCACAACTGAATACTGTGCATCGACATGGAAATCATAATTATTTTAAAGCAACATTTATGTGGTATCACACAGATGTTAATGATAGGTAAGTCATATTGTATAAAAATAAAAGTAAATTAATTCCAATACAGACCCTAGGAGGTCCTTGGGCTAGTAGGAAGTTAAGTCTCCCATCTCTCCAGACAATTGGCATCAGATTGTTAGCTGGGTTGTCATGGCCTGCAACTTCGATACATGTGTTCCTTTTATAGTATGGACAGTGGTAATTATTCAAAGAAACACACTACTTTTTTACATTTCTATGGCTTCTACATAACTAATTCACTAACATTATCAAAGCTGGTGGTTCATGGCCACACGAGCATACGCTGAGCTAATATTTTACAATAATTCCCTGTATAATTCACTTTCCTCAAATTATGATTGTTGTTATTCTCCCACCTCATTCTTCGCTACATCTTGGGTATTAACCCTCTAGTTTCTCTACAAAAATTTTTCATGCCACTCTTTCATTCACCATCCATGCCATATGCCCATAGCAGCCTATGAGATTTCTTCTTCCAATGGTGCTACAGTCCATAGCGGGCCTGGGCCTTCTTGATGCGAGACCTCCAATCTTCTCTATTTAGTGCTCTCTGTTGCCAGATCCTATAGTTCAGGATTTGATGACAATCTTCCTTCACTGAGTCCATCCATCTTTTCTTAGATTTTCCTATTGGCTGCTTCCCAAACATTTCCTCTGTCATCACTTTCTTAGGTATGCATTCTTTGTCCATTCTTTGAATGTGTCTGGCCCATTGCATTTTTTTAAATTTCACAAGTTGATAAATCACGTTCTTTAAAAAGTCATAGATTTCCTTATTATACCTCAGTCTCCATCTTCCATTCTATTTTATTGGTCCATATATCCTTCTCAAAATGTTTCTTTCAAAAAGTGTTATTTAAATTCTCACAGCTCTTTGTCATAGTACAGGTTTCACTTCCATATACCAATATAGAATGTATGCAGGTTTTATATAGTCTTATTTTAACTTTCCTAAAGAAAATTTTGGATTTTAGGATTGAAAATAGTCCATAATATATCTTATTTGCTCTATATATTCTATTTCATATTTCTTGTAATTCATCATTGTCATTAGTAATCATTTTGCCTAAATATGAAAAACTCTTTACTGCTTCAAAAGTTGTTGTGCCTATTATTAACTGTTGATAGCTGTTCTTATTATATCTGGTTTCCAAAACAATGATGTAGATCATTGTTTTGTTATTTTTTTCATTCACCTTCTGTTCATCTCTCTTTGGTCCACAAAAATGTTCAAAGCATTTTATTCTTAAATATTTGAAATTTGTTGTATGCTGACGGATGATATGTAAATTTTCTGCATTAATTTCCCATTTGTATTTCGTCTGAAGTGTTTTCATTAATCAATTTTTGTTTTTTTTTATTGTTTACTTTTTTGTGAATAATTTTTTCTTCAAAATCATTTTCATTTGCTACTTTTATAATTTTTTTCTCTCTTTTTCAAAATTTTCTTTGCTCAAGGGTATGTTTATCAGTCTATATGTTAAGGTGTTGAAGTCAGTCAATTTGTGTCCAATGAGTAGTATCCTGTTGATTTAACATAATTATCCATATGTGTTTCTTTTCTGTGAATGCCAAATTCTATTTTCCTTTTTTCTTCATTTCCATACAATTTGAGATCAAGAAATAGAAATTTGTTGTTTTCTGTATCTGAAGTGAATTTAATTGTTTTACTCTGTATATTCAAGAGTTTTAAAGCATCTTCTATGTGTTTTTGTTCGACTATTGAAATTATGTCGTCCACATATCTGCACAAAAATTTGAATATCAAAGGATGTCTTTCATTATTTGGCATTTAAAATTACAGATTTGCCAAAAAGGGGATAATTGGTTACCCATTGAAAACACTGACTTTTGTCGGTAGAAACTCCTGTTATAGGTGAAAAAAATTTGATTAATACATAATTCAGTTAATTTTAAATATTCATCTCTACTCTCTTTGTCAATCTTATTTTTGATTTTCATTGTCTTTATCTTAGGAACGTAAGAAAACAATGAAGTGATATCAAAAGAAACCAATCGAAGTGTGGGCTCAATTTCTATGTTCTCTAATTTTTCTACTGTTATATATTAAATCAACATGATTCAATCTATTTAACTTTCACAGGGAAAAAACACTATGAGGTTTAATTTAAGAATTAAATTAATGTTTTTATTACTTCACCTCATATCCTTTTTCTTCTAGACTGCAGTTTTGGAGCTTATCTCCATCATCAGTAGCCTCTGGTCAACCAGTGTTGTGTCGTTTCTTGGCAGTTTTGGAAGAAAACTGCCAAAAAACGACATAATACCGGTCGACCAGAGGCTACTGATGATGGAGATAAGCTCCGACACTGCAATCTAGAGATAAAGGATATGAGGTGTGGTAATAAAAACATTAATTTAATTCTTATGATTCAATCTGATTGGACACAAACTGGCTATCTTCAACAACTTAACATATAGACTGGTGAACATTCCCTAGAGCAAAGACAATTTTGAAAAAGAGAAAAAACCTATAATAAAAGTAGCAAAGGAAAATGGTTTTGAAGAAAAAGAAAGTTTCACAGAAGATAAACAAGTACAAAAAACAAAAATAATGAATGAAAGCATTCTTCAGATGAAAAACAAATTGGAAATTAATACAAAAAATTTACTTATCTGTTGGCATACAACAAATTAAAAAAAAAGACAAATTTAGTATCAAATTAGGACGAAAAAATGATTAAGGGTCTTATGAAAATACATTAGTCTCTACTCAAATTACTTCCAATCACTGGTGAGCTGAGATCGAATTAACGGCCGCCTTACCGGTCATGCATGAATGTTGACGTTTTCGTAATATTGGCAACGAATTACCCAGAATTCTCAGCGATAAAACCACTTCCGTTATTTTCGTCTGCTATAGAGGAATGCATTTATGCTTGCATCCCGCAAATAATACCGTATACAAACACGTCTGCGATGTGCAATATTACACTGATTCTCCTGTTCTTCCAGTTGAATTCTTTGGTAGACTCTATCAAATTCCTCTTCTCCACGTATACCGAAAACATGATTGAAGTCTTCAAGGTCCGACATCTTGGATAAGTTTCAAACTACATTGGTTCCCTTCGGGATTTTCACATAAGTTTATATCTTGAGCTACGATCTTAAGGTACCTTCTCAGGTAGCTTACAATTATTACCACGTGAATAGATTTCTGAGTAAGAAAAATGTTATATTTAAATTAATATCGGGAAGTAAACATTATGAGGTTATATCATTAATAATGAATGGAGAACATATTTTAATCGACTCACCTCATACATTTTCAAACTTCTTTGATACCGACGGTTTCAGACAATATCATGTCCTTCATCAGTCATGGCGTCCATTGATGAAATTCCATGATTGTTGATTTCTTTAGTGACATCACCTCTTGTGCTGCCATCTTTCATTGAGATTATAAACTTTGTAATTAAATTTTTATCCACCGGAATATCGAAATTCATAGATCGATATTTATTCTTCTGAATGAATATCATTTCCCAAATTGTCAATTCCAATGGTTTATCCAACTGTTTTAAAAGTTTCGCTTCTTTTTCAATTTTATGATGTTCTAGTAAACTATGTGCAGCAATTGCTGATTTTTCAATTTCACAATTTTTAATATTTCTAAAATGTTCTTTAGTGCATGTTTCTAAATTCCTTTTTGTTTTTCCTATGTATACTTTTGACAATCCTTACAATTAATTTGATAAATTTCAGATTTCTTACTGTCTGGGATGTTGATTTTTTATTGGTATTTAAAAGTTTTCCAGACTAAATTTATTTATTGGTGCCAAAGTAATGTTGTATTTGTCAAATATTTTTTTGAAATTTCCCATGTACTATTGGATGGTAAGTAATTTTCTTGAAATTCTTCTTTTCGTTACTAACCATTTGTAGGGTAGAGCATTCTTTAAGTTGTTTTATCTGTCTGAATTTCTTTAATTTGTTAGATATTATATCCTTTTTAAAACCATTTAATCTGGCTATATTTAGGATGTTTTCATATTCTTTCTTAAAATTTTCTCCTTTTAATGGGACCTTTATTAATCTATATAAGAGGCTATTAAATATTGCATGTTTATGTGCCAGTGGATTGAAACCCGTTGATTTAATATAATTATCAGTATGTGTACCCTTCCTATATATATCAAATTCAATTTTTTGAGTTTTTTCATTCCTAATTATGTATAAATCCAAAAACGGAATTTTGTTTTCAATTTCTGATTCTATGGTAAATTTAATTAAGAAAAATGTGTTTGGATAAAACTTTATCAGCAGAGGACGCCTTTTACTGTCTAATGCGTTCAAACATTCGACCCTAAAGCCTAAATAAATTAATCAAAACTAACAAAAACGATAAGACTGATGATGGCAAAAAATCAGGAATATATCAGATAAAATGTGCTGGTTGTGATAAGGTATACATAGGAAAAACAAAGAGAAACTTGAACATTAGAACATATGATCACCTCAGAAATATGAAAAATGGAGAGGTAGATAAATCTGCAGTAACTGCTCACTTTGGTAAGAAAAAACATAAAATCGAAGTGAATACAAAATTTTATGTTTTTATTATCCATTTCATATATCTCGATGGATGAATCATATTTGAAGAGAAAAATTTATTGAAACAGAAAATACAAAAGAACTGACCAATTAGGAGTAGATCTACATCCAGAAGTACAAAGATAGGATCATGAATTTTGAAATTAGCAGGGAAAGGATTTGATTTGCAAGTTCTTTGGTCAACTGAATGATGGAGGAGGAGTCGACATCCAGGACCAACTACTGAAAATTCAACAGTTTGAATGAGCTGATGTTAATATGAAGATATTGAAACATGTTCTCAGAACATAATTTATGAGGTAAGATGACAGACTCAAATTAATTATTAGGGAAAATGATGTTAGCAATACTTCTATGAGAATTATATTATTTTTGGTCTGGACATGAGAGTTGAGAGTTGTTTGAAAAAAAAAAGAGTATACATATTAAGTATCATAGCTCGTAGTTTAAAGAAATTTAATATATTAGTTAATAAAATTAGATAACCTGCCAAATTACACTGAATTTAAGTTTGTTGTAATTACATCTTCACAACACAGTTAAAATCAAACTGAGTAATACTGTATTTTCTTTATAATGTGAAAGGAAATATGAAGTCAGCTTGCTATGAGATACCATATCATAAATAATCAATGTTAGTCTATTACTAGTACTACAGACCACCTAATAATATGATTCTTGGACAGTCAGCTTCAAAATGTTCTCTGTCTTCAGTGATGTGCAGAGTGGACTGCTCGAACATCCCTATTTTCAATTTTATGTGATGGGTAAACGACTGAAGATAGAAACTTGCAACAATGTTTATATAAAAGGATAACTCAACAAATGTTGATATTCATATCACCACATCTCTCTTTGAGCTCCAGCAGTCACTGTGACGATGTCAAGACGATGAACACTTTCTTGCCAAGTTCATTACAGCATGTCTTCTGAAATGTCTTTCAATAGTCCCGAAAATCACGAAGGTCTCTGACTGGGGTGACATAAACTTCATCTTTGACGTAGCCCCAGAGAAAGAAATCTTGCAGTTACTTATTTTAGGAATTTTCACTATGAGGTATATTCATTAAGGTAGAATTTTTTATTTAATTAAAATAACCTCAAAATATAACTTCCTTAAATTAAATACAAATTTTTTATCACTCACCTCATATTGTTCTTCTTATTTGACTATAAACTAGTTTTGGAACATAGTTTCTGTTCCATCCTCAGTATTGTCACGACCGGTGTTCTGTCGTCTTGAAGAGCTGTCCTTCGCTCCTTCCATTGGCTGACTGAAAAACCTCGAAACCAGGTCATTCTCACCGGGAATTTCAAAAGAGCAAAAAGAAGAAATTGATGAATTTTGAAATTCCCGGTGAGAATGACCTGGTTTCGAGGTTTTTCAGTCAGTCAATGGAAGGAGCGAAGGACAGCTCTTCAAGACAACAGAACAATGGTCATGACGATACTGAGGATGGAATAGAAACTATGTTCCGAAACTAGTTTATAGTCAAATAAGAAGAACAATATGAGGTGAGTGATAAAAAATTCTACCTTAATAAATCTTGCAGTGTTAAATGAGATCTCGGGGGCCATGCAATCGGTCCTCCCCTACCAATCGAACAGCCAGGGAAAATGTCCAGAGTCATATGAACTTCATTGAACCAGTGTGGAGGAGCACCATCTTGTTGGAAAATGATGTTAAGTTTCAGTTGTTCAGTTTGTAGAAAAAAGAACTGCTCCAGCATGCCAACATGTGTGGTACCATGGACAGTTTTCTCTGCAAAGAAAAACAGTCCAATGATTTTTTTTTGTGACAAACTGCACTAAACATTCAAATTAGGACTATCATGAATATGCTCTTATATAGTGTGAGGATTCTGTGATCCCTAAATTAGCACATTATGCCGGTTTACCTTGCCTGACACATGGAAAGCGGCTTTGTCCAAGAAGAACATTTTGGCATGAAATCAGGATCAGTGCCAGTACAGTCTAGCATTGTATTAGCAAATTCCACTTGTTGGGACTTGTCATTCGGCTGCAGATTATGTATTAACAGCAATTTGTGTGCGTAAGTTTGAGATGTTTGTGAACAATTCGTTGCAATATTGATTTAAGTATTTGAAGTTCCGTGAAGCTCTTCTTAATGACTTCCAGGGCTTCGTTCATATGTGGCTTGAACATTTGCAACCATTTCGTCAGATGTTCTGTGATCACCACCATGCTTTTTTAACACACTTCCAATAGCTAAAATTATTATATTATTTTTATTTCTGGCAAATTTATTTATGAGCGATTTTGAATGTAAAATCACTAAAGCACATCCCACAATGTTTAAATTTTGGAGCAGATATGTAGATGATATAATTTGTATTGTAAAAGAAAAATATGTAGAAGATTCCCTAAAACTGTTAAATTTACAGGGTACAAACATCAAATTTAAAGAGAAAAATTATACGCTCAGACTGGGACTTGAACCCGGGACCCTTGGTTTTCTAGTCCAAGTGCTCTACCATTTGAGCTACCTGAGCAAGTACCGATCTAAATGCAAATCTTTCTCTATATACGTTGAAATTCCCGCCCACCAAATGCTTTGAAGCCTTTGCTTCTATCTTTGCAAATGGCGGCTCCTATATTAAGAAGACATATTTGGGAATTATACATTACATTATAAATGCCAGTACGGCTATTTTCAATGTTTTTATTATTAATTTCATACATCTCAATGATGGATAAATCATATTTAAAGAGAAAAATTATATGCTCAGACCGGGACTTGAACCCGGGTCTGAGCATATAATTTTTCTCTTTAAATATGATTTATCCATCATTGAGATGTATGAAATTAATAATAAAAACATACAAACATCAAATTTACCAAAGAAATAGAAGAAAATAAACAAGTACCTTTTTTGGATCTTAGATTCGTCAGAAATGAAGAAAAAAAAAATTGAATTTGGGATTCATAGGAAAGAAACTCTACGGAAAATTTTATTAAATCAACAGGGTTCAATCCAATTGGACATAAATTAGCAGCCTTTAATAGTTTAACTCATAGATTGGTAAACTTACCCTTAAACGAAGAAGATTTCAAACATGAGAAAAACACATAATCAAAGTAGCAAGAGAAAACGGGTTTGATGAAAAAATGGTACATAAAAGGATAGAAAAGTATAAAAAACAAAAAATGATAAACAGAAGTACTCTTGAAAAAGAAGAACCACCTATGAAAAAATATAGGAAATTCACATATCACCCTTGGGTTCACAATAAATTCCAAAAGATATTTGAAAAGTTTAATATTAAATTAGCACCAAAAAATAACTACAGTATAAATAAACTAATAAAAACCAACAAAAATGAAAAAAACTGATAAAAATAAAAAAAGTCAGGAATATATCAAATTGAATGCATAGGTTGTGAAAAGATATATATAGGAAAAACAAAAAGAAACCTAAAAATTAGAACCAAAGAACACATAAGAAATATTAAAAATGGGGAAATAGAATAATCTGCAGTTGCTGCTCATGTTTGGTCTGAAAAACATAATATAAATTCAGACACTAAATTATTAAAACAGTTAGAAAATACAAAAGAGCTGACTATTTGGGAAAAAATTTATATTCAGAAGAACAAAACAGAGTTATGAATTTTGAAATACCGACAGAGCGTGACCTTGTTTGGAGGTTCTTTGGCCAACCACAGGATGGAGCTGACATCAACATCGAGGTTGTGCAACATAATAAAACATAAATCAAACCAGTCTGGACAAGCTGACGATAAAACAGAATTGTTTTGAAACATGTTCAAGAACAAATCAACATTAACATTGAGGTAAGATGATCAGACTAAAAATAATATAATTAAAATAATCTCAAAATATCACTTCCTAAAATTAAATATTAGCTAAAAATATATTGTACCACTTCTTTATGGTTAAAGACTCACCGAAACTCCCTTTGAACTTCAACAATTGATTTAAACTACGCATATCACACAACAGGTTGTAGTTTTATCTGCGGTGTTGCCTTTTTATATAAACAATAACTCTAAGAATGAAAACCATGTCTTTGCACCATGTAATGGCAGGATTCAAAACTTGTTGAGTTATCCTTTCATATAAACTGTAAGTTTCTATCTTCAATCGTTTACCCATGACATAAATTGAAAATAGGGACTTTTGAGCGATCCATCCTGCTCTTGAAAATTGAATAATAGAAGTTTTAAATAAGTGCAGAGATAAAAAAATAACATTAACAATTATGCTAGATGCTTTGTTACTCTAACTAGGCAATCACAATTCATTTTCAGTGGACAATGACTGTTAAACTGGCTTCATGTAATTCTGTCTTGACATTTATTCTAAATTTGTAAGCCCTATAATTAACAAAAAATGAAAAATGTTATTACTTTCTTTTTATGCAGAGTTCTCCATGTATTTGATGAAGTGCAGAAAAGAAGAAAACCAACAAATGGTTATAATGCAGAAAGTCTACTTTTCTTAGCAGCAACTGCACTTATTTCTTCAAACATAAATTTCTTTGAACCAGGGCTGCTCCCAAATACATTGCAAGAGTATATGGCAGACATTTACCCAAGATTCAGTATATGTGATCACTGTCATGCTGCAGTGGCTTACAGTTCTTCAGGTAAATAATTTGCAATTTTCATCTAAAATGAGATCTCCAGATAGCATAGTTGGTTAATGCACTAGTACATAAAACTAGAAATCTTGGATTCAAATCTGAGTTTGGGCAAAAATTTCTCTCTTCAAAAATTAATTTATCGTTCAGTATGAGTATATAAATTTATATAAAGCATTGCAATATTAGCATTACAATTATAGATTTAGATTTAGATTTAGATTTATTTAGCCTGGTGGAGTTAAGGCCATGTGGCCTTCTCTTCCACTCACCAGGACAAATATATATTACATAAGAATATAACAATCTTAATTAACTCTATTATTAAACACTAAGTAAAAATTTGATCAAAAGATAATATCTAATATACATATTACGATCTATAATACAACCAGTTAATATTAGTTAAAATTAAGACTAAAACTAATAATAAAATGTATACAAGCAAGACATATTAAATTGTCCCTGTCTAGTGTATATAAAAAACAGGAAAATAATGAGATATAGAAAACTAATTTTACGATTATACAATATTTAAAACAAAACAAATAAAAATATTTGTTATTCTTAATATTATTTACATAAATAATTAAATATATTAATATTGCTAAAAGAATACTATCAGTGAGGTGTATAAGTTAGTTTGTTATTAAATAATTCTTTAGTTTGTTTTTGAAGGATGTTATAGTTTGACAGTCTCTGACATAGGGCGGAAGGGAATTCCATGTTTTGGTAAGTGACACCGTAAAAGATAATGAATAATATACAGTGTGATGAGGCGGGATATAAAGGACAATGTGCTGATGGGATTGAGTGTCAAGATTGTGTGTGTCGGATAGTCTGATGAAGCGGCGTGATAAATAATTAGGCGATGATGTGTGAAGTATTTTATAGAGAAGGGATAGGGAATGGACAGTTCTACGATCTCTTAGACGAAACCACGATAATTGTTCCAGGGACGGTGTAACATGGTTAAATTTGCGAATACCACAAATAAAACGTGCGCAAGAATTATGAACACGTTGACGTCTTTGAGTGGAAATAATATTTAAGTCTGTAAAAAGAGTGTCACAATAATCAAAATGGGGCATTGCAAGTGTTTCTACTAACATTTTCCTAAGGGCGAATGGCAAACAATTTCGTACACGATTTAATGAATGTATTATTGAGAAGACTGTTTTGCATGTATGGTTTATTTGTGTATTCCAATTTAAGTTTTTGTCAATAAATACTCCTAGAATTTTTACTGTCTCACTATAAGGGATTTGAACTCCGTTTAGTGACACATGCGAAACTGTGTTTAGGTTAATTGTAGATAATAGTCTCTGATGACCCAAAATGATTGATTGTGACTTTGTAGGATTTAATTGCAGTCTATATTTAACTGTCCAAGTCATTAGTGAGTCAAGATCCTCGTTAATTTTGGCAACAGCATCATTTAGTGAATATTTGTCTGTGTGGATGTAGATTTGCATGTCGTCTGCAAATAAATTATGTTTGCAATGCTTTAAGGAGTTAGATATGTCATTTATGTAGACTGAAAAAAGCAAAGGTCCAAGTACCGAACCCTGTGGAACCCCAGCTTTACGGAAGGACCAAGAAGAACATAATGTATGATTTCCTATAACAGATTGCTGGCGCTCATGAAGGTAGGAATTGAACCATTTCGTGGCACTATCAGAGAGTAAGAGGTTTTTAAGTTTATGCAACAATAAGTCCAAGTCTACCGTGTCGAATGCTTTACTAAAGTCCAGTAATGTAAGAATGGTAAGTTTTCGATTATCAGCAGCTTCGCGTATGTCTTCGCAAATATTTAGTAGAGCAGTATTTGTATTGTGTCCTGTCAATTATAACAGTAGTGTTAAAACCCTGTTAAATTCTAAGGTTTAAATTAAAATCCTTTATACATCACCTCATATCCAGTTTTGTAATTATACCGATTTCAAGACCAAAATGGTTTCATCTTCAGTAATATTTCAACCGATGTTATTTCATTCAGAACTTCTTTTTACTTTTAATGGGAGGCCACAACGCAGAATAGATAATAAATGGGTCATTCCATCTCAAGTGGTCTAAGTGCTCCACGCTCAACATGTTCAATTTCACTGAAACTTGTCTGAATTTCTTAAATTTCATATGGAGGCTTTTTTGATGAATCCATCAAGAAACCGAACAAAATTCAATTTTTACTCTTTGTTAACTACAAGGCAAATGCAAGTAGGGACCTTTTATTTCTATGTCTTGCACAACTTTTTATCCTAAATCCAAAAAAACATAGTCTGACGAAAGGAAGTCCACTTTAGGAGTCACCAGCGTGGATCAAAGTGCCTAACAAAATCTGTTGCAGAAGCATATATCAAATTTTAGTCCTTTTTTTTAGAGCCAAATACCTCAAGAAAAAAAAACAAAGGGAGACTAATACTTGGTAAATTTGTTAATGGTGAATTAAATTTGAAGAGAAAAATTTTCGCCCAGACCGGGACCTGAATCCGGGACCTTTGGTTTACCATACCAATGCTCGTACCAACTGAGCTACCGAGGCAAGTTCCAATCTAGATGCAAATTTTTCTCTTATATATGTTGTAATTCCCGCGCACCAAATGCTTGAAGCTGAGGCTTCATCTTTGCAAATGGTGGCTTCTTGATTAAGAAGACTTCATCGGGAATTTAGACATTACTTTTAAAAGCCAGTAGGGCTTCTATTGATGTTTTTATTATTAATTTAACACATCTCATGGAAGGATAAATTAAATTTGAAGAGAAACATTTTCGCCCAACTATCTTTATTCATAGCCAATTATCTAGGATTTATACTAAGATCATAAACATGGTGCCAAATATGCAATTGTTAAAAAGTGAGCTATGTTAAAGCTCAATTAACGTGACTTACGTCTTCTTAAACGTTGTTTTCTTTAGTACCATTGGAAAGAGCACATCTTCATCTACTAGAATCGCTTATTTCATTTTTGATTCGGTTCAACTAAGGGACGAGAACTAAGGATGTGCACTGAAACTCAGTTGTATTAAAGCTCTATGTTTAAGGTTATAAGCCTGGCTGGAAACCATCCATATCTCAGAATTGCATTGGTCCATGGTGGCTATGCCACTACCAATCCTTTAGAAGTTTGTTCTTAAGAATCAGTACCATCGTCCGATAGCCAGGCAAGTCCAGCCATAGGTGGGTTACTTTCTACTACATAGACAATGTTGCCATAGTTAAAGAAAAACACATAGAAGATATGTTAAAACTTTTAAATATACAGAAGAAAACAATCACATTCACACTAGAAAAATAAATTAACAAACAATTACCGTTTTTAGATCTGAAATTACACAGGAATGAAGAAAATAAGAAAATAGAATTCAGCATTTACAGAAAAGGAACACATACAGATAACTATATTAAATCAACAGGTTTCAACTATATTTCACACAAAATGGCAGTCTTCAACAGCCTAGACAAGAAAAATTACAAGTTAGAGAGGAAACACATAATTAAGGTCGCGAAAGAAAATGGTTTCAGTGGAAAAATTATACATAAAAAAATTGAGGAACGAAAGCACTCTTCAGATAGAAAAACCAAATTATAAGAAATGCAGGAAATTCACATATCACCCTTGGGCACACAACAAATTTCAAAAGATTTTTGAAGAATTTAATATTAATTTAGTACCAAAGAATGATTATAGTTTAAATAAACTAAAAAAAAAACTAATAAAAATGAAAAGATTGATGATGGTAAAAAAACAGGAATATATCAAATAAAATGTGCAGACTGTGATAAGATACACATAGGGAAACAAAAAGAAATTTAACCATTAGAACTAAAGAACACATAAGAAAAGTAAAAAAAAAGGGAAGTAGAAAAATCTGCAGTGGCTGCTCAGGTTTGGTCAGAAAAAGACAAAATAGATGTAAACACAAAATTATTAAAACAGTTAGAAAACGAAAATGAACTCACCATATGGGAAAAAATCTACATACAGAAGAACAAGGAAAGAATTATGAATTTTGAAATTCCTGGAGAAAGGAACCTCATTAGAAAATTCATTGGATCAGAGGCAGAGAGAGCAAGAATCAGAGCCGACAACTTGAGAAAATTCAGTCTAATCGCTGACAATGGGGCTCAGAAACCTTGAAACATATGTTCGACAAAAACAACCATAAGAGGTAAGAATGTACAGACTAAATGTCTTAATTTTAAAAGTTTAATACAAGATTGGCACGAAGGAATGAATACAGCCTAAATAGGATAATTAAAACCAAAAAATGAAAAAAATTGAAGAAGAAAACAAACCATGAATTTATCAGATCAGATGCAGGGATTGTGACAAAATTTACATAGGTAAAACAAAAAGAGATTTGAAAACAAGGGTAAAAGAACATCTTAGAAATGTCAAAAATGATGAAGTGGAAAAGTTGACTGTAACTGCTCATGCTTGATCTGGAAAACATATAATTGATATAAAAACCAGTCTAATTAAACAAATAGAAAAACAAAAAGAACTCATGGTTTGAGGAAAAAATCCACATAAAAAAACAAGAAAGAAAATCTTAAGAACTTCGAAATTCCTGGGGATTCTGATTTGATCCGGAGGTTCATCGGTCCACCAACAGAGATAGGAAGAAGCAGTTCTCCTGATCGACGACAAGAAATCACTGAAGATGAAACTGCCCAGGCTTCAAAACCAGTATAATTAGAAAACTGGCTATGAGGTGAGGTATTAAACATTTTAATTTAAATCTTAAATTAAATCTCATTAGTGATTTTTTCCTATAAAAGTTCAATCAGAGTTGGAGCTGAAAGAAAGTTTTCTGTAGATCAATATGTGACTAGAGAGAAGCATAAAAGAGGTCTACAACAAATTCAATGTGAAAAACATGTGATTCAACAAATGCTACTTGGTCAAGCACATATTTCGAGTTCTCCTTTTTTCACACAGCTCTGTGAAGCTTTGATTTCTGGTTGATATTCCGAAAGTGAATAATCCAAACTTCCGAGAGTTCCTAGAAAAAACATGCTGGAAAAGTTATACATGACTGTTCTATGCTAAGAAAAATGTGTGGGGAAAATGCTACGAAAAACAATACGGGACATTAAAGTAAAAACGAATGGGAAAAATATCTGGGTATGCATGGACGATACTAACAGATTTTCAAGGATGCTAAGTCACTAATGTTGTGGTAGGCACAATGGAAGAAAATGTTTCCGGTGAAGTTTTCTTAATGAATTTTCAACAATTAGTAAAGTTAATTAAATTATTTTGAGTCTGTAAAATCTTTAAGAATTAAATTAATCGTGATTATTTCTTACCTCATACTTCTATATTTCTTTAAATACAGCACTGCAGTATCAGCAACTTCTTGTCACCATCGTCAGCTGTTTTCACGATTGTTAATTTTTACTTTTGTTGATAATTATCCAAATTGCAGTTTGGATAATTATCAACAAAAGTAAAAATTGACAATCGTGAAAACAGCTGACGATGGTGACAAGAAGTTGCTGATACTGCAGTGCTGTATTTAAAGAAATATAGAAGTATGAGGTAAGAAATAATCACAATTAATTTAATTCTTATGAATTGAACCTCATAATGTTAAAAATTCTCAAATTTAATATATAAACTGTAAAATCTTACCTCAGTATTAATGTTGATTTGCAAATCAACATTAATATTGAGGTAAGATTTCAGACCCAAAATAATTTAATTAAAAGAACCTCAAAATATTACTTCCTAAAATAAAACATTAATTAGTAAACTGTTTGATAGTTCTCTGAGTCTATTACACCTCAGTGGAATTCAACATGACAACATATTATTCTTCCTGACTGATGTTGCACCATACATGGTAAAAGCTACAAGCTCTTAACTCCAAAATGGTACATGTAATATGTCTAGAACACACTTTACATAGAGTGGCAGAGGAAGTTAAGAATCAATTTCCTGAAGTCGACCAGCTTATAGAATGTGTGAAGAAGATAATACTGAAAACACTTTCTTGAGTGACACATTTCAAGTTTTTAGCTCAAGTTCCTTTGTTACCTTCTCCAGTTTTAACAAGATGGGGGACTTGCCTAGAAGCATTAAAGTATTACAGCGAGCACATGAGGATGGTGAAAAATATCAGTGACATGTTTGACAGCAGTGATGCGGCATGCGTTAAACATGCACAGGAACTTCTCTCCAACAAAGAATTGATAGGTAAACCCTTGTATATAAAATCAAATTTTGGAATCCTATCAGGTGCTATAACTCGTTTAGAGAAATCAGGATTTCAATTAGTGGAGCAAAGGAATCTAATGAAAACTCTAGTAAGTGATCTAGAAAAAGCAAGTGGAGAAATGGAAAAGGCTGTATTGAAGAAAATTTTAATGGTTTTGAGTAAAAATAAAGAATTTGATGTGCTATCTTCAATAGCTGATGTTCTGTCAGGTAAATGTTTTTCTGTAGGAGAACTACCAGAGTACTTAGAATCCAGTGATATAGTTTATTTTAAATATTGACTTTTAGTATCAGTAGAAGTGGAAAAGAGTTCTTCTATGTAGAAGTCATTGTTAAGAGACAATCGACAATCTAGAGCATTTGTTTGTTGTGCATTACAATGGAGGACTAAAAAATGTGAACACCTTATATTTATTCATAGTTAAATATGGGAAATAACATTATGAGGTTCTTAATTCGTAAATTAATGAGTCATTTTTTTTAACATCTTACCTCATATTTTATGTTTCTTCAAATACAGGAACTAGTTTTTGAGAGAAGGATCTCTCTCATTTTCAACCGACATTATGATTACCGGATTTTCGTTGGAATCTCCATCAATAATGTTGCCATCTGGTGTTGATTTGATGAACTTTGAGATGAGGTCACGTTCATCAGTAATCTCGAAATTCATGGATCTAAATTTGTTCTTCTGAATATATATCTTGTCCCAAATTGTCAATTCTAAAGGTTTTTCCAAATGTTTTAAAAGTAAGCTTCTTTTTCAATTTTATGATTCTCCAATAAACTATGTACTGCAATAGCTGATTTTTCAATTTCACCATTTTTAATATTTCTGAAGTGTTCCTTAGTGCGAGTGTCCAAATTTCTTTTTGTTTTTCCTAAGTATAGGAATTAGTAAAAGAACTAAATAATATATCATTGGATGGTAATGACAGATTGATTTCTTTCGACGTCATTTCTTCATTTCCGAGAATCCCAATTGGAAAGATGTTAACATTTAGAAAAATGGCTAAATTCCTTAAACTAAAAAGAGAAATAATAGAAGAATATTTAATTCTTACAAAATTTTGCATTGATAATAATGTTTTCACCTTCAATGAAACATTTTACAAACAAATCTCAGGTCTGGCTATGGGTAACCCACTTTCACCATTTTTGGCAAATTTATTGATGGGTTATTTAGAGTCTCATATCACGAATGTTTATCCCTGGATATTCAAATGTTGGTATAGATATGTAGATGATATTTTCTCTGTGATAAATTCTAAATATATTGAAGATGCATTGAAATTACTCAACCTTCAAGATGAAACTGTAAAATTTACTATGGAATTGGAAAAGGATAAACAAATCCCATTTTTGGACCTTTACTTAATAAGGAATGAACTACAAGGAAAAATTGAATTCAGTATATACAGGAAGGATACTCATACAGACAATTATATAAAATCTTCAGGTTTCACTCATATTGTGCATAAACATGCAATTTTCAACAGTTTGATATATAGATTATTAAATGTTCCATTAAATGAAGAAGATTTTAAGAAAGAATACAATCACATTTTGAACATAGCCAATTTAAATGGTTTTGGAAAACAAATAATTGTAAATAAATTTAAGAAATTCAGACAACAAAAAAGATTGAAAGAATACACTACCCTGCAATCTGATTCAAAGAAAGGAAAACAATTTAAGAAAATTACGTATCATCCTGAAATACATAACAAATTTCAAAAAAATGTTCAAGAAATTCAATATTACATTGGCACCGATAAATAAATTTAGCCTTGATAATCTAATTAATAACTAATAAGAAATTGAACACCCCAGATAGCAAAAAATCTGGAATTTATCAAATTAATTGTAAGGACTGCAATAAAGTATACATAGGAAAAACAAAAAGAAATTTGGACACTCGCACTAAGGAACACTTCAGAAATATTAAAAATGGTGAAATAGAAAAATCAGCTATTGCAGCACATAGTTTATTGGAGAATCATAAAATTGAAAAAGAAGCCCAACTTTTAAAACATTTGGAAAAACCTTTAGAATTGACAATTTGGGAGAAGATATATATTCAGAAGAACAAATTTAGATCCATGAATTTCGAGATTCCTGATGAACATGACCTCATCTCAAAGTTCATCAAATCAACATCAGATGGCAACGTTATTGATGGAGATTCCAACGAAAATCCGGTAGTCATAATGTCAGTTGAAAATGAGAGAGATCCTTCTCTCGAAAACTAGTTCCCGTGTTTGAAGAAACATAAAATATGAGGTAAGATGTTAAAAAAAAAGACTCATTAATTTACCTTATATTTACCTTCAAATGTGAATTTTATAAATATCATATTGCCTTTTTAAAATTTAGTGCATTTTTTGTAATTGTTAGTGGATTATTGTATTTTTATGAGTGTATTTTAATGTTCAAATAAATCCTTTCCCCAATTATGAGTATATCTAATCCTTTAGATTTAACAAAATCATTGTTTTTTAAGCTTCTGAATATTTATACAATATATCTTGATATAATATAAATGCTTCATGGTCCATCAGATATTTCAGAGCCATTTCTTCTACTTGAGAATACAACTTTCAATATGGTGTTATCAGTATACCAATCCAGTGAGGATGTTTACCTAAATAGTCACGATCAGTAATGAGACTGATTTATGAGGTAGTTTAGGGGCTAGATAAAATGAATTGGTAATATACACCTCACCTTACATTTTGTTTCCTCAACGGGAATATGTTTTGGCAGACATCTCCTCCATTTTCAGCCAGAACCTGAATGCTGTGTTGACTTTTGGAAGTCTTACAAGCCAAGGTGAGAAAAAAAAGTGAGGTGAGATGTATATTACTGATTTGATCTCTTGATAAATTACCTTATAGTGTCACTTTCTGTCAATTTTGATATTCGATGAGAATTTTTTCAATAATTTATTTTTCCTTCTGGATTCTTTCTTTATTTTTTATTAGTTTAACTTTTTTAAATTTTGATTACATTGAAAAAATAAAAAGAATGTTTAACAGCTTGAATCAGAAATATTCATCTCACCTCATATTTTGTTTTCTCATCTGAATATGTTTTGTTCAGAAAATAAAATATGAGGTGAGTTACATATTTCCATTTGAAGCTCCTAATAAATTAACTCACAGTGTTACTTCTGTCAATTTTGTTGATGATGAATGTTTTCAAATTTAGTTGAATGTGAATTAAATAAAAAAATGTTTTTATGCAAATAAAATTATTTTAGAATTATGATTAATTGAAATAAAAAAAAGTAATAAATGAAATTAACAAAATGGACTAATCTTGAGAATTTAAATTAAAACAAAAACTGAAAGAAAAATCTATTCAAACTGATTTTTGAAGCTGAATAAAAGTTCTTACCTTCAGCTAGCTTGTACTAAACTGATCTCATTTAGTTTCAAGGAGCTAGAGAAAGGAAGAGAATGAATTGAAAGTTGGTATAATGAAGGGGGAGAGGTTGAGGAGAAATAGAAAGAGTAATAAGTTAATAACAGAGGAAGAACATTTTTTTTTACATATAATTAAATATGGTTAAGGCAGGATCTAATGTAATTGAATTCTATGCTTTTAGGTTATAGAGTCTTTACCTTCAAAAATCCTTACCTAGGCAATACATGTGTTCCATTCCAACATTGGGCATGTTCTCGTGACTGTGCCGAAGCTATAGAAATACCAGCTCACCAGGAACAGATGAGGGCTGCAGAAAGAATGGATGAAGAATATGACCATTATATTCAGGAAATTCAAAATGAAGACATGTCAGTACCTAGTAGAGGTATTTGCTCTCTTCTTTAAAACTGTAACTATTTTTTTAGTTTTATTATTTAAGTGATATCAGATAAAAATTGCAATGTGGTTTAAAATATTATATTTGTGGCTATTTGCCACAATAAAAAAGATTGATATTAAAAAAATTGCATAGATCATGTATTGATAAATTATACCATGACATTATTATTATTATATTAGAATGAACAACTGAATCATTGACTGTAACTACATTGTGAATGATCTAAAAGAATTATTAATGACAAAGAACTAAAATAATTATTAATGACAAAGAACTATTAAAAATCAATGTGTGTGTTATTCGCTATTGCCATTCTTTTATACTAATTCTGTTTAATGACTGTGATATACTTTTGTAATATTAGTAGAATGAAGGCATTCACAACTGGCTGCACATTGATGAACATTTTCCAGGCAGATAGGTTATGGTCAATCACTGTTGCTCCAGTTAGGAACCTGCTCAGCCACTGAAGATGTCTCCCATAGTAGGAGACAAAATGTTTAGCCGCAACAGCAATTATTTCCATGATCTAACAGCCTGGAAAATGCTAATAACTTTTTAACATTAACCTGAACATGTTAATTTCATCTTAAGATTTCTGGACATAAAATATTTTCATTAAAGTCAGAAGGACTTTATTCCATTATGTTGGATCTGTCCACCGCTGTGGTATTGAGGTAGCATGATGCCTTGTCATGCAGCGGGCCCAGGTTCGGTCCCATGTCGGGGCAGTTTTTCTGGGTGAGGTTTTTATCGGGGTTTTTCCTCACCTGTAAGACAGATGTCAGGAAAACTTTAAGGCCCAAAGGTCCCCGAAATCATATGGCCATCATCATCATCAACTTCCTTATCATTATCATCATCATCATCATCATCATCCTTCACCAGTGTGAAAGCATGGTTATGGATTACAGTGAAGAACCTGCCTTTGGGCAGAATTACTATGGATGGATATTAGATCTAGAGTCACTAACAAGGCATTGCCATTAGAAGAAGAAAGTGAATTAGGATTCCTAGATATAATAATTTTGAAGTTTAGAAGAAATGTATCTTATTTTGTTAAAATTAGATAATTTTGTTTGTGCTATTAACATTTAATTTGGCAATATATTCATTAAGATACACAGGTTTAATTTATATATTTGATAAAACAATAGAAAAACAAATGAGTAGAAATGCTTAAATATATTTAACTTTTATAGGAATTAATCACTATGAGGTTTAATTTATGATAAAATCAGATGTTTCCTACTTCTTCTCTTTATAACTTAAATATGTGTTGAATTACACAATATACACAGTAATAACTTACAGTCATGCATGATTTTATTTTTAACTGCAGTCCGACACATTTAAATAACTGTTTAAAGAAATTAGTGTTTTGCCAATTTAAGGATTAATTGCTTTCTGAAGATTTGATTTAAATAAGTGAAAAATCTTTGTTACATTAATACATAAAACAAATGGAGGTATTTTGTCAACTAATTGTAATTTATATAGATTGTGCATTTTCATTTTTGATATTCTTCTTCAATTCATGATTATAAAATATGGAGAGGTATATTTGTAAAAATATGATGCATTACTTTTGCTTTGTGCTAATACCACCTCACATTTCTTATATATTTTTTTATAAAATTTGGATTTACCTATTTAATAACTATTCCTCTTGTTAAATTGCTGCAATTTCTCTTTTTGTACAAATGAGATAAAATCTGCAAGCTTAATTCTTTTTTATTGTCACATACATTTTTTATATTTTTATTTTTTTGGGAAATTTTTATATCCTCTATTTTTCATGAAATGAACTACAAATCTAACAAACTTTATCGAGAAATAAGAGGATTAATGATTTAAGTCAACATCCAGTCATTGTAAAAGAACAACAAATAACTATATTTAAATTTCATTAATGGGAGTCAGAATTCACACCTCACCTCATATATTGTTTATGTGATGAGGTGAGTTGTGAATGATATTAAATAAACCTCATAGTGTTACTTCCTATTTCAGTTCTTTAACATATGCACATTATTCTTGTATGATTTATTTTTTAATTTCTCCACAGATAAAATATCACATACAATAAGATCTGGAGATCATACTACCCATAATCCTTACTAATAACTTATCTACAAAAATAAACTGTATATATATTAATAATAATATAATAATAATAATAATAATAGCTTTATTTTACCTGGCAGAGTTAAGGCTTTAAGGCCTTGTCTGCCACTCGACCAGATTTTAAAAAATATAAAAAAAAAGTCTTACATCTAAATTACATTAAACATAAACAATTACATGTTATAAATACAATACAATTAATATTTATAATGTATTAAATTAATATTGAGAAGCTAAAGCTATTACTATGATAGAAATAAGTAAATTAATAAACACAATTAAATTATTGTAAATCAATGGTAAAGAGAAAAATTTCTGCCTGAACCGGGAATCGAACCCCGAACCTTTAGCTTTCCGTGCTAATGCTCAGACCACTGAGCTAATCCAGGCTTCATTCCCATCCAAGCAGAAATCCTTCCTTTACCTTACTCTACTGGCCCCACATTCAATTGCAATGAATCATCATTCACAAATACACAAAGGAAGGTTTTCTGCTTGGATGGGAATGAAGCTTGGATTAGCTCAGTGGTCTGAGCATTAGCACGGAAAGCTAAAGGTTCGGGGTTCGATTCCCGGTTCAGGCAGAAATTTTTCTCGTTACCATTGATTTATAATGTATTTTGATTTATTCTAGATTTAACAAATATAATGTATAATACGTACAAGATATATATAAAAAAAACGAGAAAAAATTATGAATGACATAGTATAAATTTAACCCTCTGCATGCCATCAGTAAATATCTTGTGTCAGATATTTAAATCGCACCTGCCGATGTGATCGGCTTTGCAAGTAGTTTAATTGTATTGTCTGGCAGGTAATGGACAGAAGCATCAGAGCCGATCCAATCAGCTCATGGCACCTAAAGGGTTAAATAAATAGAGATAAATTAATTATTAGACAACAGGTAACTGTATAAGCATGTCTTAAAAGTGCCAAGTGTACGGCAACCCCTGATATCTTGAGGAAGGAAATTCCAGGAGCGGGCAGAGGCTACTGTGAAGGAAGAAGAATAAGAGAAAGTGCTATGAAGAGGGATTGTTAGCAGACTGTTATCTTATGATCTAGTGTCAATATTGTGGTAAGAAGATAACTTCTCAAATCTGGACGCTAGGTAAGTAGGAGTGTAGGAATTCAGAAGCTTGAAAAGTAGTGAAAGAGAGTGCAATTTACGTCTGTCAGTAAGACAGAGCCAAGAGAGGTTATTGAAGTGTTCGGAAATATGGTCATAACGGCAGATATTGAAAATGAATAGAACACAAGCATTATGAACACGCTGCAGTCTCTATTATAGTGCAGTATTGTTGAAAAATTGCAAACTTACATTCATATAATTCTTGAAAGAATGGTATGGTGATGTTCTTGTATGTCTGCATTTAATATATGCAAATTTCATTAAAATATGACAAGAATAATTTTCAATATCATTTATGACAGTAGGTGATCAATGTATAACTGCAATTGAAAAATCTGTACACTTGAACTGAGATGTGCGAATTTACTGGCCAAGAACTTGCTTCCAAACCACTGTGCATTCTATGTTTTCTTGGCATAACACAAAAATAATTGCACTGTTTAACTGGTACAAGATGCCTTCAATTCTGTAACCATCTTTCAGATCTGCAGCAACATTGTACTACATTAATTTCTTGGTCAACTGGCAAAACCTGACATGTTCAAAAAAGAATGGAATAGGGTTTTCAGGAGGCATGATCTTCTGTCTGATGTTCTTTCATCTGGCAAAAACTGACATGTCTAGCTATGGTAGTTAATTTATGATGTGTCCAAACGATTACTTTTTTTTTAAGAGAAAAATATATGCTCAAACTGAAGTTCTATTTTTGCCATATGCCAAAAGCTATCATGTTCACTACATGCCATATCACATAATTTTTTACGCTAAATTTGGATGTCTTAAGCTAACATGTCCTTATTTTAGTAACCTTTGTTTACATATTCTTTGTCCAATGAATAACCATTTCTAGAATTTGATCTGAGTCAAGGATTACCGTATTTATGCGTGTATAGGCCACACTTTTTTCTAAAATATAAGTTTCAAAATCAGGGTGTGGCTTATATATGAAATAATTAGAGAACGCACTTCATTATAGAACAATTTTATCTGATTAATTACAAGGCCCACATACCTTACAAATACTCCTACAAATGTATCCGATAAGGGCAGACTGCAATTCGGATCATTATCTGGTCAAGGTGAAAATCTGACAACGGTTATCGCTCATGGGAAGAACAAAAGATAACGATGATTCTGAAAAATTTGAATTGAAAAACTTGAGAAATGATGAACTATGGCAAGAATGGTGGTTGGTATCTAATGTCGAGCACTTGATAATGAAATCATTCGCTCTCTTGCACTCCAATATTTAGCAGAAAGGCTGGTCTCTTCTACGAAAGCTGGACAACGGAGGAGATGGTTTATTTCCATATCTTCATTTAAATTGCAAAAAGGGCATTTAGGTGAATCTGTTATGCCAATTCATTTCTTTTTCCAAGGCTTCATGTTTGTATTGGAGTACAATAAACTAGTTGTAACCGTTTAGTAGTAGGCACCACATGTGGTGGTTACGTCACCCATAGAGAGAAAGTAGGTATAGGAAGGAAGGAGAAATGAACCCCTAGGCCTCGAGTACTCTAATACCATCAGGGTCGAAAGAAACAAGAGGTCAGTCAAGGGAGACTGGATAGAAAAGTTGAAAGAGGGAATTGGTATGGGGAGGAGAAGTAATACCAATTCGGTCAAAAAAGAAAAACTCACCAAGCTGACCAGTGCTTGTTGGTGAGTAGCCCTTCCCTTTCGTTCATCATGCATAAGCATGATTACTAACAGCTGCACCACGAGAAGGTGAGGGATTGGACACTAGGTTACTGTCCAGGTCGGTTCCTTTAAGCCTTCGATGGAAGGAATTAAAGGGTCTCCTCTCTGTTAAAAACAGTAGCCTTTCCGCAGCCCTATGGCAAGAATACCAAATCAAAATTGCTAATAGATTTGAAATACTGGAATCTTTAGATGAGAATGAGGCAATCGAAGAAGAAATTGATATAAATAAAGAATTGGAGGCTATAAGAGATACTATTAAATTTTCAGCATCAGAAAGCATTGGTTATTCAAAAAAAAAAGGAGAAAAACAAGAAGTGGTTTGATGAGGAATGTGCCAACAGTGTAAAGAAAAGAAAGCAAGCAAAAATTAATTGTCTACATGAGCCAAATGAAGTAAATTTAGAAAAATTAGGTAGTATTAGACGGAAAACCACCAGGTTATTAAAGGGTAAAAAGAGGGAATATTTGAGAGAGAAGATTAATGATCTTGAAATCATTGCAAAAAATAGAAACATCAGAGAATTATATCAAGGAATTAGGATAGAGAAGAAAGAGTTTCAGGCTAGAACAAACATAATTCGGAATGAAAATGGTGATATGATTTCAGATTCCAGGAGTATATTAAATAGATGGAAAAGTTACTCTAATCAGCTATTAAATGTGCATACAGAACAGGATATTGAAGAGGGTAATTTACAGACAGCAGAAATGCTAGTCACAGAACCATGTGCATTAGAGGTTGAAATGGCAATAGAAAAATTGAAGATGTATAAAGCATCAGGTTCAGATGGGATCTCAGCAGAACTGATAAAATCAGGGGAAGAAAAATTTATGGACAAGATACGCCAGTTACTCAGTTTGATTTGGGAAAAAGAAGCTCTTTCAAATGAATGGAAAGAATTGATTATCATACCAATCTATAAGAAAGAAGATAAAACTGATTGCATCAACTACAGGAGCATTTCATTACTTTCAACTTTGTACAAAATCTTAACAAATATATTAGTAAGCAGACTTACTCCCTATATTGATGACATTCTAGGAGATCATCAATCCGGATTTGAAGAAACAGGTCTACAACAGATCAGATTTTTAGTATAAGACAGATTTTAGAAAAGAAATGGGAATATAATGGCACTGTACATCAACTAAATGCAGACTTCAAAAAAGCATATGATTCAATTAAGAGGGAGAAGTTATATAGTATTCTTCTGGGGTTCGGAATTCCTAAAAAGTTAGACTTCTATGAATGTGACTAGCCTCATGGGCTAGTGGTCAGCGTTTCTGATTACTGTTCATGAGGTCCCGGGTTCGATTTCCAGTCAAACTATAGGAATTTTTTTGAAAGAGAATCATTCCTGTGGTTGCCTATGGTCTGGAATTTAGGTTAGGTTTAGAACTCTACTGGTGCTTCATTATCATTTATCACCCATCATATCATTGGGGTAACGTAACTCCGCCTTCTAGGCACCCCTACTTCAGAAGTGGTTTACAATTAAGCCAATGCCAAGGAGAGAACACCAGAAATGTGGAAATGACAACCTGGGGCATTGAATTAAAAAAAACAAACAGAAAGAGTAGGGTGCATATAGCCAAACAGTTTTCCGATACTTTTGAAATTCACGATGGGTTAAAGCAAGGAGGTGCACTATCTCCTCTACTATTAAATTTTGTACTAGATGTCAAGTCTTGCTGTCAGATCTTTGCAGAATGAAGAAGGCCTACAACTCAATGGAATTAATAGGTTGTTAGTTTATGTTGATGAAGTAGTATTAGTGAGTGATAGCAAGGAAATACTAAGAGCCAGTACTCACACTCTGTTGAGTAACACTAAGAAATTGGGACTGGAAGTAAACATCAATAAAACTAAATATATGCCACACATAGAAATGATGGAAATGGACAACTAATCACAAATGAGGGAAATTTTGAAGAAGTGGCTAAATTCAAATATCCAAGAACAATAATTACAAATAGGAATGGGATGCATAAAGAAATTAAACATAGGCTCAATTCTGGAAATGCATGCTATTATGCATTACAGGAACTCTTGTCATCACAACTCTTTTCAAAAAACGTTAAACTGAAAATATATAAAACTGTTATTCTCCCAGTTATATTATATGGATGCAAAACATGGACTCTTACTTTAAGGGAGGAAAGAAGATTGAGTTTTGAGAATAAAGTTCTTAGGAAAATTTTTGGGCCAAAAAGGGATGAACAGACAGGTGAATGGAGAAAACTACATAATAGTGAGCTACATGATATGTGTAGAAAGCCAGAATAATAGCTAAGTCTCGTAGACTGCAATGGGCAGGGCATGGGGAATGACAGAGGTGCATGGAAGGTTCTTGTAGGAAAACCAGAAGATAGACCAGGAATGAGGTGGGAGAATAACATCCATGATTTGAGAGTAGTAGATTATACAGGGGATGATTGGAAAACATTAGCTCAGGATGAGGATGTATGGAGATCTTATGTCTACTTGGCCATGAACTTATGGGTTCGATAGAGCCAGTGAGTTAGTTATATGTGTATTGTCAGCACTTATTGTTTATCACTTGATTCATCCATGTCACATTCACTATCACTTCCACTTGAATGCATCCAGCATTTGTATTGTTCATTACTTGACTCATCCATTTCACTTTTACCATCACATCCACTTGAATGCATCCAGCATGTGTATTGTCAGCAGTTACCGGTATTGTTCATTACTTGACTCATCCATTTCACTTTTACCATCACATCCACTTGAATGCATCCAGCATGTGTATTGTCAGCAGTTACCGGTATTGTTCATTACTTGACTCATCCATTTCACTTTTACCATCACATCCACTTGAATGTATCCAGCATGTGTATTGTCAGCAGTTACCGGTATTGTTCATTACTTGACTCATCCATTTCACTTTTACCATCACCATCCACTTGAATGCATCCAGCATGTGTATTGTCAGCAGTTACCGGTATTGTTCATTACTTGACTCATCCATTTCACTTTTACCATCACCATCCACTTGAATGCATCCAGCATGTGTATTGTCAGCAGTTACCGGTATTGTTCATTACTTGACTCATCCATTTCACTTTTACCATCACATCCACTTGAATGCATCCAGCATGTGTATTGTCAGCAGTTACCGGTATTGTTCATTACTTGACTCATCCATTTCACTTTTACCATCACATCCACTTGAATGCATCCAGCATGTGTATTGTCAGCAGTTACCGGTATTGTTCATTACTTGACTCATCCATTTCACTTTTACCATCATATCCACTTGAATGTATCCAGCATGTGTATTGTCAGCAGTTACCGGTATTGTTCATTACTTGACTCATCCATTTCACTTTTACCATCACATCCACTTGAATGCATCCAGCATGTGTATTGTCAGCAGTTACCGGTATTGTTCATTACTTGACTCATCCATTTCACTTTTACCATCACATCCACTTGAATGTATCCAGCATGTGTATTGTCAGCAGTTACCGGTATTGTTCATTACTTGACTCATCCATTTCACTTTTACCATCACCATCCACTTGAATGCATCCAGCATGTGTATTGTCAGCAGTTACCGGTATTGTTCATTACTTGACTCATCCATTTCACTTTTACCATCACATCCACTTGAACGTATCCAGCATGTGTATTGTCAGCAGTTACCAGTATTGTTCATCACTTATCCATATCACTTTTACCATCATATCCGCTTGAGTCCTCACTGCCAGATGAGGCGATCCAGAATGCATTGTCTTCTGCCCCGTCCATTGCATTGGAAATAGATGTCCCTCGACAATCCATTTACAGATATGAGTGAGTTAAAGTTTCTTCAATTGTCCACTTCAATCGTCATTTTCTTGGAAATGCATCTCCATTTGTGGTAGAAACATTGCAAATGTGTCTTAAAGGGGCAGTTAATTGAAAAAACAAGTGATTGTAACATGCCACTCATTCCTCCAGGTATCATAACCATGTCACACTTTTCACGTTTCATTTTGGTTTTTACATTTTCCATTAAATTACCACGGAAACTGTTTATTATCAACATGGATCGCTGACGTAAGAGTGCACCTGGCTGCCAAAACTACACTGACTTCAACCAACCCATGTACAGTCTTCGGTCATCCGCCCTTTCTCTTGCACCCTTACCAAAATTCCTGGAGGATGTTTTTTTTTTTTGGTAAGGTCTTTCATTTAAAAATAACGAAAGATGGGAGTTTTTGTCCATTAGCAGTGATGCCAAGCATTATGGTACACCTTTGCTTTTCTGCTCCTGCCATTCACACTTGCACAATTTTTTCACCAGCCTTATGCCAGTCATGTCTCCTGGCATTGCGAAATAGCATTCCCTATTACTCCTAGGTCATAATCATGCATTTTCCTTAAGTTGAGGACATGTTTTTGGAATGCGAGCAGTTTCTCCTGGTACTTATCGGGAAGTTTCTGCGCTGTTGATGTATGCTGCTGAATTACAAGGTCATGACATGTCATAAATCACCTTGCCCAGCCATAACTTGCCTTAAATTCATTGCAAGGGATTTCCATATTCTTGGCTACCTTAAGGCCTTCAAACTGTATCATTTTGACGGATACAGAAAATCTGTTTGCCCTTGTTTTCCGTATGTAATCCAGGAAAACTCTTTCTAATTGTGATATTTCGCTTTCTTTCCGCAGAAAGATTGTTGATGTTGTGATGTGTTTTCAAGTGCATGTTTTGTTTGGATCCACAGTTGCACATTTTTTCCCTCCACATCAAACTTTCTTCTTGCTGTCCTATTTCCGTGTTCTGCTGCATAGTGAACTACTTGTAGCTTGAATTTGGATGTATAACTTGCTCTGCACCGACCCATGTTTACACACAGTGAACAGGAATGACATGAATGAATACCGTATCTACCAACTGACTGTCCCTTTTACCCTTGTGTTAATGACTGAACCGCAGCCCAAATGTACCGTTACATAGCCAGCAACACAAGCTTTGGAATTTACAACAGTGCCAGATTTAAAAATGGTGAAGGCCTACTTCTGTCTTTTGCATTCTCTCTTAGCGAAAATATAAGACAAATATTTTTTCCCTAGTTTATTATCACAAAACTTGGTTGTGGCCTATACACATGTATATACGGTAAAAGATTGTCCTCGCAATTTGAGAAATGTGTTGTGCCAGGTTCCTTCAACATATAGTGGACCTATACCTATGTTGTTGTTGTTGCCAATGCTTAAGAAGCTTGGACTTCCTCCATTCTCCTATGGACATCCCAGTAATAATAACATGTGAGCTGAGATGGTAGGTCAGCATCAATCTTCTTAATTGCTGGACATTTCAACAAATGTTCTTCATTCATGATAGAAGTATCATCTTTACAAAGGGTATAATGTGGTGAGGGATATATATTGATTCTATGAACATGAGAGCCCAGACGGTCATGGCCCGTTAATAATCTGAAAAGCACCACTGACTTCCTCCTAGGTAGATCAGGAATGAAAGATTTGTCCTCCAGTAGTATTTTCCAGGCTTTATTTGTGCTTTCTTTACAGGCTTGATGGACTTTGTGCTTGATCCAGATTTTCGTATTCTGGAGAGATACACTATTCTTGTTTGTTTGCTTTATATTTGTTCCTTTTTTTTTTGCAAGGAAATCAGCTATCTCATTTTCTGCAATCTGGCAGTGTGCTGGTATCAATTGTATAACTATTTCTATATTAAGTCCTTGAAGAACTTTGACTAGGGTACGGATCTCTCTTATTTTATGATTTTCAGCATGTTGTGATTTAATTGCCTGTAGTCCTGTCTTGGAATCTGTAAGTATTACTACCTTGTTAAATTTGTCAATATGGTTCAAAAGTTGTTTAAGGGCCATGTTTATTGCCTCTAGCTCTCCATCGTAGTGTGTTGATAGTGGTTCAAGTGAAGTATAGAAGCTAAAAATATTACTATATATTCCTGCTACGGTGTTGGCATTTTTGTCTAGGAGAGATCCATCCATGTATATATGGTTTCAAGTGCCAACTGTTTCAGTATTTTGGGGATTAATGTTGCGTTTGTTTGATACCTGTTCCAATAGATTATCTTCACACCTGATTTCTATTATTGATAGTGGGTGTGTTGGATGTAGGAGTTTCTCTGTTTTGTCTGAAGTTTGTATGTTGTATTTCATCTGGAAATTTTTGACTTCCTGGATGAAACCAGACTGTGTTTTTAGCTTATGGTGTTTGGTTTTATATGTTCTCCAATAGTCATTATTAGGGAGTCTGCGTAGTTTCTTATAAAGTGTGAGACTCTGTTTCTCAATTTGTGCTTGAAGGGGAATATTGTTTGTTGCTATTTGCATAGGTGCAATAGGGTTAGATCTTACTCCACCTGTAATTAACCTCAAAGCTTGATTTTGCACGCTTTCCAGTTCCACTAATCTTGCTGGAGTTGCTGTTATAAGTGCTTCACTACCATATAGCACAATTGGTTTTGTACATTGTGTTCAAGGTATTCACTGATGATCCCCATTTACTTTTTGCCAATCTTTTTAATACAATTAATCTCTGTTGAGCTTTCTCAATGGTGTGTTTAATATGCTCTTGCCAAGTAGGTTTGGAGTCTAGTGTTACCCCCAAGTAAGTATAAGCTTCAGTTTCTTCCATTTCTGTACCATTGATTTGTAGTTTCACTTCTGGTTTTGTATGGCATAGTGTAAACACCTGATACTTTGTTTTGGACATATTGATCATCTCATTTTATGAACACCACTCTGAGAGCCTGATTCATTTGGAGTAACAGCATCTTATATATCTTTTGTGGTGCTGATGTCCATAGTATAAGGTCATCAGCAAACATTGCACATTTAATGTCGTCAACTTTGTTTAACTCATATGGTAGATCATTTATCATGATGTTAAAAAGAGACTGGAGATTGATTCTTGTGGTGTTCCTTTGTGTGATTGCCGGTATTTGGATAAATTGTGATTGAATTTTGTTGCACAGAATCGTTGGACTAAGGAGTTGTAATACCATTTCAGAATATTATTATATATGCGTCCACTGCTATGGTCTCAAGATAGCATGCTGTCTTGTCATGCAGCAGACCCGGGTTCGATCCCTGGTCGGGGCAGTTTTTCTGGGTGAGGTTTTTATCGGGGTTTTTTCTCACCTGTAAGACAAATGTCAGGAAAACTTTAAAGGCCCAAATGGTCCCCGAAATCATATGGCCATCATCATCATCCTTATCATTATCATCATCATCCTTCACCCGGTGTGGAAAGCAATGGGAAGCTACCACACCTACAATTCCCTAGTAAAGCTGCAAGCATAGCATGAAAATGCTATGATTGCAGTGAAGGGCCTGCCTTCGGGCAGAATTACTATGGATGGGTGGATTATATATGTCTAAGTCTGCCATTTTCTTCAGCAGTTTCAGTCTAGGTACATTATCATAAGCTCCTTTAAAATCAACATAGACTGCTAGTACTATTTGCATTTTCTCCAAACAATCCTTGATCTCCTGACTTACTCATACCACATGCTGGCTGGTTGATAGGTATTTCTTAAAGCCTGCTTGTTCTTGTGTAATTATATGTTGGGTTTCAAGGAACGATGTAAGCCAGTTGCAGACCATTCTCTCCATTACTTTGGCCAAAGTACTAGTTAGGGAGATAGGACGATAGTTTCCTAGATCATTAGGTGCTTTATTTGCTTTAAGAATAGGGACAATAATTTCCTTTTTCCAAAGTGCTGGTACTGATGTATTCCATATATGGTTGAACATTTGTAAACAAGTCCTAAGTGTAACTGGACCAAAGTGTTTTATTTGGCCCTGGGCTCTTTTTAACTTTCAGCTGTGAAATTGCATATTTAAGCTATTTCAAGTTGAATTTATCTTCAAATATATCATTAGCATGAGTTTTAAATTTATCTTTAATATTTTGCATGAGGTGTTTACAGTCTTGTCTATTTGATTTTACTATATTGTTCCAGATTTTATTAAAGGTATTAGCTATCTGATCATTGTCTGTAATCATTTTTCCTTTGTAGGCAATTGGCTCCTTCTTTTGTTAAATTTTCTTATTATTCAATGTATTAATAAATTTGTGAACTCTCATACCATCATTTCTATAGTCCATGTTTTCTAAAAACTTTCCAAATGCCTGTTTTTTTTGCTATACTTACATTTTTTTCAAAAATTTGCTGCAATCTTTCTCCACTCTTGGATATCTCCAATATTTCTTGTGCTCTCGGCTTTTAATCTTGCTTTTTCACGCTGATTTTTAAGAATGCTGAGCTCTTTAGTCCAAAATGGTTTATATCTGCTTACTTTCCCTCTAGGGATATGGTGTTGTGCTGCTAATAATACTTCTTGGTTGAAATATTTCACAATGTTTCAGACAAATCGCCTGTGTTAATTATAAAATCTGCTAATTTTGTATCTAATTCCTCTGTACATACCCATTTAGCTTTTTTGTAATTCCACAATGTTTGTCTCTTTTGTGTACAAATTGTTGTTATTATTGGTCTATGTCCACTTTCAGGGTCATCTATTATTACTCGGTTTGAATCTTCTAAAATGTCTGTTGACAGTAGTGTAAGATCTGGGTTGGTTAAAGATCCATTATAGTGGAGAATTGTATTTCAAGTCAATATTATGGGAATGTATGAAATCTAGTATTGTTCTACCTGCTGGATTTGTATCTTAGTAGCATGTGCATTGAAATCACCGAGGATCACGGTTTTGGCCCCGACCATTACATAGTCTAAATTTAAGTTGTTGCCTGGTGCATTATATATACTGTATACTATAAAATGTTGTCCATTTTTCCATATATCCTGCAAATTAACAAGATTTATTTAAATGTTCTTATTATTAATTTCATACATCTCAATGATGGATAAATCACATTTGAAGAGAAAAATTATACGCTCAGACCGGGACTTGAACCCGGGACCCTTGGTTTTCTAGTCCAAGTGCTCTACCATTTGAGCTACCTGAGCAAGTACCGATCTAAATGCAAATCTTTCTCTATATACGTTGTAATTCCCGCCCACCGAATGCTTTGAAGCCTTTGCTTCTATCTTTGCAAATGGCGGCTCCTATATTAAGAAGACATATTTGGGAATTATACATTACATTATAAATGCCAGTACAGCTTTTTTCGATGTTCTTATTATTAATTTCATACATCTCAATGATGGATAAATCATATTTGAAGAGAAAAAATATACGCTCAGACCGGGACTTGAACCCGGGACCCTTGGTTTTCTAGTCCAAGTGCTCTACCATTTGAGCTACCTGAGCAAGTACCGATCTAAACGCAAAAGAACATCGAAAAAAGCTGTACTGGCATTTATAATGTAATGTATAATTCCCAAATATGTCTTCTTAATATAGGAGCCGCCATTTGCAAAGATAGAAGCAAAGGCTTCAAAGCATTTGGTGGGCGGGAATTACAACGTATACAGAGAAAGATTTGCGTTTAGATCGGTACTTGCTCAGGTAGCTCAAATGGTAGAGCACTTGGACTAGAAAACCAAGGGTCCCGGGTTCAAGTCCCGGTCTGAGCGTATAATTTTTCTCTTCAAATAAGATTTATTTAACCTATTACCTCTTTTTGATCCAGCCTACCATGGATTTTACCAATCTTCAGTGATTACTGCAAGAGTGTGCTTTCCATTGGTCCTGTTAATACCTACGACAATTATGAGTGTGGTTCCGTTGAGTTTCGCCCCGAAATCTGCTGTCATTATGTTGAAAAACACTGGCTTTACTGGGTCGCCTTGCATGACTCCATTTGTCTGTATTATGTCCTCTGAAGTCGACACTTCGTCTGTTGTCCCATGACATGTTGTAATATTCCTGTTAGGATATAGTTTCCAGTCATGTCCTTCAGTTTCTGTATTAGTTTTTCTCTGTTTATGTAGTCGAAGGCTTTCTCATAATCTTTGAATATTGTGTAGTACAGGGTTGTTTCCGATCTCTGAGAACGATTTCCCAAGTAGATTGTGATGTTGGAGTGTGAGACATCAGGACAGGAGTGTGTGAGGTGATCAAACCAGTCAGTGTGCTGCTTCTGGTCCACTTGCATGCATGTTGCTCTCATAATGCCTAAGCAGATAAATCTGTTTTGAGAAGGGTATATTACTGCCCTTTCCGATACTAATTATAGTTATTCTGCGATTATTGAGGCTTGCAAAAAACATAATTTTGTGGTGTCAAATTGTGGAATTAGCTCAATGCTTAATAAAAAGGGAAAGGGTTGCTTGGGATTAATTCCAAAAGGAAAATAATTGGCAAATCCATGACCTGCTACTTCCTGCATCCCAGATATAATCAGAAAGGTCAAGGCCCTTATCTCTGGTGGTAACCCTGCCACACAAAGGGTGATTGCAAACAGATTGGGAATATCCCTTAAAACTGTAAACACCATAATAAACAAAGATTTAAACATGGGGAAGCGCCACAAAAGCAGGGTTCATAAATTGTTGCCACGTCACATTGCCGAATGCTGCACCAACAGCAGGGAACTCTATGAAAAGCACCTGGCAGGAGAAAAATGGAAATTTTTGGTGACACTTGATGAAGAATATATTTATCTAGGAGACTGCAACAAACCCTGGGCAATTTACTATAGAGAAAGGGATGAAAAAAAAAATTTCAGAAGTGGTATGCCGAATGCAGAGAAAGTTTCTCCAAGGGATTTAAGGTCATTACAATATATTGCTACATTGGTAAATTGACCGTTCGTAGAGTAGCTAAAAAGGCCAAAATCAACTCCCAATACTACCAGGAAGAAGTACTCACCCCAATTTACCGGACCGAAATCCCAGGTCTCTATGGTACAGACAAAAACCAAGTCTGGGTGCACCAAGACAAGACCTCCAGTCACACTTCGGGTTCAACCCTGGCGTTCCTGGAGAGAATGGAGCAGGAAACTGGAATACATGCTATTCCATTCAGCAACATCCCACTGACGTCTCCTGTGCCTTTGGACTCTTCAAAAGGGCACTGGGAAACAGGTGTCCTCAAACAATAGATGGTCTCTGGAAAACGTGTAAAGAGGAGTGGGCTAGGCATGGCTGTGCTGCGTAAGAGTCTTCTGCAGTGGAAACTCAGATGCCGAACCATAGCTCGGGTGAAGGACCATCAAATAGAGCATGATCGATGGTGGAGACACGGCTTTTCTTAAGGTAAAACTTAAAAATCACTTGTTATCAGAGATCAGAAACAACCCTCCGTATTTCCCTTTATGCTTGCTAAGAGCTTCCTCGATTTCTAGAAGTAGAGCTGTTGCTGCTTGCATAGTTGATTTTCCCTTTTGGAATCCAAATTGATATTCTAGTATGAATTGGCACATGAGGTCTGTCAGTTTATTTGTGATTATTCTCATGAACAGTTTGTAGGATGTGTTTTCTAATGCCACTCCTCTGTATGAGTTTTTATCAGCAGTACTGCCTTTCCCTTTATATAGTATTTTCAGGGTTGGCCTTTTCCATTTCTCGGGTATGTTACATGACCTCAGACAAGTGTTGGAAGAGTTCAACCCATATTGTTAACATAATGTCTATTGTAGCTTTTAAGTGTTTGTTTGCTACCGTATTTGGTCTGGGCCAGTTACTTTTTTGTTTTTTCTTCTCTGATGCAAATAGTTACTTTTTCCTCCATTATTGCCATTTTCCTGTCTGGTGTGCCTAGTTTCTCTTGCTTATCCATGTATTAGACTGCCTTTTGGGTACCTGTGGTTCAATATCTGTGAAAAATGATTTTTCCACTTATCTATTGGGATTTCTTTCATTGTGTGCTTTGCCTTCCTCTTACCTTCTACTACAATTTTGTAGTCCCCAATTCATAAACATCAGTGCTATTTACTTTTCTTTGTCCGGGCCCATCAGAAGCAAAGATTGATTCATCTTTCCTATGTTGGTTGTTTAACATTTATTAACTATTACCATGAAATTATTAAATACACTGTAGTAATTTATATAGTATCTAACTCTGAATAGTATCTACAATTATGAAAGATAGAAGGAAAAGGGGAACTAATATGACTTGAGAAAGCTTTAGAATAGGAATTAATATGAACCAGCAATATCATGACTAATTAAACATTCTTTTTACTAAAATTGAGTTTAATGTTTAAATTATACTTACTTACTTACTCACTGACTGGCACTATCGAACCCGTAGGTTCATGGCCACGCGGACATAAGCTCTCCATACATCCCTATCCTGAGCTAATGCTTTCCAATCATTTCCTGTATAATCTACTTCCCTCAAATCATAGTTAATGTTGTTCTCCCACCTCATTCTTGGTCTACCAACTGGGCGTTTTCCTTCTGGCTTTCCTACAAGAAGTTTCCATGCACGTCTTTCATTCCCCATACGCGCAACATGTCCTGCCCATCGCAGTCTACGGGACTTAAATGTTCTTATTATATCTGGCTTCCTATAAAGACCATGTAGTTCATTGTTATGTAGTCTTCTCCATTCACCTGTCTGTTCATCTCTCTTTGGTCCAAAAATTTTCCTAAGAACTTTATTCTCAAATACTCGTAATCTCCTTTCCTCCCTTAAAGTAAGAGTCCATGTTTCGCACCCATATAATATAACTGGTAGAATAATAGTTTTATATATTTTCAGCTTAACGTTTTTTGAAAGGAGTTGGGACATCAAAAGTCTCTGCAATGCATAATAGCATGCATTTCCAGAATTGAGCCTATGTTTAATTTCTTTGTGCATCTCATTCCTATTTGTGATTATTGTTCCTAGGTATTTGAATTCAGCCAATTCCTCAAAATTTCCCTCATTTGTCATTAGCTGTCCATTTCCATTATATAATGTATTTCTACGTGTGACCATATATTTAGTTTTACTGATATTTGCTTCCAGTCCTAATTTCTTAGTGTTACTCAATAGTGTGTGCGTGTTGGCCTTTAGTATCTCCTCGCTATCGGCCAGTAGTACTACATCATCAGCATAAACTAACAGGTTATTAATACCATTCAGTTGTAAGCCTTCCTTATTCTCTAAAGATTTAATGGCATGCTCTAGTACAAAATTAAATAGTAGAGGAGATAGTGCATCTCCTTGCTTCAACCCATTCTGGATTTCAAAAGTGTCTGAAAACTGTTTGCCTACACGCACCCTACTCGTTGAGCCATTTAGACACATTCGTATAAGTCTAACTAACTTTTTGGGAATTCCGAACTCCAGCAGGATACTATATAACTTCTCCCTCTTAATTGAATCATATGCTTTTTTGAAGTCTACATATAGTTGATGTACAGTACCATTATATTCCCATTTCTTTTCTAAAATCTGTCTTATACTAAAAATCTGATCTGTTGTAGACCTGTTTCTTCTAAATGCACATTGATGATCTCCTAGAATGTCATCAATATAGGGAGCAAGTCTGCTTACTAATATATTTGTTAGAATTTTGTACGAAGTTGAAAGTAATGAGTTACCCCTATAGTTGTTGCAATCAGTTTTTATCTCCTTTCTTATAAATTGGTACGATAATTGATTCTTTCCATTCATCTGGAAGAGCTTCTTTTTCCCAAATCATACTAAGCAACCAGCTTATCTTGTCCATCAATTTTTCTCCCCCTGATTTATCAGTTCTGCTGGGATCTCATCTGAACCTGATGCTTTATACATCTTCAATTTTTCAATTGCCATTTCAACCTCTAATGCACTTGGCTCTGCAACTAGCATTTCTGCTGTCTGTAACTTATCCTCCTCAATGTCCTGTTCTGTATGTACATTTAATAGCTGATTAAAATAACTTTTCCATCTATTTAATATACTCTTGGAATCTGCAATCATATCCCCATTTTCATTCCAAATTATGTTTGTTCTAGCCTGAAACCCTTTCTTCTCTATACTAATTCCCTGATATAATTCTCTAATGTTCCTATTTTTTGCATTCATTTCAAGATCATTAATCTTCTCTCTCAAATATTCCCTCTTTTTACTCTTTAGTAACTTGGTGGTTTCCCGTCTAACACTACCCAATTGCTCTAAATTTACCTCATTTGGCTCGTGTAACCATTTCATTTTTGCTAGCTTTCTTTTCTTTACAATGTCGGCACATTCCTCATCAAACCATTTCTTGTTTTGCCTCTTTTTTAAACAACCAATGCTTTCTGATGCTGACAATTTAATAGTATCTCTTATAGCCTCCCATTCTTTATTTATATCAGTTTCTTCTTCGTTTGCCACATTGTCATCTGAAGATTCCAGTACTTCAAATCTATTAGCAATTTTGATTTGGTATTCTTGCCGCATTTCATAATTTTTCAAGTTTTTTAATTCATATTTTACTGAATCATCTTTAGCGTTTGTTCCTCTCATAAGCGATAGCCGTTGTCTGATTTTCACTCTGACCAGATGATGATCTGAATTGCAGTCTGTCCCTCTAACTGATCTAACATCAATGATGCTATTGTGCCAGCGTTTATCCACTAATACATGATCTATCTGGTTCCGAGTTTCTCCATCTGGGGACGTCCAGGTGTATTTATGAATATCCTTATGCTGAAATGTTGTGCTCTTAACAATGAGATTCTTTGATGTGGCAAATGTGACTAATCTAACCCCGTTGTCGTTACTATCTTCATGAAGACTGAATTTGCCTATTGTTGGTTTGAATATATCTTCCTGCCCCACTTTTGCATTAAAATCTCCTAAGACAATTTTCATATGATATCGTGAAAGGCTATCAAATAAGCATTCTAATTCTTCATATAACTCATCCTTGATCTTGTCATCTTTATCTTCTGTGGGGGCATGTACATTTACAATTATAAAATCATGTCGTTTACCCTTTAGAATTATGTATGATATCCTATCACTAACAAACTTAATATCTCGGATAGCGGATAGGATCCTCCTTCTGACTAAAAAACCCGTTCCAAATGCAGGTCTTTCTGCACCCCCATAGTATAATGCAAAGCTTCCTGATTCCTGACTACCTTCTCCTGGCCACCTAACTTCCTGTAAAGCGACTATATCCAAGGGCGATTTATCCAATTCCCGCGTTAATATCTCTAGTGCCCCGCTATTGTATAAAGTCCTAACATTCCATGTTCCTAGGAACATGTCCCTGTGTTTGAGCCTTTGGCATGGGTTCCCTGAAGTAGTCCCCGCCCGGAGAACCGAATGGGGGACTATTTGACCTCCGGAAAATTTTACCCCAGTAGAACCCATATTATAAGTCTGGTTAATTAAACAGAAATGACTTTTTAATCATTATATGAATTTAAAGAAAAATATGAATACATAAATAATATAAACAATATAAATCAATTATCTTGGTCATCAAATAAATTTACAAAACAAAATAATGAGAATAATAATAATTACCCACACATTCAAACAAGCTTTCCTTGTCCAGTCGAAGGTTAGGGTCCACACCCCGAATGCCCAACCCCGGCTTACAGGACCAAAACAACACAGCTCCACTCGAGCTAACCGAAGTGATCCAGACAATAACAAAGATGGTGATGACCCTGTTTGTAACTAGTATCACATATTTGAGTGTTCCGAGGAAGAGGGGAAGTTGCACAACTATACACAGTGCAGAGGGAAGGGGTGGGGAGGTAAGTAGGAGAAAGCACAAAGAAGAAGGAAATTGGCACTGTTCAAGAATCTCACTGTAGAGGAAAGATACACTAACATAGATGTTACGTACCGAAAATGCACTTTGCATACAAAGAGGTAAAGTATTGGGTTCTTTTCCGCTTCTGCCATACTTCTTCTTCCATGTAGTTTGCTTTTGCAGCTCTGATTACTGTTTTGTATTTTCCTATTTGCTTTGTGCCAACAGATGTTGCTAGTTGTTCTGTCACTCGGCTGGTTTGCCTCACTGCGTAATGTTTTGTGCTCTGTGCCAACAAATGTCACTAGATGTTCTGGTGTTCTGCTATCCTCTCCCTGGCTTTCTTCACTCATATTGTCCGCTATAACCTCATTTTGTATCAGACTCTTCTCTTTGTTTGTGCCTTCTATCACTACTTTCATTTCTTTCATGTAGTTTCTGATTTCAATTACTGCTTTCAGCATGTTGTCCTTCATTTCTTTCTTGATTTAGCTTCCCACTTCTACAACATTTTGTATGCATTTAAGAGCATATTTTATGCAGTCCTCTACCATGTCTGCCATATTTCATATAGACACTGGACAGAAAGCAACCAAATGTAGAGACATACAATCATAGGACTTGTAATTCATGGATGTAACCATAAAATGTGTAAAAACAAGAAATACCATCAAGCAAATGAACAATGCGTATGCAAAATAACTGAACAAAAGTGCGAGCATTACCACTTCAGCCAGTGTAAGAAAAGGACACAGTCACTGAATGAACTCATAAAAGACAATTCTAAATGCTCATTCGTGTGCAACTTTGTTATTATAATAATACTTAAGACAACAGTGAGGAAGATGACAATGTGTGAAGTTTTATTGTGTCAATAGGAAGTGAAAATTACCAAATTGATTCAAAGGGTAGACATTTATTATATAATGAATGTTATTATTAAGAAGGAAACACAGGCTCAATTCTGGAAATGCGTGCTACTATACATTACAGAGACTCTTGACTTCCCAACTCCTTTCAAAAAACATTAAACTGAAAATATATAAAACTATTATTCTACCAGTTATATTATATGGGTGCGAAGCATGGACTCTTACTTTAAGAGAGGAAAGGAGATTACGAGTATTTGAGAATAAAGTTCTTAGGAAAATTTTTGGACCAAAGAGAGATGAACAGACAGGTGAATGGAGAAGAGTGCATAACAGTGAATTGCATAGTCTTTATAGGAAGCCAGATATAACGAGAACAGTTAAATCTCATAGACTGCGATGGGCAGGACATGTGGCACGAATGGGGAATGAAAGACGTGCATGGAAGCTTCTTGTAGGAAAACCAGAGGGAAAATGCCCAGTTGGTAGACCAAGAATGAGGTGGGAGAATAATATTGACTATGATTTGAGGGAGGTGGATTATATGGGGGATGATTGGAAGGCATTGGCCAGGATAGGGATGTACGGAGAGCTTATGTCCTTGTGGCCATGAACTGGCAGGTTCGATGGTGCCAGTGAGTTAGTTATTATTAAGATACTCACTTAGATTGAACTATATAGGAAGTAACACTGTAAGGTATATATTAAATTAAAAAATAATAATAATCATATCGTCTCATGCTCTGTCTTCTGTATAGACTGTTTTTGGAACAACGTTCATTCCATCTTCAGTATTTTCATGACTGCTGTTCTGTTGTAAATAGAAGACAGTGCATGAGGTGAGGTGATTGAACAATTTTTTTTTAAATTTAAACTCAATTAGATATTAAAATTTGGGACTTATGTTATTAAGTTTTGCTTTATTTGTAACTTGGGGTTCATATAGTTAATTAATAGACTATTTTGTTGTTCATAATGGCCATTAGGTCATAAAAAAATAACTTTTTAAATTTTATTAAAAATAATTAATGGATATATCAAATGTTGTACTAGGTCATAACATGACCAATACTTTACAAGCTTATATAAGACAAGATTATTAATCAAACTGCTCCAAATTAGAATTATATTCCATTGTTATATATATATATATATATATATATATATATATATATATATTATAAATAAAATATTATGCAATAAAAATAGCATTTAAATTAAACCTGATTTTTAAACTTCAGATTTATCTCGTGAATAATTTATAAAAATGGACATGTCAGCTTAATGCCAGATGATAAGAATTCATACTTTATGTGTGTGTATATAAAATCTTCTGCTCCAGGGAGAAAGAATAGAAATTATAAAATTATTGGGCATAATAAAGTACATTTTTTACTTACAATGTTATTTTAGTCAGTGTTTTAATTATTAGCACATTAAGAACTGTGAAATAGAAACTGAAATTGTATTTGCCATATGAGAGAATTGTTTATATTTTTGACCCTTTAAGCTGGAAACCATAGTATGTTCTGAAAAGTAGAGCAATAGTTGTTATTGTACAAGTCTACAAGAAAAGTACACAGGCTAAATAGCATTTCATGAGGCAGTTGATGACAAATTTATGAACACAGAATACAACCGGTAAGACAGCTTTGAGCACAAGAACATACTTGTGCTCTCAGGTTAATCAATTAATGTGACAAAATAAAAAAAAACACAATTGTAAATCAACAGTTGATAGAGAGTAACACTATAAGGTAATAATTTCAAGATATTTAATTGCAAATGTACATGCCACCTAATATATTTTTGCACCTGAAACTGCATGTGGTGAGTTCTGATTCAACTCTCAACCCAATTGCAAACTTTTACATAAAACCAACTTGTTGTTAATACTTACTTACTCACTGGCACTATCGAACCCGAAGGTTCATGGCCCGCGGGACATAAGCTCTCCAATACATCCCTATCCTGAGCTAAATGCTTTCCAATCATTCCCTGTATAGTCTACTTCCTCAAAATCATAGTTAAATGTTGTTCTCCCACTTCATTCTTGGCCTACCACCAATGGGCGCTTTCCCTCTGGCTTTCCTACAAGAAGCTTCCATTGCACGGTCTTTCATTCCCCTACGATGCAACATGTCCTGCCCATCGCAGTCTAACGAGACTAACTGTTCTTATTATATGTGGCTTCCTATAAAAGACCATGTAGTTCATTGTTATGTAGTCTTCTCCATTCACCTGTCGTGTTCATCTCTCTTTCGTCCAAAAATTTTCCCTAAGAACTTATTCTCAAATACTCGTAATCTCCCTTTCCTCCCTAAAGTAAGACGTCCATGTTTCGCACCCATGATAATATAACTGGTAGAATAATAGTTGTTTATATATACTTGTTGTTATTAAGACATAATAATGAAGTTGTATCTATTCATTATTTTTATGAATGAAAAATTGTATTCCCTTTAACATTGGTGAATTTTGTTCTATAATGGATTGATAATTAGAATTTGAAATTAAGGTCCCTTAAATAAAAAAAAAAAAGTATATAAAGAAATTAATATGTTTTATAAATTAAAACTTCAGTATGTAAAATTGTTTAACTGATACTCTAGTTTTTAAATCCAGATCTGCACTATCATGGAAGTTATGTTATTGCGTTCAATTAATTTATTTTTTTAATCTGGGTACACTTTTAACTACTGACCAGCATCATGGGCTAGTGGTCAGAGCTTTTGAGTACAGTTTGTAGGTACCACTTTGATTCCCAGTCAGATCAAAGGAATTCTTTCTTAAAGGGAATTATTCTTGTTGCTCCTTCCATGGTGTGGAATTAGATTAGGTTTAGGTTTAAGAATGCCGGTGGTAGGATTGCTGCCGATAGGGTTACTCATGCCGGATTGGTCGAAGGTGATAAGCCAGACGAAAAAAGTACCTTGGTCGAATGAGTGACGATCTTTCACCGTAAAAATACATGGTATAATTAGAAGACTGGATATGAGGTGAGGTATAAAATATTTTAATTAAAGTCATAAAGTAAATCTCATAGTGATTTTTTCCTACAAAAGTTCAATTTAAATAAGAGTATTTTAACGATAAGAAAATTAAGACTGACTTAAGGTTAAGAAAAAAATCTCAGGAAATGAGCAGCTTAAATAACAGCACTATGTACATAGCTACATCTATAATGTAATAGATATAGTGTGACAGTTTATAGAATGTGAATACTAAATGAAAATATGACAAAATTATGTCTGACAAATTGCTCAGTTTGGCAACACAATGAGTATCGAATTAAATAAATTATATGGTTACTGAGGTGAAGTGAATAAAGATAATTTTATTGTTTTATTTTCAAAACTGATAGGAAGTAATGTTAAGGGATATTTTATCAAAGATATTTAATAATTTCTATATATTCTCCTCTTATTTTGCCCTCTCGCCTGAAACATATTTTGAAGGATATTTCTTTCATTTTCAGCCAAAAACCAACTGTTGAATTGACTGTTGGAAGTCTTGTATATTTTCTTCCTCTCTTGTTGGGTAGATGAACCTCATAACTAAATCTTTTTCCATATTTTTTATTTTGTCTCTTTTTCTTGATGTAGATTTTTCCCACACTGGTTTTTCGAGTCGTTTCAGCAATTTTAACTTCTTTTCAGTTCTATGATTTTTGTGTCTACACATGAGCAACTACTGTTGATTTTTCTATTTCTTCATATTTTACAATTGAGTTGCTCAGTGGAATAGAGGCACATGCCACAAGAAAACTATTTTACAGAAACAATGAATTTCTGAAAGTTGTTTATCTGTGGAATGTGGTCATTATGTTTTAAGTTTTTAACCAGGACCTTGAATTAGATGATGCATTGAATATCTTTTTAAATATTAGTTGAAATATTCCTAGTATTAAGTGTTTTTATGTAATTTGTGCAAATTAAGTAGTGGCATATGCCCCACATAATGCTTTTTCTATCTTCAGTGGGTGTATGGACACAAATTTCTGATGTTGATTGACTCTCTTCTTCATCATCAGAAACTTCCCTAACACATTCTTCACTTTTTCGAACAGTTCTTAAACATTTTATTGATATTCCGTGGATTGCTAGAAATGCACTTCTACAGACTTCAAGTTCGTTAATATTAGTTACATATACATAGTATCTGAATGAAACCTTCCTTTGTTTAATCTTTTCTCGTCTTTGTATAACCCCTCTTACCTTCACTAATCATTAGTGGAGTGAAATCACATGATATTAGTTTTCAACACGGAGTTCCACTATTTACAAACTCCTTTGCTGGCACAATCTTCTTATTGTTATGCACTATTTCTCAGACGTTTTCTTTCATTATCCTCCCACTTATTTTCATGATGAGTCCTTCTTTTACTATTAACTTGCATTTTTTCTTCAGAAAACGCATTAAACCTCAACATCTATGTAAGACATATTGGAAATATTGTAGGTAATTTGAGAACTACCACTGCCCTCTGGATCTATAATATTATAGATCCAGAGGGCAGTGGAACTATATTCTAATTGGTTATGTTTCATCTTTCTGCCACACTATCAGGAACATTGACTGTAACCCTTGAGATAAAAGAGAAAGAAGGTGGCATGTGCCTTTTTTCCATTAGCTATTTCTATAATTCAGAATCTTCAAGTTTTATTATGCTCCTTGTTAAAGAATAGACACATACCACCATACAAGTAGTTATTGGAATTGATGCAAGATAGCAGGATCTACTTAACCATAACAAAAACTCATAATCGGCAGTGTTGTAGCATGTGCCTCTTTTCCACTGAGCAACTCAATTCTAGAGTGCTCTTTCATTGTGATGTTCTGCTTTTAGTTTTTCTTATGTAGATTTTCCACGTGCTCACACTGTAGCTTTAGACTTTTTGTATTTTATACTAAATATATGCTTAGTTGGTGTCTAAATTGAAAATAGACACATCTATTGAACGCAGAGCCTCAACCATAAAAAAGATGGGTAAGCATTCAAATATAATATTTCTCAGATGAAATTTTGTCTTTTGTACTAAATACAGAACACACTATTCTGATTGAGGAATTTCAATTTGGATTTTGATGTTATATTTAGTTTAACATGTTCCAGTCCTGGACAATTTATTTTTTTAAAAGAAAAATTAACATCTGAACTGGCAATCGAACTGTGAACCTCAGAGTCCATGGACCACGATGTACAGAATTAGAGGTTCGTGATTTGATTCTCAGTTCAGATATTAATTTTTCTTTTAAAAAAATTCAATGTTGATGTTTTAACTGCATGGCATTCAGCTATAAATATTTTTATAAGGTTTAAAGAAGTATGTTAACATTTTATTGGAAAAAGAAAATTTATACATTATTTAAAAATATTTAATAATATTTTTGAATTGTGAATAAATTAGATGAGGCATGAATAAACTGAAGCTGAGGAAGCCTGTTAAAAAAATACATTTTATATTCTTAAAATATTTTCATTTATATCTCATTGAATCAAAATGCATAACATATATACTTCTATGTAACCTAGATAGTAATTTAATATTCATTATGGTCATTATAAATTTATTAAAAACACATCTTCAAAATAATTATATTTTTGCCATCATAAATAATATGAAATATCTCTATCATAATATATTGTATAATGATTAAATTTAAATAATGTCTAACCAATTTATAATATGTCCTAGAAGTGTCTTTAATATTGATTAAAGCACAATGAGATGATTGATGATAGACAGTACTGCATTGTAACATATTCAATTTATATTTGTAAAGTAAATTGAAAAGGAGGTAAGATTTCTAGAATTCTTATTAGACTGAACTAAATTTGTTCAAATTGAAAGTGGCTTTAACATAAATGTTTTCACTGTAATAGAAGCATGAAATTATGAACCAGCTAGCTATGTGCCATTTTCATGAAACTTTAGTTTAGTACTTCAAAGTATATATCCAAATGTAAGGCACATCCCAAATTCAAAGTGTAAGGAAGCAAAAAAAAAAAAAAAAAAAAAAACTGACTATAATCTCAAAACCAGAGATGTACAACAGAAAAAGTTAAGATCAGACCGCAAAAATATGTACCATATATATTTAATGTTCTGGGTTCTGTTGTCTATACTGTTTTTTTTTTAGTCTCTATCAAGCATATATTGTTGGAAGTACTTCCTGAGGACAACAATATGAATTACTTTACCAGTAGCTAATAATAGAAAATAAAACTTAGTAAGACGCCAGAAATGAGTATGTAACATTTCTATTTAGGCCGCGTGTAATGGAGAGAATACTAACCAAGTAAATGTCTTTCGATGCTAGTTAGTTTAAAAATAAAAAGTTATCTTACATGCTGAAAAATATGAAAACCGACACATGTTAGTTGTACATTTGGTTCATAGTTAAACATGGGAAATAATAATACATTGAAAAACATAAAATACATCATCAAGGATGAAGACGAATATAAGTTAAAAGTTTCAAACCCACATCCAAAACTGTATGGACTCCCAAAAATACACAAGGAGGGGAAAAAGATGAGACCCATTATTAATAATATTGGCTCACTGTGTTATATTTTAGCGAAATGGTTTACCAAGAAATTTAAAGAATTACCAAGTTTTGACAACAAAAGCATTGAAAATTCTATTGAATTAGTAAAAGAACTAAATAATGTATCATTGGATTGTAATGATAGATTGGATTCTTTCGATATCATTTCTTTATTTCCGAAGCATCCCAATTAGGAAGATGTTTACTATTTTAAAATGGCTAAATTCCTTAAAACTAAAAAGAAAAATATTTAAATCTTACAAAACTTTGCATTGACAATAATGGAAAATTTTACAAACAAATCTCAGGTCTGGCTATGGGCAACCCACTTTCACCATTTTTGGCAAATTTATTTATGGATTATTTCGAGTCTCATATCGGATGTTCAAATGTTGGTATAGATATGTGGATGCTATTTTCTCTGTAATAAATTCTAAATATATTGAAGATGCATTGAAATTACTCAACCTTCAAGATGAAACTGTAAAATTTACTATGGAATTGGAAAAGGATAAACAAATCCCATTTTTGGACCTTTACTTAATAAGGTATGAACTACAAGGAAAAATTGAATTCAATATATACAGGAAGGATACTCATACAGACAATTATATAAAATCTTCAGGTTTCACTCATATTGTGCATAAACATGCAATTTTCAACAGTTTGATATATAGATTATTAAATGTTCCATTAAATGAAGAACATTTTAAGAAAGAATACAATCACATTTTGAACATAGCCAATTTAAATGGTTTTGGAAAAGAAATAATTATAAATAAATTAAAGAAATTCAGACAACAAAAAAGATTAAAAGAATACACTACCCTGCAATCTGATTCAAAGAAAGGAAAACAATTTAAGAAAATTACTTATCATCCTGAAATACATAACACATTTTTCAAGAAATTCAATATTACATTGGCACCGATAAATAAATGTAGCCTTGGTAATCTATTAATAACTAATAAGAAATTGAACACCAGATAGCAAAAAATCTGGAATTTATCAAATTAATTGGAAGAGCTGCAATAAAGTATACATAGGAAAAACAAAAAGGAATTTGGACACTCGCACTAAGGAACACTTTAGAAATATTAAAAATGGTGAAATTGAAAAATCAGCTATTGCAGCACATAGTTTATTGGAGAATCATAACATTGAAAAAGAAGCCCAACTTTTAAAACATTTGGAAAAACCTTTAGAATTGACAATTTGGGAGAAGATATATATTCAGAAGAACAAATTTAAATCCATGAATTTCGAGATTCCTGATAAATGTGACCTCATCTCGAAGTTCACCTAATCAACACCAGTGGCAACGCTATTGATGAAGATTCCAACAAAAATCCGGTAGTCATAATGTCGGTTGAAAATGAGAGAGATCCTTCTCTTGAAAACTAGTTCCTGTGTTTAAAGAAACATAAAATATGAGGTAAGATGTGAAAAAATTACTCATTAATTTACGAATGTACATTTGGTGTTGCAGAAACAAATGTCTGATGATATAGACTTACCATAACGTAAAATGTTATAATTTATATGCAAATATAAGGTGCACCCCGATTTTGAGGACCCATTAATTTGGTTAAAAGTGTACATTCGAAAATATGTGGTAATGTATGTACTAAAGAGAATGTATCCTAATGATTGGCCAAGTAATATGTAGTTCACATTTCTGTTCAAAGATTCCTTTTCATCCATAGTTAAATATGGGGAAATCCATGAATTTTTAGATCCATGAATTTCAAAATTCCCGATGAACGAGACCTGATCTCAAAGTTCATCGAATCAACACCAGATGGCAATGTTATAGATGGAGGTTCTAATGAAAATCTGGTAGTCATAATTTCGGTTGAAAATGGGAGAGATATTCCTCTTGAAAACTGCAGTTTCCATATTTAAGACAACATAAACTATGAGGTAAGATATAAAAAATGACTCATTCATTCATTGCTTTTCATGCATGACTTTCCACACAAAACCAAACAGTTTGACACTTAGCTGGTTTAGAACTTCCATGCTACAATTATGGTAAAACTTGATGTACCAGCATTTGTTGAGATAATGAAATTATGGTAACAAAATGTCTTGACTAGGGAAGATAATATTTTTTATGATAAATGTCAAAAATTTGACATCAAATAAAGCATGCGACTTTACAATATTGTGGTGAAGAGCAAGCTACTAAAAAGAGGGCAGGGTCATTGAAAAAAATACATAAAACCATTTTTGAAAAGTTAAACACAAACTGAATATAAATGTGCAATCTATGAATGTAGAATCAATAAAATTTAAACTTGTGATCAGTGGCGTAGCCAGTATGTGGGTCCAGGCCCACTCAAAAAATTTGTAAATATTCCAGATAAAAACCTTTTATTAATGCATTTTAAATTAATTTTTTATGATTGTTTATCACAATTTTGTATGTTATTAAATAAGACTTCCAAGAATGAGAGTTGACGGCAGTGGCATTGTCTTTTCTAAATCCTGTAATATCTGGGCTCACACAGAATTATTAGTTGGCTAACCCACAGCTTGCAACTCTATTTTAGACTCTCAAAATATAAACTTTAAACATTGTTTTACTTCTAAAATACAGATATTGAAAAATTTCACTGTCAATTTTAAAGTTAAATTGCAGGACTGATATGATAGATATACAAGAATCACCTAGAAATGCTTCTAGTTGTATGTTTGGCAAGATTTGTGTTGGTGTTTTGTTGAGTAAAAGGAGAGTGTTTTTAAACAGTTTTAACATATCATTCAACATAACACTAATATAGTTTTGTATAATGTTGAATCTGTTTTATGTATTTTAAAATAGAATAGGAAGTAACATTGAGAGGTTTGTTTAATGATTAAGACATTTTGTCTGTACATTCTTACCTCTTATGGTTGTTTTTGTCGAACATATATTTCAAGGCTGCTGAGCCCCATGAGCAGTCTGTAATCACTGACAATGGGGCTCAGCAGCCTTGAAACATATGTTCGACAAAAACAACCATAAGAGTTAAGAATGTATAGACAAAATGTCTTAATTACTGTTTTATGTAGTTGAAAGTACATATCAGTACCTATGTAATATAGTAATTACCATGTAACTAACTTAAGATAATGATTCAGAATATTTTGTTATTAAAACACTGGACTAAATGAGTTTGTTATAGAAAAAAGCAAAAACATACAAAAAAAATTGAATAATTTCTCAATTTTAAAATCTTTAGATTTTATCACTTGAAATACGTAAGTAAACAATTTAAAAAAAATATTCTGCCACAATTTTGAAATGACATGATTAATATACAAACAAATATTTGCTTATACAACTAAAAAAAATTAAAACTTTTCTAAAAAAAAGTTGAGTATACATTTTTACCAACATTACCATTTATTATTATTATTATCATTATTATACAGTGTGTCCCATTAAACCACTACTACAGGGAAATATAAATATCTCGTGATTCAGTGAATTTATAAATATGTTTTTCATCTTGTCTTACATAGAAACTCTCAAGTTTCAATAGATCTCATGTGTGTCTCTGGTGGCCCAAACATCAAGATGGTATTTTCTATCCCTCCAAGTGTTTCGCAGCATTACAGGTGTGATGAAAGCACAAACATCTCTTATCCGCCTTTGCAAGTCAGCCAGTACAGAAATTTGATAAATAGTTTATCCCCAAAGAAAGAAATCTAAGGGGGTCCCATTCAATGCGACCTGATCTTCTGATCCGCTTGTTTGAAAATCGAATCTTGAATTTCATTAGCATAATGTGGAGGGGCCCCATTTTGCTGGAAGAAGAGATCATCTGGTATTTGTACTTGTGAAACTGCATAGTTCTCCAACATATCTAGGTATTGTCTCTGTCACTGTGCTTTCACCAAAGAAGAAAGGTTCAATCACAGTACCACAAGTCAAAGCACCACTACACATTAACTTTGGGCTGTTACATTTGTATTCCATTATGACACTAGGTTTTCTTCTCCCCATATTCTACAGTTATGGCAGTGCACCTTATCACACATGTAAAAGGTTGCTTCATCTAAGAATACGATGTGGTTGAGAAATCCATTGTCATCTTCAATGTAGGCTAACATTGCATTAACAAACTCGGGCCATCTGGGTTTATCATTTCGCTGCAGCTTTTCCACAAATTGGATTTTGTATACTCTAAGTCACAAAATTTTATGAACAATGTTGTAATAGTTGACTTTGGAATATCCAGCTCTAAATTGGCCCATTAAATTGATATCCTTGGGCTGTGCTGAAATGCTTGCTTAACATCTTCAACAGCTTTAACTGCAAACATTTGTGTTTTTTGCCGCTTCCCTTCTTTCTTAATGCAGAGCCTATTTACAACAGCTGATTATACCATTTTACAACCGTATGACACTCTGGAGCATTTATACCATATTCCTGCCTAAATCTTCTTTCCACTGCAATTGGAACTCAGTTAACCAATAACATTTCACTTTCTGCTGTACCATGAATTCTGCCATTTTAATTCTATGTTACTGTCATAACCGTGCATGCACTAGTTATAATTTTCATTGTTACCAAACTTGGAGAGTTTCTACATAAGACAAGATGAGAAACATATTTCTAAATTCACTGAGTGATGAGATATTTATATTTCTTTGTGGTAGTGACTCAATGGGACACACTGTACTTGGGTTAACCAACATAATTTATTTCCTTGTGGATAACATTTAGAGTAAAGACACTGAATTAACGTTGCATTGGAAATCAGATTACTTTTCTATGATTATAATCATTCTATAGTGTTGAGCAACTGTTATTTTCTCAAGTTGTAAAAGAAAGGAAAAAACACTCCAATCAAAATGAGGCCAAGAAAATAATTTCTATTTTTTAAAAATAACCACATTTTAAATATGTGGTTTCAGAATTTTAGGAAGTATTATTAATATTAAAATGTAGTGGATTGTCTAAATTTGATTTTTTGTATGTTTTATGTAGAATTATGTGTTATTATTGTGTTTTAATTGAATAATGACAGTGACTAGCAAGAAAAACTTGTATTTGATCCTCCTTAGTTTGGACGTTTTACCATTTTTTGATCTGATATAAAATAATATCAAGATGAAAGAAATAAAACACATGGCCCTTTATATACTGTGCATACAGAATGTTGAAAATATGGTCATGATGTTAATTTTAAGTTACTCAGCCTCCCAGTATGTGTTGAGATACAGTACATTACTCGCCTTGAAATCTCCCTCTCTATTCATAAAGAAAGTCTGTCATGATATTTTGCCTTAAATTTTTATATATTCATTGCATGTGTTTATTGTTAAAAGTCACTAAAATAATCCAACAAATTGAAATCAAACTTTGGAATTAGAAATGTTTAAGTCATTTGCTCAATTATATCTGCAGTCTTATATAATGTATTATTTTCAATGAGTTCTTACTGCTTTGATTCAGTAATAACGAGGGAGATGTATCTGTTTCAATGCAGCTCAATTTTCAAAACCCCTCCCATACCAATGCTTTACATTATTTTACAATAAGAAATATTTTTTCTTTGTTTATGTTAGTGAAATGAGTATATTTATAAATTAAGGCAGCAAATATATATTTAATTCATTATATGGGATGATGAAAAATTCACACCCAAATGTTCCATTATACATTTTCTATCAAAAATTTAAATTAATTTTTGCAAGATATGGCAATGCTGTGGACTTAAATTGTATTATCTTTAAGTACTCAGAGAGAAGTAAATTGAGTAGGCTGAAAAAGTTAGCACCAAAATGTATACATTCCTGAAGAATTACATTGCTGAACACTTGCGTATGAATTTTCCATCATTTTGTACATAATTAAGATTTTGCGATTATATAATAAAAAATGCAAACTCTCAACTTAATTAAAAAAACTTATTGGTTATCTCCTTAATTTTTACATTTATCTGAAACATCTGCAGGAATATTTTCTCAGTTGGAATGAGTTCAAGAAAAATCTTTCAATTGAGTTCTTTGATGAAGTTGAGAGTTAACACATTTTTTATTTTTATATTGTATATACTAGCCGATGCTATATTTATAAAGATAAAATTGACTTTAGTGTGTATATTCTAATTTGTATATATCAGTACTACAATATTAGTTACTGTAAAAGACATTCTAAAATAAATGTAAAATGTTGTAGTTTAAAAATTCACTATTCTACCTTCTTTGACAACATACATGTAAGTATGAAATCACTTTTTATCAGTAGGCCTTAATATAATATTTTTATTCCTTGCTAATCCTTGTGGCAGTTCCATGGCACAAGTGGTTAGACATTGGCCCTCCACATCTGGATACTGAGTTTGCATCTTGGTCACTCCATTGGGTTTGTGGTAGGTGAACCGGAGCCAATGCAGATTTTTCTTGGGGTACTCCTGTTTTCCCCTGCCAAAAACTTACTTTTCCATACTCATGTCATCCATTTTGTTCCATTTAATTTTATCTGCCCATTTTATGGTGTGATGGTCAGCCAGCATTCTTGTATATCAAAGGCTTTCAATAATAAGGGCTCATCCTACCTCCTGGGATTGTCAGACATGAGTATAGAGTTTTTTTAATCCTTGTAATGAGAGTACCCAAATAATGGAATCTCCAAATAAAAATACTGAAAATCAAATGTGTTACTCCAATTTTTTTTTTATTTTCTATATTGCTTCATTACCAGTTGGTAGAATTGTTACTAATTGATATGTATAGTGATAGTAGACCTAAGCAAACAATTTATTGAAGAATTAAGTATTATTAATACTGATTTGTTAACTTTTATTATCTGTGCCCCTGTAAGATATGCGAACTAAAGCATACTTCCTTTCTGCCTCGGCAAATCATTTCCCTTCCTGCATTCTCTCTTGCACTTGCACTCCAGTGTTGTCAACTCAATTCTAATCTTGCATTATTCAATATTTAAGAGCCATGATAAATGGAGAAAGTTTGGCAACATCTCTACTCAATAAGTTACCATGGCTGCTGTTTGACATAGTGGGAGGGGAGTGTGGTGAAATGATGCGAGTAAAGATGTGTACTTTTTTATGTCAGCGCTATAGGGGCACAGATCTGTTGGTCCGAGTAGTGCATTCCCAATGATTTTAGTGTGTAAAGGAAGAGGAATGGTTGGTCCAAGTGGCCTCTGGTTTTGAGGTTCAAACCCGACCAAGTTTGATAAATTTTTAAGAGTAAGAAGGTAAATGGAATCAAAAGAGGGCATAATTTATATTATTGTAATGAGCCCTAATATCAAGGTTTTATCTTTCATTGTTTTGGAATGTCTTATATACTAATAAATATTCTACTGTTTTATTTTAAAATGTTGATTCTAATACCTATAATGAATACAAAAGAGTGAAATTATCTGTCTTCCTGTGTAATATTGTATTTAATGTGTTGGAGCTATAATGCAACATACATAAATTCAATTTAATTTCAAAATGTCTCATTTTATATACATTTACTTAAAGTAAACTTTGATTTCCAGGTGTGCAGGAAAATAACTTAATTTGAACAAAACAATTTTTCAGTTTTTATATGTATATATGTTTATTATAGCATATTACAAATTGTGTTTCATGTTGAGTTAAATGTTATAAGAAAAAATATTAGTGGAGTCTATGCAGAATGAAAGATCATTACAAACAATTGTTTGTAATTAATTTTTATTTTATTTTTTTTCCCAATTAATTTTCATGGACTGTGCAGAAAATGTCTCCCACTATTCTACGATATTATGAGCAACATGTTTCTGTAAAACAGAATTTTTTATGTCAATTGTTTGTAAAATCTCCTATAATTTATTAATAAAATAGTAGGATCTTCTTGGTGATAAATTTGTATTATACACAGTCATTAAAATCCCAAATCACCAAATTAAAATTTAAAAGAGTCAATTAGTCTCAATAGTGATGCTATCATTTTCAAGACTAATTATTGAGTCAATAATACTCCATAATTTGTTCAAAGGTGCATTGTCATATGCTTTCTCTAATCCTGTGATTTTGCCTAGTATTGTTTTGATTTTATTGTAATCTTGTTCCAAAAAAAGTTTTCCGTATATTCTGTTAAATACAGAGTGATTCAAAAGTCACTATACATTTTGTGTTTAGACAGGTATTATTACACATTATGTAATAATACTGAAACATATGCCACAGTAGGACATAATTTCAATACATTTCAATGTGACCACCTTGCACGTCTAGACACAACAACCATCGCTCCAGTACACTGCGAAACACTTTTTCAGGCATAGCTGGTGTAATCTTAGCAGCCGCGGCTCTAATCCGCTGTTTTAGCTGTTGAATGTTGTTAATCTTCACCTGGTACACGTCAGACTTTATTAAACCTCCAGGCAAAAAAGTCTAAAGGTGTCAGGTCTGGGGAGTGGGGAGGCCACATCATTGGCGCTGCATCAGTCCATCTACTGGAAAAAGCTTGATTTAGGTAGTCCCAAACCGTAATGGCAAAATGAGGTGGTGCCCCATCCTGTTGAAAAACAACAGTATCCACAATACCATCAGATATAAATTCAGGTTTCAAAAACTGTTCCAACATATCGAGGTATACGTTTCCAGTAAGTTTCCTCTGCAAACATGAAGGGTCCATAAACTGTTGACCTGGTTAATCCTAACCATGCATTTACTTTGGGTGTGTCCCGTTCCCACTCCTGCATCACATTTGGTTGGTCCTGTGCCCATATCCTGCAATTGTCATGTCCACATGTGTGGAATGTAGCCTCATCACTAAATAAGACATTTTCCATCAAATTGTTATTTTCCACAGCTTCTAGTATATCATGACACGCAGCTTCTCTGGATGCATAGTCCTCAGCTTCAAGTTTATGCACGACCTGGATGTGATTATGCACGTTTGTGCAATTTGTAACAGAGAGTTCTCCACACAGTGGTTTGAGGAATACCCAACTCTCTACAAAGTCTCCTGGTAGATGCAGAGGGGCTGCGAGTGATCGCATCCTGTACATTTTGCACGGTATCTGGTGGTACGACCAGTCTCCCTGGACGCTCTTCATCTGCAACACTACCAGTACACTGAAATTTATTGACCAGGTTCTTTATAGCCAGCCTGGTGGGGCCTGGTTTCCTAAATTTACGGACGAAATCTGCCCGCGTTTGTTCATACATCATACCACGAAGGCGAGCAGAAACAACAGCTATTCTTTCTTCTTTGGTTAGCATACTGTTATATTACCTGCAACAAAAATTAATACACTCACTGTATCATCACCCTGTATATTCAGTACAGTATCTATAGGACCTTCACATTCATCTCTTTTACCCTTTTTGTGTATAGCTGATAGATATTTTATTTTCCAATCTTCACTTTTTTTCTCCATTTAAAGATCTTTTATACAAGTTTCTCAATAAATCAAATAATATGTTTGTGCTGCTTCTGCTGAAATTTCTTCATTCTCTGATGATTTTTTTTTAATATCAGTTACTGCACTCATAATCTCTGAATCCAATTTAGTTTTATCCTCTGTATTCATATTATTTGCTTCTTCCATTTCCTCCTCTAAATAATTATTTTATTCTTCTGTCATAAATTTCTTGAAGTACTCTTCCCATTGGTATACATTCTGCCAAATTCTTTCTTGTTTGTATCAAATAAGTAGGTCCTTCAGCCTGTCATCTCTTTCTTGGTTTTCCCATATTTTTTCTCCCTGAAGTATGGTAATTAAAGGCTATTTTTGATATCCAAGTTTTGTCCAATCTGTCATGATGTTTCCATTTTATCTGTACTGCAGAATTATATCTGCAACTGAAAACATAAGAATCAAATTAATCGTGAATTCTTCTTACCTCATACATCTATGTTCTTTTATAAACACAGCACCGCAGTATCGGAGAACCATCTTCTCCATTGTCAACTGTTTTCACGACTATCAATTTTTTCTTTTGCCAGTAATTATCCAAACTGCCATCTGGTGTATTTTTTTAAGAACTTTGTAATCAAGCTTGGTTCGTCCGGAATCTCAAAGTTCTTCAAAAGTACACCAGATGGCAGTTTGGTTAATTACCGGCAAAAGAAAAAATGTCGTGAAAACAGCTGATGATGGAGAAGATGGTTCTCCAATACTGCGGTACTGTGTTTAAAAATACATAAATGTATGAGGTAAGAAGAATTCACGATTCATTTGATTCTTATTAATGAAACCTCAATGTTAAAATTCCCAAATGTATTATATTAAACTGAAAACATGTTTATTTCATAATTTTTTAAACGTAATTATTTTCTAAGGTTTCTCTTAATTTTGTTTTTTGCTTCTTAACTTTTCATTCAACATTTGCTTGCATTATCTTATATTTAATCTTTAAAGTTATTATTTGTATTTAGTAATTTTTATATAATTTATTTTTAATGTAATTATTTGTTCAAATACTATAATTTTGTTTTATGTTTTTATTGTTATCTCTCCTATGTTTGTTTAGCTACTATACATACATAGTCCACCGCTGTGGTCTCGGGGTAGCGTGCTCCTTGTCACGCAGCAGGCCCGGGTTCGATCCCCGGTCGGGACAGCTTTTCTGGGTGAGGTTTTTATCGGGGTTTTTCCTCACCTGTAAGACAAATGTCAGGAAAACTTTAAGGCCCAAACGGTCCCCGAAATCATATGGCCATCGCAATCATCATCATTATTCATATTCATCTTAGGTTAAGCATAGGATTAGGGATTCTCCTGGCGCACCATTATAATCATCATCACCCATCATATCATCGGGGCAACGTAACCCTGTCTTCCAGGCGCCCCAACCTCAGAAGTGGGTTACAAGTATGCCATGCCAGGAGAGAAACCAGGAATGTCGATAGACAAACCTAGGGCATTTAAAAAAAAAACATACGTACATATGTACATACACACACACACATACATACATACATAGTGTTCTGCCCAAGAGCAGGTCCTTCACTACAAACTCAGCATTCTTCACTCTTTCCTTAACTTAGCTTTCCCTTTTTGTATCTGTATACAAACCATTTATTTTAATATTGTCTATCATCTGATGTTTTTTTCTGCCTCTAACTTTCCTTCTGTTGAACATTCCTTCTAGGGCATCCGTCAGCAGTTAGTTTCTTCTTAGCCAGTGGCCAATCCAATTTCTTTTCTCTTCTTTATGAGTTCCAGTATTGTTCTTCCTTCACCCACTCTAACACATCTTTATTTTTTATTTTGTTTGTCCATTTTATACGTTCCATTCTTCTCCATATCCACATCTCAAAAGCTTCCAGTCGCTTTTCCTCATTCCGTTGTAATGTTCAAGTCTCTGCACCATACAAGCTACACTCGACACAAAGCACTTCACTAGCCTCTTCTGTAATTCTTTTGCCAAAGGTCCACAGAAAATGCTTCTCTTCTTGTTAAAAGCTTCTTTTGCCATTGCTATCCTCTGCTCTACTTCTTGACCGCAGTTCATGTTATTACTGATAGTACAACCCAAGTATTTGAAGCTCTCCACTTGCTCAATGCCTTTATCTTTAATTCTCATGTTTATCTAGCTGCTATAGATGTGCTAAATTTCTTCCCAATTTTCTTATTCTAAAGGGCTTTTTTCATTATGTCATTATTTATGAATTAAAACATTTTAAGTGATGACATCTTTCTTGATGTCTTATAATTTCATAACAGATTTCTGTTTTCTAATTATCTGTAAAAGATGACTTGTCTTGTGTCCAAATCTTTTTATGCTGAAAGAATCTGTTGATCTATCTTCAAAACATCCCCAACTTTGCTGTTTGCTTGTTTTCCTGTCTTGTCATTAATCTTGTCCACCATTATTATTTCTCTAGTATTTCCAATCTCAGCCGTTACACCATCTACTTTTTTTTTTATAAAATCCTTCCTCTCTCCGCTGACATAAATATATAGAATTGTTTTCTTTTCCCAATTTTTTTTCTTCATCTAATCATATTCTCATCAGTTGCTTCACAATTCGTTATTACATATCAGATTTGTAGATAGCCACACTCATGATGTAGTCATATTATTTTAAAATACTTCAATAGAGAATACTTTTAAGAAGAATTTTGTTTTGTTGAGGTTATTGTTAACTATTTAAAAACAATAAAATTTCACTGATTTAATAAAAAGGCAATCAAGTTTTGCTAAGCATGTCACAAACATAGGTCATCAGTTCAACACAATAGAAAACACCCACTCAATAATGCATAGAGAAAACATAGCAGAAACATAAACATCTTAGAGGAAATGGAGTTGATCATGAAACAAACAAGAAATGATAACCTGATGAATGAGAACACACCGTACCAGATCAACCCACTATACAAAATATTTGTTAAACAAAACCAGTACCCAAAGAACAGCTTTGAAAATGGAACCAGTTCCGAAAGGCCTAGCTGAATATTTTATACAAATATAATTTGTTGAGGACGACTGCAACAACAGGTACTAAATTTTATTGTTTTTAAATAGTTTCAATACAGAAGCATAAATTGTCATTAAATTGTTCTTCATTTATCTGTTTTATTAAGAATAAACATGTCTGCTTTCAAAATTTTCAAAGGCTAGAATTTCATTAATTTTATTATCCTTTATTTTTTTAGTAGAGAGTTATAATTTAATATATTTCAAGCTTATCTATGATTTATCTTTTTAACCATGCCTACTGCTGGTATCTTTCCATGAATTGGCAGCATACTTCATCTAGTCTCATTGTCCTCGTTCTGAGAGCCAAGTTTCAGATAAAAGCATCCATCTGCCATTCCATTTATAGTCTTCTATTATTTCCATCCTAAAAGAAACCATCTCCTCCATTGTCCAGCTTTTGTAGAAGAGACCAACCTTCCTGCTAAATATTGGGAGTGCAAGAGAGCAATTGATTTCATTATCAAGTGCTCGACATTAGATACCAACCAACCATTTCCATCCTATGTACACCTCTTTCCTCAACTTTATTCTTAACTTGTACACCAACCTAATAATTGCATTCTATTGCTGCATGACTAAAAACATCTCTATTTTTTTTTAATGTCAACATTTTCTTTACACTTAATAGCAGAAATTTCTAAAGCTCAAACTCTCTTAATTTGTTCTTTCATTCTGCACTGATTTATTACTTTGTAAATCTAAAAGAAATTATAAAATATATTTGAGGAAGTATACATTATATTAACTAAACTGATTTTCAAGATGTTGCAAAGTAGCACTAATGTTCAACACAATGTGTTAACTATTTGTGAATTTTATTACTTTTTAGAATAGAATTATAGTTGATACATAATATGTATATCTAGTCTTGTGTCACGGTACTTTTTTCTGTGTTAACTAGTCGATTACACTGGTATGCATGATTCTGGGGTTTCCTGAAAAATATGTCTAAATAACTAAACTTGATGGGCTGATTCCAAAACTGCAATCCATTTTTTTCTAGCACGTACCATTTTTTTACAATTAGCAATTATATTTAAAGTTTTAATGTAGTTCTGTGCATAAATATTGTACCATGGAGCTAAGAAATACTATGAATTTAATTGTTGAATGTTTTATATGTAAGAAAGATAGTAGAGTCCTGATCACTGGACAAGAAACAATTGGAAGCAGAGAGATAGTCTTATGCCAGGAATGAAAAATGTTATTCATGAGAGTCTAGTGGACCCGAAAAATGTTCTATTAATCCGTCGCTGTAGCATGGTCAGTAGAGACCCTACGGGTTTGATTCCTGGTGGGGTAAGGGATTTTTTAAAAAATCTTAACTTTTGAACTGGGTGTGTGTACCCATTGGATTTAATTCTTCTAAAAAAATGTTCTATTACCACCTTTGCACATAAAATTAGGCCTGATGAAGCAATTTGTGAAGATTTTAAACAAGGATGGCAATGGCTACAAATTCATCTGCAAGAGGTTTCCTGGAATATCTGATGCTAAAGTTAAAGAGGAATATTTGTTGGGCCATAAATTAGGTAGTTAATTTCTGATATCTTATTTGAAGAAACAAACACAGGCATGAATTGGTCTTAGGAGTGTCATCAAAAACTTTCTAGGAAATTATAAGGATCCAAATTACAAAAATATTGTAGAAGATATACTTGAGAAATTTCGAAAGCTAGGCTGCAATATTGGTTTTAAAGTACCGGTACATTTCCTACATTCTCATTTGGACATTTTCCCAGAAAATCTCAGCGAGGAGCAGGGTGAAATATTTCACTAGGACATAAAGGAGATTGAAAAATGTTACCAGGAAAAGTGGAATGTGATTATAATAGCTAACTATTTATTGCTGGTCGCTGAAAAGAGATGTACCAAACACTTTAAGCATTCATTTCAAAGCAGCATGTAAAAAAATTGGACTAATGTTCAAATTTAAATTTAAGTGATTATTTAGAACAGAGGTGAAATATTAGTTAATTCCGAAGATTTGTGTTGAGTGTTGTGTATTTATTAACTGATATTTAATAATATAACATAAATTCCATGTCCCATGCCATAGCTGAGTGGTTAAGGCAAGAACCTTTGGCACACAGCTATGGGACTTGCACTGGTTTGAGTCCCTATGAGAGAAGAAATTTTCTCATGTAATTTCAGTCAGTGCCCACCCAGCATCGTGAGGCATTTGGGTAGCCACAATAAGTAGCAACTCCAGGTTGAGAAGACCAGCTATAACGGCTGGGGAACCCGACATGCTGACCACATGTCACCCCTACACTGGCTAGATGATGTGGATGTGATGCCAGCAGTCGGCTGGTAGGCCAAGGGCCTTCTAGGTCTGTCGTGCTTGGAGTAGGGTGGAACATAAATTCCATAGAACTGAGTATAAAAAAGTAGAGCATTGGCCTAGAAAGCAAAGGTCCTAGGTTCAAGTCCCAGTTTGAGCATATAATTTTTCTCTTCAAATGTGATTTATCCATCATTCAGATGTATGAAATAAATAATAAAAACATCAATATAAAAAAGTATATTTTACTATTTCTTATATTGTGAAAAATTGGTACGTGATGGAGACAAACTAAGTCCATATTCTGATTCAGCATAGCCAAATTAGGGATAATGACATGTCAGAATAAAAACCCCAGACAAAAAGTTAAAATTTGCATATCAGTGTTATTATTTAAATATAAATTGTAGCACTACTTTTATCTTTCATCACTTGAATTATTTCACAAATTACAATTTATTAGAAAATAAAAACATTTTCTTGCCACTTGCATATTGATTTAATTTATTAAAACAAATGTTAAGATATCAATCTGCAGGAAGAAGAAGACCAGGATGTCCACTCAAAAGACTTTTGGATAGTGTTTCTCTTGAGACCGAAACAGGTCAACAAATGGCCTAAATTCGTGAATGTACTATGATGATGATGAACTTTGTTTTTATTAAGTACTAATTAGAACCTACATAGGGTAGATAAATAACAATTGAACAAGCACTATATGAATTTGGGTTAAAGGCAATGATATTCCTTTATAGTGCATAGTATGCTGTCATAACTAGTCTGGGTTTGTAGGTTTCAACATACTATTTCATTTCATGTACAAAGGAATTGAAAATTTGATTCCTATAGATATAAGGGTCATTCAGAAAACTTTTAGATACACATCAATCTTCTTCTTCCGTATGCAGTATTGGGTGATGATGCCCGTTCTGCGACTACAAAAACTGATCTTTCCATCGGTTGAAGGGTCTTCCGAGGTCTCTTTTGCCTTTAGGGTTGAGGTGGTAAATCATCTTTGGTAAACGAAAATTTGACATTCTCTGGATGTGTTGGAACCATTTAATCTGATAATTTTGTATATGTTCCACCATTTTCCTACTATTCCACTGCATCCTTATCTCATCACTCTTCATTCTATCCCTTAAAGTTACTCCTGTTAGTGATCGGAGGAATCTCATTTGTGAACTATTAGGATTTATCTTTTGCTCCAAGTGTCCAGCATTCACTTCCGTATAGTAGAGCAGGTTTGGCTATGGCATTATGAAATCTCAATTGGATTTCTTTCCTCATTTGTTTTCCAAAATTTCTCCTAATTACACCATTTAGTCTGTTATATTTTTCTAAATTTGTTTCCACATCTTTTTGATTATGAAACTGTGATATATTATTACCTAAATAATTAAAGTGTGTTACTTGTTCTATTGGTTTATTATTTATTATTATTTTTACTCTCGAAAGTCCCTTTCCAGTGATTGCCATGGATTTGGTTTTATTTTCAGATATTTTCATGTTGTATTTTTCCAGGGTATTCTGCAATTTAAACACTGATCTCTGCAAATCATCTTCATTCTCCGCTAGAAGTACTTGATCATCTGCGAAGATTATTGTTTGTATTTGGTTTCCTCTACATATTTTTACTCCTGGGGGGTTTAGTTTTTTCCACTCCTGGACAATTTCATTCAGATATAGAATAAACAGTAATGGAGATAGTCCACATCCCTGTCTTAAACCTTGGTTAATTTCAAATTTATCTGTTATTTTCCCATGATCTAACTTTACTTTTATAAATGTGGTTTCATATAAACTTTTTATAGCATTTATTAAATTATTGGGAACTTGGTAGTTTTCCAATATTTTCCACATTATGTCTCGTTTGACTCTATCATAGGCCTTTTCAAAATCTAAAAATAATACATATAGGGGGATATTAAATTCTTTCCACTTCTCAATTAGTAGTTTTACAACAAATATGGCGTCGATACAAGATCGACCTTTTCAGAATCCACATTGTTCCTCTCCAATTTTATCTTCTGTGATTTTTTAAAGTTTTTGTTTTAAAATGGATGTATATATTTTAGATGCTGTTGTCAACAATGATATTCCTCCATAATTTGAAGTTACTTTTTTCTCCTTTTTTATGGATGGGTATTACTAATGATGTTTTCCAGTCCTGAGGTATTATTCCATGTGCCCATATATCATTAAAAATTTGTACCAATCTAATATAGAGTGGTTTCCCACCATATTTCCAAAGCTCCATTGGTATACCATCTACTCCACTAGCTTTTCTATTTTTCATTTTCTTTATAGTTTCTATCACTTCATCCAATGTTATAGCATTATATTCTTCTGTGGGACAGGGAGATGTATTTGTTTCTTCTTCCTCTGCATATAACAACTGTCTGAAATGCTGTGTCCATTGTTCTGCTGTCATTCCATTTATAGCCAATTTATCCATACACTCTACTTTTAATTGCTGAAATACTTTGAAACCATATCTTTTTGCTCCTGTGACATCTCTATATTTTTTATAAAACTTTCCCATCCTTCATTTTTTAATTTTCTGGATAATTTTCCGACTATTGCTCTTTTGTGTTTGTAATCTATTCTATCATTAATAGTCCCAGAATTAAGCCATTTTAAATAAGCTATCTTCTTATTAATATTTAATTTTAGTCTGGGAAAGCTGAAGATAAAACAGAGAATTGTTTTGAAACATGTCCAAGAACAAATCAACATTAATATTGAGGTAAGATGTCCAGACCAAAAATAATATAATTATCTTCTTATTACTGATTGCTTCTTTTATTTCTTCATTCCAAACTTTCAATCAATTTTTTGGTCTATTTTTGGAGGTTCCCAAACATTCATTTGCTGGTTTTTTTATTGGTTCTTTTAATTTTATCCAATCTATTTCTACATCTCCAACTCTTGGTTTCAAGTTTTGTTTTATTCTATTTTCATATAACTGTCTTATACTATCTTGTTCTAATAGCTGTACTTTGTATTTTTCGTTTTCTGATTTCTTTTCTATTTTCCTTCTAAAATAAGGTTTATTCGTTCTAATTTTTCCAACCACTAAAAAGTGATCAGAATCTATTTCTGTCCCCCTATAAACTCTCATATCCATTATTTGTGTCCAAAATTTTCTGTTTGCTATTATGTAATCTATTATAGATCTGGATCCCTGACTCATCCAAGTAAACTTATGTCTTTATGTTTGAAAAATGTATTTGTAATTCGTAGCTGATTATACATACAAAAATCTCTTAAAATTATCCCTTTATCATTTGCTTCATTTTCTCCATGTGGGCCAATTAAATCTTTAATGGTTTTATTTCCAATTCTGGCATTGAAGTCTCCTAATATTACTATCTGGTCATTTTTATTTATTCTGTCCTTTATATCTTGTAATTCATTATAGAATTTCTCTGCTTCCTTTTTATTTCCATTAGATGGGGCATATATTCCTATTATTGTTAAATTATCTCTTCCTAACTTTAGTCTTAATGTTACTATTCTGTCACTTATCCAGGAATAAGTTTTTTTTTTCTCCAATTTTGTTTTATTAAAATAGCAATTCCAGATTTGGCTCTTTCTGTCTTTTCTACTCCTGAATAGATCATATGATAATCTCCCATTTCTGTTGATCCTCTTCCTTTCTTTTTTGTCTCACTAATAACAGCTATGTCTATTTGTCTTTTCTTCAATTCCTCTACCAATTCTTCATTTTTTTTATTAAGTCCTCTTACGTTCCAGGTTGCCAAATTCCAGTAATCATAAATCCTTTGTGCTTTGCCTGTCGTCATAGTTTTATTATCCGCCTGCTTATTTCTTGTAGTCTTTCAAGTATTTAAAGTTGTCCCCATTATAGGTTACCAGCCTATAGTTGGGTAAGTCCAGTGGTGGGGTTGCCACCTCAATGCCTCTTGGACAGGCATGCTTTTCTGTAGGGGATGCTCCCTTAGCCTTTGAAGTTTCTCCTTCTCCGCAAGGCAGCGGTTCCTCTCTCTTTCCCTGAGTGAGGGTAGGGTCCCTCTCCGCCTTCATTGCTGTTGAGGTCTTCACCGTTCCCTGGCAAGGGGCCCTCACATGGTACTATCAGCCGGGCCAGCTGAACCAAGGTTTTTTACGAGGTGTTACTCCTCCCCCTTTCTCATCCGGGCTTGGGACCGGCAATGGTGGATACACATCAATTAAGTACTATAATTATATTTTCTCAAAGTACTTTCCCTGAGCATCTATGCATCCTCCTGAACAACAACTGGAAGCACTGGCACCAGTCACTTTCATCCAGTGCACAGAGCTTCCCTTGGTATACTGCAACTGCATCTTCAGGTGATTGTCAAGATGCTCAGGTGGTATTGTTGCAACATGACCACCTGTAGCAAGAAAGTGAGCACCATTTTCTTCCCAACACTTTTTTGCTCTTTTCACTTTGACAGACTGATAATCATCAGGAAAGACCCATACCGATGACTAATGCTTTGTTTCTGGATCATATTGGCAAATCCAGTTTTTGTCACCCGTTAATGATCTCAGAAATGCGGTGAGAGTTCCCATTGTTGAATCTCCGAAGCATTTCATGGCACCATTCCACTCGAGTGATCTTTTGACCTTCAGTGAGACTGTGTGGCACCCAACGAGATGACACCTTGCTGATCCTAAGATAGCTGCGCAAAATTTTAGCTACACTCCCCGATCCAATCCTTAGGGATGCTTCAGTGTGTCACACGGACATCTTGCACCATCTTCTCCACAGCATCAATGTTTTCCTCAGTCACTTTCATCGACAGTCACCCACTCCTCTCTTCATCTTCAAGAGAGGTTCTACCCCTCTTAAACTCCGCAAATCAATTGAAAGCTGTGGATGGGAAGGAGCAAAGTTCCCAAAAGTCTGTGTAAGCCTTTCAAGTGATTGCACCTGGTTTAAGCCACTTTTAAAATCATAGAATATCACTACTCGATAATGTACTTGCTGCAGTTCCATGCTGTAGTTACTTTCACCCTCTACCATTTGACCCACAGCTGCTAAGGGATGAGCGGTGTGGGCAGGCAGAAACTATGTCAGCTGACTAACAGTACAGTCAGGTCTAAAAACTTTCTGAGTGACCCTCATACTGAAAATTGCAAAGGAGTTGATAGCCTAAATAGGTATTTATTTAATTTAACAGGTTTCACAATGTTTACAATGTCTTCCTGCACCCAATTAATCTGTCATTCTCCTCCACATCTGTCATTCCAATCTTCATTGTCTAATCCTTTCCCCTCATGCTGCCCCATTATTTTTGGCTGTCTTCTTCTATCAAGTTGCAGCCATTCTAAAATTCTTCTCGGAAATCTGTCTTCTGTCATTATCATTTTTTTTTAATGAAATTCACAATTGAAGTTTGAACATTCATTTTTTTTATGTTGAGTTGTTTTTGACTCACCTCATACTTCTTAACTCTTTCGCAGACTCGAGTTTCTTCACTGCATTTGTGACATTCTCAATGCTGTATCATATTCACAACTGACATCCAACAGCCTCCTCTCCACGCCATCTGATGGTTGACCGACTAACTTTCAGATCAATCCCCTCTCCTTATCACTGGGTATTTCAAAATTCATAGTTATGTTTTTATTCTTGCATATGTAATTTTTTTCTCAAATTGTGAGTTCCTTCGGTTTTTCCAATTCTTTAAGTAATTTTGTTTTGGTTTCTATTCTGCATTTTTCTGACCAGGCATGTGCAGCATTGCAGATTTTTCTGTTTCTCCATTTTTAACATTTCTGAGGTGTTCCTTTAATCTTGTATTTAAATTCCTTTTTGTTTTTCCTATGTATATCCTTTCACAATCTTTACAATTAATTTGATAAATTCTTGATTTTTTGCAGTCTTCAATCTTTTCATTTTTGTTGGTTTTTATTAAATTACCTAAACTGTAATCGTTTTTTGGTGCTAATTTAATGTTGAATTTGTTGAAGATTTTTTTAAACTTGTTAAATACTAAGGGGTGGTATGTGAATTTCCTGAATTTTTTACCAATTTCTTTATCTGTCTGAAGAGTACTTTTATTAATTAAAACATTTTGTCTGTTCATTCTTACCTCTTAGAGTTGTTTTTGTCGAACATATGTTTCAGAGCTTCTTAGCCCCATCGTCAGCAATTACAGACTGAATTTTCTCATGCTGTCGGCCCTGATTCTTGATTCCTTCTCTCTTTGCCTCTGGTCCAATAAATTTACTAATGAGGTTCATTTCTGTGGGAATTTCAAAGTTCATAATTCTTTCCTTGTTCTTCTGTATATAGATTTTTTCCCACATGGTGAGTTCATTTTTGTTTTCTAACTGTTTTAATAATTTTGTGTTTACATCTATTTTGTGTTTTTCTGACCAAACATGAGCAGCCACTGCAGATTTTCCTACTTCCCCCCCCTTTTTTTTTACATTCCTTATGTGTTCTTTAGTTTTTAGTTGTATTAAAAAAAAGTACTTTTATTAATCATTTTTTTGTTCCTTGAATTTGTTTATTTTCTTGTGTGTCATCTTTTCTTGAAATCCATTATCCTTTGCAATTTTGATAATGTGTTTTTTCTCTTTATTGAAATTTTCTTTGCTCATGGGAACATTCACAAGTCTGTGTGTTAAACTATTAAATACTGCCTGTTTGTGCAAAAAATGGTTAAATCTTGTTGCTTTTATATAATTATCAGTGTGAGTTTCTTTTCTGTAGATTCCAAATTCTATTTTATTTTTTTCTTCATTCCTGATAAATTTAAGGTCTAAAAATGGTTTTCACAATTATTTTCTACTTCCATTGTAAATATTTAACAGTTTAATGGCATCTTCTAATTATTTCTGTTTTACTATTGCTATAATATCATCTACATATCTACTCCAAAATTTAAACATCAAAGGGTGTGCTTTGGTTACATGACATTCAAAGTTACCCATAAACATATTTGCTAAGAATGGTGATAATGGATTTCCCATTGGAAGTCTTGATCTTTGTCTAAAGTACTTTCCTCTAAAGGTGAAGAACATTTGATTTAAGCATAATTTTGTTAATTTTATGTATTCTTTAATGCTATCATCTACTTTGTTTTCTTTCAACCATTTTTCTAAAATTTTCAAAGTTTTGTCTGTCGGGATGTTTGTGAACAATGAACTGACGTCATATGAGACCAATTTTTCTGACGGTTCTATTTCTACATTTTCTAATTTTTCCACTAGTTGGTAAGAATTTTCTACTGCTAAATTTTGAAATTTTTTCATGCCTTTGAATTTATTGCTTAACCATTTTGATAAATCCCAGAAACCCCAACAACATTCATGGTCTTCCTAAAATCCATAAAGACGGAAAGAAAATGAGACCAATCATCAACAATATCAACTCACTTACACTTTGATGTTTAAATTTTGGAATAGATATGTAGATGATATTATAGCAATAGTAAAACAGAAACAATCAGAAGATGCCATTAAACTGTTGAATATTCATAATAAAAAAAAATGTTGAGAATTTTCCTCATCATTGAGGGTTTTCTCCAACCTATCTTAGTAATTAACATGAACTAAAAGAAAATAAATGAATATAAATGTCTACGGACTTATAGACTATCTGTTTGCAACAAACATTCACAATTTTCCCTTAATTAAAGTTCTCCATCGTTCTCTGTCCTCTGTGTCTTCATCTGTTACACCAAATTTCCACATTGAATTTTGAATGTTGTTCTTCGCCTTCCTTTTCTGTTCCTTCTTTCAATTTTCCATGCATAGACGGCCTTTGGTACTCTTCCATCCTGCATTCTTCTTACGTGTCATACGATTTTAGCCTTCTGTGTTCAATCTCATCCATTATATTTCTTTCTGCATTCATCCATTTTCTAATTAATTTCTGTATTTCTAATTTTTTCCAGTCTAGATTTTCTGGCAGCTCTTCTCCAAAAATCCATTTCAACTGAAGTTATTCTGTTGACATGTTGTTGTGTCATTGTACAGACTTCCGATCCATATAACAGTAAAACAATCAAATTTACAATGGAAGTAGAAAATAATCATGAAATACCATTTTTAGACCTTAAATTGATCAGGAATGAAGAAAAAAAGAAAATAGAATTTCGAACCTACAGAAAAGAAACTCACATTGACAATTATATAAAAGCAACAGGATTTAACCATTTTTCACATAAACAGGCAGTATTTAATAGTTTAACACACAGACTTGTGAACGTTCCCATGAGCAAAGAAAATTTCAATAAAGAGAAAAACACATTATAAAAATTGCAAAGGATAATGGATTTCAAGAAAAGATGATACACAAGAAAATAATAAATTCAAGGAACAAAAAAATGATTAATGAAAGTACTCTTCAGACAGATAAAGAAATTGGTAAAAAATTCAGGAAATTCACATACCGCCCCTTAGTATTTAACAAGTTTAAAAAAATCTTCAACAAATTCAACATTAAATTAGCACCAAAAAACGATTACAGTTTAGGTAATTTAATAAAAACCAACAAAAATGAAAAGATTGAAGACTGCAAAAAATCAAGAATTTATCAAATTAATTGTAAAGATTGTGAAAGGATATACATAGGAAAAACAAAAAGGAATTTAAATACAAGATTAAAGGAACACCTCAGAAATGTTAAAAATGGAGAAACAGAAAAATCTGCAATGCTGCACATGCCTGGTCAGAAAAATGCAGAATAGAAACCAAAACAAAATTACTTAAAGAATTGGAAAAACCGAAGGAACTCACAATTTGAGAAAAAAATTACATATGCAAGAATAAAAACATAACTATGAATTTTGAAATACCCAGTGATAAGGAGAGGGGATTGATTTGGAAGTTAGTCGGTTAACCATCAGATTGCGCGGAGAGGAGGCTGTTGGACGTCAGTTGTGAACGTGTTACAGCATTGAGAATGTCACAAATGCAGTGAAGAAACTCGAGTCTGCGAGAGAGTTAAGAAGTATGAGGTGAGTCAAAAACAACTCAATACTTACTTACTTACTTACTCACTGGCACTATCGAACCCGTAGGTTCATGGCCGCACGGACATACGCTCTCCATACATTCCTATCCTGAGCTAATGCTTTCCAATCATTCCCTGTATAATCTACTTCCCTCAAATCATAGTTATTGTTATTTTCCCACCTCATTCTTGGTCTACCAACTGGGCGTCTTCCCTCTGGCTTTCCTACAAGAAGCTTCCATGCAAGTCTTCATTCCCTATACGTGCAACATGTCCTGCCCATCACAGTCTACGAGACTTAACTGTTCTTATTATATCTGGCTTCCTATAAAGACCATGTAGTTCATTGTTAAGTAGTCTTCTCCATTCACCTGTCTCTTCATCTCTCTTTGGTCCAAAAATTTTCCTAAGTACTTTATTCTCAAATACTTTTAATCTCCTTTCCTCCCTTAAAGTAAGAGTCCATGTTTCGCACCATATAATATAACTGGTAGAATAATAGTTTTATATATTTTTCAGTTTAAACGTTTTTTGAAAGGAGTTGGGACATCAAGAGTCTCTGCAATGCATAATAGCACGCATTTCCAGAATTGAGCCTATGTTTAATTTCTTTGTGCATCTCATTCCTATTTGTGATTATTGTTCCTAGGTATTTGAATTCAGCCACTTCCTCAAAATTTCTCTCATTTGTCATTAGCTGTCCAGTTCCATTATATAATGAATTTCTACGTGTGACCATATATTTAATTTTATTGATATTTACTTCCAGTCCTAATTTCTTAGTGTTATTCAATAGTGTGTGCGTGTTGGCCTTCAGTATCTCCTCGCTATCGGCCAGTAGTACTACATCATCAGCATAAACTAACAGGTTATTAATACCATTCAGCTGTAAGCCTTCCTCATTCTCTAAAGATTTAATGGCATGCTCTAGTACAAAATTAAATAGTAGAGGAGATAGTGCATCTCCTTGCTTCAACCCATTCTGTATTTCAAAAGTGTCTGACAACTGTTTGCCTACACGCACCCTACTCTTTGAGCCATTTAGACACATTCGTATAAGTTTAACTAACTTTTTAGGAATTCCGAACTCCAGCAGGATACTATATAACTTCTCCCTCTTAATTGAATCATATGCTTTTTTGAAGTCTACATATAGTTGATGTACAGTACCATTATATTCCCATTTCTTTTCTAAAATCTGTCTTATACTAAAAATCTGATCTGTTGTAGACCTGTTTCTTCTAAATGCACATTGATGATCTCCTAGAATGTCATCAATATAGGGAGTAAGTCTGCTTACTAATATATTTGTTAGAATTTTGTACGAAGTTGAAAGTAATGAGATGCCCCTGTAGTTGTTGCAGTCAGTTTTATCTCCTTTCTTATAAATTGGTACGATAATTGATTCCTTCCATTCGTCTGGAAGAGCTTCTTTTTCCCAAATCATATTAAGCAACCAGCGTATCTTGTCCATCAATTTTTCTCCCCCTGATTTTATCAGTTCTGCTGGGATCTCATCTGAACCTGATGCTTTATACATCTTCAATTTTTCAATTGCCATTTCAGCCTCTAATGCACTTGGCTCTGCGACTAGCATTTCTGCTGTCTGTAAATTGTCCTCCTCAATAATGTTGTGTGATTCCGGGTTCTGTGGCCGTGGTCCATAGTTGGTGTTGATACCAGACGTTTCGCCCTCAACTGCGGAGGGCATCTTCAGTGGCGAGTGCTTCTAGGCGTGTTTCCTGGTCGGAAGATCTACTTAGAGTGAGCTCTGCTGACGTTGTGGACGTTGTATTGATACTAGTGGTGGGAGCAGGGTGAGTGAGCGTGGCTCTTGCTGATTGGCTAATGGTCGTCTCCTTGTTGTCCCTAGTGTTGATGCATTTATTTTCTAGTGTATGGTACCAGGCCTTAGGCAATTTGATACCTTCCTCTTTTCTGTTAATATTTTCTTTATGCTTGTATATTTCTATAGCCTCTCGGTATAATCTAGGGAAATAGTAGGAATTGTGGCTAAAACTTGTGTATCATCGAATAGAATCTGGTGTCCATTCATAATGGCATGTTCTGCTACAGCCGATTTATCCATTTCTCCTTGTCTGCAGTTTCTTTTATGTTCAGATAAACGGGTGGCTATACTTCTTTTCGTGGTCCCTATGTATGGTTTACCACACGAACAAGGAAGTCGATATACGCCGCAAGTGGAGAGAGGTGGCCGAGGATCCTTAGCTGAGCGAAGGCAGTCTTCTATTTTTCTTGTAGGTCTGTAAACTGTTTTTATGTTGTATTTTCGTAGGAGTTTTCCGATACGATCTGTGACTCTTTGTACATATGGTAAGTAGGCTATGCTGGTTGAGGGCGTGTTATCCATTCTGACGTGCTGTCTTCGTGGATGTATGGTTTGTCTTATTTCCTTGGATGTGTAGCCATTTTTCTGGAAACAATTGAACAGATGGTGTTGTTCTTGTTTAAGGTGTTGTGGTTGGCATAACTTAGTCGCTCTGTCGAACAGTGTCTTAATGACACCTCGCTTTTGTCTTGGATGGTGGTTAGAGTCTTTGTGCAGATATCGGTCTGTGTGTGTAGGTTTTCTGTAAACTGTATGTTGAATTTCCCCATTGCCAGTCCTTATTATTTGAACATCCAGGAAAGGAAGTCTTCCATTATCTTCTTTTTCCATAGTGAACTGTATTTTGTTGTGTCTGCTGTTAAGGTGTTGAAGGAAACGTTCCAATTCTTCACTGCCATGTCTCCATACTATGAATGTGTCATCAACATAGCGAAACCAATGTTCTGGAGACTTGGGAGCTGTTTTTAGTGCTTCTGTTTCGAATTTCTCCATGAAAAAGTTCGCTACTACTGGGCTTAGAGTTCAATTGTTTCCAGAACAACACCTTAAACAAGAACAACACCATCTGTTCAATTGTTTCCAGAAAAATGGCTACACATCCAAGGAAATAAGACAAACCATACATCCACGAAGACAGCACGTCAGAATGGATAACACGCCCTCAACCAGCATAGCCTACTTACCATATGTACAAAGAGTCACAGATCGTATCGGAAAACTCCTACGAAAATACAACATAAAAACAGTTTACAGACCTACAAGAAAAATAGAAGACTGCCTTCGCTCAGCTAAGGATCCTCGGCCACCTCTCTCCACTTGCGGCGTATATCGACTTCCTTGTTCGTGTGGTAAACCATACATAGGGACCACGAAAAGAAGTATAGCCACCCGTTTATCTGAACATAAAAGAAACTGCAGACAAGGAGAAATGGATAAATCGGCTGTAGCAGAACATGCCATTATGAAGGACACTAGATTCTATTCGATGATACACAAGTTTTAGCCCAACTTCCTACTATTTCCCTAGATTATACCGAGAGGCTATAGAAATATACAAGCATAAAGAAAATATTAACAGAAAAGAGGAAGGTATCAAATTGCCTAAGGCCTGGTACCATACACTAGAAAATAAATGCATCAACACTAGGGACAACAAGGACGACCATTAGCCAATCAGCAAGAGCTACGCTCACTCACCCTGCTCCCACCACTAGTATCAATACAACGTCCACAACGTCAGCAGAGCTCACTCTAAGTAGATCTTCCGACCAGGAAACACGCCTAGAAGCACTCGCCACTGAAGATGCCCTCCGCAGTTGAGGGCGAAACGTCTGGTATCAACACCAACTATGGACCACGGCCACAGAACCCGGAATCACACAACATTATGATTACCGGCCGTGAAAGCCTGCATTCAACTATCCTCCTCAATGTCCTGTTCTGTATGTACATTTAATAGCTGATTAGAGTAAAACTTTACCATCTATTTAATATATTCCTGGAATCTGCAATCATATCCCCATTTTCATTCCGAATTATGTTTGTTCTAGCCTGAAATCCTTTCTTCCCTATACTAATTCTCTAATGTTCCTATTTTTTGCATTTATTTCAAGATCATTAATAGAATAAAATTTAGAGTTATCCACAAAAAGAAAATCATTTTACCATCAAAAGCGTGGGGTGCTCTATATCAATTAATAAATTTGATAAACAGATATTGGTAAAAGTAAAGTCTCTAAGAAGAAAATGTAAAAATCGTAAAAAGCACCCCATGCTTTTGATGGTAAAATTATCTTTTTGTTGACCACTTTAATTTTATCCCAAGCGTGTTGGAAATTAAAATTATTTTTCATTTTTTTGTTCAGTTTTGTAATAAAGCGTGTTTTTTAAAACTATTATTTATTTTTTAGTTTTAATATTTTACAGAATAAGATAAAAATGTAAATATCTTTAAATTCGATAATATTGTAGTATGAGCTAAAAGTAATACTCTTCTAAAAAAAAATCCTTCCAGCCGGATTTGAACCAGCGACCTATGGATTACTGAAATTATATACCACTACAGTTCACCGCTCTACCAACTGATCTCTTATAACGATTGACTAAAAAGTCGACGACAAGTCCGCAACCTATTATACCAGTTTTCATTTTTTTGATTTTCTGATGATTCTGGCCAGGATTTTAGAAACAAAGTATGAAATTATTGTATTGTCATGGGTCCTTTACAAGTATACAAAGTTTCAAGTCGATCCAATGTTTCTAAGTGGGTGAAAATTGTGTTCAAAGATTTCATTACATAGATACAAAGACACTTTTTTTTGATTTTCTGATGATTCTGGCCAGGATTTTTGAAACAAATATGAAATTATTGTATTGTCATGGGTCCTTTACAAGTATACAAAGTTTCAAGTCTATCCAATGTTTCTAAGTGGGTAAAAATCGTGTTCAAAGATTCCATTACATGGATACAAAGACACTTTTTTTGATTTTCTGATGATTCTGGCCAGGATTTTAGAAAATAAACATGAAATTATTGTATTGTCACGGGTCCTTTACAAGTATACAAAGTTTCAAGTCGATCCAATGTTTGTAAGTGGGTGAAAATCATGTTCATAGATTCTGTTACATAGATACAAAGACACTTTTTTTTTTGGTTTTCTGATGATTCTGGCCAGGATTTTAGAAAAAAAAAAGTGAAATTATTGTATTGTCATGGGTCCTTTACAAGTATACAAAGTTTCAAGTCGATCCAATGATTTTTAGTGGGTGAAAATCGCGTTGAAAGATTCCGTCTCATAGATAGATACAGGTCAAGCTAATATATAGCATGTAATAAACCTCATAGTGTTATTTCCTACCTTACTTACTTACTCACTGGCACTATCAAACCCGTAGGTTCATGGCCGCACGGACATAAGCTCTCCATACATCCCTATCCTGAGCTAATGCTTTCCAATCATTCCCTGTATAATCTACTTCCCTCAAATCATAGTTAATGTTATTCTCCCACCTCATTCTTGGTCTACCAACTGGGCGTTTTCCCTCTGGCTTTCCTACAAGAAGCTTCCATGCAAGTCTTTCATTTCCCATACGTGCAACATGTTCTGCCCAACGCAGGACATTCCTACCTACATAACTTAATTCATTTTTTGTTTAATTACACTGTTTCTTATTCTATCTTTTCTAGAAATTCCAGCTAAACACCTTCAAAAATCCATTTCTGCAGAATTTAATTGACTCATTGTTCTAGATTTTAATTCCCATGTCATTGACTTCATTATTGTATTAAATATATGTGGTTGGTTTTAAAACTTATATGCTGATACTATAAAAAGATCATTGCCTATGAAAGTCATTTATTTTAATATTGTAGATTCACCCTTATTTATCCTCTCATTAACTTCAGCATCCATTTTTGTCCCCAATATACATATTTGACATATACTTTTATTTTTCCATGTCCATGTTCTAAAACCAGATTTTTTTTATTAATTTTCTATTATCTTGTCATGTACTCTAAATCTTTGTAATCCTCTGGTAAATAAAATAAAGTACTTAGGTCAGTGCTGTCGTCCTCAACTTGTAAAAAGATATGTATGCTTTTTTGTCTGAAGGCCTTTCAGAACATCTATTCCATCATCAGTGGGTCTTTCTTCGTTACATTTATTGATTCTGGTCTTAATGTATTGTAAGAAGGTACATATTTTAATTATATTTAAATTATGTTGGGAAGTAAACATTATGAGGTTATATCATTAACATTGAGTGGAGAACATATTTTAATAACTTACCTCATACAATTTCAAATTTCTTTGAGACCATTGGTTTCAAAGAAATTTGAAATTGTATGAGGTCAGTTATTTAAAGATATGTTCTCCACCACAATATGAATACCTATTTTTAACCTTTATATTTTAGACTATCCAACCTCAAACGGTTTTAAACATTGAATTTTATTTAGTATGTCGTTCTGGTAAATCAGAGAGAGAGCTGGGGGGTCGGGGAATAAATTTTTCCATCATAAAATAAATCCACTATAATATATCGCTAAACATTGGTCATACAGATGAAACCAGCCCAAGATCTAACTCCACTGGCACTATAAAACTTGGATGGCCAAAGCGGACATAAGCTATCCATACCCTTCTGCCCTGAGCTGCTACTGTTCGATCATTCCCTCAAATCGATTGGTAAGGCTATTCTCCCACATCAATCTTGGCAGACACTAAATCCCCCATTTTTTTTAAGATCATTGGTGGCTCTTGTTATGTACTTTCCTCTATTTACCAGCATGTTTTATCTCTTTCTGGCTCAAAAATTTTGCAAGATCTAGTGGACCTTTATTGAGAAGCAAGGCAGTAATAGATACACTTTTTACAAAACAAATTAACTCCACTATTTGTTAATGGATTTTCTTCAAATTTTGCACACTTTTCTACATACATTTAAAATTAACATAAAATTATAGAATATTCACCTGAAAGGTCCATCTCCTCAACTTAAGTTTTGAATAAACCTCAACGGAACACATCATGAATCTTATAAAAGTTGATACATACATTTAGTTTTAAGTTTGTAATTTAATACATAGGACAACTATAAAGGTACCTGGAATAGAATTCTTCATTAAAAAATTATATGACACCACAAAAAAAAAAATATTGTACCTAAACTGAATAAATAAAACCAATTACTTTTTTCTTATTGGTTTCATATTGAAGGCATAGATTTTTAAGAAATTGTACATTTTGCAATATATCTGCCCTAATAAACTGCTCATTTTTCATTCAAATTTAACCACTGAGGTCTATATCCTCCAGAGAGTATGATAACTAGAGGGTGGATTTGTGCATATTTGCATGTCAATTGTAATCAATTGGCAAAATTTTATAGTGCATCATCTTCATCATCATCCCTGCAAGTATTAGGCCATGTGGCCTGTTATGGTCTCAAAGAGGAGTTTTCCATCCAGCGTTTTTTTGGACGTCCCAGCGATCTTTTGCCTTGGAGGCAGTAATGAAGCATGGCTTTTGGAATTCTATGAGACGGCATTCATTGAAGATGGGCTTTCCAGTTGTTCTGGTAGTTTTGTATATGGTGAAGAATGGGTTCTACATCCAACTCTTCCATAATTTCATTTCTTTTATGGTCCCACTTTGTATAGCCTGTTGTACGGCGCATAAATCGCATCTCATTTGCTGTTATTCGGCTTTCATCTCTTCTTCGTATTGTCCATGCTTCACTACCATATCTTAATACTGGTCTTGCGAGAATCTTATAAAGTCATAATTTTGTGTTCTTCTGTACTAAAGATGGTTTCATTATACTGTTAATTATCCCTATTGTTTTTGTGAAAGTTGTTATTTTCTTTGATATATCAGCTTCATCTTGAAATGTTAACCCTTCTCGGGTGACAATTTTTATGGCCCAGGGCAAAAAGTAAAATTTGAAAATAATTAATTTCATATAAATGTTACTTAAATTGTGCACTTACTTATAAAAACAACATATACCTTGTTTTTTGTTGATATCCATCACTGATGTGCTTCAAAATGACATTTTATTATTTTACATAAATAATGTCACTGCGAAAATGGTATAAATTTCACTGGCCTGTTTAACTGTACACTTTTTGATCACTCCGTATTAGTAAGTTATTGTATGAAAAGTTCCTTCACAAAATACTCAAAATAATAGCAATATGAATAAATAATATGGAGGGTTGTTTCTGATCTCTGATAACAAATGATTTTTAAGATTTACCTTAAGAAAAGCCGTGTCTCCACCATCGAGCTTGCTCTAATTGATGGCTCTTCACCTGAGCTATGGTTCGGCATCGGAGTTTCCGCTGCAGAAGACTTATGCAGCACAGCCATGTCTAGAAGTTCCCACTCCTCTTTATATGCTTTCCAGAGACCGTCTATTGTTCGAAGATGCCTGTTTCCCAGTTCCCTTTTGAAGAGTCCAAAGACACAAAGTCCATCGGTGATGTATCAGGAGACTTCACTGGGATGTTGCTGAATGGAATAGCATTTATTCCAGTTTCCTGTTCCATTTCTCCAGAAATGTCAGGGTTGAACCTGAAGTGTGACTGGAGGCCTTGTTGGTGCACCCAGACTTGGTTTTTGTCTATACCATAGAGAGCTCGGATTTCAGTCGGGTAAATTGGGGTGAGAACTTCTTCCTGGTAGTACAGGGAGTTGATTTTGGCCTTTTTAGCTACTCTACAAATGGGCAGTTTTTCATTGTAGGAATATCCCGCGATGACCATAAATCCATTGGAGAAACTTTCTCTGCATTCAGCATACCACTTTTGAAAATTTGTTTTCACCCCTTTCTCTATAGTAAATTGCCCGGGGGTTGTTGCAGTCTCCTAGATAACATATGCTTCATCAAGTATGACCAAAAATTTCCATTTTTCTCTTGCCAGGTGCTTTTCATAGTTTCCTGCTGTTGGTGCGGCATTCGGCAGTGTGACATGGAAACAATTTATGAACCCTGCTTTTGTGGCGTCTCCATGTTTAAATCTTTGTTTATTATGGTGTTTACAGTTTTAAGGAATATTCCCAATCTGTTTGCAATCACTCTTTGTGTGGCAGGGTTACTACCAGAGATAAGGGCATTGGCCTTTCTGATTACATCTGGGGTGCGTGTAGTAGCAGGTCGTGGATTTGCCCTTTTTTTCATTTTGGAATTAATCCCAAGCTACCCTTTCCCTTTTTATTAAGCACTGAGCTAATTCCACACTTTGACACCATAAAATTACGTTTTTGTAAGCCTCAATAATCGCGGAATAACTATAATTAGCATCGGAAAGGGCAGTAATGTACCCTTCCCAAAACGGGTCTATCTTCTTAGGCATTATGAGAGCAACACGCATGTGAGTGTAACAGAAGCAGCACACTGACTGGTTTGATCACCTCGCACGCTCCTGTCCTGATGACTCACTCCAAAGTCACAATCTACTTGGCAAATTGTTATCAGAGATCGGAAACAACCCTCCGTAATAATAATAAAAATAATGTAAATAGTGCACCTAGATAAGGAAGAATTTTCATAACTGATACAGGTAGGCCTATATTGATGGTTTCTTATTTTTCTAAGAATGATGTAAAGTAAGACTGGAGAGTTTTTGTTCCTAAAAATTCTCCTTTGTATGATAAATTTTGAAACACACATGTGGATGTAGAACAGGTTTTGACACACAAGATTCACAGAAATAAATTGTCTTTTTCTTCTCACTTTTTGTTCTGCATACAACACCGGGATTTGCCCAAGAACCTTTTGATGTTTATTAGAAATTGGACCGGGATCTAAATTACTCACCTCTACCCAGCTAGGTGCACTATTGTTGGCAGTGTCACTTATGTCACTCTCGCATTCACTTTCACTACTTGATATTTCGTAAGAATTGCCTTCACTGTCACTAAATGACAATTCTGAAACTTCACTACTACTTTCATTCACTGCTTGTTCTATTTCCTCACTTGTATTCAGTTTTCATTTGCCATTTTACCGAAAAACAAGATAAATATGTTATGAATGAACCACCGTAATATGTAATGATGCACTACCCAAGAACTCCACTGATTACTTCAGAAGAAAATATTCCTAACTGAATTAAAAGGGGAATTGCCCACTCAGAATGGTAGAAAGAACATTCTACTGCCATCTCTTGAAAAATAAATGGAACTACATGAACCAGAACTGCCGGCAAAGTAGGATGTATTTTTCTGACCCATATATGGGTTTCTGCCCGCAAGGGAAAGTACAGACGACCCATATATGGGTTTTTGCCCGTGAAAGGTTAAATTATAGCCCAAATAATTAAATTCATTTACTCGTCTAAAATTTCATCATCCAAAACAATTTTGCTAGGTATAGGGAATTTCCCACAAAAGGCCATCACTGTAGTTTTCTTTGTATTGATTTCCATATTGTACCTTTTTGCAATTATATTAAAATTGCGTATAGAATACAGTAAATCTGTTTCTGTTGGAGCTGTTAATACCAAATCAGCTGCAAAAAGCAAGGAAATCTATTTTTAGGTTTCTATTAATTTGGATAAAACCATGTCTCATCTGTCACCAATCTTGGAGTATTCTATCCATGTATATGATAAAGAGCAAGGGTGAGAGGCCACATCCTTGTTTTACGCCCCTATTAACTTCAGTCCATTCTGTTTGTGTGTTATTGATTTGAACTAAAATCAAATTTGTTTTATAGATATTGTATAAATTTAAAATATGCTGTTCTGATAGATTGTTGTCAGCTAAAATTTCCAACAGTTTATTCCTATTGATTTTGTCAAAGGCTTTTTTGAAGTCCACAAAAGCTAAATGTGTTTCTACATTTATAGTGCATATTCAAGGGATTAGAGCATATTTCACTAATATGGGCACATATATTATATTTTTTCTATATTTAATATTAAAATATTAGTTTGTAACTCCATAAAATGACAAGTTTCTGCTTTATTGTCATGTTTTTGCAAATTAAGACAATCTTGTTTTCATAGAAAGCCAGAATCCTTATTTTGTATTTTTGCACAACAGTGACAATGTCAACCAGGGGTCTGCAGTTTTAAATCTCAACAGGTCAATAAAGCAATTTGGCCTAAACCATTTCCTGAAAGGAAGATTTCGAAAGAGATGAATGTGCTTGCCAACAATGGACATTTTATTGGTGGTAATTTCCTTGTTTTCTTTTCAACCAGCGATATTGTTTGAAGTTTCAACATCAGTTTTATTGAGACTGTCAGCATACACGTCAAAAACTAAAAAATCATTCCTGAAATATACTTAAATGTGTGCAAAATATACTTCATTTCACACAAAGGAAGCCTATTGTACATTGACTATGGTGACAAAACAAATCGGGAATTGAAGTTTAAATTCTTTTCTCAAATACCATTTTGCGAATGTTAGTGGACCAAGACAAGTGTTTTCAATGCCGAAGAAAAAATCCAGTAAAATATATTTGCTTCATCGATGGATTGGTGGGAATCTTACATTAACAACAAATGGAAAAATTGTCCTATGCCAATTCTGCGACAAACATGTATTTTAAATAACTTATCAGTTTATCACATTATTAAATCAATATAATTCTTATTCTGTGAGTGACATAGCCTCTTTGTGATACTGCCCTGTGATCTCATGTGAAGTGGAGAGATCCTTCTCTTCGTACAAACACATTTTAAGTGGCAGAAGGAAGGACTTTCTACCAGAAAATTTAGAAAAATATTTGGTTATTTATTGTAACAAAAATTGATAAGTGATCGTTAAATGATTGTTGACTTATATTTCATATTACAGACAAGATTAATGAGAATGACACTATAAAATACAATTATTAACTTCAATTAGGAGCGAAAAAGTAAAAATATTACAATTTTTGCTTCATAAAAAAATAAATAAAATGATGTGAGAAAATAGTGTATTTTACTATTAGAAGAAAATTAATTTTTGTGCATATTTATTAAAAAATTTAAGAGCATATTTTCAACTTTTTTGCTGCATAGTTGCATATATTTACGGTTTTTAGTGCATATAAATCCGCCCTCTAATGATAACAGACTTGTGCAAAATTTTATTGAAACCCAACAAAACGGTTCTCGATATAGTTTTATTTAAGAATTACATTTTGAGGAACGGTAGTCTAAAGTTCCAACATGCTTGTACTTACATTCATGCATATTCTTACAAAAAATGTATCATCACCAATAAAAAAGTCAATGTTCCAGACAGTAAGAAATCTGGAATTTATCAAATAAATTGTGAAGATTGCAATAAAGTTTATATAGGAAAAACAAAAAGGAATTTGGAAATTCGGACAAAAGAACATTTCAGAAATATTAAAAATTGTGAAATTGAAAAATCTGCAATTGCTGCACATAGTTTATTAGAACATCATAAAATTGGAAGAGAAGCTAAACTTTTAAAACAAGTAGAGAAACCTTTGGAATTGACAGTTTGGGAAAAAATATACATTCAGAAAAACAAAAATAGATCAATGAATTTTGATATCCCTAACGAAATTACATTGATTTCAAAGTTCATAAATTCAACCATAGATGGCAGCACTGAAGATGGCGACAATAGAATAGTTGACGGCCGAAGAATTTCATCAGTCGGAGTTATGGCTGACGATGAACATGATTATGTTTGAAATCGCGATATCATGGAAGCATGAATCCTATGAGGTGAGTTGTTTAAACAATATGTTCTCCGATGAATTTTAATGATTATACCTCATAATGTTTACTTCCCAACATTAATTAAATATAATTTGTACAGTATTTATTTTTATAATTAAATACAATTCTTGGCTAAATCATCATCATCATCATCAACAATCATGGATTAAGCCCATGTGGCTTGTTCCGGTCTCATAGATTCTCATTCAAAAGTTGGATCCATCTCTTCTTCGGTCTACCAACATTCCTGTGTCCTTTTGGTTTGTATTTAAGTATAGTTTTGGGAATGCGATCATTTTCCATTATTTGAACATGTTCTTTCCATTTATTTTTCTAGATTCTGTTATTCTATCTAAGAGTTTAAAGATATTTACCTCATTTCTAATATCTTCACTTCTTCTCTTATCTAGAAGTTTGCAACCAGCCACACTTCTCAGAAATCTCATTTCAGCTGCTTCTATGATCTTCTCTTCTCTTTTAGTTAAAACCCAAAATTCACTACCATACAATAGTAAGGGGACTGCCACTACTTTATAAAATTTTAGTTTTGTTTCTTTTCTTGTGCTTTTAAATATCCGTTTGATTGTTCCACATATATAATTCAATTAATTAAGTTTGTTAAATAGATCTTCATTTTTAAAATAGGAGATTTCATAACCCAGGTATTTAAAATGGTTCACTTGTTCAATGGGTTTCCCCTCCACAATTATTTTAGCTCTTACAGTATCTGATCCCTTAAAAGCTAGGATTTTCGTTTTACTTATTGATATTTTGAAATTATATTTCTGTATAATGTTATTTAACTGAAAGAGTGATTTCTGTAGACCATCTTCTGAACTAGATATTAGAACTTGGTCGTCTGCAAAAAGTAAGGTATCTAACATCTTATTTCTTATTTTGAAATGTGAGTCCAAATTTATCTGCCAATTATATATATCGTCAATATAAATATTAAAAAGGGAGGATGAAAGTGGACATCCCTGTCTTACACCTCTATTGTTGCTGTTATATTGTTTTTATTTTTGCCTCCAGTTTCTATTGTTATTTTATTTTCTACATCTTCTATACTTTTTATTGCAGTTATTAGGTGCTGAGGTACTCCTTTCTCTTTCATTATATTCCACAATTTATTTCCGTTAACTTTGTCAAATGCCTTTTCAAGATCTATAAATGCCATAAAAGTTGGCTAAATTATATGCTTAATTGCTACAGTTGTTCTCAAGCTAATTCTCCTCCATGAAGCATTCATTAAGTTCCCCTGAGAAATAATATGTGTGAACCCTGAACGACCCGATGGTATAACCACAAATTAGCACTGCAACTGGTGGTGACTAATTAATATCCTTCTCTCTTAAAGTTAGAAACCATGTTTCATATTCATATAGTATAATTTGAAGAAAAACCATTTTAAATATAATTAAAAATAATTTTTGAGAACAATTGGGATAAGATTTCTTGTAAAGTATAATAATAGGCCATTTAAAATCCCAATTAATTTATTTGTAGTGGAATTCTTTCAACTACATGATTGCAACAAGTCATATGCTTGTTCAGAACACTTAAGTTATTCCATTAGAAAATTTCATTGCTGTGGCAAATTCAGTCTTCATGAAGATAGTAACGACAACGGGGTTAGATTAGTCACATCAAAGAATCTCATTGTTAAGAGCACAACATTTCAGCATAAGGATATTCATAAATACACCTGGACGTCCCCAGATGGAGAAACTCGGAACCAGATAGATCATGTATTAGTAGATAAACGCTGGCACAGTAGCATCACTGATGTTAGATCAGTTAGAGGGACAGACTGCAATTCGGATCATCATCTGGTCAGAGTGAAAATCAGACAACGGCTATCGCTTATGAGAGGAACAAACGCTAAAGATGATTCTGTAAAATATGAATTAAAAAACATGAAAAATGATGAAATGCGGCAAGAATACCAAATCAAAATTGCTAATAGATTTGAAGTACTGGAATCTTCAGATGACAATGTGGCAAACGAAGAAGAAACTGATATAAATAAAGAATGGGAGGCTATAAGAGATACTATTAAATTGTCAGCATCAGAAAGCATTGGTTGTTTAAAAAAGAGGCAAAACAAGAAATGGTTTGATGAGGAATGTGCCGACATTGTAAAGAAAAGAAAGCTAGCAAAAATGAAATGGTTACACGAGCCAAATAAGGTAAATTTAGAGCAATTGGGTAGTGTTAGACGGAAAACCACCAAGTTACTAAAGAGTAAAAAGAGGGAATATTTGAGAGAGAAGATTAATGATCTTGAAATGAATGCAAAACATAGGAACATTAGAGAATTATATCAGGGAATTAGTATAGAGAAGAAAGGGTTTCAGGCTAGAACAAACATAATTCGGAATGAAAATGGGGATATGATTGCAGATTCTAGGAGTATATTAAATAGATGGAAAAGTTACTTTAATCAGCTATTAAATGTACATACAGAACAGGACATTGAGGAGGATAAGTTACAGACAGCAGAAATGCTAGTCACAGAGCCAAGTGCATTAGAGGTTGAAATGGCAATTGAAAAATTGAAGATGTATAAAGCATCAGGTTCAGATGAGATACCAGCAGAACTGATAAAATCAGGGGGAGAAAAAATTGATGGACAAGATACGCTGGTTGCTTAGTATGATTTTGGGAAAAAGAAGCTCTTCCAGATGAATGGAAGGAATCAATTATCGTACCAATTTATAAGAAAGGAGATAAAAACTGATTGCAACAACTATAGGGGCATCTCATTACTTTCAACTTCGTACAAAATTCTAACAAATATATTAGTAAGCAGACTTACTCCCTATATTGATGACATTCTAGGAGATCATCAATGTGCATTTAGAAGAAACAGGTCTACAACAGATCAGATTTTTAGTATAAGAGAGATTTTAGAAAAGAAATGGGAATATAATGGTACTGTACATCAACTATATGTAGACTTCAAAAAAGCATATGATTCAATTAAGAGGGAGAAGTTATATAGTATCCTGCTGGAGTTCGGATTTCCTAAAAAGTTAGTTAGACTTATACGAATGTGTCTAAAGGGCTCAACGAGTAGGGTGCGTGTAGGCAAACAGTTTTCAGACACTTTTGAAATCCAGAATGGGTTGAAGCAAGGAGATGCACTATCTACTCTACTATTTAATTTTGTACTAGAGCATGCCATTAAATCTTTAGAGAATGAGGAAGGCTTACAACTTAATGGTATTAATAAGCTGTTAGTTTATGCTGATGATGTAGTACTACTGGCCGATAGCGAGGAGATACTAAAGGCCAACACGCACACACTATTGAGTAACACTAAGAAATTAGGACTGGAAGTAAATATCAGTAAAACTAAATATATGGTCACACGTAGAAATGCATTATATAATGGAAATGGACAGCTAATGACAAATGAGGGAAAATTTTGAGGAATTGGCTGAATTCAAATACCTAGGAAACAATAATCACAAATAGGAATGAGATGCACAAAGAAATTAAACATAGGCTCAATTCTGGAAATGCATGCTATTATGCATTGCAGAGACTTTTGATGTCCCAACTCCTTTCAAAAAATGTTAAGCTGAAAATATATAAAACTATTATTCTACCAGTTATATTATATGGGTGCGAAACATGGACTCTTACTTTAAGGGAGGAAAGGAGATTACGAGTATTTGAGAATAAAGTTCTTAGGAAAATTTTTGGACCAAAGAGAGATGAACAGACAGGTGAATGGAGAAGACTACATAACAATGAACTACATGGTCTTTATAGGAAGCCAGATATTATAAGAACAGTTAAGTCCCGTAGACTGCGATGGGCAGGACATGTTGCGCGTATGGGGAATGAAAGACGTGCATGGAAACTTCTTGTAGGAAAGCCAGAAGGAACACGCCCAGTTGGTAGACCAAGAATGAGGTGGGAGAACAACATTAACTATGATTTGAGGGAAGTAGATTATACAGGGAATGATTGGAAAGCATTAGCTCAGGATAGGGATGTATGGAGAGCTTATGTCCGCGCTGCCATGAACCTACGGGTTCGATAGTGCCAGTGAGTAAGTAAGTAAGTTAAGATCCTACATTCTCTTGTTTATTACTGGTATTTGAAACACCAACATAATCCAGTTTATAATATTAAAATGAGCAGTGCATCTGTAGTTTCCAGCAGCAGGCTGGTATGCCAAGATGTTCTAGGCCTGTTTTGCCATTAAGTTTAATTTTATTTATAGATTCAGCATCACATGCTTCATAGATTCATAACAGTCTCATGCCAGCATTTTTTAAGTCTTCAGAACATTTCTGTCCTTTTTATGTACGAGGGTCATACTGAAAGTCGTGAGCAACCCATTGTTAAAATTCAAATTTCAACAATGTAACAAAAACAACTGCAGGATCGTAATCTACAGACTTTATACCACAACATTGCCATTTTGTGGTGTCATAGCTTCTATCATGTGACCACACGCAGTGTTTCCAAAATGGCAGACATCAATGTTTCGTTTCGACAGCGCGCTGTCATTGAATTCCTTGTTAAAGAGGAACAATCTGCTGTTGATATTCACCAAAGACTTCAATGTGCTTACGGAGATGCCTGCATGGGTGCCAGCAGTGTTAGGAGATGGGTGAAACATTTTAAAGATGGGAACACGAGTATCAAAGATGAGCCTCGTAGCGGTCGCCCACGCTCTGCCTCCACGGATTGCAACAAGGAAAGAGTTGATGCGCTCATTAGAGACGACAGGCGTATCACAGTGAATGAAATCGCTACAAAACTTGCAGTAGGACACAGTGCAGTGCAAGAAATGATTCACAGCTTAGGTTACCGAAAAGTTAGTGCCCGTTGGGTTCCACGTTTATTGAGTGAAGACCACAAACTCAGAGAAGAACCATCACCCATAACCTTCTTCAGAGATTTCGAAATGAAGGTGATGATTTTTTGACGAGTATTGTGACAGGTGACGAAAGCTGGTTTCATCGCTACGAGCCTGAAACAAAATGCCAGAGTATGGAATGGCACCACTTGAATTCGCCATCAAAGAAAAAAGCGAAGACAGTGCAATCTGTTGGGAAAGTTATGGGCAGCGTCTTCTGGGATGCGCAAGGTTGCATTCTGGTTGAATTTCTTGAACCTGGACAAACCATAAATGCTGCCCGCTATATCCAGACACTTGTGAAGCTCCGTCGTGCATTGCACAACAAACGCCCTGGAAGGAAGATCATTCTGCAACACGATAACGCGCGTCCTCACACTGCTCGTGCCACTGTGGAGAAGATCAGGACATTTGGGTGGGAAACTCTTCCACATCCTCCCTATAGTCCCGATTTGGCACCCTCCGACTACCATCTTTTCGGTTCTGTGAAGGAGCAGATGAGAGGCCAATGCTACGAGACGCTGGAGGATATTCGGAAAGCAGTGTGTCAGTGTCTTCGAGCAGCTGGAACGGACTTCTATCATAAGGGAATTTTCAAGCTTGTAGAACGCTGGACAAAATGTGTGCAAAGAAATGGAGACTATGTTGAAAAGTAGCACAAAGGTCTGTAGATTAACATGGTGTACTTGGTTTGTCTAAAATAAATATTATGATTGTTTAAAAAAATGTTGCTCATGACTTTCAGTATCACCCTCGTATAAACAAGAATTTGTCTGAGCCATCCACACAGAGTTGAAGAAGTAATTCTCTTCATGCACGATGTTGTTGTAACATTTTGAAGAAGGATTTTTGTCCAAAAAAAAAAAAGAATTACTGGTTCAGGTTGGGTTTAATTTTTGGTAGAGCCGGATTCTCTTCTTAGGGTTGGAAGTTGGTACGCTGGATAGGAAAACACTTTAAAATCGCTAAAAAATGTTTCTTGTAGAAATAATTGCACATTTATTGACTTCTGATTAAGTAAATGTAGGTGGTATTATTCCTCACCTTCAATTAAAAAATAAATTCTCTTCTTTTCTTAAATTAGTTATTCTTCTTGTATTAAATAGTACATTTTATCAGGAGAGCTCTATTTGCTTCTATCTTTGTTGAAAGTTGTATGCAGAATGACCAGTGTAATTCTTTTATATTTTAAAGACCATTATTACATCACATGATGTTAATTTGATTTGTTAAATGAGAAAGTTGTTGTTGTTGTAGTTTTCTAATGGCGAGATTTGACGCTTAAGTCATTTTCTCTCTGGCTTCCCAGTACAAGCTAACAATGTCCTTAGAGTGTTGTGCAGTTGGATTTAAGGCTGGACAGATCAGGTCTGGGTCTTTGCAAATGAGAAAGTTAATTGTTTTAATATCCAATCAGAGTTTAGTTTACTTTCATTTAAGAATATGAAGTTATGCAGGTGTTATTACAGTTTTAATGGAAGGATTTATAATTTATATATAAACGAAAATGCACAAGTTGTGCATTAGAGTTTTATTAGTTCACTTTGCTTTTGCAATCGTTATGAATCTGTGCAGGTCTCAATTAATGATTTGGGTCATTTTTTACATGCTGTGACGTGGTAACGATCACAAGACAGTTCACAAAACTCGCACACGCATGCTGCGCCTGGGTCGTGGTAGGTCTTCATTTTACACACTTTGTGATGGTATCCATGTACTGCTAGGGAATTTACAAAATGGCGAAGATCTTGGTTTGTAGCCATCCACGTTCGATTTACCATTGCTTCTGTTGCGTAAAATTCTATCCAAATTTCTTTTTTCTTAGCTTGGAGCTCTGCTAGGAGGTCTTGGTAGGCTGCGGTGGATGGTAAGAGTATCAGCATTCGCAATTGTTCTATGAAGAAGGTCTCTCCTGAGAGTTCATATGCCAGTCGGGAGCGTGTAAATTTGGATATACATAGTATTCTCTTTAGATAGACTGACTTAATTTTCTCTATGTTCTTAAGGTCGTTCTTTGTGAGGTAAGGCCATATGAGTTCCAAACCATAGCTCACGATCGGGATTATCTTCGTGTCAAAGATCTGCATTGCCGTAGTCATAGATAATTTTCTTAGGAATTGGATATCATTCATAGCAATTATTGCCGCTGTCACTCTGTCTTCTACATGCTTTTTGAAAGTAGTTCCCTTAGTCTGTAATGTTATGCCAAGATAGTTGAAAGAGCTTACAATTTTCAGTGGATCTTGATCATGAAAGACTCGGTCTCTGGCTGCTATCCTTCCACCCCTTCTAAAGATCATGTGTACTGTTTTTTCTCTGTTGAGATGCAGCTTATTGTTCCTGGCCCATATTGTTAGACGGTTCCAGCATTCTTGCAGATCTTGTAGATTCGTGGATCCCATCGCCATATCATCAGCATATGCGTAGAGAGATACACTCTCTTCCATACCTTCAAGTATTCTCACTACATCTGCTGTTGCTAGGTTGAATAGCAACGGACTAGCAGGGTCTCCTTGTAAGACACCGTTTGTCTGTGTGATCGGTGCTGAGGACTGTAGATTATCTGCAATTACTACATAGTTGTACTGCATGATGTTGGCTATGATGTCTACCAAATAACTGTCTTCATCGAGCATTTTCTGAAGCTTATCCATGAGAGTCTGACGGTCGAGAAAATCGAAAGCTTTCCTGTAATCTATAAAGACAACGTGAAATTTCTTTCCCTGATGACTGATCGCGTCATGGATGTTTTGCAGTAGATTTCCTATGGCGAGTGAAGTTGACATCCCTTTCCTGAAGCCAACCTGTTGCTCAGGTATGTTGCTACCAGCTTCTTCGGTTAGTCTATCCGTCAGAATTTTCGTGAAGATCTTGAGAACTGTGTTCTCAAGAGCAATTCCTCTGTAGGAGTCGGGTGAATTCGGATTGCCTTTTCCTTTGTACATAATCCTGAGAGTGGAAATTCTCCAGTTTTCCGGTATTTTTCCTGTTTCTAAACATTTGTTGAACAGAGCGGTCCACATTTTCCCTATATACGGCCAGGCCTCTCTTAAGTGTTCATTTGATATTCCATCCGGTCCAGGAGCTTTGTGACTTTTTAGATGTTCCACAATGTTCTCCACTTCCTTTTCTGAGATGGGCTGAAAAACCTTTGTTTCCTGATATTCTGGCGCTCTGAGAGTGGTTCCATCATTTAGTATCTGGTGGAAGTGTCTTTCCCATGTTTCTAGCGCTATTGCCTGCGAGAATTTTGGTGTTTTTTTCTTTAAAGCCTCAAAGTGATTCGCCGTGGCTTTCTCTATTAACTTCCTACCTTCTTCTTCTAACCAGATTGCTCTTTTCTCTTTCAGCAGGGTTTTGTAATTTCTCCTCTGAGTATTATACGTTATTAGGTCTTCCTCTGTCTTGGTACCTCTAGCTCTCTGAAGGCATTTTAGAACTTCTCTCCTTTTGTTGTAACATGTGGCATCAAACCAAGGTTGTGATCTCTTTTTTCTTTTTGTAATTTTTATCTGTGCTTTTTGGATATAGCCTTCTAGTTCTAGTGCCGCAGTTTCGATTTCCCCTCGTTCTATCTTGCTTATGATGTGATCTGTGGATGGTGCGAAAGCCTCTAATGCTTGAATGTTCAATGTCCTTTTTTGTTATTTCTTTTTCAATGTTTATTTCTTGTGGTTTTGTGTTGGTTGTTTCGATCCTGGCAAACACAGGCAGGTGCCTCCTTAAGGGGGACAATTCACAATTGGCGAGTGTTCTGATTTCTATCCCTTTTATTGGTGGGCTAGTAAACATCAAGTCTATTGTGCTTGTGCCATTGTGACATATATAGGTTGGGACATGTATGTTGTTTAAGAGGTTTAGGCCCTCTCCTTCTAAATATTCTATAACTGTACGGCTTTTCGAGTTTTCTTTATCAATGCGACAGTTGAAGTCGCCTGCTATTAATGTTCCCATATGACTTTCAATGTGATTCATCGTGTTAGATAGATTTTCGATGATGTCTTGTGCTGTTTTCTCTGGTTGAAAGTACGTGCATATAATGTTCAGTTTTCCAGTTTTAATGACTAGTATGCTAAGTGAACTGTAGGATATGACATGTGGAGATAGCCATGGTTTTATCAGACAAGATATACCGCCGCTTGGACGTCCCCGTTCTCCTTGTGCTGCCAACAAATGGATGCTGTAGTATCCTTCAATGTTGATGTTCTGTGTTAAGAAAGTCTCTGTTAGTATAATAATATCTGCTTTAAAACTGTCTTCTGTGCAAAGTGTCAGGATACTGTTTAGTCCCTCCACATTCCATAACATTACAGTTATATTATTCCAGGTCAACCCCTCGATATTGGGTAAATGGGTGTCGTCGTGAGAGGCGAAAGGGCCGCACAAGAATTCCTTTCGGCCAAAATTCCGGTTTCTCGATATCACTAAAGTGATGGAAAGGTATCCCAACTTTGTAGGCCTAGTTTGTACCTAGTGTCCGGAGTTCCTCGCATACCGTATGATCTTGGGGTATGCCTTTCTTATTCAAAAAGATCCGTATTTTCTCTCCTGTTGTGTTGCCTGACAGACGTCCAATATAGAGCCAAGCTCTTCTTTCTCCAGCTTGTAGATCGTTTCCCTCTCCATCATCTTTTCCTGTCCCAATTATAGGACTCCTTCGGTGTCTCCGTCTATGAACCACTTCGGTGAAATCTTCGTTGGATTCTTCTAGTGTTGCTTCTGTGGGATCAGCGTTCGCTGGCGGTTCTGTTCTCTCATCTTCTCTGTCTATCACTTGAGTAAGTTCTTGTTCTGGGTTTACCAATGATACTTTTTCTATTGGTGGTTCTGGTGCTTTGGGTTCTGTTTATTTTATGACCGTTGGTCTTGGGACATGTTTCTGTAATTCTTCCTTCATAGAAGTCGTGATTTCGTGTCGAATTCTATCTCTAAGCTTGAGTTCCATTTCTGCAAGCATCTCTTTGACTTTATTTGTTATCATTTCCACCTGGTTTGCTTCCTAATGGTGTTTCGTTAATAACCGTGGCTTGCATTCAGTGCACAACCATGTTAGTCTGCAGTTTTTTCTCTTTACACAGTCTAATTCTCCTTTTGTGAGGCCGCTGCACTCGAAATGCTGCCATTTATCGCAGCTATCACATTCATGTTTTTTGCAGATGTCACATTCATTTGTACCATTGTTACAGTTATCTTTGGTATTAGCCATCTAGTATCTTGCTGTTTTTCGTTTAATGTCAGACTAATCCTCTTTGCTTTGAACGTCCTTCCGGTTTTTTTGTACTCTTTGCCTATATACGTGGTTGTCTTCCTTAACCTATATCTACTATTTTTTATACTACCTCGGACACTTCTACAGACGTTGTAGCGAGTCTCTATCTTTTCTGACTATATTAATCGCGTTAATCACTACTTTCTTCACTAATCATTGCACCGGAACCACTATCCAAACCATTAAATTATGAATTTATAATTTTGACAACAATGACCTAAAACAATTTTAAAAGCATTATTTACAAAAATTGTTATGTAGTGCAATTTACATTTTTATTCAACAATAACCAAAAATGAATTATTTTGATGTTTTATATATTTAAGTTATATTGAAACATTAAAAGAATTTAAAAATACAAAATTATTAACTTTAACTTTTATATTCATTATAATATTAAAATCCTGCTATAGAGTCCTCTTATCACCAAGTGTCACTGAGAATGTCAGATTGCTGTGCAATACACTTTCAAAAAAACATTGGGACCTTGGGAAATCACACTAGTGTAGAATTATCTCATGTTTCTCAAACATTTCTGTTGGTGTACATCCACATGTCTCTCTGAAGGTATCTTGACTTTGTCTTCGTTGTAGGGCTCTTGTGGCTAAATGATCCTAAGAGCTAAACAGGCTGTATATTTTGCTATTAGTAGGTCTAACTTAGCAAGCAGGTCAATAGTGATAACCTAGACAAAGAGAGATACCCTGTTCCTCCAGGTTAGAGATTATAACCCCATCCAGTAAAAAAAAAAGTCCCGAAAATGAAAGTGGACTGAATGTTGTATGATGACCTTGCAAGAGCAAGGTAAGTCATAAGATAGAAGAGTGTAGGCATATCATTGGGGTGGTCAAGACCTTTAACAGGCTTAGTATGTATGTTATGAAAATCTACATAAAATTTTAACTTCAATGAAACTGATTTTCATTGTACATTTCAACAGTTTGTAAACAACTGTGTGAGCAATTGAGTTGAACCTGCTTAGATTGTTCAGAATGACTCACTTTAGCAACACAATAAATAACAACCTCATGGAGATAGTGGCAAATGTATAGTGCATTCTTATCGTCCATACACCCCAATATAAATAGAGAGATAAAACTTCCAATAACTGCTGTCAAATAGGTAACTGTGATCAAGTTTTTTTTAATCTGAAGATGATATTATAGAAGATTATATCAAAACATGTTCGAGAACAAATCAACATTAAATTGAGGTAAGATGATTCCAGATTTAAAAAAAACTTAATTAATTAAAAGAACCTCAAAATATAACTTCCTAAAATAAAGCGTTAGATAACTGTGAATTTATTTATTTCATATCATGCTTCTCTCTGATGATATGCCTTCTACTCACAACTTTTACACCTCTATTTTTAAGAATAAGAATACTCAAACACTACTAAGTTTAAAAAAAAAATTACAGCTCTGTATATAAATATAAAAAAAGTTTCTAAAGTCCACGACTGGCCAATGATTCTTGTGTGGCTTGGTGGCCAGGATAATATTGTGCAACTCTGTGTTGATAAAATATATTTTACCTGAAATTTACAACAGATGAATAAGCATTGATGGGTACTGTATTTCATAAGTAAACATATTGCATGTCTTTATGATGTAAAAGCAATCTTGGAACTGAAGCAAAATATGTACACTTAGCGACAAAAAAAATGAGCCGCTTCAACAAAAAACAGAGTCCCTGTTATGGCCCATTGCGCATGCTGTATTTGAGTTTAATGATCTTAGATAGTTAAATCTACAAAAAAAAAAAGATGATAAAGTAGAGTATCATAGGAAGAGAGCCATAGCTAAAATTGAAGTTCGCAAAAAACACAGAAAAAGCTGGGAACAATTTGTATCATTTTTGGAAAATTATATCACTAGGCCTCAACCAAAAATATATAAAGTTTTAAAAAATTTAAATAATGATTCAAAAGAAAATGCACATTTAAATTGTATATCTAAAGAATCTTGCCTTAACTACTTTCATCATTTATGGACACAAAAGGATGATTTATTACAAATACCAATCTCAAATAACACTGCTTTGGAACAAATTGCTATAGATGAATTAACTGATGTTAAATCATTAAAAAGTAACAAAGCTCCCGGAGAAGACTACATTAATCAAGAATTATTTAAATTTTCAACTAAAAATTTTTTAGACAGATTTCTTATTCTCCTTAATATGATATGGGAAGGACAAGAACCACCACAAAGCTGGAACAAATCCATTGTAATACCAATCTTCAAAAAAGGAAGTCGCCAAATCAAAGATAACTATCGTGGAATTAGCTTGTTGAACTCTGGATATTAAATTTATGCTAATATAGTTAAGAATAAGTTGAAAAAAATTTATGAAAATATAATTGGAGAACAGCAGAATAGATTCAGAAAGGGTAGATCTTGTACAGACGGATTCTTCACTCTAACACTATTAGAAAAGCACATAACACTATTAGAAAAGCACAAGGAATTCAGTATAGAAACTCATGATGCATTTTATTATTGATTTAACATTTCTCACTGAAAGATAAATTATATATATATATAGAAACTCATATTGCCTTCGTTGACTTCATAAAGGCTTTTGACAAAGTAGACAGAAATATATTACTACAAATTTTAGCTGATGATAACGTTCCACAACAATATATTACTAATATCTTCAACATCTATAAAGATAATGAAATCTCTGTTAAACAAGATGGCAAATTATCTTCTTGGGAAAAGATCAACACTGGAGTAAGACAGGGATGTGGACTTTCACCGGTGCTTGTCATTATATAAACGAATGGAGGAAAACATAACGGGGATATATACCCATCAATAGAAACCTCAAACTTGATGCTATTTTTTTTGCAGACGATTTAGCTCTTCTGGCACTTTCTGAAAATGATTTGCAACGATCAATTTATAATTTACAAAAAATAGGTGCTTAATTTAATATGGAAATATCAATTAACAAAACTAAAATTATGGCATTTCATGGGAAGGACCCCATACAAAGTAAAATCTGTCTCCAGAATAAAATTTTAGAGAGATCTAATCAATTTAAATATCTTGGATATTATCTCTCTATCTGGGATGAAAAGGATATCCCTGAAATAAATTACTAGTTATAATAAAAGTTTGGGAATTATTAATCAAGTTATGAAATCATCTCTTGTACAAAAAACACCAGATTACGTTTATGTAACACTTTGGCTAGACCAGTGTTGACCTATGGTAGTGAAGCATGGACACTAAAAAGACAACACGAAAGCAGAATAATGGCTTGTGAAATGAGATTCATGCGCAGAACAGCGGGTTACACCAGATGGGATCAGAAAAGGAACAACGATATCTTAAAAGAATTGAAGACGTCAATTTTGGAATATATTAAACAGTACCAACTAAATTGGAGATATCATCTAGAAAGAATGAGTTCAAATCGGATCCCCAAAGCTGTTTATAATTATATGCCAAGAGGACGAAGATCACTGGACCGTCCTATGAAACGCTGGAGGGAAAATTTTCTATAGGATCGTAACAGGCCTTGGCCTAATACTTGGAAGGAAGAAGAAGATAGTTAAATAACAGTGAAGGAGACATGTTTCTAGATATTTACGAGTGTTCGACAAATGCAATATTACTCAAATTGGGACATTTCAAATAAAGTTAAACTCTCATTCATAATGCAAAAGTACAAGACAACCAATATTTAGACAATTAGCATCCGACGTTCGAATAGCGTAGATCATTAAACCACTTACCAAGAAGATGAAATATGTATGAAAGCCAGGGTTCGAATCCTTGAACAATATATTTTTTTTATTAATTTGTATTTTCGCAAAATACATCCTATATGTGCTATAACATTTAATTCCAGCCACTGAATCAACATGCACTTTACACTATGGAGGGTTGTTTCTGATCTCTGATAGCAAACGATTTTTAAGTTTTACCTTAAGAAAAGCCATACTCCACCATCGATCATGCTCTATTTGATAGCCCTTCACCCAGCTATGGCTCGGCATCGGAGTTTCCACTGTAGAAGACTCTTACGCAGCACAGCCATGTCTAGAAGTTCCCACTCCTCTTTACACGCTTTCCAGAGACCGTCTATTGTTCTAGGACGCCTGTTTCCCAGTGCCCTTTTGAAGAGTCCAAAGGCACAAAAGTTCATCGGTGATGCATCAGGAGACTTCACTGGGATGTTGCTGAATGGAATAGCATGTATTCCAGTTTCCTGCTCCATTCTCTCCAGGAACGCCAGGGTTGAACCAAAAGTGTGTCTGGAGGCCTTGTCTTGGTGCACCCAGACTTGGTTTTTGTCTGTACCATAGAGAGCTGGGATTTCGGTCTGGTAAATTGGGGTGAGAACTTCATGGTAGTACTGGGAGTTGATTTTGGCCTTTTTAGCTACTCTACGAATGGTCAGTTTTCCATTGTAGCAATATCCCACGATGACCATAAATCCATTGGAGAAACTTTCTCTGCATTCGGCATACCACTTTTGAAAAATTTTTCACCCCTTTCTCTATAGTAAATTGCCCAGGGTTTGTTGCAGTCTCCTAGATAAACATATGTTTCATCAAGTATGACCAAAAATTTCCATTTTTCTCCTGCCAGATGCTTTTCATAGTTTCCTGCTCTTGGTGCGGCGTTTGGCAATGTGACATGGCAACAATTTATGAACCCTGCTTTTGTGGCGCTTCTCCATGTTTAAATCTTTGTTTATTATGGTGTTTACAGTTTTAAGGGATATTCCCAATCTGTTTGCAATCACCCTTTGTGTGGCAGGGTTACCACCAGAGATAAGGGCCTTGACCTTTCTGATTATATCTGGGATGCAGGAAGTAGCAGGTCATGGATTTGCCAATTATTTTCCTTTTGGAATTAATCCCAAGCAACCCTTTCCCTTTTTATTAAGCATTGAGCTAATTCCACAATTTGACACCACAAAATTATGTTTTTTGCAAGCCTCAATAATCGCAGAATAACTATAATTAGTATCGGAAAGGGCAGTAATATACTCCTTCTCAAAACAGATTTATCTGCTTAGGCATTATGAGAGCAACACGCGTGCGAGTGTAACAGAAGCAGCACACTGACTGGTCTGACCACCTCGCACGCTCCTGTGCTGATGACTCACACTCCCAACATCACAATCTACTTAAACAATCGTTCTCAGAGATCGGAAACAACCCTCCGTATATTAAGTATTATTCCTGTCTTCGTAAACTCTCATTATTTAGCTACCGGTATAAATTTAATTGTGTGTGCAGTACCACGTTTTAATAATGCTATAAATGTATGTAATAAAAGATAATATAGCTTCATATATTTATGTGATTATTTATTTATTACGTATTAGTGAGGAAAAAGTTTCACCCTTCAATTAAAATATTTAGTTTATAAATGTCAAGTCCAGCATAATAATAGCCCATAGATGATGGACAATAATAAAAAAATAATAATATTATTATTGTCTATCATCCATAAGTCCACCACTGTGGTCTCAAGGCAGCATGCTGCCTTGTCATGCAGCGGGCCCGGGTCCGATCCCCAGTCGGGGCAGTTTTTCTGGGTGAGGTTTTTCCTCACTTGTAAGACAAATGTCAGGAAAACTTTAAGGCCTAAACGGTCCCCGAAATCATATGGCCATCATCATCATTCACCTGTGTGGAAAACAATGGAGAAGTTACCACACCTACAATTCCCTAGTAAAGCTGCAAGCATAGCATGAAAATGCTATGACTGCAGTGAAGAACCTGCCTTCAGGCAGAATTACTATGGATGGATCATAATGATAATGATAATAATAATAATGTTATTAATAATGGGATGCGAAGAATGTAATTAACTGGGGATCAAAATTAACTAAAATGTACCCAAGAAAATAACATAAAATATAGAATTCAAAAAGTCAGATCAGTAATAACAATGTTAAACAGTGTTTTGTGGTATAAGAACATATGAATGGATACCAAATTAGAAATTTATAAATCCATAATTTGAAGCACGCTAAAATTCGGTGCAGAAACTTGGCAGTTGAATAAAAATTTGAGTTTAAAGCTTATGTCTACTGAAATGGATTGTTCTAGGTGCTCAACTAGACATTATAAATTGGAGAAAAAAATCAGAAATACAATCATCACACAACAAATGAAAGTCCAAAATTCAATATTAGATTTTGTGAGATACAGACACTAGAATGGTATGGTCATACCAAAGAAAAGATTACCCAGACAAGCTTTGGAATGGATTCCACCTGGGAATGGAAAGAGAGGTCGACCTAGATTTAAATGGATGGATGATGTAAGAAGTGGTATGAGGGAGCTAGGTCTGGAAGAATTAGAATGTGAAGATAGAGAAGAATGGAGAAAGAAGATAAAAATTAAAAAAGTTTTGGGCACAGGAAGATGTTTTACTACATTGTAAACCTGTTTATAAATAAATAAATAATAATAAAAATAGTAATACTTCCAAATAGTTAGAATGTTGTTTCTTTAAGAATGGACAGACAGAATAAAAAAAATAGAAAGCATTTTAACAATTAAAAAATTTAACCTCATCGGGAATCGAACCTGTGACCTTTAGCATACGAATCAAGCCACTAAGCACTGAGCTAAGCGTACGCTGGCTAATTGAGCTTGAAAGAATACTCTTCAACGGAAGAAGGGAAACGTATTGTAGCGCTACTGTGCAATTAATTTACTCATGTGAATTGGGCATTGGAACTTAAAAATATTCGAGATCAAGAGTTGGCCCATTCTTTTTGTCGCTAAGTGTACATGTTTCAACGTTGAGAGAATAAGTAGTTGCAGCATTGGACAGTTGACAGCTTCTTCATGGAGATTCAATTTTCATGACTCCTGTTCCAGCCTCATAGAAACATCTTTATATATAAACTCCTCACAAATTTAAAACATTTTACATAAAACAGGTCTTCTGCCTTAGCTGTCTAAACCATCATGCCCTGATGCAGAGCTACGGACATGCGCTGGGAGAAAATACTTTCTCATAGAATATTTGCACATACAATTTTTGGTGTCTACTTAATCTCCAATTCCATGGCATGAGAGGTCTAGAAGGCCCTTGATCTACCTGCTGGCTTCACATCCACATGTGTAAATCAATCACAGAGGTGGACAATCATTTAGCCAATATTAGGGTGAGATGTAGTCAGCATATCAGATCCCCAGTCATTATAGATGGTTTTCTCAACCTGGAACTGCTACTTATTGTAGCTACCCAAATTTCAACAATGTTGGGTGGGCACCGGACCCATATTGGCCAAAGATAATTGAAAAAAATTCTGCTGTCATGGGGATTTGAACATGCACCAATGCATCATCATGTGTTGAGGTGCTTGGCTATATGCAGAACTACCCACTTAATCTTGTCAATATACTTCTTATGTTGTTTTAATAGCTAAAAAAAAAAAAAAAACTATCCCATGAGGTTTTAAACTCAGATCTGCAGAACAGGCAGTGCTGACCTAACATAAGAGTATTTGGTTAATGCAAATATATACAATTAAACAGTGCTACTAATATGCAGTGTGCCACATTATGCCTTTGCTAACTTAATTGCATCTGCTTCAGATACATCATTTTCAAATTCATAACATTTGCATACAGGAAAGAGGATGATAATTTAGCATTCAGTAAATCTTATTAAAAAACCATTTGTCATAAAACCAATTTTTTTATAAATTCTGTGATAAACAATTTATTAAATTTTAACATCCATCTGTGACTCTAGGCATAACTGTAGTAGATTCTAGTATTATCAATATCTATATCTTATTTTTAAGGCAATGCATCTGTGAAATTTGTTAAATCTATAAATTTCATCAGATCAACTTCAAATTTTAACCATACCACCACAGTATCATAGTGATACTATATACCAAATTTTGTTAAGCTATCTCAAAAACATTTTGAGAAATTAATTTTTTTATTAAATATGTTACTGCTTTTTTATATGTCAATAATATGTTCCTTGTACCAAATGGTTTACCATATCTGACTTATTTTTTTTATAAACTTAATAGAGTAATATAAATAAACTGATGTGCAGGTTTCGTTTAATTTGAACTAGTTTAGTAGAAAAAAAAATTTGTGTTTGTTACATAATTTCTCAATTTTATGAGGGTGACATATGAATTATATTTAATTACAAATGAACCATTCAATATATATAAAAGATTGCACATCAGATTTTTACTATGTAATATCTAAAGTTCTCCTGAAAATTTCAAGCAGATTAGTAAAATATTGTGGTATGCAGAGCATTTTGAAAACTCAAAAATGCTGAGAAAATATAGTTGAGAAAAATGAAATTTAAAATTTAACAATGGATATGAGCACAATACCTCAAAAACTCCCCAGCACCATATGTGTGACCCTCTGCTGCTTTCTTTTTGGCCTCAACAGCAGTTTTTGTCAATTTGAGTCTTCTCCGGGCTTTCCAATTTCTTTTTTGAGATGAATACCTCTTTCGGGCATTTAGCCCAAATAACGCTGTGCAAAGATTCATTTGGATTCTGAGTCACATCAGGGATTGCAGAATTCAATATGGGATGTGAAACAACACAAAAACTGAAAGCTGCAGTTAGTGGTGTGCAATTAAGTGCCTGCCTCAGGACAAAAATTTAGTGCAATGAGGGATAAACGTCGACTCACAAACAGTGAAGTTTCAGCAAAGCAAGTCTTCAAAACAGCCCGGAGAAGACTCAAATTGACAAAATCTGCTGTTGAGGTCAAAAAGAAAGCAGCAGAGGGTCACACATATGGTGCTGGGGAGTTTTTGAGGTATTGTGCTCATATCCATTGTTAAATTTTAAATTTCATTTTTCTCAACTATATTTTCTCAGCATTTTTGAGTTTTCAAAATGCTCTGCATACCACAATATTTTACTAATCTGCTTGAAATTTTCAGGAGAGCTTTAGATATTACATAGTAAAAAACTGATGTGCAATCTTTTATATATATTGAATGGTTCATTTGTAATTAAATATAATTCATATGTCACCCTCATAAAATTGAGAAATTATGTAACAAACACAGAATTTTTTTTTCTACTAAACTAGTTCAAATTAAAAGAAACCTGCACATCAGTTTATTTATATTACTCTATTAAGTTTATAAAAAAATAAGTCAGATATGGTAAACCGTTTGGTACAAGGAACATATTATTGACATATAAAAAAGCAGTAACATTTTTAATAAAAAAAATTAATTTCTCAAAATGTTTTTGAGATAGCTTAACAAAATTTGGTATATAGTATCACTATGATACTGTAGTGGTATGGTTAAAATTTGAAGTAGATCTGATGAAATTTATAGATTTTTACAAATTTCACAGATGCATTGCCTTAAAGAGCCAGTGTGTGGTGGCACGGGGAGACTTAAATGGCTGTGTGGGGCTTTAAATATGGCCAAAATTTAAAAAAAGTGCAAAATAAAAGTACAGGGTTCAAACATAATAAAAAACTTAAAATAGAAAAAAACAATTTTTTCATCATATTTCACCAAAGCATTGTCTTAAAAAAATAACAAATAGAAACTCATTATCTAATGGTTTAAGGCAAGCTGATGCTGTGTCTCCTCTGCTATTCAATTTTGGACTAGAGCAGGTAATCAAATCTCCAGATGATAAAAGAAGAGGTATAATTAAAATGGTATTAATACATTGTTGGTATATATTGATGATGCATTATTATTAGGTGATCTGATAATAAAGTTCTTAGGAAAAATTTTAAATCAAAATGAGATGAACAGACAGGTGAATGGAGAAGACTTACGTAGCAGAAAACTACACATAATATTTATACTTACTTACTCACTGGCACTATCGAACCCGTAGGTTCATGGCCGCACGGACATAAGCTCTCCATACATCCCTATCCTGAGCTAATGCTTTCCAATCATTCCCTGTATAATCTACTTCCCTCAAATCATAGTTAATGTTGTTCTCCCACCTCATTCTTGGCCTACCAACTGGGCGTTTTCCTTCTGGCTTTTCTACAAGAAGTTTCCATGCACGTCTTTCATTCCCCATATGCGCAACATGTCCTGCCCATCGCAGTCTACGGGACTTAACTGTTCTTACACATAATATTTATGGGAAACCAAATGTAATGAGAATGGTTAAGTTTCATAGACTGCGATGTGCAGGACATGGGGAATGAAATACAGGCATGGAAACTAATATAACACTAACCATGATTTGAGAGAGGTGAATTATACAAGGAATGACTGGAAATCATTAGCTCAGGATAGGGATGTATGGAGAGCTTATGTCCATGCAGCCATAAATCTCTGGATTTGATAATGCCAGTGTGATGTTATTAGGCTATAATATTTATATTCATGAGTTACAAATATGCTACACAGTTTTTAAAACTTTTAAAGTGTATTTTTAACTCATTATTTATTAACCAAATTTCCTGTGTAGGCCTAACCTAAAAATATAAAAATTATGTTAAATATTTCAATAGCCGTACAATATTAAATTATTTACTTAGATTTATTTTTAGTTTAGGCATAAACCTCACATGGAATAACAATAATAATAGTAATAATCAAACATAAAAGTCATAATATCGTAATTTCGTCTATTAATTTTGAGACAATGGTAGGGATTTCCATTTGAGGATTTTCACGAATATATGAAATTAAATATAATAATTTAAATAATCGTTGGAAAATATGTAAAAATAATTGTAAATGGTGGGAAATAATTTGAAAAATTAAACCCTAAGAATAAAATTTGACAGGAGTTTATGAAGTAATTAAAAAAGTCACGACACAGATTGTAAAGAATAGCCTAAATTTATTATAGAAATATTGTAGGCGTATGTAATTGAGAGCGTCCATATTCAGTAAAAATTTGCTCGTTATTTCTTTTTAATTATTGTATCTTACTTTGTAACTAGGTAATTATAGGTATTTTTGTTTTTAAAATTTTATTTTAGAAACGAATACATCAATTAGTCTGCTATAATATGCCTCAGCTAGAAACATAGAGTAATGATTTGGAAAGCAGTGAAAACAAGTATTTTTGTTACCAACATTGATGGAAAAAAACAAATGAGTCATGTTCATGCCTCATTGGGCAAGTAACTCACTAATTCAATCTATGCATGTTCTCACGGAAAACTCAGCTCACCAGTGATTGGAAGTAACTGAGAAGCGACAAACGTCTTTTATGTTGGGTTGTTTAATTTATGTTGACAAATGTCTTTGCATGAGGCCCTTAAATGTTTGCTTTGTCAGACTTCTCCCTCTCCCTGTATCTATTACAGTAAACATTCAGACTTCTAATATGCAAACTTGTTACTTTGTAATAAAATAAAATGTAATAGCAATTGATATGACAGTTTCGTCATCTAATCACTCTCTTACTGTATAACATGCAAAATGCCTTTACAAAAGTACTTTTTTTAATTTTCAAAGAAGTTAAAAAATCTCAGAAACTCTATCACATAAAAACATGACTTTTGTAGTTATGAAGGTAAAACTGAACTATTTCTCTAGACCATATCCACGATAATAATCAATATTACATACAATTTCCTAGGAAAGAAATGTACAATGGCATGTTGTGAGCTCTCTCAATTAGACAACACCGAAGGGTAAATACTTTTTAAATGGTGCCATCTTATCTGCCATGAAATAATCACTCACCATAGGGTGAGAGAGGATTATCTATTAAACATTTATTAAGCTCTATTTCACATCTTACCAAGAATATTAATGGTGCTAACCTGGAAATACCCACAAAAATATCTATTGCTGTAAAATAATTGCAGTTCTATCAGATTAATGAAGTAAATGCAAATAATTATATTTGTTAAGGATACACAAAAAACATAATTAGTTGTTACGTGAACAGGAATAAAAAATATCAAAAACCAAATTATATAACTGTACTAAAGAGATAAATATTCTACACGGTAATTTCATAATGTAACAATTCTCTTAAGCTCAAAGGAAAGAAAGGGATTTTAAAGTTTTAAATATGAAACATAAGGGCCAGGGAATTTTACCAACAATTAAAAATTATAAATCCAAATATTCTCTGTAATTATTTACATAAAAAATTTACCAAAGTTTTTTTCTTAAAGTATATAGCAGAAAAAAAAAGACTTCTTAGTTATATCATAACATTCAGGAAGATTGCCTGAAATCAAAAGCTCTGACAATGGTAACAAAAATTATCCTCCTCAGATATTTGTTAAGCTAAAGAAATGGTTTTTTAATCAAAATCAAAGTGGGAGGTAACACTATGAGGTATTTTACATTTATGAATGAGCTGGAGATAATGCTTTAACAATTCATCTCATAAAGTTGCGTGTCTTCACTATACCAGTTTCAAAAGTATAATTTTACTTCTATCTTCAGTCGAACTCCAACTGTCGAGATTTTGCCGTTAACACCATCTTCTGGTGTTGATTTTATGAACTTGGAGATCAAATTATTCTCGTCAGGAATAACAAAATTCATGGCTTTATATTTATTCTTCTGAATGTGTATCTTTTCCCAAACTGTTAATTCCAAAGGTTTCTCAAAATGTTTTAAAAGTTGATGTTCATTCCTAATTATATTCAGGTCTAAAAATGGGATTTGATTATTTTTCTCCAATTCCATAGTAAATTTCACAGAATCGACAAAAGATTGAATTTAATATACAGTTAAGATACCCATACACATAATTGCATTAAAATCTTCAGGTTTTAATCATATTGCTTATAAACATGCAATATTCAACAGTTTAATATGCAAATTAATAAACATCCCATTAAGAGAAGAAAATTTTAAGAAAGAATACATTATAAACATAGCAACATTAAATGGTTTTGGAAAGAAGATAATAATAAATAAGTTAAAGAGGTTCAGACAACAAAAAAGACAAAAAATACATCACCCTACAACCTGATTCAAAAGAAAAGAAACAATTCAAGAAAATTACTTACCATCTTGGAACACACAGAAAATTAAAAAAAATAGTTAACAAATTCAATATTACATTAGCATCGATTAACAAATTTAGTCTGGATAATCTACTAATAACTAATAAAAAAGTTAATGCCCCAGATAGTAAAAAATCTGGAATTTACGAAATTAGCTGCAATGACTGCAAGAAAGTATACATAGGAAAAACTAAAAGAAATTTAGAAACTCATACAAAAGAATACTTTAGAAATATTAAAAATGGTGAAACTGAAAAAATCGGCAATTGCAGCTTATAGTTTACTAAAGAATCACAAAATTGGAAGAGAAACTAAACTTTTAAAACATTTAGAAAAACTTTTGGAATTAACAGTTTGGGAAAAGATATACATTCAGAAGAATAAATATAAAGCCATGAATTTTGATATTCCCAACGAGAATAATTTGATCTCCAAGTTCATAAAATCGACACCTGATAGCAGTTCAGAAGATGGTGTTAACGGCAAAATTTCGACAGTTGGAGTTTGACTGAAGATGGAAGTAGAACTATACTTTTGAAACCGGTATCATGAAGATACGCAACTGTATGGGGTGAGATGTTAAAACATTTTCTCCAACTCATTCATAAAGAAATTGTATTTAATAATCAGACATGCATTAAAGTTTCTTTTTCTTTTAACCTGAATATCCACTATCTATATGAATTTCTGCATCTCTTATGTTCCTAATCTTTTTTTCTTACATTACAATCACTATAACAGAAAATATACTGCTAAAATTCCCTGACTCTAGTGTCAAATTTATAAACAATTAAAATATTTTTGTTTATTCTCTTAAGCAATGTGATCTCACACAATGTAGTTGATATTCCTGCATCTTTCATAACAGGCGCTTTCTTACTCAGTCGCTCTCATAATCACTCTGCTCTTACAGTCATCACACCAACACGCTACGGGCTTCTAAAGACACATTTTACACAATATTCACAGTTATAACCACTAAGTCAGGGAGTAAACACACGGACTCCACTAACAAACCAATTGTCTTCTCTAACAAAAACACAACCTCACATTTGTAATGGTATCACATGTTTTGTCACTCGTGACCCGTATTTCACATGTGAAGTAGTTCATTCGTGGTCTCAGCTCTTGAGTTATAGAGACTTCAACATGCCACTCATTAAATGTCACAATTTCCTGGCCATTGTCAGAATCGACTGTGTAGGACTACATAGTTCTTCTAATTAAAGCTATAGAAATCAATTATAAATTATGCTGGAGTCTTTGTCTTTAAATTAAGTAACACTTTAATGAACAATATGCCATTTAAAGAAGCCACTAAATATTCTGGCTCTTATAATTAATAAAAAGTACTGTACAATTTAATAAATCAAATTCAATATTAAACAAGATTTAATTGAATTATAACAAATGTATTTTCAGTTGTGTTTCAAGTTATAGTATTCTCCTGCTTTATGTCAAGAGTATCAAAATGAAAATATTGCTTATGAAATACAATCTTTTAATTTATAAATCCCATGCAATGGCCTAAATGAAAACTACAATCATACTCATTATCCATGATGAAAAAAAGAATCACAGTGCAAATTAGCTAGTAAAACAGTGACTCCAGTTCACTGCAACTCATTAACAATAGAAAATCAGGAATAAAAGTACTATTTATTCTTTGGGGGCGACACAGAGTTTGTTTCTTGTACATCACCACTCACTTTGAGGGGGAGAGGAAACAACTCAAGTCGTAATAAATAATTAAGACTTGTCATTTTACCAGTTTTTTTTACTGCCACATTCTTATTAACAGTGAGTTGTGATACAATAAATTCTCTATTTTTCCAACATAATGTGGAGAATATGGCATATGTAACAAATAAGAGTTCACGAGACTGTATTAAGCCTCTCTTCAAATTCCATTAATAATTTGGCCTGGATCATTTTACACCTCAGAGCCCAGCTCAGATTGATAGATTACAACATTCTGATTTATTTTCCAACATGTCTATCAATTTTACATTCTTATGAATATGGTGTGTTTGCTACAACCATTTGATTTCCAAGTTACTAATATTAGTGCTAATTATTCATTCACATACTTTAGATACCATTTTTTCCATTTCCATATCTGTATCAATGTCATGGTGAACATTCTCTTCCAATGAGTGTTTTTGGTTGTTACTTAATCCACCTGAAGCTCCAAAAGAAGTGAATCCTTGACTAGAACCACCAACTATTGGTGATATTTCTTTAGAGTCCATAGCACTTGGAACTGTTGATGCAGATGGAGAAGATATGAGTTCAAATGTTGTATCTGCTAGGTCCTCAAGCCCTTCAGGAGTCTTCAGTTTACTAAGTTCCTCTTTCAATTGACGGAAATGTCTCTGTAAACACAAATGTTTTATAAAACAAAGTTATTTGTTTAACAAAAATTGATAGGAAGTGACAGTATGAGGCAAGGTGTAAATAAGAGATTCAATTTCCTTGACTTCGCCTCATTAAATGGACATGTTTACTATACCATTGGCTCTGTTCTTAACTATATTCTGAAACATGTCCAAAGTGGGAATGTGTACTATAAAGAGAGGGGCATATCATTTCATAGAGTGGCTGTAATTTTATTTAAAAAAATTTAGAAAAGAAATTGATGTGCTGCTTTTTTATCTTGTTTATATCGTAAACAAAAATTAAAACATTTTGTCTGTTCATTCTTATCTCTTAAGAGTTGTTTTTGTCGAACATAAGTTTCAGAGCTTCTTAGCCCCATCATCAGCGATTACAGATTACAGACTGTAATCGCTGACGATGGGGTTAAAAAGCTCTGAAACATATGTTCAACAAAAATAACTCTAAGAGGTAAGAATGAACAGACAAAATGTTTTAATCATTCACCAAACCTCTTAATGTTACTTTATTGTATTAAAAAAAACTATCATTGTTTTTATTATTCATTTCATAAATCTAAATCATCATCATCATCATCCGGTATCATGGCACATCTGTAATCGCTGATGATGGGGCTAAGAAGCTCTGAAACTTATGTTCGACAAAAACAACTCTTAAGAGATAAGAATGAACAGACAAAATGTTTTAATCATTCAACAAACCTCTTAATGTTACTTTATTGTATTAAAAAAAAACTATCATTGTTTTTATTATTCATTTCATAAATCTCAATAATCATCATCATCATCCGGTATCATGGCACACCTGTAATCACTGATGATGGGGCTAAGAAGCTCTGAAACTTATGTTCGACAAAAACAACTCTTAAGAGATAAGAATGAACAGACAAAATGTTTTAATCATTCAACAAACCTTTTAATGTTACTTTATTGTATTTAAAAAAAAAATACTATCATTGTTTTTATTATTCATTTCATAAATCTAAATCATCATCATCATCATCCGGTATCATGGCACATCTGTAATCGCTGATGATGGGGCTAAGAAGCTCTGAAACTTATGTTCGACAAAAACAACTCTTAAGAGATAAGAATGAACAGACAAAATGTTTTAATCATTCAACAAACCTCTTAATGTTACTTTATTGTATTAAAAAAAAACTATCATTGTTTTTATTATTCATTTCATAAATCTCAATAATCATCATCATCATCCGGTATCATGGCACACCTGTAATCACTGATGATGGGGCTAAGAAGCTCTGAAACTTATGTTCGACAAAAACAACTCTTAAGAGATAAGAATGAACAGACAAAATGTTTTAATCATTCAACAAACCTTTTAATGTTACTTTATTGTATTTAAAAAAAAAATACTATCATTGTTTTTATTATTCATTTCATAAATCTCAATCATCATCATCATCATCATCCGGTATCTTGGCACATCTGTAATCGCTGATGACGGGGCTAAGAAGCTCTGAAACTTATGTTCGACAAAAACAACTCTTAAGAGATAAGAATGAACAGACAAAATGTTTTAATCATTCAACAAACCTCTTAATGTTACTTTATTGTATTAAAAAAAAACTATCATTGTTTTTATTATTCATTTCATAAATCTCAATCATCATCATCATCATCATCATCATCAGGTATCATGGCAGCTGCCGCCGTCTTCCGGAAACCAAACGCCATTCCTCTCTATCCATCCATTGATCTTCCTCCATTCCTCTGATATTCATAGCTGCTTGTACCCCTTCTATCCAAGTTTTCTTCGGTCTTCCTCTCTTCCTCCTTTCCATTGGGATCCATTCCATAATAATTTTTGGCAATCTTTGCTCTGGCATTCGTTTGACATGACCATACCACTGCAATCTTTTCTTTTCTATGATGTCCGGCTCCTCTTGTACACCCATAATTTCCGTTATTTCTTTATTTCGTATTCTATCCATTCTAGATTTTCCAGCTGATCTTCTTAAAACATCCATTTCTGTACTTAAAATTCTTTTCATTTCTCTGGTAGGAATTTGCCAGACTTCAGCACCATATGTTAAAATGCTCTGAATTATGGTTTGATATATTTGTAATTTTCTATTTTTTTAAATATTTTTGCTCCACCAAACAGAGTTTAAAGCTATGATGATCTTGAAGAAGATTTTCGGGCTGTAGGCCGTGGTCGTGAGGCTTGTAGAGTCTCAAGACAACCCTTGAGGATGCCAGACGTAGTCTCTGGTGAAACGTCGGGGAACTACAAGCCTCACGATCACGGCCTACAGCCCGAAAATCTTCTTCAAGATCATCATAGCAACTCCGGCCGTGAAAGTCTACGTGAATACACGAGTTTAAAGCATTTATTGCTTGTTTTGTTTGTGCAATTCTATTTTTAATTTCCACTGTGTTATCGCCTGAATGGTCTAATTTTGTTCCTAAATAAGTGCATTCAATACTAGGTTTTAGTTCTTCTCCATTGTTGAAATTTATATTTTCCATTTCTTCTCCTATACACAGATATTTAGTTTTCTCAATGTTTATATAAAGTCCCCATTTTTCATATTCTTCTTTTAGTTTTTTAGCCATATATTCTATGTCATCGTGGTCCTGTGCTATTAATACCTGGTCATCTGCAAAATTTAATGAATATACATGTGTATTTTGGATAGGTATGCCCATTTTTTCCTCCAGTTTCTTAGTACTCTTTCGAGATAAATTTTAAATAGAATTGGAGATAAACTGCCTTAAACCTTTTGTAATAGTAAATTCCTTTGTTATATGATTTCCAACTTTTATTTTCGAAATAGATCCTTTGTATAATGCTTTTATAGCTTCTACTAATTTTTTGGTAATGTTGGAATCATCTAAAGTTTCCCATAACATTTTCTGGAGAATACTATCATATGCTTTGGTTAAATCGACACAAAGCAAATGTAAATCTCTGTTAGTTACTCTTTTTTTTCTATCATTTGCAAAATATATTATCTGTGCATGACCTACCACTTCTAAAACCAGATTGTTCTTCCATTTCTTTATCCTGGTATTCTATATCAACCATTTTACTTAGTATACGTCCATATATTCTACTTAATGTACTCGTTACTGATATGCCTCTATAATTTTCACACTTTCTCTCGTCTCCCTTCTTATGTATCGATGTTATAATAGCGACTTTCCACTCTTCTGGCACTTCTTCGCCATTTATTATTTTATTAAACAGTACAGTGATCATTTTCAATAACTTCTGACTGCCATTTTTAATCAATTCTATAGCAATATTTCCTGGGCCAGCATTACTACCATTTTTCTTTCTCATAATTTCCTTTCTTACAGTATTTATATCAATTTCGATTATGTTTCCTGTTTCCATCTCTGATAAATCATCATTTTCTCCCAAAAATTCTTTTCTGTCCTCTACTAAAAGCTTTTTGTAATATTCTTCCCATTCATTTTTTATAAATTTCCATGATTCAGAACTCTTTTTGCTTCCTAAATATGTTTGTATTTCTGTACATTTCTTATCCCAAATCTCGTTTCTGTGTTTAGTAACCATTCTTCTCACTTTTGCTTGTGCTTTTTGATATTATATTTTGTCGTTCTGGTTCTTTGTACTAAGCCATTTTAAAAATAACTGTTTCTTATTCTGTCTTTCTTTCTCTATTTCATTGTTCCAAAACAGTGCTGTCCTTCCTCTATAGTTGTCTTTCTCACCCAATGCTTCATAGGCGGCTTCATGGATGCACCTTTTTAGGTATTGATACATTTCTTCTGTATCTCTGAATTCATTCTGTGTTAATTTTTTATTCAATCTCTGTTGATATAAATGCTTTACACTTTCGTTTTGTAGGCTTTCAACATTATATTTTCTTTCCGTTTCTGTTCTAACATTTTCTTCTTTTTCTGCGTGGTTGTTTTCTTTATTAAGAATGCAAGGAAATACAAATTTTCCAATTACTAATTTATGATCTGTCCCACAACTTGGTCCTCTATAAGCTCTGACATCTTGTATTTTCATTTTTGAATTTTGTTTTGTAATTATGTAATCGATAATGGATTTTTGATTTAGTGTTGGACGATCCCATGTGTATTTATGGATATCTTTATGATTGAAAAAGCCATTCCATATTTTTAAAGATGATTCTACATAATTCAATTAACCTTTCTCCATTTTCATTTAAAATGTTTTCTCCAAACTTTCCTACTACTGGGTCTCCAAATTTACTTCCTGTTCTTCCATTCATGTCTCCCAATAATATTAATTGTTTCCCAGCGCTAATTTTTCCTATTTCTTCATTAACTTTGTCAAAAAATAAATCATTTTCTAGATTTGTCATCCCATTATCGTTAATTGGTGCGTATATTCCAAAAACTGTTAATTTATAGCCCCATATATTCATATCTAATTTTAAAATTCTCTCATCAATGGCTTCCCAATTTCTTATAGTGCCTTTCCATTTCTTATTAATCAACATTGAAACACCTCTTTTTGCTCTTTTATGTTTATCTACTGTAAAGGTGTATATAATTGCCTAATGTTTCATTTCCTGTGCCTTTCTTCTTTGTTTCAGTTAAAATTGCTAAATCTAGTTCAATTGCATCTATTTCTTTAATTACTTCCTCCATTTTATTTTTGCAGCCTTGAATATTCCATGTGCCAATTTTCAAAGTCCTTTTTCTGAGCTTTAATCGTCCTAGAGTGTTTTTCCGAGGCATGTTGTTTGGTTTTTTAGCATTTTTTTTCTTTTTATGATGAACGAGGAGCTGGCCCAATTCATCAACCCCCAACCTGGGGGATGGGTAATTTTTGTTCAAGGTTTTCTTCCTCTAGCCTTTGATAGTCCAGTATCTTACTGCAAGGCAGCAGTGCTAGTTTTGGTCCGCCCTGGGTATTTTATTTCCCCAGTACCCGCCATATCTGGTGAGCATTCTCCTATCCGCCACCTGGGGAGGCATCCGATGGGAGACTGGCAACTCCACATATCTCAATGATGGATAAATTATATTTGAAGAGAACTGAGTTTGAACCCAGGATCATTCGCTAGAGTGCAAAAAGTGCTGGGTTCAAACCCCAGTCTGAGCATATATTTTTCTCTTCAAATATAAAATAAAACTATACTTGAAATGTATATTCCGCTTTAATTGGATCACCAAAAATAGAGTAATAATTCAGTAAAATGGATTTTAATAAAATCTAAGAGCATACCTTTAGAGCCATTGCATTGAGAGAAATGGCCCTTCCTGTTCTTCTATCACCACACTGTGTTTCCATATCAGAAATCCAACCTTCAATTTGATTTACTATTTCCTGACGTTTCATCCAAAAATGTGTGTGAATTACCTAAAATTAAAATACAAAATCATTAAAGATAAATTCAATCACAGAAATATAAATAAGACAGAGATGGATGAACATCAACCCAGCATAAGGGTAACATATGGACAGCATGTCGAGTCCCATAGCTGTTTTCTCACCTAGAAAATAACAAAGGTACAGAAGTATTTGTAATTACAATGTGAAAAATCATTTATGAAGGTAAAATTTTTCCTCTATTTCACTGTACAACATTGCAGCTTTTAGTTCCTAAAATAGTTTTTAGGCATGATGGGTTGACTTTATGCCTGTTTTTTAAATTTATTTTTATACTAGCTAAAAAACATGTACATATCTGAAAAAACTTTATCCTTCAGTCCAAAACTATAAGCAACAATGAATCCACAATAAAGGCTGACTAAAATAGATGGCTCCATGACGGAAGTGGTTAAGACACTTTCCTCCATCCCCAGGTCCCGAGTTTGCATCTTGGCCACTCTGGGTGGAGTTTGTAATGGATGAATCAGAGCCAGAGCAAGTTTTTCCCATTTCTCCTGCCAAAAAAATTCATCAATAATCGACTATGCTATATGTAATAAAAAATTAGCATCTAAAGTTCTTGATACAAGAATTTACTGAAGACCTGAAATCGAATCAGACCATTACTTACTTATATTTGAAGAGAAAAATGTCGCCTAGACCGAGACATTACTTACTTGTTTGTCCAATTCGTATGCCACCGAGATGAAAAAATAAAAATAAAATTAATAATATAAAATTTGAAAATGTGGACCATACTTATAAAGTAAGTCTTTTCCGAGATCCCACTATTACCTGGCTATACAAATGCAGATTAGATCATCTAGTTCAAGAAACACCGGTTGGCAAAAATATTGAAGAAGAATGGCTTGCTCTACAAAGTATTTTGACACAAGCAGCAAATGAAAGCCTGGGTATCAAAACTAAGTGGGATCGAAAAAAAAAAAGGACTATGGATATGGGATGAAAACATCAAAAAAGTAATTGATGATAAATGTGAAGCATACAAAAAATTCTTGTCTACAAAAAAAGATGACGATAAAGTAGAGTATCATAGGAAGAGAGCCATAGCTAAAATTGAAGTTCGCAAAAAACATAGACAAAGCTGGGAACAATTTGTCTCATTTTTGGAAAATGATATCACTAGGCCTCAACCAAAAATATATAAATTAAAAAAAAAATTAATAATGATTCAAAAGAAAATGCACATTTAAATTGTATATCTAAAGAATCTTGGCTAACTACTTTCATCATTTATGGACACAAAAGGATGATTTATTACAAATACCAATCTCTAATAACACTGCTTTGGAACAAATTTCTATAGATGAATTAACTGATGATGTTAAATCATTAAAAAGTAACAGAGCTCCCGGAGAAGACCACATTAATCAGGAATAATTTAAATTTTCAACTAAAAATTTTTTAGACAGATTTCTTATTCTCCTTAATATGATATGGGAAGGACAAGAACCACTACAAAGCTGGAACAAATCCATTGTAATACCAATCTTAAAAAAAAAGGAAGTCGCCAAATCAAAGATAACTATCGTGGAATTAGCTTGTTGAACTCTGGATATTAAATTTATGCTAATATAGTTAAGAATAAATTGAAAAAAATTTTTTGAAAATATAATTGGAGAAGAGCAGAATGGATTCAGAAAGGGTAGATCTTGTACAGATGGATTCTTCACTCTAAAACTACTATTAGAAAAGCACAAGGAATTCAATATAGAAACTCATATCACCTTCGTTGACTTCATAAAGGCTTTTGACAAAGTAGACAGAAATATATTATTACAAATTTTAGCTGATGATAATGTTCCACAACAATATATTACTAATACCTTCAACATCTATAAAGATAATGAAATCTCTGTTAAACAAGATGGCAAATTATCTTCTTGGGAAAAGATCAACACTGAAGTAAGACAGGGATGTGGACGTTCACCGGTGCTTTTCATTATATATATGAATAAATTAATAAACGAATGGAGGAAAACACAACGAGGATATATACCCATCAACAGGAACCTCAAACTCGATGCTATTCTTTTTGCAGACGATTTAGCTCTTCTGGCACTTTCCGAAAATGATTTGCAACGATCAATTTATAATTTACAAAAAATAGGTGCCAAATTTAATATGGAAATATTAATTAACAAAACTAAAATTACGGCATTTCATGGGAAGGACCCCATACAAAGTAAAATCTGTCTCCAGAATAAAATTTTAGAGAGATCTAATCAATTTAAATATCTTGGATATTATCTCTCTATCTGGGATGAAAAGAATATACCTGAAAAAATTACTAGTTATAATAAAAGTTTGGGAATTATTAATCAAGTTATGAAACCATCTCTTTACAAAAAAACACCAGATTACGTTTATATAACACTTTGGCTAGACCAGTGTTGACCTATGGTAGTGAAGCATGGACACTAAAAAGACAAATGAAAGCAGAATAACGGCTTGTGAAATGAGATTCATGCGCAGAACAGTGGGTTACACCAGATGGGATCGGTAAAGGAACACCGATATCTTAAAAGAATTGAAGGCTACGCCAATTTTGGAATATATTAAACAGTACCAACTAAATTGGAAACACTATCTAGAAAGAATGAGTTGAAATCGGATTCCCAAAGCTACATACATACCAAGAGGGCGAAGATCACTAGGCCGTCCTATGAAACTCTGGAGGGAAAATTTCCTATAGGATCATAACATGCCTTGGCCTAATACTTGAAAGGAAGAAGAAGAAGAAGAAGAAGAAGAAGAAGAAGAAGAAGAAGAAGAAGAAGAAGAAAAATTTCATTCCATTATTTCTCCATACTCATAACATTCTTTGTGTACAATTTAATTTCATCTGCCCGTGATAGTGCAAAAGCGTTGTCAGCCAGCATCCTCGAATATCACAGACCTTCAATAATAGAATTTATCTGCTCTCATTCCTAAACCTGACAGTACACCAGACATGAGTTTACTAAAAGAAGTAACCAAGACAAATTCCTCCTCCATTCTCTTCATTATCATCATCCCTCATACAACATACTTACACTACACACAGATACTTAAACATACACTCATCCTACATTTCTCTTAGTACATAATACAAATACTCATCACCTACATACTATCGTTTGCCAAAGTGGTTCATAAATTGAAAATAGAACACATTAATAACACAAACATGAAAAGTGTAGCGAATAGTATGGGAACACAAAAATGAGATGATAAGCAGTGTTCTCATTTATTTATTTAAATACTAATGGAGCAATGCAGCATATTATGATGAAATTAAAAAAATAAATCAATCCTTGTCACATTAGCTCTGTAGAGTCAAAGGCATTTGAATCAGATGTTATCACTGACAAGCAGAAGACATGTACAAGGGGAACATGGTGTTCCATCAACATTAATTTCAGTTTTCTTAATTGGTTTCCCTACTTACAGACTTCTAGGATTAATCAGAATTAGATTTAGAAGTGAAACTTGGTACTGAGATCTTTGGCTGGATATACACGATAAATTAGAAAACAGGATCATTATGAGTAAAATTCCCAATAAAGGTCTTCTTAATAAAGAAGCCACCATTTGCAAGATCGGTGCATTGGTTTCATAGCATTTGGCTCTCGGGAATTAACAATGTATAAAAGAAAAATTTGCATTTAGATTGGAGTTTTTCAGTTAGCTCGGTTGGTAGAGCATTCACATAGAAAATGAAAGGTCCTGGTTCAAACCCCAGTCTATGTGTATATTTTTCTCTCCAAATATAAATAATTATGAGTAATTTAACTTTTACAGGAATTAATCACAATGAGGTTTAATTTATGGTAAAATCAAATGTTTCTTATCTCTCCTCATATAAATCTTCTAAGTAGATCGTGATTTCGAGACCATAACGGTCTCATCTTCAATACTATGATCGCGATTTCGAGACTATAACGGTCTCATCTTCAGTACTATTTTGACGATTGATGTTAGACTGAAGAGTTTCTTCTGATCAACATAACATCAGTCGCCAAAATAGTACTGAAGATGAGACCGTTATGGTCTCGAAATTGCGATCTAGTTAGAAGATTTGTATGAGGACAGGTAAGAAACATTTGATTTTACCATTATGAGTAAATTTAAAATTAAAAATATAATAGAAAATTTTAGGAAGAGATGGAAAGAATAGATACAGCTGAGGATTGCTTTTGAGTATACAGCAGGAAGAAATTCAACAGACAGACCAAGGAGAAGATGGAACGAATATTTTGAGTCTAATATAATAAATTTGGGAATTTTTAACGTTATGAGGTTTTATTGATAAGAATCAAATGAATTGTGACTTCTTCTTACCTCATACTTCTATGTTTTTTAAACACAACACCAAGGTCGCTGATACTGCGGTGCTGTGTTTAAAAAAACAAAGAAATATGAAGAAGTCATGATTCATTTGATTCTTAAGAATATTTTGAGACCTGTTCAGGTGGATTGCTACCTAATCCTTGAAGACAAGAAGATATCACGATGCTGCATTATTCATGTTTGATCACTTGGATCAATAAGAATGAATTACATGTATAAATTAAAAAAAAAAAATCTCATTATTTCAACATTTTTACAAATTACTGACTGGATTTAAAAATGAAAACTGTCAATATTTCGTTTGCAAATTGATAAAACTCATAATAGTCATAATGCAAAAGATAAATGAGAAAAAAAATTAAAGCCTTAACTTTTTTATAATGTTAGTTATATGATACTGTGATATGATCATAATAACTTTTAATCTTCCCATTACAGCCACCTGAATTCATAAAGAGAACAAAGGTGGTGACTAATGGGACTTGCATGTTTTTATACAACAAGTCACCTTCATAGATTAAAAAATTAAGCATTTTCAATAGAAGTCCTAAATTAGGAGAAACAATTGTACGCACCACAGACATAAAGAGACAGCTGCCACCAGTATATTATAAATCTTATTTTTTCCAATATGCCTTCAATTAATTTCCATTCAGTTCTCACTATTTTTTAAGACTAAATCCAGTAAATTTGTCTTATGAAAGCGAAAAACTAATAATAACAAAAAATAATAGTTAATTAAAATAAAAATAAATTATGGTAAAAAATAAATTTTATATTCATATTTGTTAATTATTTCATTTAAAAATGCTTCTTAACAGCTAATGACATAGGCGTAAGGTAACAGTAAAGTGATCCCACTACAGACCATAGGAAACCCTAGAGGTAGTAGGAGGTTAAGGGTCCCATTTTTTCTAGATAATCGGCCTTGATGTTAGCCAGATTCTCAGCACTGCATGACGGCTGCCTTTACCTCCTGAGCAAGGGTCTTGTACTCATTTCCGTTAGAGGCAGAGTCGATCCCAGGGCCATGGTGCCACCAGAAGGTTTGGGTTAGTTTAAAAATCATGATCCCCACCAGGACCCAAACCTGCAATCTTCTGGTTTGTAGCATATAATAACATTAGTATCACAATTCAAATCTGGATGTGAAAGGGCTGACAAATTTTGCTTAGAGGCCTTCTTTTTCAGGATTCAGGTCCTTTTACATGCCACTGGACCCACAGCTTTATTTCCTTTCCAAAGGAACACATACTCAGGTATTTTTATGCCCTTAAAAACCCATCTACCTCAGCCAGGTTTCAACCTGCAAATCAAATTGTGTATTAATATGGTAAAGAGATCCCACTACAGGTCTTAGGAGTTCCTGGGGTAATAAGAAGATAAGGCTCCCAACTTTCTAGAAAATTGGCATGAGATGTCAACCATGTGTGACAACTGCCTTTACCCCCAGAACATAAATATCTGGTACTCATTTGTGATTGAGGCTGAGCCAACACTTGAATATTAATATGACATTAATTTAATTATACCTCCAACTTAATACCCAATCGAACTGAAACCAGACTTGCAACATGGCGACAGGAGCAAATTTCTGCTTCATTACTAAATAGCCAAATAGGACATTGCCAGCCTATCTCTCTGTCTGTGGTGTATACCAAGAATATCTGTTACACACTGTGCTTACAAATTATTTGACAATTTCACACAAAGCAATATTTTCATCAATACAGGAATAAGTCTTGATATAATTTGCTGTATAGCAGGAAATGTGTACACTGTTTGAGAAAATGGTTACATTACCAGTTAATTATAGCTTAATAAGAATCAAATGAATTGTGAATTCTTCTTACCTCATACATAAGAATTCACGATTCATTTGATTCTTATTATGAAAACCTCGTAATGTAAAAATTCCCAAATTTATTATATTAATTGTAGCTTGTGAGTAGTATTGCAAACATACAGTGTTTCTGCAGTTCATGGGGATTCTGACTATATTTTATATATCATGTTCCTTCTATAATGTCAATCCAAAGGTAATATGAACAATTTTACAACAGAGGATGCATCTGTCATCAAATCCAAAATTATATGGTCCCTTTAAAATACACAAGATAAGACCCATAATTAACAATATTGGCTCTCCATGTTCTTATTTGGCAAAATGCCTTACAAAAATTTTAATTACTTCCTACAATTTAACAACAAAGGCAATGAAAATTCTTAATAATAATAATACTTTATTTATTCTGGCAGAGTTAAGGCCATAAGGCACTCTCTTCCACTCAACCAGCAGTGGAAGAATAGGGTAATATCTCACTAGAGCCTAATGATCGATTAGTCACTTTTGATGTAGTTTCTTTCTTTCTTAGTATCCCCACTGAGAAAAATGTTGAATATTAAAAAAAAATCCTTGAAATTAAAAACAAAAACAATAGAAGTGTACACAAGTCTAACAAAACTTTGTATCGACAATTCTTTTTTTCATTTTCAACAAAAAATTTTATAAACATATTCCAGCACTTTTGCTATTTTTGGCTAATTTGTTCATGGGTTATCTCAAATGTCACATTACCAATGCTTACTCATGGATATTTAAATGTTGGATAGATATTTAACTTTCACAGGGAAAGAACACTATGAGGTTTAATTTAATAATTAAATTAATGTTTTTATTACCTCACCTCATATCCTTTTTCTTCTATACTGCAGTTTCGGAGCTTATCTCCATCGTCAGTAGCCTCTGGTCGACCGGTGTTATGTCGTTTCTTGGCGGTTTCCTTCTTACTTCTATCGGTGGACCGATGAACCTCTGGATCAGGTCAAAATTTGCGGGAGTTTCAAAATTCATGAGTTTGTCTTTTTTGTTTTTTTGGATATGGATTTTTTCCCAGACTGTGAGTTCCTTTAGTTTATCTGTTTGTTTGATTAGGCTAGCTTCTGTATCAATTAAATTTTTTCAGACCAAGCATGGGCTGCTACTGCTGACTTGTCCACTTCACCCTTTTTTACATTTCTAAGGTGTTCCTTCAATCTAGTTTTTAAATTTCTTTTGTTTTTCCTATATAGATTTTGTCGCAATCTTGACATTTGATCTGATATATTCCTGATTTATATTCTTCTCCAATTTTTTCATTTTTGTTGGTTTTAATTATCTTGTTTAGGCTGTATTCATTCTTTGGGGCCAATCGAATGTTAAACTTATTGAAAATTTTCTGGAACTTGTGGTGTTTTACAGGATGGTAAGTGAATTTTTTGAATCTTATGTTCTCTTCTGTTTGTTTTTTAAGTGTGCTTTCATTAATTAGTTTTTGCCTTTTAAACTTATTATTTTCTTGTGTACCATGTTCTCTTCATAACCATTTTCTATTGCTACTTTAATTATGTATTCTTTTTCTTTTTCATATTTTTCACGGTTCAGGGGTACATTCACCAATCTGTGTGTTAGGCTATTGAATACAGCTTCTTTGTGAGCGAAATGGTTGAATCCTGATGCCTTAATGTAGTTATCTTTATGTGTGTTCTTTCTGTATATTCCAAATTCTATTTTGTTTTTTTCGTTTCTAGTTAGGGTTAGATCCAAAAATGAGATTTGTCTGTCAGTTTCAGTTTCATTGTGAATTTTACAGTTTTGCTCTGAAGGTTCAGGAGTTTTAAGGCATCTTCTATTTGTTTATGGTTTATAATGGCTATTATATCGTCAACGTATCTGCGCCAAAATTTGAAAGTTAATGGGTGTCCCCTTGTGATTTTCTGTTCAAAACTACCCATGAATAAATTGGCCAGAAAGGGAGATAGGGGGTTCCCCATGGAAAGTCCAAAATTTTGTTTGTAGTATTTCCCATTGTATGTAAAGAACATTTGTTCGATGCATAATTTTGTCAAAATGATGTATTCTTCTATCTTTTCCTTTTCCAAATTATTGTTCGTTAACCATTTTTCCAGAATATCAATGGTGGTTTCTCTTGGGACACTGGGAAACAATGAAACTACATCAAAAGAAACTAACCTGTCAGTTGGATCTAATTCTGTGTGCTTGAAATCCTCTATCAATTCCAATGAATTGTCGATTGAAAGGTTCTCAAACCCTCCCATATTCTTGTATTCGCTACATAACCATCTAGCTATTTGGTATGTAGGGGACCCTATACAGTTGATAATGGGTCTCATTTTGTTTCCTGCCTTATGTGGACAACACCCTAAAGAATGTAAACAATATCCTAACCAAACAAAAAAAGTTTTACCTAAAGGTTCCCAACCCTAAAAACCCCAATATGCACGGCCTCCCGAAAACACATAAGGCAGGAAACAAAATGAGACCCATTATCAACTGTATAGGGTCCCCTACATACCAAATAGCTAGATGGTTATGTAGTGAATACAAGAATATGGGAGGGTTTGAGAACCTTTCAATCGACAATTCATTGGAATTGATAGAGGATTTCAAGCACACAGAATTAGATCCAACTGACAGGTTAGTTTCTTTTGATGTAGTTTCATTGTTTCCCAGTGTCCCAAGAGAAACCACCATTGATATTCTGAAAAAATGGTTAACGAATAATAATTTGGAAAAGGAAAAGATAGAAGAATACATCATTTTGACAAAATTGTGCATCGAACAAATGTTCTTTACATACAATGGGAAATACTACAAACAAAATTTTGGACTTTCCATGGGGAACCCCCTATCTCCCTTTCTGGCCAATTTATTCATGGGTAGTTTTGAACAGAAAATCACAAGGGGACACCCATTAACTTTCAAATTTTGGCGCAGATATGTTGACAATATAATAGCCATTATAAACCATAAACAAATAGAAGATGCCTTAAAACTCCTGAACCTTCAGAGCAAAACTGTAAAATTCACAATGGAAACTGAAACTGACAGACAAATTTCATTTTTGGATCTAAACCTAACTAGAAACGAAAAAAACAAAATAGAATTTGGAATATACAGAAAGAACACACATAAAGATAACTACATTAAGGCATCAGGATTCAACCATTTCGCTCACAAAGAAGCTGTATTCAACAGCCTAATACACAGATTGGTGAATGTACCCCTGAACCGAGAAAAATATGAAAAAGAAAAAGAATACATAATTAAAGTAGCAATAGAAAATGGTTATGAAGAGAACATGGTACACAAGAAAATAAATAAGTTTAAAAGGCAAAAACTAATTAATGAAAGCACACTTAAAAAAACAAACAGAAGAGAACATAAGATTCAAAAAATTCACTTACCATCCTTTAAAACACCACAAGTTTCAGAAAATTTTCAATAAGTTTAACATTTGATTGGCCCCAAAGAATGAATACAGCCTAAACAAGATAATTAAAACCAACAAAAATGAAAAAATTGGAGAAGAATATAAATCAGGAATATATCAGATCAAATGTCAAAATTGCGACAAAATCTATATAGGAAAAACAAAAAGAAATTTAAAAACTAGATTGAAGGAACACCTTAGAAATGTAAAAAAGGGTGAAGTGGACAAGTCAGCAGTAGCAGCCCATGCTTGGTCTGAAAAACATTTAATTGATACAGAAGCTAGCCTAATCAAACAAACAGATAAACTAAAGGAACTCACAGTCTGGGAAAAAATCCACATCCAAAAAAACAAGAAAGACAAACTCATGAATTTTGAAACTCCCGCAAATTTTGACCTGATCCAGAGGTTCATCGGTCCACCGATAGAAGTAAGAAGGAAACCGCCAAGAAACGACATAACACCGGTCGACCAGAGGCTACTGACGATGGAGATAAGCTCCGAAACTGCAGTATAGAAGAAAAAGGATATGAGGTGAGGTAATAAAAACATTAATTTAATTATTGTTCGATAGATATGTTGATATTTTCTCAGTAATAAATTCCAAATATATTGAAGATGCATTGAAATTACTTAACTTTCAAAATTAATCAGTGAAATTCACTACTGAATTTGAAAAAAAAAAAACACCCCAGTCCTAAATGTAATTAGAAATAAACAGCAACAAAAAAAGTGAATTCAATATATAGAGGAAAGATACCCATACAGGTATTACATTAAATCTTCAGGTTTTAATCATATTGCACATAAACATGTAATATTCAATAGTTTAATATACGGATTTAGAATTTTCCATTAAGCGAAGAAAATTTTAAGAAAGAATACAATTACATTTTAAAATGGTTTTGGAAATAAGATAATAATAAATAAGTTAAAGAAATTCAAACAACAAAAAAGACTAAAAGAATACACCACCCTATAATCTGGTTCCAAGGAAGGGAACAATTCAAGAAAATTACTTACCATTCTGGAACATATAGGAAATTAAAAAAATCAATTTTTTTTGAGTCTATATATATATCTTACCTCGATTTAATGTTGATTTGTTCTCGAATATGTTTTGTTACATCTTCTATATCAGTAAAGCTGACGATGATATAGAAGAATATATCGAACATGTTCGAGAACAAATCAACATTAAATTGAGGTAAGATATATATAGACTAAAAAAACTTGATAATAATTTTGGGATAAAATTAAAGTGGTCAACAAAAAAAATCATCTCCAACACATATAGAATAAAACTAGAGTTACCAACAAAAAGAAAATAATTTTACCATCAAAAGCGTGGGGTGCTCTATATCAATTAATATATTTGATAATAAACAACTATTGGTAAAAGTAAAGTCTTATAAGAAGAAAATGTAAAAATCATATAAAGCACCCCATGCTTTTGATGGTAAAATTATTTATCCAGCGTGTTGGAAATTAAAATTATTCTTCATTTTTTTAGTTCGGTTTTCTAATAAAGCGTGTTGTTTTAGTTTTTTTTAAAACTATTATTTATTTTTTAGTTTTAATATTTTACAGAATAAGATAAAAATGTAAATATCTTTAAATTCGATACTATTGTAGTATGAGCTAAAAGTAATACTCTTCTATAAAAAAATCCCTCCCAGCCGGATTTGAACCAGCGACGTATGGATTACTGAAATTATATACCACTAAGAGTTCACTGCTCTACCAACTGAGCTCTTACAACGATTGACTAAAAAGTCGACAAGTCCACAACCTATTATACCAGTTTTAATTTTTTTGATTTTCGGATGATTCTGGGCAGGATTTTAGAAACAAAATATGAAATTATTGTATTGTCATGGGTCCTCTACACGTATACAAAGTTTCAAGTCGATCCAATGTTTCTGAGTGGGTGAAAATCGCGTTGAATGAATTGAAAGATTCCGTTACACTGATACAAAAAACACTTTTTTTTTATTTTCTGATGATTATGGCCAGGATTTTAGAAAATGAATATGAAATTATTGTATTGTCACGGGTCCTCTTACAAGTATACAACGTTTCAAGTCGATCCAATGATTTTAAGTGGGTGAAAATCGTGTTGAAAGATTCTGTTACATAGATAGATAGATAGATACAGGTCAAGGTAATATAAAGCATGTAAAAAAAAGACCCTCCCAGTTTGATTTGAACCAGCGACGTATGGAATACTGAAATTATATACTACTAAGAGTTCACTGCTCTACCAACTGAGCTCTTACAACGATTGACTGAAAACTCGACAAGTCCGCAACCTATTATACCAGTTTCCATTTTTTTGATTTTCGGATGATTCTGGCCAGGATTTTAGAAACAAGATATGAAATTATTGTATTGTCACGGGTCCTCTACATGTATACAAAGTTTCAAGTCGATCCAATATTTCTAAGTGGGTGAAAATCGCGTTGAAAGATTCCGTTACATTGATACAAAAACACTTTTTTTTAATTTTCTGATGATTATGGCCAGGATTTTAGAAAATAAATATGAAATTATTGTATTGTCATGGGTCCTCTACAAGTATACAAAGTTTCAAGTCGATCCAATGTTTCTAAGTGGGTGTAAATCGCTTTGAAAGATTCCGTTACATTGATACAAAAATACTTTTTTTGATTTTCTGATGATTATGGCCAGGATTTTAGAAAATAAATATGAAATTATTGTATTGTCACGGGTCCTTTACAAGTATACAAAGTTCCAAGTCGATCCAATGATTTTAAGTGGGTGAAAATCGCATTGAAAGATTCCGTTACATAGATAGGTACAGGTCAAGCTAATATAAAGCATGTAAAAATAACCTCAAAATATTACTTCCTAAAATAAATAATTTAAAAAATATTTAACTAATTCAATATAACATTGGCACCAATTAAAAAATTTAATGTGGGTAATCTTCTAATAACTACTAAAAAGGTTAATGTCCCGAACAGTAAGAAATCTGGAATTTATGAAATGGTGGTTGGTTGGTATCTAATGTCGAGCACTTGATAATGAAATCATTCGCTCTCTTGCACTCCAATATTTAGCAGAAAGGCTGGTCTCTTCTACAAAAGCTGGACAACGGAGGAGATGGTTTCTTTCCATATCTTCATTTAAATTGCAAAAAGGGCATTTAGGTGAATCTGTTATGCCAAGTCTGTGTAGGTGTTTATTCAGGCAATCATGTCCCGTTAGCAGTCTGAATGTTGCTACTGCAGATTTTCTTTGTAATATAGTAATGTCATAAGCTTGTAGATTTTCGCATTCCTTTCCAGATGTTTTGGTGGTGTATTCTTCTCTAAGTTTATTGATATATTTATTTGATATAATTCTTTTGATAGAGTGAAAGGAAACTGGAGTAGAAGTTGGGTTTGAAACAATTTTGCTACCCTTCTTGGCCAGAAAATCGGCTATTTCATTGCCTGTTACTCCACAATGGGCCGGAATCTATTAAAGTACAACTTTTTTATGTAGACGGGATAACTGTTTTATCATTTTGTGACATTCGATAATTTTGATGCTTTTGGGTGTTGTGTCTCGTGTTATAGTGAGAATGGCTGCTTTGGAGTCACATAGAATTACAACTTTTGTAAATTTTTGGATGTGATATAAAAGATTTTGTAAACTTAAGAAAATTGCTAGAATTTTGCCATCAAAGTTTGTTGAATTTGTGTTTAGTTTACGATAAAAGGAAAAAAGTGGACATACTGCACCAGCACCAGTGCTACCGTCATTTGGTACGCTGGAGCCATCTGTAAAAATATGTATCCATTCAGGAGCAGGGTATCTTAAATTTATTATTTCCAGTGACATTTGTTTTAAAATATATGGGGGAGTTTCAGATTTCTTGATGTCTTCTGTTAAATGAAGGTTATATTCAATTTCCAAAAAAATTCTAGAGGGTTGTTTCTCATCTGCATATTTTCTTTTGAATGTGGAAGTTGCAATTTCTGTTTGATTTCTTGTACTATGCTTAAGAAGTTTTGCTGAGATTTTAAACATACTTGTGGTTTTCTTTGGGTCCAGTTATTATGGGGTAGCCTTAAAAATTTTTCATACTGTGTGATTGCTGTTTTCTCAATTTCAAATGCTATGTTTGGGTTATTTGTTAAGATTTGCATGGCAGTGATTGGTGTTGTTTTAACGGCTCCTGTTATCAGATGGAGGATTTGGTTCTGCATTTTATTAAGTTTTTCCACTTTTGTAGTTACTAGGATTTCTTCACAATAATGAAGTATAGGTTTTATGTACATTTGGTAAAAGGTGTTTAGAGTTTGTGTGTTGCAACCCCACTTTTTCCCTGCTAATCGTTTTAATAATGGTAACCTTGTTTCTATCTTTGTGCTGAAAATATATAAAACTATTATTCTACCAGTTATATTATATGGGTGCGAAACATGGACTCTTACTTTAAGGGAAGAAAGGAGATTACGAGTAATTGAGAATAAAGTTCTTAGGAAAATTTTTGGACCAAAGAGAGATGAACAGACAGGTGAATGGAGAAGACTACATAACAATGAACTACATGGTCTTTATAGGAAGGCAGATATAATAAGAACAGTTAAGTCTCGTAGACTGCGATGGGCAGGACATGTTGCGCATATGGGGAATGAAAGACGTGCATGGAAACTTCTTGTAGGAAAGCCAGAAGGAAAACGCCAGTTGGTAGACCAAGAATGAGGTGGGAGAACAACATTAACTATGATTTGAGGGAAGTAGATTATACAGGGAATGATTGGAAAGCATTAGCTCAGGATAGGGATGTATGGAGAGCTTATGTCCGCGCGGCCATGATCCTACGGATTCGATAGTGACAGTGAGTAAGTAAGTAAGTTGTTTCTATCTTTGCACATATATTCTCTATGTGTTTCTTCCATGTTAATTTTGTGTCCAGAGTTATTCCTAAATATTTTGCTTCATGTGTTTGAGTTAATAATTCACCCTCCAATTTCAGAGTGATGGGTAGTGGTTTCCTTCTTAATGTAAATAGTTGATAATTTTGTAATCAAATGGTAAAGAGAAAAATTTATGCCTGAACCGGGAATCGAACCCCGAACCTTCAGCTTTCCATGCTGATGCTCTTAACCATTGAGCTAATCTAGGCTTCCTTCCCATCCAATAATAAATTAGCTCAATGGTTAAGAGCATCAGCACGGAAAGCTGAAAGTTCGGGGTTCGATTCCCGGTTCAGGCATAAATTTTTGTCTTTACCATTTGATTACAATAATTTAATAGTGTACTTTAATATATTTATTTCAATCATAGTAACAGCTTCTTAATATTAATTTAATAGTTGATAATTTGTCTTCTGTATATTTATCTTCATTAAGTTCTGGGATGTCCAATTCTCTAACTGTATTAGTGATTGTTGGGCTATGGTTATTAATTGTTGACTTTGGTTTTTCGGCTTGGAGACCCATATTACAACATCAGGAATTTGTGAAATTAGTTGTAATGACTGTAGTAAAGTATATATATACATACAGGGAAAATTAAAAGGAATTTAGAGGCTTGTTCAGAACAACACTTTAGAAATATTAAAAATGGCAAAATTTAAAAATCGGCAATTGCAGCTCATAGTTTGCTAGAGAATCACATAATTGGAAAAGAAAGTAAACTTTTGAAATTTAATCTCAAAGTTCATAAAATCAGCACCAAATGGCAGTTTAGAAGATGGTGGTAATGACAGAATTTCAACAATCAGAGTTTTGGCTGATGTGGGGGCTTTATAAGATGAGATGAAAAATAAACATTTATCTCACTCAATTTGTAAAAAAGGAAAAGGTGTCAGTCGGCAAAAACCAAGATAGTTTCATATGGTGCCCTCAAAAATCACTGCAAAAAGATTGTCAATGGTTACACTTACCAATAACAAGAGTGAGGAAGATTCTACACAATTGATTGAACTTGTTCTCATACAAATTGGAATTAAAACAAAAAGTGCAGCCTCCTGATCCAGAAAAGTGGACCAATGGTTACATTCTAGCTTCTGGGTCCGAGTTTTGCAAGTTTAAACCTGGCAGGGGAAGGAAACTAAAGCCATAGGTTCCATGTCTTTATTTTATGACACATGAAAGAACATCAAGCTTGAAAAAAAAAAAAAAAAAAAAAAAAAAAATTCTGAGCAAAATTTGTTGGCCCTTTCATGCCCAAATTTGAATTCTGATGTTAATAATACAATATAGGAGTATGAGAAAATTAATTAAAGCTATAATTCATGGACAAGGTCGAACAGGTACTCATTTTTCAACAAGAATGGAGCCTTTGTCATATAATTTAACTCAATGTATTAATTAAGAATCGGGTCCCTTCATATTGGCATATAGATGGAGAGGTAGATTGATATTACTACGTTGTTGATTAGTAATGCAACAAATGCACGTGGCCACCCTATTCACTTGATTGTACAGTATGTAATTTCTTCCTGCGGATTTATATCCTACCACATCCAACTATGTTACTAGAATTGAGAAGGCATATTTACAAAGCCATTGAGAACGTCACACAAGACACACATTTGACAAGAATGGGATCCATCCATAGTAATACTGCCCAAGGGTAGGTATTTCACTGTCATGCTTTGCAGCTTTACTAGGGAATTATAGGTGTGATAGCTTCCCGTTGCTTTCTACACCAGTGAAGGATGATGATGGCCGAATGACTCTCGGGGACAGCTGGGAAGAATGGGATAACCATTTGGAAATCTACTATATAATCCTGGTGCTCACACAGAGTGCATCTGAGATTAGGATCTATTTAGTGTATCCAGCTATTTGCTGACAACACTTATCCACTAGGAATTTCTTCTTCTTATATGAAATGGATACAATGCATAATGTCTTCTTCTTCTTCACTTCCTGGTTTAGGCAAGAGTTGCCTGTTCCGTCTTCACTAATAGATCTAAGACCATCTCTTCCGAGGACGTCCGACATCTCTTCTTCCTTTTGGAAAATAATGGAAGATTTTATTTGGTAATCTTCTTTCTTCCATTCTTTCTACATGTTCTTTCCACTGTATCTTGTTAAATATCTTTTCTTTCATGGAGTAGAACTGCAGTTCTTCACGGATATCCTCGTTTCTTATCTGGTCCATTCTAGTGCAGCCTTTTACTCTTCTTAAAAATTTCATCTCGGCTGCTTGGATTTTACTTTCTTGTTTGGTAGTGGTAATCCAAGATTCACTTCCATACAAAAGGACAGGGACAGCCATTGTTTTATAAAATTTTAATTTTGTTTGTTTATGGGCTTTATTATTCAATGTTCTATTTATTGTACCACAAATAGCTTGAAACTGATGTGTTTTGTGTTCAATATCTTTATCATACCCATAGCTGATGTCACATCCTAAATATAATGCATAATCGTTGTTTTTATTATTAATTTCATACATCTCAATGATGGATAAATCATATTTAAAGAGAAAAATTATACGCTCAGACCGGGACTTGAACCCGGGACCCTTGGTTTTCTAGTCCAAATGCTCTACCATTTGAGCTACCTGCTCAGGTATAGTATATTTCAGCTACCACAATCCAATGGGGTGCTAAGGAGTATGTGCTGCATTTCTTTTTGAGAAGTACCAGATGATGAATATTTTAGTTTGTCTCTTTGAAGTTTTGTAGAAGAATAGTTTACAAGGCTGTGTTCCAGATATTTTCATGATTGTTACACAGCTTAAAATAGTAATCAGAGAAGATGAAACAATGGAAGTACACCTGTTCTTGTTCTTGATAATCAAATCAACTTCTTTACTTCATTCTATGTTTTCCCTTCCTTAGGAATTTCTCTGGTAACTGTTCTTTACCTTGTGTTTCTTGGTCTTCTTCTACCTTGGGGATTACCATCCAAAGCAATTATTTCCAACGGTTTATCTTCCTTTTTTAATTGTGTCATATTCAATTCTACTTTCATTTTTTTTATTTATATTGTATTTCTTTTTGAATTGTTTTTTCCAAATTTTAAATTACACTGGTCTTGCCATTCTTATAATTCTTCTTAAACATCTATTGATAAATGTTTCCAGCTCTTGTTAAGAATTTGTATATATCTGGACATGTTCAAAATTTGTAAATAATTAGATTTCTTTTGTATATTTAGAAGAGGTTTTCAAAATTTGTAAATAATTAGATTTCTTTTGTATATTTAGAAGAGGTTTACCTTTTTCTAAAGAGGTCAGTTCAAAACTTCAAACTTCCCTATTTTAAATGGTGGCAAGATTAATGTATTTATGTTAAAAGGTAAAGTGATCCCACTACAGGCCTAAGGAGGCCCTTGTGGTTAGTTAGGAGGTTAGACAATTGGCATGAGATGTCAGCCCTGTGTGACGGCTGCCTTTATCCCCAGAACAAGTGTCCGATACTCATTTCCTTTAGAGGCCGAGTCAATCCCAGGGCCATGATGCTGCTGGAAGGTTTAGGTCAGTTTAAAAATCCTGACCTAATCGGAACTCGAACCCCCGACCTCCCAGCTTATAGTGCATTGCCTTAACCAACTACATTATAATGTGCCCATGGTATTTATGGTACTACTGATAAAAACAGAGCCTTATAGAATCATCCATTAATTTGTAACCACAATGCATATAAAATCCATTTTAAACACTTGTCCATATTTCAAATGATTTCTATAAAAATTGCATGTGTATTCTATTGCCACCTACTGCACTTTATGTGCTTCGGGTTCCACATTGGGCGGATAGAGGCGTTAATGTGGTCTATTTTCAATTTAAGCACCACTGCAGCAGACCACTTTACATAGATGATGTATACTTGTATTGTGAATAGAGAGAAGTGTAGGATGAGTATATGTTTAGGTAGTGAAAAGTGTGTTGTATTAGACATAATGATGAAGAAGAGAGAAGGTGATACACAGTTTCGGCACATAGCGTACTCCTATTGAAAATCACCAAGAGGGCTGCTAGGCATAACCTCCCCATCCAACAGTTGAATCATTATCAACAGTACCATATACCTTCTCAACATATGTACTACTGAGAAGTTTGCAATTTAATGCAGGAATCTGGTGCACAATCTAGCAATTAAATTAATTTAACAATTACAATTTTCAACCATGCAGTGTATCAAACCCAGGCCCATAGGAAGCAGGCATGGCAAAATCAGAACAACTTTTTAGTTGGTTTAATATCTACAGTGATATTGTTTTATTACAAACCTGTCAATAACTAATGCATACATAAGAAGTACATAATACTTACTTCTCTAAAACAAGGACAGGGATTGCGAACTTGCTCCAACATTGCCCACTTAACAGTGGCCTGGCAAATGTTGGAATTATACTCTCTTGAGCTCTGATTGCCCGCAGGAGTTCCTCTGGACCGTTCATAACCTGGTTCATTGAAGTAGGGTTCAGGGACTAAGATTAAGGATTGTATAGACACCAGGACCTGTAAATACAAATTTTTCATTTTACTTTTTTTCCAGTAGAATAATAGATAATGAAAAAGTTACAACTGAAGGGTAAAAATACTGAATTTATTCAATTGTGAATAAAAATTTATTATGAAAAAAATTATTAACTTTAAAATTTTATGCATCATATGAAGATTTTATTATTTACAAATTTTTAAAATTATATTACAATTTTTTAATTTTACATAAAGCACCAAATTACTTCTAGCCAAAATCCAAACAAAAATCATAAACAGTAAATGTATAAAAAATTATGATTGAAACTGAATTGGAAATATACACCTTATCTCTTAAGATCAATTTTCTTAATATTTAATTTTAGGAAGTTATATTTTGAGGTTATTTTAATTATATTATTTTCTTACATGCACATTTTTCAGTCATTATTCCCACTCTCATCTAGAATGCAAAATATGCCAAGATGAGAAAATTTATCTTATGAGCTGAGATGTATATTTCAGATTAATTTTTAATAATTATTACTCCAAAATGTTACTTCCTATTAATTAATTATTAACCTTTAAACATTTAGCATGATATTATTACCTTTTATCATTGGGATGGGTGAATTTCAACCTGTATATTATTTTTAAAAATTATATTTTAATTTTCTCTACCTAAAAATAAGATAAAAATTCTAGGCATGTACGGAACAGTTTTATGTCAAGATACCAGTTTTCAGAATAAAATAATAAGTTCTTGCTACCAAAATTAATCTTGTGATGAAAGTAATAAAATGTTTAGAAGTTTATAGTACAATTTAGATGATATATTTTAAATTAACATTTTCCAGAATTGGAAAAAATTAACATTCGGACTGGGACTCAAACCCTGGATATCTGACTCTGCATGTCAATGCGATACTGATTACTCCATCTGAACTCTGATATGAACATAATTTTTCTTTTTAAATTAAAATTTATAATACTTCACAATGATAGACAATTAAAGAAAAATTAATGCCTGAATCATGATTTAAACCCTAAAGTTTTAACTTTATATGTTAGCATGCTACCAACTGCAATCATCCCAATGCAAACATCAATTTTTCTTTTTATTTATATACTATTCTCTTTTTCGTCCAAGCCATTCCTATCAGCGTCATGTAGATGGCTTCTAAATCAAGATGATGTAATTAAATGTATTAAATTCTTATTAATAACATCTTCTTGATTTAGAAACTATCTAGATGGAACTGGGAGCAATGGACAAAAAAGAGAATAGTAGAAGACCAAAAAGAAAAGAAAATTGTATTTGCATTGGATGCCTGAATGGTGCAATTGGTAGCATGCTAACATATAAAGTTAGAGGTCTTGGGTTCAATCCCAATTCAGGCATTCATTTTTCTTTTCAAAATAATGATAAAAGTTGTTGGGTGAAATTTCACCCATCCTAGTGTTTAAGTGTTAAAGCTAATTTTAAAGTTCAGAAAATAATTTATTTTACTAATAACTATTACTCTTATAACCACATAAAAATTTATAAAGACATTACATAGAATTTACATCAACTGACCTAGACTATAATTTAAAACTTTATGTTCGAGCCTATTAGTAAGTTTGTATGAATTAAAGTAAAAATTTTTATTTGTTCTTCATTATGTGTATCCAACTACGAGCTATGACACATAAGTCCGTTATCAGACTCCCTTTTCTATTTATCCTCTCTTGGATAAATCTTATTGTGTCTCTGATAATATCAGAGCATTCGAGGCATAGATCTTTTCTTAATTATATTATTTTTGGTCTGGACATCTTACCTCAATATTAATGTTGATTTGTTCTTGGACATGTTTCAAAACAATTCTGTTTTATCTTCAGTCTGGGAAAGCTGAAGATAAAACAGAATTGTTTTGAAACATGTCCAAGAACAAATCAACATTAATATTGAGGTAAGATGTCCAGACCAAAAATAATATAATTAAAATAACCTCAAAATATAACTTCCTAAAATTAAATATTAAATATCTTTTCTTAATTTTGTTCCTTATTCTTTACAACTTCATGGACAATCACCTTGAAAAGATGAGAGGAGCTAATATTTTAAACAAATAACGTTAAAAGTTAATTAACAATACAATTAATCTCTGGATCACAACAATTCTAAAGTCAGAAAAGTTTTTAAAGGAGAATAAATTGAAAAGATGGCAAATAAACAAAATTAGCAATACCTGAAGGAAACTTGAAGTTTGAGCATTCCACTTTTCTTCTGGGCGACCATGCCATGTATTAAGCACACTTAAGCACACCTTTCCATCATTATAAAGGTTTGGATTAAACCTAATAGTATGATGACCAGTTGTTTCCAAGTTGATTAACATCGGAGAATTGGGGTAATCAGGTGGGAAGTATACATCAAATTCAAAACAACCATTGGCATATGGAGTTTCAGCAGGTCCTGTTATCAACACCTGCCACATAATTTAACAATAAGTTATTTAAATAAATAAATAAACACACACACATATATATATACACACATACACATATTTATAAATTATTAGAATTTTAACATCTTACCTCATAACTGACCATTAAAATAAACCTCATAGTGTCGTTTATTTTTTCTTTCACTCACCTCATACTTCATAACTTCTCTCAGACCCGGGTTTCGTCACATCATTTTCGACATTCTCAATGCTGTGTCACGTTCACAACTGACGTCCAACGGCCTTCTAGCCTGTAGACTACTGAATAGAAGGCCGTTGGATGTCAGTTGTGAACTTGACACAGCATTGAGAATGTCGCAAATGATGTGACGAAACCCGGGTCTGAGAGAAGTTATGAAGTATGAGGTGAGTGAAAGAAAAAATGAACATTATTAAAAAACCTCATAGTGTTATTTCCTATCAACATAACTCATAGTGTCACTTCATGTGCACAAGCACGCATGTACACATACACACAGATATATATCTTCCTAAGCACAAAAAGTACAGCTAAAGAGGTCATGGTTTGGAAAAATAAATCTACATTAAAAAGAATGAAAAGGAGAAATTAATGAACTTTGAAATTTCCAGGGTAAATGTTTTGATGAATGAATGAATCACTTCTTTTCTTACCTCATATTTTATGTTTTTTTTTAACATGGGAACTGCAGTTTTCAGGAGGAGTCCCTCTTATCTTCAGCCGACATTATGACTATCTATCCATAGTAATTCTGCCCGAGGGCAGGTCTTTCACTGCAATCATAGCATTTTTATGCTATGCTTTGCAGCTTTGCTAGGGAATTTTAGGTGTGGTAGCTTCCCATTGCTTTCCACACCGATGAAGGATGATGGCCAGATGATTTTTCCTGACATTTGTCTTACAGGTGAGGAAAAACCCTCAAAATAAATAACCTCACCCAGGAGCCTGTCCCGACCGGAAGCAAATCCAGGCCCACTGCGTGACAAGGCAGCATACTCCCTTGAGACTACACTGGTGGATAATTATGACTAAGAATCCCATATTTAACCATGAATAAATGATTTGATTTCGAGGTTCGATTCACAGTCGGAGTTGTGGCTGAAGACGGACATGATTACATTTGAAACTGCGGTTTCATGAAAAACACAAAATTTATGAAGTGAGTTATCAAAAAAATTTTTCCGACAAATTTCAATGATTATATCACATAATGTTTACTTCCCAACATTAACATTCATTTAATATAATAAAACTAAATCTAATTTAAAATTAATGTTCAGAAGTAAACATTATGAGGTAATATGAATTGTGAATTTTTGTTACCTCATACATGTATGTTTTTTAATACAAAATTGCAGTATCGAGAAATACATCATTCCCATCGTTAGCTGTTTTCACGACTGTCAATTTTTTATGATGCTGGTAATTTTCTAAACTGCCATCTGGTGTATTTTTGAAGAACTTTGTAATCAAACTTCGTTCATCTGAAACCTCAAAGTTCTTGGTTCTATTATGGTTTTTTTGAATGTATATATTTTCCCAAACTGTTAATTCCAAAGGTTTAGATAGATGTTTCAAAAGTTTTGCTTCTTATTCAATTCTATGATACATTCAAAAAATCATACTAGAACCATGAACTTCGAGGTTCCAGACGAACCAAGTCTGATTACAAAGTTCTTAAAAAATACACCAGATGGCTGTTTAGAAAATTACTGGCATAATAAAAAATTTACAGACGTGAAAACAGCTGATGATGGGAATGATGTACTTCCCAATACTGCAGTTCTGTGTCAAAAAAACATAGATGTATGAGGTAAGAACAATTCTCGATTCATTTGATTCTTTTAAAAAACCTCAAAATATAAAAATTCCCAAATTTGTTATATTAAATTATGAGGTAATTTTATTTAACTTTCACAGGGAAAGGTAATATTCATTTAATATATGTAAAATATCTCACCTCACAACAGACTTCAGAGATGTTGTGTTTTTCGCAAAAAACACAAAATTTGTGAGGTGTGATATTTAACCCACCAGCGTGGACATTTAAACATGGCGTTCCTTTCCCAGATGCAGAAGGACGTGTTGATACGCCTGGACATTTAAATACCCAAATGCAGATTGCCATACATTACGCGTTGATACATCTATGATTTTCAAGGCCTATACGGAGTTTGTTAAACATTCTGGGAAACTTATTTTTTGTTGCTGTTGTAGAAAAATCTCCCCTTGATGTTACGACATAATTTACGACAGGCATGTGGAGTGAGTTAGCTACTTATTAGTGAAAGGAAATGCTCTTTGTATTTTTTTTTCTCTTCAGCTACGCCCTTCGTTCGAACTAGTGAATGCCCTATTTTGCCGAAAAGAAATATCTGTAAAGCTGTCTCTCTGTGTGGTCTCATAACTAACCTTTCTTTCAAAACCGACATGGATCGTGTGTTTATAGACAAAAATCACATGTCTCAGACATTTCGAACTTCTAAAACAAATTTACGTGGCGAATTTGATGTGGGGGGGCACGCCATAGCGTAGTGGTTAAGGCACTGAGCTACAAGCCGGAGGGTCGAGGGTTCAAGTCCCGTTGGGGTCAGGATTTTTAAACTGACCCAAACCCTCTGGCGGCACTATGGCCCTGGGGTCGACTCAGCCTCTAACAGAAATGAGTACCAGACGCTTGTTCTGGGGGTAAAGGTGGCCGTCACGCAGGGCTGACATAAAGTGCCGATTGTCTAGAAAAAAGTGGGAACCTTAACCTCCTACTACCCCAAGGACCTCCGGGTCTGTTGTGGGATCACTTTACTTTACTTAGAATTATAAAAAAAAATTAAAAATATAATAGAGGGATAATAGTAATAATAGTAATAGTAATAATAATAGTAATAATAATAATAATGTAATGATTTATATATTAAATTTGGGAATATTTAACATTATGAGGTTCAATTAATAATAATTAAATGAATCGTGATTTTTTTTTTTACCTCATACATCCATGTTTTTTTTCCACTTAATGTAGAAGATTTTGACAAGGAATATAATCATATTGTTCATGTTGCTAAAATAAATGGTTTCGATGAAGACATTATAAAGAATAAATTAAAGAAATTCAAACAACAAAAAAGGTTACAGGAATACACCACCTTACATCATGGTCCCAAGAAAGATGTAAAATTCCAGAAATTCACTTACCGTCCTGAAGTTCATAATAAGTTTCAAAAAATTTTCAGAAATTTTAATATAACATTAGCTCCAATTAACAAATTCAGCCTGGGTAATTTGCTGTTAACTAATAATAAATGTAATACCCCAGACAACAAAAAATCTGGGATTTATCAAATTGATTGCAAAGATTGCAAGAAGATATATATAGGAAAAACAAAAAGGAACTTGGAAACTCATAAAAAAGAGCACTTCAGAAACATAAAGAATGGAGAAATTGAAAAATCAGCTATAGCAGCACATAGTTTATTAGAGCATCATAGAAATGGAAAAAGAAGCAAAACTTTTGAAACATCTATCCAAACCTTTGGATTTAACAGTTTGGGAAAAAAAATATATATTCAAAAAAACCATACTAGAACCATGAACTTTGAGATACTAGCTGAACCGAGCTTGTTTACAAAGTTCTTCAAAAACACGACAGATGCCAGTTTAGAAAATGATTAATTCAAAAGAACACCAGATGGCAGTTTAGAAAAGGAATTCCTTCAAAAGAACACCAGATGGCAGTTTGGATAATTACCGGCAAAAAGGAGAAAAAATTGACTGTCGTGAAAACAGGTGATGATGGTGACAATGGGTCACTGATACTGCAGTGCTGTGTTTAAAAAAAACATAGAAGTATGAGGTAAGAAAAAATCATGATTCATTTAATTATTAATGGTAATGATACTAAAAATAAAATTAGTAGTAGTAATAATAATAATAATAATAATAATAATAATAATAATAATAATAATAATAATAGCAATAATAGTAATGTATGTACTGCACACTTCCAACACAGGTGCTCCCCAGCGGGAGTTTATTAACCAAGATAATCCATTCAACAAGTTTCCGTAATTATATAAATAAATTTATATCACAAATAAAATTTAGATTCTCCAACTTTTATAATTGTATATGGTGAATCTGATGTGTGGAATTATGAAAATCTTTAATTTAAAAATATGAATGAATGATAAATAGATAAAGTTTAGAATTATAAATTATAAGTAAACCTTTAGCAACAATTTAAAAAATGAATGCATTTTAACTTATATCTTGATGAAAGTATAAGGAAATCTCCATCTACAATTAAATATAACTTGTAATTAACCGATGAAAGACGCCATTCTATATCATTCTTTGTTTCGTTACTATATTCTATAGTGTTCTGTTCTAGTACAGGTCTTTCACTGTAATCTTAGAATTTTCATGCTATGATTGCAGCTTCATTATGGAATTATGGTGTGGTAGATTCCCACCCAGGGGGATGATATTGATGGTAACAATGATGATAAAAGCTAGATGATGTCCATGGACCGTTTGGGCCTCAAAGCCCACTGCATGACAAGACAGTATTCCACCTCGAGACCACAGATATAATAATTAATATTTTATTAAAACTTTCATTTTGTTATTTGTTTTATTTATTGACACTTACGCTTATTTGCCAACATTTCAACAAGATACATGTGGTTAGCACATCGACTCAATGAGAGATCTATTAGGAAATTGAGGTGTAACTTGGAAGAAAGACGAACATAACGTGATATCTATGTAATCTAGAAGTAATAAAACATTGCAAGTCTCGTAGGCTGCTATGGGTAGGGCATGTGGCACGAATAGGAAATTATATAGGAACTTCGTGTACGAAAACTAGAAGCAAAGTGCCCAGTAGGGGGGATTACCATAAAGTGCAAGAAAAATATTAACCAGGATTTGAGGGAGATAAATTATACAGGACCCTCACTACTAGGTTTCCGAGATCGAGTCTTGGTCACTCCATGTTGGTTTCGTGGCGGAAAAAACGGAACTTGGACAGGTTTCTCTCGGGGTTTTCCCCCGCCTTCCCCTGCTGCATTTTCATTCCACCATTTCTCCATACTCATCTCATTACATTCATTTCGTTCATCTGCCTCTGTGGTGGTGCGTCAGACGTGGTCGGCCACATCCTTGTCAAACACACAAATCTCTATATATAGCAGCTTCTTCTCATCTCATCCCTCGACCCGACCCTGACTTGGACACGAATTGAGGATATTATTATAAATTATACAGGAATAATTGGAAAACATTATTTGGGATAGCAAAGTATGGAGATGTTATGTATGCATAATCATGACCTTTATGTTCGATGGCACCATACATTTTAAGACAACACAACACAAGTTGGTTTCCAATCTCCTTCATTTTTTTTTAAATTGTCCCTTTCATTGAATATTTCAATAATAATAAATTCCATTCTCTCTACCATCCAAATCAAGATATTGTAATTAATTAATCATTATGGTTATGGAGGAGCAAACAATTCCCTCCACTTAAAACTGCCAAATTTGATTTTAAAACTTACGAATTGTGTGAATCTAGAACTGGGTATTTTGTCTCGAGGTAGCGTGCTGCCTTGTCACGCAGCTGACCGAGATTCAATTCCAGTCGGGAGAGGCTTCTTGGGTGAGTTTTATTTCAGGGGTTTTCCTGACCTGTATGACAAATGTCAGGAAGCTTTAGGGCCCCAACGGTATACCCGAAAATCATCCGGCCATCATCATCATCATTATCATTCACCGGTGTGGAAGCAACGGGAAGCTGCCACACCTATAATTCCCTAGTACAGCTACAAAGCATAGAATGAAAATGCTATGATTGCAGTGAAAGACCTGCCCTTGGGCAGAACACTATAGAATAGAATAGAATGGCCATTCATTGTTTACATTCTATTAATCACAATTTGATATGTATCTAAAATAAGTTACTTGGAGAGAAGAGTTTAAAAATACTACAGCACAGGGGTACTGCATGGAAATTTAAATGACCGCACAGAAGGGAGGAAACCGGTCTCGTATATATACGGCAAACCACGCTGAGGGGTTAATAATTGAGTTTGCATTTTTTAACATTCTTACCTCATTTGTTTGTTTTGTTGGATAATCGTTTCAAAGCTTATTGCTCCATCTTCAGCTTGTCACAAACGGTTTTTTTCTTTTCTTTAAGTTGTAGGCCCTGTGTTCCAAAGAACTTGGTAATGAGGCTCCTTTCTCCAAGAATTTCAAAGTTCATAATTCTCTCCTTGTTCTTCTGTATATACATTTTTTCCCATATTGTGAGTTCATTGGAATTTTCTAACTGTTTTAATAATTTTGTATTTAGATCTATTTTGTGTTTTTCTGTCCAAACGTGAGCTGCTACTGCAGATTTTTCTACTTTTCCTTTTTTTACATTTCTTATGTGTTCTTTAGTTCTAATGTTTAAATTTCTCTTTGTTTTCCCTATGTATACTTTATCAAAATCTGCACATTTTATTTGATATGTTCCTGATTTTTTATTATCTTCAATTTTTCATTTTTGTTGGTTTTCATAAGTTTTTTAAAGCTATAAACATTCTTTGGTGCTAAATTGATGTTGAATTTTCCAAAAAATTGTTTGGAATTTATTGCATGCCCACGGATGATATGTGAATTTCTTGTATCTCATTTTCTATCTGAAGAGTGCTTTCATTTCTCAATTTCTGTTTTTTGTACTTATCAATTTTTTTGTGTATAATTTTTTCCTCAAAACCATTTTATTTTGCTACCTCAATTATGTGTTCTTTTTCTATTACATAATTTTCATCGTTCATAGGTATTTCTAGGCTGTTGAAGACTGCCATTTTGTATGAATTATGGTTGAAACCTGTTGATTTGGTGTAGTTATCTGTGTGTGCTTCTTTCCTATAAATGCTGAATTCCATTTATTTATTTTTTTCCTCATTTCTGTGTAATTTTAGATCTAAAAATGGTAATTGTTTGTTCACCTCTATTTCAAGTGTGAATTTTGTTTTCTTCTGCAAATTTAAGAGTTTTAAAGCATGTTCTATGTATTTAATTTTCACAGGGGAAAAAAAAAACACACTATGAGGTTTAATTTAAGAATTAAATTAATGTTTTTATTACCTCACCTCATATCCTTTTCTTCTAGACTGCAGTTTCGGAGCTTATCTCCATCATCAGCAGCCTCTCGTCGACCGGTGTTATGCAGTTTCTTGGCGGTTTTCTTCTTCCTTCTATTGGTGGACCGATGAACCTCTGGATCAAGTCAAAATTTGCAGGAGTTTCGAAATTCATGAGTTTATCTTTCTTGTTTTTTTTTTTGGATGTGGATTTTTTCCCAGACTGTGAGTTCGTTCTATTTATCTGTGTGTTTGATTAGGCTAGCATTTGTATCGATTAAATGTTTTTCAGACCAAGCATGGGCTGCTACAGCTGACTTGTCCACTTCACCTTTTTTGACATTTCTAAGACGTTCTTTCAATCTAGTTTTTAAATTTCTTTTTGTTTTTCCTGTATAGATTTTGTCACAATCCTTACATTTGATCTGATATATTCCTGATTTGTTTTCTTCTTCAATTTTTTTCATTTTTGTTGGTTTTAATTATCTTGTTTAGGCTGTATTCATTCTTCGGAGCCAATCGAATGTTAAACTTTTTGAAAATTTTTTTGGAACTTTTAGTGTTTTAAAGGATGGTAAGTGAATTTTTCTCTTCTGTTTGTTTTTTAAGTGTGCTTCCATTGATTAATTTTTGCCTATTAAACTTGTTTATTTCCTTGTGTACCATGTTTTCTTCATAACCCTTTTCTATTGCTACTTTAATTATGTATTACTTTTTCTTAAAATTCATCGGAGAACATTTTGTTTAAACACCTCACGTCATAGGATTTATGCTTCCATGCTACCGCGGTTTCAAACACAGTCGTGTTCATCCTCAGCCATAACTCTGACTGACGAAATTCTTTGGCCGTCAACTGTTTTAATGTCACCATCTTCAGTGCTGCCATCCATGGTTGAATTTATGAACTTCGAAATCAAAGTAATTTTGTTAGGAATATCAAAATTCATTGATCTATCTGTATTTTTCTGAATGTATATCTTCTCCCAAACTGTCAATTCCAAATGCTTGTTTTAAAAGTTTAGCTTCTCTTCCAAATCTACGATGTTCTAATAAACTATGTGCAGCAGTTGCAGATTTTATAATTTCACAATTTTTAATATTTCTGAAATGTTCTTTTGTATGAGTTACTAAATTCCTTTTTGTTTTTCCTATATAAACTTCATTGCAATCTTCACAACTTATTTGATAAATTCCAGATTTCTCCCCTATGAGGTGAGTTGTATAAACAAAATGTTCTCCGATAAATTTTAATTATTATATCTCATAATGTTTACTTCCCAACATTAATTTAATATTCTTTTTCTTTCAATGTTCATATTATCCGTTTTTAAACATCTTAACGATGGACAAATTATATTATTTCAAATATATTTTGTCCATCATTATGATGTATAAAAACGAATAATATTAACATTGAAAGAATTATATTTGAAAAAATATAATTTGTCCATCATTAAGATGTTTAAAAATGAATAATATTAACATTGAAAGAAGCACTACTGGCTTCATAAGTAATGTTTAAATTCCCAATAAAAAGTCTTCTTAACACATTCAGTACCGTAAACCAGTTAAGGCGTTTAAAGAGACTATCGTGTATGCGGCCGTTGGTCAGTTAACTTGTTTTAGAGCAGGCGCGAACAAACCGCATTTATATTCGGCGCCTAAATATTGTGTTGGCTTAGTATGTCTTGGAGATCATAGATGGCATGTAAATGTACATTTTCTATTCCCGTTTGACACGTTTAACCTTGGTGAATCCCGTTTTATTTTTAAAACAAACAACACATGGAATTCGTTCACCCAAACTTGCTCCAATGCAGTCGTATAGGTTTCTCGTTATCGCGCTGTTGTTTGTGCGTGAGTGAAACCATGGCAAAAGAAAAATATCTCGCTGAAGAAGAATTAGTGAACATTTTGTATAATTAATAAATTAATGAGTCATTTTAACATCTTACCTCATATTTCATGTTTTTCATGAAAACATGAAATATGAGGTAAGATGTTAAAATGACTCATTAATTTATTAATTAAGAACCTCATAATGTGTTTCCCAATTTTAACTTTGAATTTTGTATAATGATGATTCAGGTGATGAACTGATTCCTGAATTAGAAGATTCACAAAGTGAAAGTGAAGATGAACTTCCACTTCCTGAAATTGATACACCGATACCATGTGATGTCAATCACCTAAGTTATTTCACCATCAAATCCTACTAGGATATCTCCTTTAGGTATGTACAAAATTTGAATTTTCTAGGACTAATAGTTTGTGAATAATGGTCCATTTTCTGAAGTGCCACGAAAAGGGTAGCTGGGGTATTTAAATGGCTGGCCTGTGGGTTTAAATGCCCTGCTCAGTGCCTGGTACTGAATGTGTTAATAAAGAAGCCGCCATTTGCAAAAATTGTAGCAATGGCTCGTAGCATTTGGGGTTAGGGAATTAACTATGTATAAGAGAAAAATGCGCATTTAGACTGGAGGCCTAGGTAGCTCACTTGGAAGAGCATTGACATAGAGAGTCAAAGGTCCTGGGTTCAAACCCTAGTCTAGGCGTATATTTTTCTTTTCACATATAATTCTTTTTCTTCTTCATATTTTTCTCTGTTCAGGGGTATATTCACCAATCTGTGTGTTAAACTATTGAATACAGCTTCTTTGTGAGCGAAATGGTGGAATCCTGATGCCTTAATGTAGTTACATTTATGTGTGTCCTTTCTGCATATTCCAAATTCTATCTTGTTTTTTTTTTCTTTCGTTTGTTAGGTTTAGATCCAAAAGTGAAATTTGTCTCTCAATTTCAGTTTCAATAGTAAATATTAAGCAAAACTGTAAAATTTACTATGGACAAATTTCATTTTTGGATCTAAACCTAACAAGAAACGAAAAAAAAAAAAAAGATAGAATTTGGAATATACAGAAAGAACACATATAAAGATAACTACATTAAGGTATCAGGATTCCACCATTTTGCTCACAAAGAAGCTGTATCAAATAGTTTAACACACAGATTGGTGAATGTACCCCTGAACAGAGAAAAATATGAAGAAGAAAAAGAATACATAATTAAAGTAGCAATAGAAAATGGTTATGAAGATAACATGGTACACAAGGAAATAAACAAGTTTAAAAGGCAAAAATTAATTAAAGAAAGCACACTTAAAAAACAAACAGAAGACAACATAAAATTTTAAAAATTCAGTTATCATCCTTTAAAACACCACAAGTTCCAGAAAATGTTTAAAAATTTTAACATACAATGGCTCCGAAGAATGAATACAGCCTTAACAAGATAATTAAAACCAATAAAAATGAAAAAAATTGAAGAAGAAAACAAATCAGGAATATATCAGATCAAATGTAAGGATTGTGACAAAATCTGTATAGGAAAAACAAAAAGAAATTTAAAAACTAGATTGAAAGAACATCTTAGAAATGTCAAAAATGGTGAAGTGGATAAGTCAGCTGTAGCAGCCCAGGCTTGGTCTGAAAAAACATTTAATCAATACAAAAGCTAGCCTAATCAAACACACAGATAAACAGAAAGAACTCATAGTCTGGGAAAAAATCCACATACAAAAAAAACAAGATAAACTCATGAATTTCAAAACTCCTGCAAATTTTGAGGTGATCCATAGATTCATTGGTCCACCGATAGAAGGAAGAAGAAAACCGCCAAGAAACGACATAACACCGGTCGACGAGAGGCTACTGATGATGGAGATAAGCTCCGAAACTGCAGTCTAGAAGAAAAAGAATATGAGGTGAGGTAATAAAAGCATTAATTTAATTCTCATCTTCTGTGTTTTTCTTTAACTATAGCAATAATATCGTCAACGTATCTACCCCAAAATTTGAACATCAGCGGATGTGCTTTGGTTATTTTACTTTCAAAATCACTTATAAATAAGTTAGCCAAAAAAGGGGATAATGGGTTACCCATTGATAGTCCAGACGTAGGGAAAACAAAGAGAAATTTTAACATTAGAACTAAAGAACACATAAGAAATGTAAAAAAAGGAGAAGTAGAAATATCTGCAGTAGCAGCTCATGTTTGGACAGAAAAACACAAAAATAGATCTAAATACAGTTATAAAATTCCAATGAACTCACAATATGGGAAAAAATCTATATACAGAACAAGGAGAAAATTATGAACTTTGAAATTCCCGGAGAAAGGAGCCTCGTTACCAAGTTCTTTGGAACACAGATCCATGGCCAACAACTTGAAGAACAGAAAAAACCAATTTGTGACAAGCTGAAGATGGAGCAATAAGCTTTGAAACGATCGTCCAACAAAACAAACATATGAGGTAAGAATGTTAAAAAATACAAACTCAATTATTACTGACAATATGTTAAAAAAAACCCTAAATCTGTTTGGTTAAGAAATTTCCACTAGGGAAGCACCCATCTCCCCACAGTGAGATGAATGGGAATGAAACAAAATAGAAACATGCCATAATACTACTGTATATACCAGATTTTCCATTTTTTATTTGTACATTTCTTTGATCTTTCTAATATTCCCTAAAAATTTTCAATCACTGACAATTATTATATATAGCTATCAATTAATAAAATAAACTTTAATTCCCAACATTAATTTAATATAAAATAAACTTTATCCAAATTTGTATTAATTTATTATTATTATTATTATGAAGAACACAGTAGACTTGCATCCACATGGTGCACCATGGGCAAAGCTATAACATGGCAGAATGATCTACGACTCTGGCGACTCATATAAATAAAATAATAATAATAATTAATAGTGAGTGGAGAACATATTATAATCGACTCACCTCATACATTTTCAAACTTCTTTGATACCGACAGTTTCAGACAAAATCATGTCCTTCTTCAGTCATGGCTTCCACTGATGAAATTCCGTGATTGTTGATTTCTTTAGTGACATCACTTCTTGTGCTGCCATCTTTTGTTGGGATTATAAACTTTGTAATTAAATTTTTATCTACCGGAATATCGAAATTCATAGATCGATATTTATTCTTCTGAATGAATATCATTTCCCAAATTGTCAATTCCAACGGTTTATCCAATTGTTTCAAAAGTTTCGCTTCTTTTTCAATTTTATGATCTTCTAGTAAACTATGGGCAGCAATTGTTGATTTTTCAATTTCACAATTTTTAATATTTCTAAAATGTTCTTTAGTGCGTGTTTCCAAATTCCTTTTTGTTTTTCCTATGTATACTTTGCTACAATCATTACAATTAATTTGATAAATTCCAGATTTCTTACTGTCTGGGATGTTGATTTTTTTATTAGTATTTAAAAGTTTTTCCAAGGCTTACCCATGGATTTTCAAGACTTGGTACAGATATGTTGATGATATTTTTTCGATAATAAATTTTGAACATGTTGATGATGCTTTGAAATTACTTAATCTACAAGATGTATCAATTAAATTTACCATAGAATCAGAAATTGAAAACAAAATTCCGTATCTGGATTTACACATAATTAGAAATGAAAAAACTCAAAAATTGAATTTGATGTATATAGGAAGGGTACACATACTGATAATTATATAAAATCAATGGGTATCAATCCTCTGGCACATAAACATGCAATATTTAATAGCCTCTTATATAGATTGATAAAGGTCCCATTAAAAGGAGAACATTTTAAGGAAGAATATGAGAATATTCTAAATATAGCCAGATTAAATGGTTTTAATAAGTGGTTATAAAAGATTCCGGGCTATGTGGCCGTGGTCTATAACTGGCGTTTCTTCCAGACGTTTCTCCCTCAACTGCGGAGGGCATCTTCAGTGGCGAGCGCTTACAGCTGTTGTTTCCCTGTCATAGACTCGACTGCGAATGAACAGCAGAAAGCTGGACGCTCTTGTTCATGCTAGTGCTGACATCACGTGAGTCGCAGCTGTTTGTATCGACGTCATCATACTGGCTTCTGATTGGTTCGGAACTCTCTCCTTGTTATTGGTAGGTTTTGACCGTTTATTGTCTAATGTGTGATACCAGGCTTTGGCTAGTTTTATTAGACTATATTAATAATAATTTTAATAAGACTATAATATCTAAAAAATTAAAGAAATTCAGAAAGATAAAACAACTTAAAGAATGCTCTACCCTACAAATTGTTAGTAAAGAAAAGAAGAATTTCAAGAAAATTACTTACCATCCAATAGTACATGGGAAATTAAAAAAAATATTTGACAAATACAACATTACTTTGGCACCAATAAATAAATTTATTCTGAAAAACTTTTATTATACTAATAAAAAATCAACATCCCAGACAGTAAGAAATCTGGAATTTATCAAATTAATTGTAATGATTGTAGCAAAGTATACATAGGAAAAACAAAAAGGAATTTGGAAACACGCACTAAAGAACATTTTAGAAATATTAAAAATTGTGAAATTGAAAAATCAGCAATTGCTGCACATAGTTTACTAGAACATCATAAAATTGAAAAAGAAGCGAAACTTTTGAAACAATTGGATAAACCGTTGGAATTGACAATTTGGGAAATGATATTCATTCAGAAGAATAAATATCGATCTATGAATTTCGATATTCCGGTGGATAAAAATTTAATTACAAAGTTTATAATCCCAACGAAAGATGGCAGCACAAGAAGTGATGTCACTAAAGAAATCAACAATCACGGAATTTCATCAGTGGAAGCCATGACTGAAGAAGGACATGATTTTCTCTGAAACCGTCGGTATCAAAGAAGTTTGAAAATGTATGAGGTGAGTCGATTAAAATATGTTCTCGACTGAAGAAGGACATGATTTTGTCTGAAACCGTCGGTATCAAAGAAGTTTGAAAATGTATGAGGTGAGTCGATTAAAATATGTTCTCCACTCACTATTAATGATATAACCTCATAATGTTTACTTCCCATTATTAATTTAAATATAATAATAATAATAATAATAATAATAATAATAATAATAATAAATATGTTATATTAATAAATACTCTTTTGTTATGATTACATTTCCTTTCTTTAACCCATCAGCATGGAGTGACGTGCACCACCTGCATAAATAAAACACTTCTTCTCTGCGGAGTGACGAGCACCGTCCGCATGATTTCTTTACCGAAACTAGTTCTTATTTTTCGGGAATGATTCACTAAATAAATGATTAAATAATATAATTTTGTAGAGGAAAGCATACGCTTTTATTTGATATATGAAATTAATAATATAATTTATTTTCAAATTGTACAATTTATTGTTAAATATGAGTAAGTTTGAAGTGCTGATTGAGCATGTTCTATATCCGGCGCATTTGATTTATTATCATTCTTTGTAAAAATATACAATGGCAACACAATTTGTGAACTGCAATCTTATAGAGGAGATCTCAAGCTTTCAATTAACATACAATTTATACAAAGTTAAAAATGGGAAACACATTATGAGGTTCTTAATTAATAAATTAATGAGTCATTTTATATATTTTTTTGTTCATGTAGTTCCTCATTGTTTTAATGGACTGCGTTAGAGACTGTTAGTCCGCGTTTCTCTGCTCTCTTTCTGGAAACCATGGAACTATTTAAAACTTTGTTTATATGGCTAGGTTGGTGAAGGTTTCTTCTTTCAAATGAAATATGTGACACTTATATGGCACCAAATTTGTGAAAGAAATTCTAACTTGAATGAGTGACTCTGTTCAATCCTGTTAGACTAGCGCCATGGTGGCAGTGTTTCGCCATGGCCCCTACAAATAAACATAGTGAAAATATTACAAAATGCTTAGACGAAGAACTGGAAAACAAACAAAATCTACTGTATATTATAATATAAATATAGGATCCCTGGACCTAACATGTATATTTGTTGGAATGTAAGAAAATAAAAACTAGTACACGAAAATATTTTCCATCTTCTAAACATTGCTAACCGAACAGCATGATTATCTGTAGGGAGAATTCACCACAAAATATTTTTCGCATTGACCTTGATGAAGCGTAACTTATGTAGCATAGGGGTGAGGTAGAAAGAAAGGTTCTTGGATGTCATTCAACAGTACCGAGATTAATTCAAGGCATTTTCTGGGAAGAATACCACCGAGAAGAAATGAAGCCCTCCCTAACAAAATATGTGTGTGTTATAAAAAAAAAATAAACAGAAAGATACAGTTATATTTAAATTAATATTGGGAAGTAAACATTATGAGGTTATATCATTAATAGTGAGTGTAGAATATATTTTTTTTAACGACTCACCTCATATGATTTCAAATTTTTTTGATACCAGTGGTTTCAGACAATATCTTGTCCCTCTTCAGTCATGGCTTCCACTGATGAAATTCTGTGGTTGTTGATTTCTCTAAGGACATCACCTCTTTTGCCATTTTTGGCTAATTTATACACGAGTTACTTCAAGTGCCATATCACCAAGGATTTTCAAGTTGGTACAGATATGTAGATGATATTTTTTCGATAATAAATTTTAAACATGTTGATGATGCGTTGAAATTACTTAATCTACAAGATGTATCAATTAAATTTACCATAGAATCAGAAATTGAAAACCAAATTCCGTTTTTGGATTTATACATAATTAGGAATGAAAAAACTCAAAAAATTGAATTTGATGTATATAGGAAGGGTACACATACTGATAATTATATCAAATCAACGGGTTTCAATCATCTGGCACATAAACATGCAATATTTAATAGCCTCTTATATAGATTGATAAAGGTCCCACTAAAAGGAGAAAATTTTAAGAAAGAATACGAGAATATCCTAAATATAGCCAGATTAAATGGTTTCAATAAAAGTATAATACCTAACAAATTAAATAAATTCAAAAAGATAAAACAACTTAAAGAATGCCTTGGAAAAACTTTTAAATACTAATAAAAAAATCAACATCCCAGACAGTAAGAAATCTGAAATTTATCAAATAAACTGTAATGATTGTAACAAAGTATACATAGGAAAAACAGAAAGGAATTTGGAAACATGCACTAAAGAACATTTTAGAAATATTAAAAATTGTGAAATTGAAAAATCAGCAATTGCTGCACATAGTTTGCTAGAACATCATAAAATTGAAAAAGAGGCAAAACTTTTGAAACAATTAGATAAATCATTGGAATTGACAATTTGGGAAATAATATTCATTCAGAATAATAAATATCGATCTATGAATTTCGATATTCCGGTGGATAAAAATTTAATTACAAAGTTTATAATTCCAATGAAAGATGGCAGCACAAGAGGTGATGTCCTTACAGAAATCAACAACCACAGAATTTCATCAGTTGAACCCATGACTGAAGAGGGACAAGATATTGTCTGAAACCGCCGGTATCAAAGAAATTTGAAATCATATGAGGTGGGTTGTTAAAAATATATTCTACACTCACTATTAAAGAAAGATACAGTACTTAGATGCTCTGACTATGAAGTGGGATTATGTATGCAGGGGTGCTTCAAATCAATTTCAACTAACTTAATTTCTAAGGTACGGTTTTATAAATTTTATTTGTATTGTTGTAGTTTACAATTATGGCTGCGGAAAGGCTACTGTCTTTAACAGGGAGGAGACCCTTTAATTCCTTCCATCGAAGGCTTAAAGGAACTAACCTGGACAGTAACCTAGTGTCCAATCCCTCACCTTCTCGTGGTGCAGCTGTTAGTAATCATGCTTATGCATGATGAACGAAAGGGAAGGGCTACTCACCAATACACACTGGTCAGCTTGGTGAGTTTTTCTTTTTTGACCGAATTGGTATTACTTTTTCCCATACCAATTCCCTCTTTCAACTTTTCTATCCAGTCTCCCTAGACTGACCTCTTGTTTTTTTGACCCTGATGGTATTAGAGTATTCGAGGCCTAGGGGTTAATTTCTCCTTCCTTCCTATACCTACTTTTTCTCTATGGGTGATGTAACCACCACATGTGGTGCCTACTACTAAACGGTTACAACTAGTTTATTGTACAGCTTTTGTAAAAGAGACCAGCCTTTCTGCTAAATATTGGAGTGCAAGAGAGCGAATGATTCCATTATCAAGTGCTCGACATTAGATACCAACCAACCAACCAGTTTACAATTATTATAATTAGCCTCACATTTAGCTGAATGCATTTTAAAATTTCTATTTGGATATTTTAAATATCAAACAAGATATAAACGTTTTACAAAATTTTGTTTTCTAACTTACAAATTTAAATGCTATTCCAAGAAATTCTCCCTCAGCTGAGAACTGTCAGGGGATTTAAATTCCCCCACGCTGACGGGTTAAGACACATACAGTAACTGTAAGAACAAAACTGCTCATGCCTGAGTCGTCGTAAATATAGAAGCAAGCAGGTTTTGGGCTGGAAGGCTTGGGATTATTTGAGTTACCTGCCCATACATCTCTGTTTCAAGAAAAGGTTGCAAGCTGCTATTTCAGCTTTGCAAATGATCTCTACTGCACAACCCCAAATTTGTTTATATGTTATTTTATTTCTACATTTATTATATTTATTTTTTATAATTTTTTAAATGACATACTACACATACCTTCATTATATCAAGACGATCAGTATCACAGCGAACAAACACAGAACTGCTATAGGATAAGGGAAGCGAAGTTGATAGTGTAACTGTCTCTTGTGCCAGTCTTTTTACTCTTGATGGATGACTTCTTTCTCCTGCTGCACGCATATTTGACTCAAAATGATAAGAAACAACAAACTGATATCCTCCTTCGCTGCATTCTGTTATCATTTCATAAGTATCTGCAAACATAAATACAAAAAATCCTAATTATTATGAGTTATGGTTTTAGACTCATCTCATATTTTTTATATTTCTTGCAGACTAATTTCTTCATACTTGTGTGATATTGTCAATGCCTCCCAACTTTCTTCAAATATTAAACAGAAAATTCTGTTTAGTACTAAATTTCATAAAACTTACTCTATGGCTGGCAGGTTCAATGCCACATTCACTATGACATTCCAAAAGTCCCTATTCTCAGCCAACTGAAACCAACTCTAATTTCCAATATCCAGTTCCCTAGAGTAGCTGAGCTGTATGAATGCAGGTAGTTGGTGTAAAAGCTGAATGTGCAGTAGCAAAAGAAAGTGATGTTATCTCTAATATAAGAGAATCAGTGTTTCCCAAAAGTTTATGCAGTAAGATGCTTGACCATGTTGTGTTTCAATCCAGTATTTTCTTTGCTTTTTTAAAACATTTCATAGCTTAATTTCATGTAAAATGGACAAACCAAAGCCCTAGTGTGAAGTTTGGGATAATCAAGCATTAGAAATGTAGCCTAAATAAGTTCTCTCTTAAAGAGGCCCACAAGTAGGAATGTCCTACATGTACTAACAAGGAATTGTCAACCATTGCATGCTGAAAACTATCTTGAAATTTTTCTCAGAGAAGTGTTGTGATGTATCAAGGGCATGTTCAAAAATTATCTGCAAGGTATTAACCTTTTCACTGCTGAGATATTTCCAGCCTTTAAAACCCTTCTTGCTCAATGCAGGGAGAAATATGGAAAAAGTTTATTTAGGTTCCTAAGAGATAGCAGTATATGCCTGCCTAGTTTGAAAGCAATGCAATACTTATTATATAACTAGCAGGCGTTTGGATTTGAGAATGGATATACACACCCATAGCATGGCAAGCATTTTCTTTGCCAATGGATATACCCGTTCGTAGCAGTGTAAAGGTTAAAATTCAGCGTCAAATCTCTCATTTAAACCAAAAGCAAATAACACTTGGCAGATTGGATAACTCCCACAATTTTCCGTCCGTGCCATACTCTGCCTCATTCTACTCTGCTCTATTCAAGCAGGGACGTTCATCTGCTTCGTACAGTAGGATGCTATTTTAGGATTCTGGCTTTGATTTCTGTGCCTTGCAGTTAAGAGTAGCAGATCTTTTTAGGCATGGCCTTGGTACATAATGCTTATCTGAGAGAAATTTCAAGGTAGGTTTCAGCATGCAATGGTTGCTAGTTCCCTTGTAAGTTAACACTGTTACTAGAACTCAATCTCATACAGCTGCAATGTGTGAGGTAGAACTTTGTACTGTTCAAAAATTAATAAGTGAAGGAAAAACATCATTAAACAGAGATGAAGTAACTTTGTCATTATTAGGGCTAGGATTTTTATGACATAGCATATATTTTTTTGTCCTTTAAATATATGCAAATGCTTGTTATGAAAAATGTAATTGAATTAAAGCACTTTGTTAAGTCACATTTACATTTAATAAATAGGGTGAGTCTGTTGCATCTTAACCCATAAAAGTTGAGCTCTTTTAGGACATGTTATTTTGTGACTACTTAAATATGTTCACTAAATAATAAGAGAAATAAAAGAAAAAGCTTAAACCCCATAAAAATAATAAATAATTTTCAAAACACACTTGTGTTTCAACTTCAGTTTGTCCAGACTGTTGATTTTTAAGTTGTCAGCCCTGGATGTCGACTCCTACTCCATCTTTTGGTGGTCCAAAGAACTTGCATATCACATCACTCTCCTTGGGAATGTCAAAATTCATAATTCTATCTCTGTTCTTCTATGCAGATCTTCTCTCAAATGGTAACTGTTTTAATAATTTGGTGTTTACATCGATTTTATGTTTTTCTGACCAAATGTGAGCAGCTACTGCAGATCTTTTATTTCTTTTCTTTACATTTCTCTTTGTTTTTTCTTTGTATATTTTATCACAATCAGCACATTTTATCTAATATATTCCTAATTTTTTGCCATCATCAATCTTTTCATTTTTGTTTGACTCACCTTATTTATTAAGAAGAACCCCATAATGTTACTTGCTATTGTATTTTATAACACATTTATACTTATTTGGGCATTTCTAGATGACAGAGCATATTTTGCTAAGTTAATAATTGCATTTGGCATACTTTCAGTCTTTGAAGAATAAAAAACTTTTCTAATACAATTTCTTTCTTCCTTGTTCATTTGAGTTAAATTTCTCAAATTATATACTACATTTTATTTTCTGGAAAATGATAAAATCTACTTTCTTTTCCTATTTTGCTTGAATTCACATTATAAACTTTATCTATAAACACCAGTGAGAAAAATATTTATGTATTGTTTCATGACAATCAGGCAGTTATTGAATATTGTTAAAAATGGTAATGTGTGTAATATAGAAATACCTGAAGTGAAGCAAAGTGTTGAAGTCAAATTAAACAGTTCATATCTTAATATGGTGAAAAAGTGATTGGAAAATATTGTCATTTGTCGAGCCAAATATCAAATCATGTAGTCTTGCTTGCTTTTCATGTGCATTTTGTTCTTAAATACTTTCAGTCATAAACTGTTTTTATTTTATAACTGTAATTAGTACCTAATTATAATATTGTTAGGGTTGTGTATTTTTGCATTTAAGTGCATATTTTTGTAAATTTTAGGTTGTAGCTATATTTTTGTAAATTTTAGGTTGTAGCTATATATTTTTGCATATATATTCGGGTTATTTTAGGTCACAAAAATCACAGCCCTAGTCATTACATTGCTTGATAAATAAAATTATCTGATTGCAATGTATGGTGTACTCAAGAGGGTTAATCATTAGAAATTAGTAAGAGAAAATCCTTCTGAACCTAAAGTCAACAGCTGCCAAACTAGCTCTGTCCTCTCTCTTACCTGAAGTGTTCACATTAGTACAGCTCCTTCACCCCCGCCATCTGAATATTAGCCTTTTCCAATATTGATCTCTTCTTAAAGCTTCCCAATAACACTTTTTGAAATAATTTCTACTGTCCCCATTCAAGCTAAACTATCTGCCCCAATGCTATCTCCTAGACTTAATAACTCCGGACAATATGAGGACAAGATAATACTGTTGTTGATGTTCTATCTAAATTTAATATCATTCCCGTAAACGGACAATTTACTTTTTTTGAAAGGAAAAATTAATGCTTGAACGGGAAATCTGGACCCTGGACATCTGACTGTGCTCTAGCGCATTTCAGTATGTTGTCCATTACACAATCATTCCACGATTCGATACAACCTTCCAAACTTTTCTTTCCTCTTATATAATTCTCCTATCAGAAGACAGATAGCCAGCACTATCACAATGCCATCTTCAGACATCAGGGGTTCATCCCCGGTTCAAGTATTAATTTTTCTTTTCAAACAATAAAATATATCTGTATTCAGGCATGCTGTAGTGTTTTTAGTTAAGGCAATATGCTACAAGCCTTAAGGTCCTGGTGTGGTCAAGATTTTTAAACTGGCCTAAAACTTTCTGGCATGGCCATGGGATCGACTCAGCTTATAATGGAAATGAGTACCAAACATATGTTCTGGGGGTAAAAGCAGCCATCATGCAGGGCTGATGATCCGACTGTCATCTAATGCTGATTGTCTAGAAAATTGGGAGTCTTAATTTTCTAATAACTTAAGGGCCTCCTAAGGTCTGTAGTGAAATAACACATTGTAAATACCATATTTAAATGCTTATAGGTCCCATTTCAAACTTTCTCTAGGTGACAATAATTTGTAAAAAATCAAACTTTCTCTGGATCTTCTACTAAATGTGCCAACACAGTAAATTGTTTTGCTGCATAATGGTATTTGAATTCCATACTTGAAAATATTGAAGGCAAGGGTCTTAATGCTGCAGTTAGTGCAAACTTCCCCATCACAAATTATTTTCTTGGTTCAAGATTTAATGTATTTACCATACATAACTAGAAATCTGTGAAATTCGCGAGTCGCAATAATGCAAAATGGTATAATTTTGTAATTTTCTTGTACCATTTCTTAACTCCACTTTCCATAACCTCCAACAAAGCATTTTTTAATTGCGAAATAACGCGAAATCCTACGTTAACGCGAAATAACACGAAATAAAAAAAATTCAATGAATTCCTGAGATTTTTTTTTCTAATCGCGAAATTTTTCAAAGTAACTTTTAAACACTGTTTTCGAATTGCATCTTCTTTTTAACTGTCATATCTGCTTCCTCCATGCAGTCTTGCAAAGAGAAATGGTTGCAACACAGTTTAAAACATAGAGGTAATATTTCCTGTCCTTCTCATGCTCAAATATGGTCTCTCCACAGATTTTAAGTTCTATGGTCAATATGAATTGCAAGAAATACAAATTATATCAACGTGTGAGATAAGTTTTCCCCCCTAAATTTTTGTAGACATAAATATCAATTTTATATCAATCATTATTAAGTAATGGTGTGTTCAAATCTGAAGAAAACATTTCTTTAAGTATAAGCAGTAATCAGACATTAATGCAAGCTCTGCTAAATTTGAATAAGCTAACAATGGATCATGATTAATTATATCATATTAATACATATTGTTATTCCCAATTTTGTTAAAACAGAATTTAATTACATAAACACATTTTTTCTATTGGATTACATATCTATAACATGGATTTTTAACAAAATGTAACAAAAAAAAATACTGACAGTTTTAACAACAATGGTCATGTGCAATTTTAATTCCCCCTCTTTCCCCCTTCAAACTTTGTTTTAATCAACAGATACATTCAGTGAATGTGAAATGTATACCTTGGTTAGTTTATGTTTTACTTAAGTCTCAAGTAATTTCCATTATCATTTGTTAATTTGTTTTATAATTTTCTACCTATTGTCATGCCAAAACCAAGTGTGTCAGCCACAAGTAGGGCACACAAATTCAGAAGTGAAAGTTTTTTTTGTAAATGATAACAAATATTGGTGTGCTGGTACTGTGACAAAAGACTAGAATATGAAAGAAAGGACATGTTGCTAAAACATATAGCTAGTGAAACTCACAAAAACACTAAGAATAAGAAGCCATTTATGAAGCGCCAATTATCTGTTGAAGTCCTTTTTGGAGGCTAAAAAGCAAATGAAGACAAAACAGAGTTCATTGTTGACACTATGGAGGCATTTCTGAGTGCAGGAATTTCTGTAGAAAAGTTAGATCATTCCAAGATGAGAGAATGGTTGGGCAAATATATAAAGGGCATATTTAAATTAATATTGGGAAGTAAACATTATGAGGTTATATCATTAATAGTGAGTGGAGAACATATTTTTAACGACTCACCTCATATAACTTCAAATTTCTTTGATACCAGCAGTTTCAGACAATATCTTGTCTCTCTTCAGTCAAATTTCTTTGATACCGCCGGTATCAAAGAAATTTGAAATTATATGAGGTGAGTTGTTAAAAAATGTTCTCCACTCACTACTAAAAATATAAAGGGCAGTTGTGACTTGCTTTCTGTAGATAGAATTCGGTAACATTACATACCAATTATTGGGACAAAAAGGAATTGAAACAAATAGTAAAGGACAAAAAACTTTTTATCATGTGTGATGAAACAACTGACAAGTCTGGGAACTGCATATTTAATATTCTGTTTCATTTTTTGGAGGCCATGGATCAGCAAGGAGTTTACTTGGTTGCCTGCCAGTGCTGTTCTTGAAAAAGCCACCAGTTCAACATGCACTCAAAGTATTGTGGACACTTTAAATAAATATTAAGTTGGATATGACAATGTGCTAGGGATTATTACTGACTCAGCACGGTACCAGACTTTAAGTGCCAATACTCTAAGGGTCGAATGTTTGAACGCATTAGACAGTAAAAGGCGTTCTCTGCTGATAAAGTTTTATTCAAACACATTTTTCTTACTCAGAAATCTATTCACGCGGTAATAATTGTAAAGCTACCTAACAAGGTACCTTAAGATCGTAGCTCAAGATATAAACTTATGTGAAAATCCCGAAGGGAACCGATGTAGTTTGAAACTTATCCAAGATGTCGGACCTTGAAGACTTCGATCATGTTTTCGGTATACGCGGAGAAGAGGAATTTGATAGAGTCTACCAAAGAATTCAACTGGAAGAACAGGAGAATCGGCGTAATATTGCGCGTCGCAGACATGTTTGTATACGGTATTATTTGTGGGATGCAAGCATAAATGCATTCCTCTATAGCAGACGAAAATAACGGAAGTGGTTTTATCGCCGAGAATTCTGGGTAATTCGTTGCCAATATTATGAAAACGTCAACGTTCATGCATGACCGGTTAAGGCGGCCGTTAATTCGAACTCAGCTCACCAGTGATTGGAAGTAATTTGAGTAGAGAGTAATGTATTTGCATACGACCCTAAAAGGCTTAATGGGGGAGGAACTTGCCCATATTCAATGCTGGGCCCACAAAATCAACTTGGTGGGTCAGATTTGGCAATGCAGCCTAGATGAATTGAACATAACTGTTGCTAAAACAAAAGCTGTATATCTCAATACAAGAAAAAGGAAGTATTTGTATCTTGACTTTCTTCATGAAAAATATGAGAATGACCCTGGAAAAGTTAGGCATTTTTCCATGCCAGTACAAACTAGAGTGAAACATATGGTTTGAAGCTGCAAAGTATGTGCATGAATATCTTGATGACATTGGAATTTATGGAGCAGCTGGGTGAAGAAAACAGTGGTGTGAAGTTTCTTAAAGATGTAAGTCCCCAATTCTTAGCCACCACAAAAGTTCAGGCTCAATTTGTTGCTGATAACTGCAACCAATTTGCTAATTTGATTATATTCTTGGAAGATAACAGTTATCCCACAGCTCATGTTCTTCATTCCAAACTAAAGGTTATGGAGAACATGCTTATTTATTAATAAAAGAGATATTCTCGACACAACTCACAACTTTGTTGCAAGAGATGACAGCTCTCAGCAAAGCTAAAGTGGTGAACCAGTTGAAAACTACTGTTCAAAAGAGTCTTACAAAGCTGAAAAACTTAATTGCGGAAGACCCTTCAAAATTGGTGTTTGCAGCAGTTAGTAATTATTTGACCTCAGGACATTTAGTAATCAAATTCTCAGTGCTGTGCCGGTTTGCTCAGGGTAGAATATGTTCACTCAGAGATGTTTTAAATTATACACTTATTGTTTTAGTTTATTGGATAAATTTGTATGTACAATTGTAGTTTTACAGTATTTTATACTTCACTAACTCGGAGTGGAGTTGATGAGTTATTTGCGCCTACACATTTTAATATCACCTTCACGAACGGTTACTGAAGAACTTGACTATTGCAGAACGTAGGAGCGTGAGAGTGTTTTCACATGCGTCCTCGCCTTATAAGGGCGATGACTCCTCCCATAAGGTCGCCACCCCCACTCCGAGATGTATGTTATTTATTATAGCTTAGAGGGGTAGGTACCATTCGTTTGGGTTTATATGTTGGTAATAGATTCGTGTGCACGTTTGTGCACCTTCCAGTTATTACTATTAATGTTACGTTTTAGTACTCACGAGTCTATTACTTCTTGCCACAGTGCTGACAGTGCCATGGTGGAATCGAAGAGTGCCATTGAATCTTCTAAATTCTATGAAGGCTATGTAGTTCTCCAAGGCCTCATAAAAGAAGAGTTGAAATGACCAGAGTATACCCACGCAGACATTTGCAAAATGGTTTACTCTATGAGGGAAAAGTATACCGAGTTTGTCAAGACATCTCTTGAAGCCACCTGGTATCCAACTACAAATGTGGACTCAGAAAGATCTATTTCTCAGAATGGTATTGTGGTGAGTGATCAAAGGCAGAGATTGGAACCTGAGAATGCAGAGATACTCACCATGGTTGCTTTTTCTTAAAAAGGTAAATTTTGCTTACTTTAGTAACTAAGATTAAAATTTTATGCAATCAATATCAATTGTACAAGCCAAAATTTGACCTTAAACTACTAGATATATCATTCTTATTGGGTTTAATATACTAATCTAGGATTTTTTTAGAATAACACCGCCAAATTCCCAATAACATCGAAATCTTGAAATTTTAAAACAAATTTTCCCTAAAAATAAAACCTCTTTCATGATTTCTATACATAGCTCATTGAAGGTTTTGGAAATGTGAAGGATGAACATAGATTGTATAAGTTATTCATCAAATGTGAGAATTCAGGTAATAAAACTTATTTTTCATTAACAGTATGACTTAAAATACTTGTATCATAACTGTATTCTTAGTATAAATCCACTCCAATTTTTGCCTCAATATTTATATGTAGAAGTGGGGCTTATACACATGTAAATAAGGTTAACTTATAGAGGCCAGTACTATACTCTATTAAATTTTAATAAAAAATGGATAAGCATTGTTGGTATTAATATGTAATTAGCATAAGATGATAATCTTGAGAGCAAGAATAGTGTCAGATGTGATAATAATTTTTTTTTTTCACAATATTTATATTTTCAGTCATTTACATACCAAACTGCAATTGTTTCATGACTTCCAGGTACCTCTCCTCCAGTGATCGTCTCATTGGGAACTCAAGGTTGCCTGAAATTGTACTGTCCTTTCCTGTTGGTGCTTCAACTTCATCTTCTAATACCAGGCGATCTGTAGCAACCTTAAAATTTAAAATTATAATTAGTATGTACATTTTAATATATTCCATTTCTCATCATTATAAAAATAACTTGTACCCACCTGTACAAGATTGGCTGTCTCCTGAATATCAGGAATAAGAAGAGCCAACCCTTCATCTTGCTCTAGTTCATCCTGGTATTTTGTTGGTAATCTAGACTTCCCATTTCCTTTAGACTTATTAATTCTAAAATAGAAAACATAACAATATTTACAAATAGTTCACTATTAAATAATTGCACAAACTTGGGTACAAGAATGTATTCAAAAGAACATGCAACGCACTCACTCTCTCTCTCTCTCTCTCATACTCACTCACCATTCTGTGTTTTAATGTCTTGAAAGCTTCATATTATCTAAGATAATGAATAATATCACTTCATTGTGTCTCTCAAAACTCTTAATATATGGCAGTAATATGTAAATCAATACACTCAGGCAAACTGCCTAAATCAATTTTTAAAGAGAAAATTTTTTTAAAATTTTAAAATCATTAGGAAGTAACATTATGAGGTTTAATATAAAATATAAAATAGAAAAATATCTTATATTTGAAGAGAAATTTTTTTGTCTAGACCGAAACTCGAACCCGGGACCTTTGGCTTGCCGGGTTCGAGTCTCGGTCTAGGCGAAAATTTTTCTCTTCAAATATAATTTATCTTTCATTGAGAAATGTATTTGGAAAGACACAAAAAAATATATTGGTAAAACATTGGTGGAATCTGTTGCAATGTATGGAAGTGAGGTATGGACAATCAATAAGTACTACAAGAATAGACTAATAGCTCTAGAAATGGATTATTTACGGAGAAGTGCCAGAAAGTCTAGATTAGAACATGTCACAAATAAGGAAATTAGAAACATAATGGAAGCAGAAGAAAGCATAATTGAAAGAATTGAGGAGAAGGAATTAAAGTGGTTAGGACATGTCTTAAGAATGGAAGATGAGCGATGGCCAAAGCAACTATATGAATGGCATCCGAACAGAAAGAAGAAAAGAGGGAGACCAAGGTTAACATGGAAGGAAAACATGAAGACAGTAATGCAAGCTAGAGGGCTAAGCATCGAAGATGCCCAAGACCGTAGGCTTTGGAGGTTTGGCACGGGAAGACGGCAGCAGCTGTAAAAACCCGAAGATAGAGAGATTGAGAAATGTTAAATTAATAATAAAAACATCAGAAAAATATCTGCTTGATCAGGGACCTGAACCCAAGATCTCCAGCTTTATGCACTGGCACTCTTTCCACTTGAGCTATCCAGACAAGTTCCTGTCTTGACACAAATTTTTCTCTTTTAATCCCTCACCTCAGTAGGAGTAAAACTTTGTTCGCAGTGCAATTTAAGTTCTTTTTATGCTAGTAATATGTAAATTAATACATTCAGGAAAAGTGGTCTGAATCAAGATATATTCACTTATTGCCCTTTATAGAATACAAAGAAACCAAGAGATCAGTCAGTGTATAGTTGGGGGTTACAAGTTATGAAGGATGTCTAAAGAATAATAATAAGAAAAAGAATAGATTGGAGTGAAGTGGAAGATATGTGGAGCCTTTAGCACAAGACTTGGCCTCCCAAAATGGCACATAAGGAAGGATGACAATATTAATTTATCCTTATAAGATAAGAAATGAGGTAATGTTCATTCATAAATACATTAGATACAATTCGTTAATACACAGTTCTTGTAAATGGTCAAATATTACAAAAAACAAAAAGGAACTTACTTCAGACGGGATGCATAAGTATCTACACAGTTCTTCATTTTTGTAAGCAGACAGACAACTGATAGTTCGTCACAGTGTGATATCCTTTGTCTTCTGTCTTGAGGTAGCAGAAGTGACACAAGTTGTGGACTTAAAGCCATAGCTCGAAGAAGTTGTAGCACTGCTCGATATAGTGGAATATGCCTTGCCATGTCCAAAACTAAAGAAAAATTAATTTTATTAAATTCAAGTTTTCTAATTAATCACAAGTATTTTTCAGTATTTTCAAGTATTCATCATATTTGATGAAACTAGTAAATATGCAGTCATATAAAACTGCTTCAACATTCAATATATTATATTTATTTCTGGACAAATAATACAAAAACACTATTACAAAATCATTTTTTCAATATTTGTGCGTTTGTGAAATATGTAATATAAAAAAAAAACACATAGTAATTTGGAGAAAAAATTCTTTCAATTCATTTCAACAACAATATGTTTAATGGAAAATTATTTTAAAATTCTTTTGTTCTAACAATCTTTGCAAATCAATCACTGGCCCACTTTTGTGATCTAGTTTCTGTTTAACTAATACTTAAAAACAACTTTTTATTTATCTCTACACTTTTTTTTTAGAAAATATAAGGAAATAAAGAATACACAAACTCACGGCTATTTTATCACAAATAACAGTCTTTGGAAAAGAACAACCATATCTTTACTTCTTTATTAACATTTGTTACATCTTGTGCTACCAACATATTGATTCATGTTTCTGTCATATACTTACTTCACACAATGTTTTTTCCATGCATAATAATAGGTAACAATAACAGTTCAGTTTTATTTTGATTAGCTTTTAAGGAAAATATTTATAGACTTTTTCAATTTTCAATTATTTCCATATTCTGCTTAGCAGCTTATTGCACAAGTTACTCATTTGGCATTACAAATCAAATTAGCTGAACAGATCACCAATGAAGCATGGATCTCAATTTCATTATTTTTTTGTAAAGTTGGCAATACATTTCCCGGCGTTCTCAGCAATTTAATCACTTCCAACATTGTCTACTAGCAGAAGAACATTCAGCCATTCTATTATTTTCAAAATACATTTGTATACAAGCATGGGCGTAGCCAGCATTGGGTTAAGGGGGGTGCAATTTTTTTTCGACTGTATACCTTCCGGGTACAAGTGAACAAATCAAAAATACAAAATACTACCTTCATTTTTTAAACTAACCTCAAAATATTTTGAAAGAAAACTACAGTGACATTGAAGAGGAATTATGAAGAATAATAGTGAAATAATTGCAGAATTTTTAGGCTTTGGCAAATTGAATTTTTTGTCAAGATTACTTCTCAATTACACACTTTATTAATAAATTAATGAGTCATTTTAACATCTTACCTCATATTTCATGTTTTTCAAACACGGTAACTATAGTTTTCAAATGATCTTGTCATTCATTTTCAACCGCCATTATGACTACCGGATATTCGTTGGAATCTCCCTCTATAACGTTGCCATCTGGTGTTGATTTGACGAACTTCGAGATATCGTTGCCATCTGGTGTTGATTTGATGAACTTCGAGATGAGGTCACATTCATCCGGAATGTCAAAATTCATAGATTTAAATTTGTTCTTCTGTATAAATATTTTCTCCCAAACTGTCAAATCCAAAGGTTTTTCCAAATGTTTTAGAAGTTTAGCTTCTTTTTCAATTCTATGACCTTCCAACAAACTATGTGCTGCAATAGCTGATTTTTCAATTTCACCATTTTTAATATTTCTAAAGTGTTCCTTTGTGCGAGTGTCCAAATTTCTTTTTGTTTTTCCTATGTATACTTTATTGCAATCTCGACAATCAATTTGATAAATTCCAGATTTTTTACTATCTGGGGTGTTCATTTTCTTATTGGTTATTAATAAGTTACCAAGGCTAAATTTATTTATCGGTGCCAATGTAATCTTGAATTTCTTGAAAATTTTTTGAAATTTGTTATGTATTCCAGGATGATAAGTGATTTTTTTAAATTGTTTTCCTTTCTTTGAATCAGATTGCAGGGTAGTGTATTCTTTTAATCTTTTTTGTTGTCTGAATTTCTTCAATTTAGTTATAATTATTTCCTTTCCAAAAACCATTTAAATTAGCTATGTCCAAAATGTGATTGTATTCTTTCTTAAAATCCTCTTCATTAAGTGGAACATTCAATAATCTATATATCAAACTGTTGAAAATTGCATGCTTATGCGCAATATGATTGAAACCTGAAGACTTTATGTAATTGTCAATATGAGTATCTTTTCTGTATATATTGAATTCAATTCTTTGTTGTTGTTCATTCCTTCTTATGTAGAGGTCCAAAAATGGGATTTGGTTATTATTTTCTAATTGTACACGCTTTATGTTAGCTTGACCTGTATCTATGTAATGGAATTTTTCAACATGATTTTCACCAACTTAAAAACATTGGATCGACTTGAAACTTTGTATACTTGTAAAGGACCAATGACAATACAATATTTCATAATTTTTTTTCTAAGATCCTGGCCAGGATCATCATGACATCAAAAAAATAAAGACTGGTATAATAGGTTGCGTCTATCATTGTGGTAGCTAGTTGGTAGAGTGGTGGACTGTAGTGGTACATAATTTCAGTAATCCATCATAGGTCGCTGGTTCAAATCCAGCCCGGAGGATTTTTTTAGAAGAGTATTACTTTTAGCTCATATTACAATAGTATCAAATTTAAAAATATTAACATTTTTAGAAAACCAAACTAAAAAATAAAAAATAGTTTAAAAAACTAAAACAACACGCTTTATTAGAGAACCGAACTAAAAAATGAAAAATAATTTTAATTTCCAACATGCTTGGGATAAAATTAATAAAATGAAAGTGGTCAAAAAAAAAACATCTCCAGCACATCTACAATAAAACTAGAGTTATCTACAAAAAAAAAATTATTTTACCATCAAAAGCGTGAGGTGCTCTATATCAATTAATAGATTTGATAATAAACACATATTGGTAAAAGTAAAATCTCTAAGAAGAAAATGTAAAAACCATAAAAAGCACCCCATGCCTTTGATGGTAAAATTATATTTTTTTGTAGATAACTCTAGTTTTATTCTAGATGTGCTGGAGATGATTTTTTTGTTGACAACTTTAATTTTATCCCAAGCGTGTTGGAAATTAAAATTATTTTTCATTTTTTAGTTCGATTTTCTAATAAAGCATGTTGTTTTAGTTTTTTAAACTATTATTTATTTTTATACTTGATTGTACTGAAACTATTAACTATATTATAGCTACTAGTAAAGTACAACTATACACACAGTTCGACTAGCCTTTTCGTTTGATAACATTTTTTTTAAGTACACTTTGTTTGAATTTTTCAACATCATTCTTAATACTTTTTTTGTGCAGACTGAGCATACACAGGCCATTAAGGCGATTTTCTGTCATTGTAGAACGGCACCGTGTCTTCACTCTTCTTAGGGTGCTAAAAGTGCGTTCAATTATCGCCGTAGTGCATGGTAAAGACAGGCATATTACAATTGCTTTTTTGATGGGTGGGGAAAAAATTGCACTCTTCCACAATGTTAACGAAATCACCTTATTTATCATTGTCACCATTTCATCCATATACGGTGCCACAGATAAGACTCTGAAATTTTGTTTGCATTGCTTGGGTATCTTTCAGAGATATTTTAATATTCTTAGGGTGCAGCATTTTAAGTTTAGAAGCAGGACCCTGTTGTTCTCCAAATCTGTCTGACAAAGTTGTGTGAAAGATATCCAAGTATGGATTTAAGATGGTCAACTTAAAAGTAATCTTTGGGATTACATTGTAGATTAGCTCGATTTGTCTGCTTATTGAATATTCTTGGTAGTGTGATTTCTACACCCACTCTGAAGCAATAGTCTCCATCACTTTCATGATTCTTTCAGAGATCTCATAACCTTTTTTGCGATGAACTGTTACCAAGCTTATAATGATTTCAACATGGGCTGTGCATTTAATTATATCTATAGCCACGGCTTGCAGCGAATTAACGACAGGTTCCAAAAATAACTAGAATATTTTGCTATCAGGCACAAACAAACGATGAAAATACTTCTATTTGCAACAGCATGCAACTGATCAGCTTGTTTTCGGCTTGGTGCATTTCTTTCTACGGTAATCAATTCCAGGCCGTTCATCAATTCCAAAAAGTGTTTCTTAAATACCCCAACACTTTTTATATTGTTGCGACCAATGTGTTTCGCAGAGCATGAGGATGCTTGTGACATGCTTGTCTTCTCAACGGCGACTCACGAAAAATGTTTATAGTATCCTTAATTGTAGTTATCACATTTCTCACCTCTGGCACACTTTTCAAATCATTTACCACAAGAATGATTTTGTGCTTCGCGCAGTGGAAGTAAATACTTTTGGGTAAAAAACTAGCACAGACGTTTTTGGACCCCGTTGTCTTTTCCTGCCATGGTTGAGCAGCCGTCATAGCCCTGGCCGACACATTTATGTGGGTCAATGTCTATCTCGAAAAAAAAACTCAATTTCTGCAGCAATTGACTGGGTGTCCATTCATTTCAGTTAAACAAAGCCCAAAAACTCTTCTCGAATTTTATTCAGTTTCTGATCAACAAACCGCACACCAATGGGAAATTGCTCCTTTCCAGAAATGTCACTGTAAGCGCTGGCATTTTTTAGATCATCCGCAATCATTTTCTTTACACAAGTCACATAATTCAATCAATTCAATTTTTAATTTGTGGAGAAAGGTAGAAAACTAATATCCAATATCCATTCTTGGCGTTAAGTGAGGTTATTAGCTTACATCACTGGCATCAATTCTCCACTGAATCAAATCCCTGAAGACTCCTTTGTCCAGTGTTTTACTCCTTAAATGCAAGTCAGGCAAGCCACAGAAGATAATTGTATCCAAGATGGAAGACAAATATTTCAAATTATCCGCCGCAATCTTCTTATAGCAACTTACGAGTTTTTGGCTAACAGGGGCCTCACTTAAAAACAAGCGTGCTGACTGTGCAGTTTCCACATGCCAGCGGCACTCACAACATTTTTTTTGACAAATTCATGCATTTTGAAAAACTTCTGGAAGAGCCTCACTATAAATGATCCTTTAACATCCTTCACAATATGTGGGGAGAATAGAACACAATATATAAAGAGTGCATCTTTGAGTCTTGCAGAATACTTTAGCCAGGATGAATACTGTTGGATCCAACAGTGCTTGAATTTCCATTTTAAATATTCAGCATCTTTACTAAAATTGTAACTTTTGGGGTTGACTCCAGTGGTTTGTCAGAATTTTCACTCTATCTTCTTTACTCATTACCTGTTCTCCGGAACCAGTTGCCATATCATTAGGTGGGTAAATGTTGAGTATATTTTCTTCGGATGTGATGAATTCTAAACTATCCGGGAAAAAATAATATTGCAATGATACAACTTGTGTAGGTACTTACCAAAGAATTTTCTTATATCCAGTTTTAAGCATATATGCACGAATGCGCATAGTTCAACGTTAAAGCATGAGTCTAGAATCTTCGAGTAAATAATATGTCAATTGGATAATTATTTGAGCCTGTTGAACGTACTAGAAAATATGAGACATAGGCATGGCGAACCTTTGACCAATCATAGTAAGTGGGCGTTGGCCAATATAAGGCTGTAAAAAAGGCATTCATTACAGAAGTGTGTGTGGCTAATGAAGAGTCAAGTTCAGGCAAAGGTTCTAAAAGCATCTAGGAACCGAAAAACAAAACTCAGGTACTCAGCTGAATTCAAGAAGTGAATGCTGGTTAGCCGTTCACAATAGAGACCTAGAATTTTCTGGCATACTGGCGATTCTTATGTCCACTGGGACATATACTTGATAAATTGATATATCATATCGATTGGGCTTGACGGGCTTAATGTTATTTTTTTATTATTTTTAACATTTTACACCTAATTTCAGATAGAAAAAATCTTATTCTATCTAGTGTCAATTGGTCCAAAATCAAGGGGGGTGCAAGTGCACCCCCCTGCACCCACCTCGCTACGCCCATATACAAGTCATTTTAAAAATAAGAAAGTTATGTAAATATGAAGATGATAACTACAAACTAAAATATATTGTGTAAAAAAAGTAGTACACATTCATTCTAAAGTTTTTTTTAGCAGAATATAGACTTTTCTCATTTAAATATATAAACATATTTTGGGATATTTCCATAATAAATATTTCTGAATGTGCAATATACTGTAATAAAAATTAAAGCGGGAAGAAACACTATGAGGTATGACTGAAGATGAAGGTAAAATGACCTTTGAAACCGGTATCAAGAAAATACAGAACTTTATGAGATGAGAAAAAAATAAAATTCTCCAACTCACTTATAAAATGCAATATAATGTTTAAAAATTTTACAGAAGATATTTGTGAAGATACCATATCCAAAATTGAAAATTCCTAAAAATGCCTAAAGTTTTAAATAAATAATTTGTTAATATGGTATGGGTATTCAAAATATGTTGTTTAACATTTTTACTATATGCTAGTGGCTTTGTTGCCAAGTCCCAGCATTTGAAAACAACAACATTTTTACTATATTTTGGTACTTTTAGGTTAGACCTAAATCATGCCTACAGGAAATTTGGTGAATAAATAATCAATTAACCCAATTATGCCCTAGAGGTTTATGGGCACATGTACATAAGTTCTCTATACAACCCTGTTCTGAGCTAATGTTTTCCAATCATTCCCTGTATAATTCATTTCCCTCAAATTATGGTTAATGTTATTCTTCCACCTCATTCTTGGCCTTCCTGCTGTGTGCTTTTCCTTCTGGTTTTTCTACAAGAAGTTTCCATGTCCATTTTTCATTCCCTATTTGTCCCACATGCCCTGCACATTGCAGTCCATGAAACTTAACTATTCTCATTATATCTGACTTCTCTTAAAGATTGTAGCTTACTGTTATGTAGTCTTTTTCATTCATCTGTCTGTTCATCTCTCTTTGATCCAAATACTTTCCTAAGAACTTTATTCTGAGGGCGGCTCCATGTCTCACCACTGGGGCCTCTAGATTGAGTCTAGGTCACTTCATGTGGGTTTTGTGGTGGACGAAACAGAGCTTGGGCAGGTTTTTCTTGGGGTTTCTCTCGTTTTCCCCTGCTACAAATTTCATTCCACCATTCCTCTAAACTCATTTAATCAATTTTGTTTAATTTCATTCGTCCGCACTTGTGGCAGTGCATCAGGTGGAACACTTATCACTCATGGACCTACATAAATATAGGGATTCCTCTCATCCCTCAATTTGACCCTAAGTTGGACACAAGTTGAGAATATTTATTTATATTCTCAGATCTCGTAATATTTTGTCCTACCTTAAAGTAAGAGACAATGTTTCACATCAATATAATATAAATGGAAAATAACGTTTATATATTTTTAGTTCAACTTTTTTTAGAGAAGTTGGGATGACAAGATTCCCTGTAATGAATAATAACATGCGTTTCCAGAGTTGAGCCTATGTTTGATATCTTCCTGCACATCATTTTTATTTGTAATTATTAAGGCCCGGATTCTGATCAAATGTCATCTTCTGTAACATGTATCGAGACAAAGCTCATTTGTAAATTAATCCTATTTATAATATCCACATTCCAAAAATCTACAGATAGCATTTTGTCATTTTTCTTCCATTTTTGGGTTTTAGATCTTTTTTAAAGTCATGTATCATTTCTAAAGTTTTGGGTCCATATTTTTGTCATTAATGGGATTTCATAAACAAAATCTTGTGTATTGACAGAATATTTATCAACGAACCCTCAAAAGGGTTAGCCCGTCGCTGCGGCATAGTTGGTAGAGCCTCTACCTTCCACTCCAGCAATCTGGGTTTGATTCCATTAGGATTTTAAAATCTGAATCTTGGGACTGGGTGTGTGTCGTGTCCTAGTTGTACCCATTGTGATTAATTCCTCTAAAAAAAATAAATAAACAAAATCTCCTTTCTCCATTATATTTTATCATATTTATGCTGATCTACTGGAAGAAACAAACTGAAAAATAATACTGTAGAATGAATTTTTTTCTCTTGCGACAGACTTTGCAACAATAATGTTTACAATTTTAATTCACAATCTAACTACAATAATGAAACTGATTCATTGTTATTTGAACCCAATTATGAAACCGTCAATTACAATGAAGTTTTCAGTGAAGAAAGTCCATTGTATATCCAGTCACAAATTATAGTTACTGGTACTGTTAAAAAAAGAAAGTATTTTTAAAATAATTCGTTCCAATATTAATGTTATTATGCCTTGGTTTAAACCTTCCAAAGCATGGCATTTTAGACAACTTTTTTTTTCAGAAATTGGTGAGGAAATATTCTTAACAGATGGTTAAATTTAAAGTATTGGCAGATAAACAGTTCACTGTGTACCAGTAGACCTACATTGGCTGTGATAAACCTGTATGCGCTATTCAGAAAGAGAAAAAGAAAAAAGTTTCAGCTGCTAATTGAAAAAAGTGTATCTGCAACTATAATTGTAACTTCTGCATTTTTCAAGGATTTGAGTGAAGTTCTTGTTTCAGCTAATATTCTTTTAAGGTCATTTACCTTTGACCAACACTATATGTTAACAGTGATTTACTGCAATGCTGAATAAGGTATGGTTCATATAAGATTAAATTAAATGCTTCATAGCTCTCCTCATATTTAGTCTTCTAAGTAGACCGCAGTTTCAAATCAAATTCATCTTCAGTACCCTCTCGTTGATTGATGTTATGTCGATTATTTAATTTAATATTGAATTAAACCTCATAGAGATTATATTTAATTAATGTTGGGAAGTAAACATTATGAGGTATAATCATTAAAATCATAGGAGGTGAGTTGTTTAAACAATATGTTCTCCGATGAATCTCATAGAGATTACTTAATTTAATTTAATTTTAAATTAAACCTCATAGTGATTTCTTCCTATAAAAGTTCAATATGGTCTACATGCTTATTTTTTCATAAAACACACACAAAATTATTCAGTTACTACAATCCAACATTTCAAGTCCTAATGATATTTGATGTTTTATTTTAAATTCAAATATATTTTGTACATTTAACTTTTACAGGAATTAATCACTGTGAGGTTTAACTTACCATATTTTGTACAGTTATTTAATAAATAATTTTTAGGTAATTTTTTATAATTATTAGGTAATTTGCATTGAATTTTTTAGTCATTTTTCAAACTTTTTACTTCAGAATCCAGGCTCTGGTAATTATTATTGTCCCTAGTCAATTTAGTGACTTCAAAATTTCCTTTATTTGTCATTAACAAGGCAAGGATTTTAACGCACAATAAAATGCATTATAAAAATGCAATAACGCACTAACAATTACAAAAAATTCCATTGAAATTAAAAAAAAAAAAAGCAATATGATAATTATAAAATTCACTGAACTTTTATAGGAATAAATCATTATGAGGTCTAATTTTCAAAAAAATTTAATATAAGATTGGCACTGAAGAATGAATATAGTCTTAATAGAATAATTAAAACCAATAAATATGAAAAAAAATTGAAGAAAACAAATCAAGAATTTATCAGATCAGATCAAATGCAGGGATTGTGACAAAATTTATATAGGAAAAACAAAAAGAAATTTGAAAACAAGGGTGAAAGAACATCTTAGAAATGTCAAAAATGGAGAAGTGGAAAAGTCAGCAGTAGCTGCTCATGCTTGGTCCAAAAAACATCTAACTTCTCACTGAAGGATAAATTATATTTATAAAATAAAAAAAAAAAACATCTAATTGAATCAAAAGCTAGTCTAATTAAACAAATGGAACTCACGTTTTTGGGAAAAAATTCACATTTAGAAAAAAACAAAGAAAAACTTATGAACTTCGAAATTCCCGCGAATTCTGACCTGATCCAGAGATTTATCGGTCCACCAATAGAGGGAAGAAGAAGAAGTGGTTTTTACGATCAACATAACATCAGTTATCAAGATGGTACTGAAGATGGGACTGCAATGGTCTTGAAATCGCGATCTACTTAGAAGATTAATTATGAGGAGAGGTATGAAACATTTGATTATATAAAATTCATATTTGCAGGTAAATACGAGATATCCACTTTTTTTAGTCCTGCATTGCAATGCACAACAAACAACTACTGTAGATTGTGAAAGGAGAAAGGTTGTCGATTGTCTCTTAAAAATGACTTGCATATCGAGAAATTCCATTCCATTTCTACTGATACTAAATGTGAATATTTAAAATAAACTATATCACTGGATTGTAAGTCCCCTGATATTTCTACAGAACATTTTTTGCCTGACAGAACATCAGCTATTGAAGACAGCACATCCTATATGTTCAATGGTACACTGAACACATTAGAAAAATTGATTTCATTAAAAATAATGAATAATGGCACATCCTAATGTTCTATGGTTCACTGCATACACTAGAAATATTCATTTCATTAAAAATAATTAATATTGGCACATCCTAATGTTCTATGGTTCACTGCATACACTAGAAACATTCATTTCATTAAAAATAATTAATAATGGCACATCCTAATGTTCTATGGTTCACTGCATACACTAGAAACATTCATTTCATTAAAAATGGCACATCCTAATGTTCTATGGTTCACTGCATACACTAGAAATATTCATTTCATTAAAAATAATTAATAATGGCACATCCTAATGTTCTATGGTTCAATGCATACACTAGAAATATTCATTTAATTAAAAATAATTAATAATGGCACGTCCTATATGTTCAATAGTTCACTGAACTCCCCAGAAAAATTAATTTCATTAAAAATAATGAATAATGGTGTATCTTATATGTTCAGTGGTTCACTGGGCAATACCCTAGAAAAATTAATTTTATTATTAATGAAATAATTATTATTATTCACCATATTTAATTAAATTAATTTTTCTAGGGGATTTAGTGAACCACTGAATTTATAGGACGCGCTGCTGTTTTGGGAAAACATTTGTAAGGATTACTTTAACATTAGAAATGGAGGGTACTTCAGATACCCTTAAATAATATAGATCAGCGTTTTCCAAACTATTTTTTTTTGCGGATTCCTTTGAAATTAAAAACAAACATTTAATGATTCTAAAATAAATCCTATTATGATAAAATAACCATCCATATTTTTATTATTTGGATATTATGTATTTAGAAAGACCGAAGATCAGATGGGAGGATGACACAATGAACGTTCCAAGGAAAATGAAAGTGACTAATTTGAATATGGCAAGAGACAGATTGGCATGGAGGAGGATTGTTGAGAAGGCCAAAACTTTCACATTTGAAGTTGTCGTGCCTTAAGATGATGATGTATTTAGAATCTACAACAAAGTCATGTACACTTGCCAACACATTATCTTTTTCTGGTACAGTATCACACGGAATTGTATAGTTGCTTAAAAAACTGTAAATAATATTATTTACTTAAAAATATATGATACCTGAGGATTTTCTGATAAATGTTGAAGGATCTCTCGAGATTCGCAGAGCATAGATTTTCATATTTGAAGAGAAAAAATTATATGCTCAGACTCGGGCTCGAACCCAGGATCTTTCGAACTCTAGTCGAATGCTCTACTGAGTGAGCTACCTGAGCGAGCTCCAATCTAAATGCAAATTTTTCTCTTATAGCATTAGACTAGAGATTGAAAGGTCCTCTGTGTGTGTGTGTCTGTTGGGGGGAGAGAGAGAGAGGGGGAGAAAACTTACCTGCATTAGCAGACAGCCATTATGAATAAATTACAAATAATCATTTAAAAAGTGAAGCATAATGAAGTAACAACAAACACAAAATTAAAAAAAAAAAAAAAAGAAATTACAGATAAAGGAAATGAAAAATATAAATGCTATTTAACAGTATCAAATGCTTATATATTTAATGTTGAGGGTATTAATTGCATTAAATATTAAAAAAAAACTGTCATTTTTAGAGTTACATCTCTGATGTATTGCACACTTTAGATGTATAACAAATCTTGTGAACTGAGCAAGGCCCAGTTAAGTTAATTTTACCTGAATCATTTCGTAGATACGATGACACAGCAGGTAGTAAACAAGACTGCTGCAGTAGATCATGAAACAGTAATGGTAACTGTGACTGCTCCGATCCACTTTCACTTTCACTTTCGTCGTCATCCTCTTCTGCGAAGAAGTTAGGAGGAATTGAACCACCAGGATTGATGTAACTTGATAACACCTGACATATCAAACAACAATGTAACAAAAAAAGACAGGAAAATCAATTACTGCTTCCATTTAGCATTGAATAAAACAGAAATAAATAATACATTTTTACATACTCTTAGCAAGATTTAAGTTTTAAATACAATTTTAAAAAAAATAGTGTTTAAATTCTCAATAAATTCTTCTTAAAAAGAAGCTGCCATTTGCATAATTGAGCAAATGCTCGTAGCATTTAGCGCTTGGAAATTAACAATGAACAAGAGAAAAATTTGCGTTTAGATTGGAGTTCTCAGGTAGCTCAGTTGTGAGCATTGGCTTAGAAAGCCAAAGGTCCTGGGTTCAAACCCCAGTCTGAGCGTATAATTTTTCTCTTCAAATATAAAAATATTTAATTTAATCAATTGAGTAATTATAAATTAAACTTAACTTACAAATTTGTCATAAATTTAGAATAAAATAATAATTTACCTGTAACAAGACAGTCACATGCTCCTCTTCACTTCGTTGTCGCAATAAAGCCTGTTCTACATTCCATGACTGTACAGTACTTCCAGTGCCAAAACCAGTTCCCTTTGCCCAATACAAATGTGACTTGTCATCAGACTTTCCTCGACTATCTTGACAAACAGCAGTGGCTTTTGTGGCTGCTATGACCAACTTAAAAAAAAAAAACAAGTCATGAAAATGATGACAAAAACATTTAAATATGATTCCCATATTTTGAACATAAATAATGACATCAACAACAAAAAAATAATAATCATAGAGGTATTGTACTGTGTTCTTCAGATTAATGGAACAAAATAGTTGAAACATTTACATTTTAGGAAAATGTGGTAAGAAACATTTAAAATTAATAGTTTTTCTCATACCTTTTTAACTACTCTTCATTTTAAAGCTAATTCATACAGATTTTCTTAGACAAAAGTTAAACTGATTTTTTATTAATTGCTTTCTAACAAAAAAAATTACTTCAGAACTGTGTTCTCTTGCTCCAATTTCCTCTATATTTACTTCCATAGCATCATCATATCATAATGTTACTTCCTAATGTATTTTAATAATCATTTAATGATTGTTAAATAAAACCTCATAGTGTTACTTCATAAAACATCAATTAATTATGAGGTTTGTAAATTAATGAGTCATATTTTTACAAGAAACGTAAGATATGAGGTAAGATGTAAAAATCACTAATTTACGAATTAGGAACCTCATAATGTTATTCCCCATATTTAACTATGAATGCAATTATGAGATTCTTTGGACTGTAATTTTTTTACCTTAAAATTGTTAGAAGGCTATAATTTTTTTTTACCATATTTACTCGATTATAAGACAATCTTGGATTTAAGACGATTCTTCAATTTTGAAGAGGCTTTTTAAGAATTTTCTTCATTTACTTATAACTAGGGCCCGGATTTTATGTAATATCAAATTAAGAAATATGTGCATAAATATGTAACCAAATATTGTGTAATATGTAAATTAATATGTAATAAAGCAATTATATGTAAAATCAAAAATGTTATTTCTTTGCTATAAAAAATAAGTCCACATAGTCAAATCTCCATGTTAATTTTTAATCAATTCACTTCTGCTATGAATTACAGTAATGAATTACAAATGTGAACCATTCAAGCATTTAAGCCACATTGGATTAGTGTTCACAATTAATTATAATATACTTTTCCAAATGTTCTGTTGTCATGCACAGTCTTCTGTCTGACAATATGTATTTGTAAATTGAAAAAGATCGCTCAACTCCGCAAGAAGTCAACAGTGCATATTTATAGAGAGAGATTGTGCTAGGAATAATATTCTCAAGTTCTACATTTTCACCATTAAATAAGCGAGAAAGAGTAACAAGTGTTGGGTGCACATCCAGGGTTCTTGTTTAGCACAGACTGCAGTTTAACGGAAACTACATCACCCACTTTGCCTGGTACAACACTGACTTTTAGAACGGCATCTTCCATTATTTCCATAGCTTCTTGGAGAGGCATACCTGAAGTTTCCAGTTTCTTGATACTGTTGGGAAGCCAGCTAAAGTGACTTGCGATGTATGAAACTGAACTGAGCACTTTAGAACTGTTGAATGCTAACAAGGATTCACTCATACACACTGCAGGATTAGAAGAAAAGTTCTCAATCACTGACTTCAGAGCTTCGAAGTGCTTACTGTAGAAAATTACAGCTTTTATTCATGTTGCCCACCTTGTTATCACCGGCTCTGGAGGCAGAGGTACATCAGGTAGCTGCTCCTTGTAGCATTGTACACGATAAGGACATTTTAAGAAAACCTTCTTTGTTGCTGATATCAGTGTATTTACTTCTGGGAATTCATGTCTAACTGTCTCTGCCACTCGTTGCAAATGCATGAGCCGTACATGTAACATGTACAAGTTTGGATAAATACAATAAGCGATTTCCCCGCTTTTAACAAGTATGGAGCTGTATCTTCTTTTACACCATGTAGCCGTAGTACCTTAAGTCCATCATTAATGAATCTAGCAATTGTTGAATTATTTGTTACCTCCAAAGGTTTTCAATAAATTAAGTAGGGTTTTGATGCAGCTTCAGAGTCCATCTTGCCCACAATTAGATTAGCGATGAAACGGCCTGCAGCATCCGTCGTCTCATCAGCAGAAATCCATATAGGTGAGTTGCCTATGTCAATCCTGATTTTTTCTAATATGTCAATATAACAAGAATCCAAGTAATTCTTCCTGAGAGTGGACTCGTCGGGAATGTTGCGGTTGCAGTATTTTGGTAAGAAATGTTTAAATTCAGGTACCTGAAGTTTGTTCCAGGGTATGTTCCCTGCAACCAATGCCATACATAGTTCTTTGTAAAATTCACTATTAGATGATGTAGGCTGTCCCTGCAACTGTGTAAGTAGTACCTGTTTCTTTGAAGAAACTCGTTTATTTTTAATATGCAAATTGCTTCGTAAATGTTGTTCAATTTGAGATTTCATCGTACACAATACGTTTATCACAAGTTTGGCAGAGGACTGTTTTACCATCAGTGATTAAATCAGTCAACTGAAATCCACGTTTTTAGCTTTGAAGATAACGAAGACACCATGGTTAAATTAAATGCAACTGACTGTTATAAATTCTGAAATGTTTGAGAACAAGGAAGAAAAAATGTTTAAAAGAAGTCATTGTTGTCCGCATCAAACTCGTTCAATTTAGCTTTAAATGCGATGGAAATGTGTAGGATTGACGATAATGCATGAGAAGCACAATAATAAACATTACAATTGTTTTTCCTGTCTTTCTATGTAATGAAAATTAATGGGATTGACAAAAAATTTATAATAATTCCACAAAAAATATTAAAATTATGAAAAATTATGTACTATGGTGTCAAATATGTATTATAGCCCGAAATATGTAATTTAAAACTTTGGAATAAGGGTCTTTTCAGTTTAATTTGTCAACATTTTAGCTTTTTTTATATAACTACACTCACAGCAACAGAATATGTAATTACATAAAATCCTGGCTCTACTTACAACACTATTCCATGTTGACATAATCTTCTTCATCATCACCACCACCACCGCACAGTGATCCAGAATTTAAAATTTCCGGCAAAAATTAAAATTTTTACTATTCATTAGAGGGAGAAAACCTAAATAGATGGGGTACCAATCTGTCAAATAAATTATTCTCTATACAAATTATTAGACCTACTTTTCAGGCCGCGAAGTTATGCATCATAAAAACGGAATTTTTATGGCACATTTTGGACATACTAGTAACACTATTCATGATAATTATTTTAATGCATCTCACTATAATCATGTTAAATAGACTTACACCTTCATGTTAATGCACAGATAAAGAGTCCACCTCTGAATTATAATAAAATTAATAACTTTTACTTCGGGCTTGAAAAAACAAAACTTATCTTGAGTTATAACGCTTTTGCCGCGATTTCCCACGACAATTTCTATAGCCAAGTATAATTTAAAATATTGCTAATCTGGCACGGGTGAAAACTTTTGCAATAGTTTACATCTTTAGATTTACGCAGCACATTAATGAACTCGTGTTGTGCAGATAACGCGTGACCTTGCCACCAGTGAGCATGTGTGGTCTTGCATTCAGGACGGGAATTCTCCTGTAGCTACAATAACTGATAGCAGTAGTGCAATGTCCGTGAAATAAGGCAGTTCTTTAAGATTGCTAATATCTAAACTTTCACACATATTATTATCCAGTTGTGTAATTTGCGGTGGTCTTTTACGGAATTCTACAAATCTAGAAGAGAACTTACGAAGCTCTCCGTGAAAAATTAGGTGAAGGTCGGAATAATCAAATTCTATAAACATTGAAAGTATATCTGAACATTATGTGGGAATAAAATAAAATAAAAAAGAAAATTCCGTGTAGAGGTGTCGCTGTTCTGCAGCAAAATACTTAACAAAAGCAAAAAAAAGTGAAGTTTTTTTAGTTCATAGTATAACTTTGATGTGAAAACTCATCTAAACAACTCGCTTTTGCAACTAAAGTACATTTAAAGGAGCAAGGAGAGGAAAAGACATCAGAACAAGTAAATGAAGCAGTCTTAAACAACTCTAACAAGAGCAGAAAAAACCCTTTGATTTTCGAACTTATCAAAATCACAACTCCAGGTAAAACATTACAATGAAAGTGAAGTTATTTCATTAATTATTGAAGCTAATTTAAGCCAAAAGCAATATAAGCTTATAAGAGCACAAGCAAAAGAAAGGCCTCGTCTGGGCGAAAATTTTTCTCTTGAAATATAATTTATCCTTCAGTGAGAAGTGTTAAATTAATAATAAAAACATCAATTGAAGCCCTACTGGCTTTATAAAGTATTGTTTAAATTCCTGATAAATGTCTTCTTAACTAAGAAGCCCCATTTGCAAAGATAAAAGCAAAGGCTTCATTGCATTTGGTGCTGGGAATTACAACGTATATAAGAGAAAAATTTGCATCTAGATTGGAACTCGCCCCGATAGCTCAGATGGTAGAGCATTGGCCTAGAAAGTCAAAGGCCCCGGGTTTGAGTCTCAGTCTGGGCAAAAATGTTTCTCTTCAAATATAAAAAAAGGCATGCTAATATCTATCAGTCATCTAATCATATCCATAAAAGCAAAGAACGTTGTTACCCTAGTAAGGATTATTAGTGAATCTTTTTGCAGATGTGCAGTTACAGAATTTGTTGGATCTTACAACCTGCAAATAGTTGCATTACATGATCCAGTTCTTATATTATTATTATTCTTATTTTTCTAAATGCTTAGGCCTATTTGTGACTTTAGATTAATCTACTTTTCAAAGTACAGTATCTCACAAATAAATTGTGTTTGTTAAATCAATCCTAACTCATAACCAGGGAACGGAAGTTCATGCCCAAAAAACATGAAGAATATGTATGCATTTATGCCGTAAAAAATAGCTAAATATGCCACAAAATATGCTGTAAAAATTAGTACATATGACACAAAATATGCATAATCAATCTGAGATTATTTTAACAGAATAGTACGTTATAGGTTTTATAGATAACTTATGTTTAGTCTCTGGATTTTGAAGTGCTTGCCTCATTGCTGAATGCTCCATTACTACTGTTGCAGTTCACAACTAACCAGTGACGTATGTTTTCTGTAGTAAATCTTCACCTGTTGTCTCTCAGCATAGCTTTGTAACGCGAAAAACTTCATTCTACGTCGCAAGAAGTAAGAGGGGCTTGTAAAAAAACTGTGAGCTGTTCATAGATAACTTTGTTGGTTTGTTTGGTGTTTTTCCTTCGAGAATATCTCGAATTTCTACAAGTTTATAATAGCCAGGGTTTTTGGAAATAATATTTTCTGTTTTTTCTTTCACTATATCTCCTACATTTCCTGGAACTGATATTAAACTGGAGATCGTTCTATCAAAATCTGCTAAAGACTGCAGTAAAGGAATACCAACTGCTTTCAATGACCTAATTGCTTTAGGAATAAAATGAAAATGAGATGATATGAATACAAGGTTGCTTTTTAATTAATAAATTAATAAGTCATTTTTACATCTTACCTCATATTTCATGTTTTATTAATATGAGGTAAGATGTAAAAATGACTCATTAATTTATTAATTAAGAACCTCATAATGTGTTTCCCATTTTTAACTTTGAATGCTTTTTAATTTATTGTCCGATACAGTTTTCTGTGCTAATTCGATAGATGCTGCTTCACTTGAATCAAAAATATTTATAATTTCTTTAATTTTAGAAAAATGTTCTGAATAGTATAGAGCAGCTTCCAGCCATGTGCCCCAACGGGTTAAAATTGGCAGTGGTGGGAGGGGAACTCTGGACGGAGCTTTCTTAAATACTTTCTTAACAGACGACATTAGCTTGTCCACTAAAGGATAACATGTTCGAATAGTCTCTGATATATGATGGAGGCCGTGTGCAAGACATGTTAAGTGAATCATATGAGCGAAAATACCTTTCAGTGTTGTACCTGATTTTATCATATAACTAGCAGAGTCCATTATCAAGAGGAGCACATTATCGTACTTAATGCCATCAGGCCACAATATTTTCAGTGAATCAATAACAAACTGAGTAATTGTTGCATTGTTAGTAACTTCTAACACTGCAACATTCAGAAGATACGGAGTTGTGGGATTTTCTTTACAAAGGGCTCCAACTATAAAATTCGCTATGTAACGACCTTCACAATCCGTCGTTTCATCAACACTAATCCATACAAATTGATTCCTAAGAGTATTCTGTATATTTGATATTACACTGTTGTAACACTGGCTTACATATGTTTTTCGTAAAGTACTTTCATCTGGTACATGTTCTTTGGTGTATTTCTGAAGAAAATTTCTTAGCGTTGGATTATTGAGTTTAAAGAGAGGAATATCGCATGCTATAAAAACCTCACACAAGTCTGAAGAAAACTGAGTTAACCTACTACCTAAACACTCCGCAAGTTGTTTTTGCTTTGGATTATTTTCCGTTTCATGTTTTTACACGCTTTATATTAGCTTGACCTGTATCTATCTATCTATGTAACAGAATCTTTCAACGCGATTTTCACCCACTTAAAATCATGGGATCGACTTGAAACTTTGTATACTTGTAGAGGGCCCGTGACAATACAATAATTTCATATTTATTTTCTAAAATCCTGGCCATAATCATCAGAAAATAAAAAAAAGGGTTTTTGTATCTATGTAATGGAATCTTTCAACGCAATTTTCACCAACTTAGAAACATTGGATCGACTTGAAACTTTGTATACTTGTAGAGGACCCGTGACAATACAATAATTTCATATTTATTTTCTAAAATCCTGGCCATAGTCATCAGAAAATCAAAAAACGTGTTTTTGTATCAATGTAACGGAATCTTTCAACGCAATTTTCACCCACTTAGAAACATTGGATCGACTTTAAACTTTGTATACGTGTAGAGGACCCGTGACAATACAATAATTTCATATTTTGTTTCTAAAATCCTGGCCAGAATCATCCGAAAATCAAAAAATGAAAACTTGTATAATAGGTTGCAGACTTGTCGAGTTTTTAGTCAATCATTGTAAGAGCTCAGTTGGTAGAGCAGTGAACTCTTAGTGGTATATAATTTCAGTAATCCATATGTTGCTGGTTCAAATCCGGCTGGGAGGGTTTTTTTATAGAAGAGTATTACTTTTAGCTCATACTACAATAGTATCGAATTTAAAGATATTTACATTTTTATCTTATTCTGTAAAATATTAAAACTAAAAAATAAAAAATAGTTTTAAAAAACTAAAAGAACATAAAAAATTAAAAATAATTTTAATTTCCAATACGCTTGGGATAAAATAAAGTGGTCAACAAAAAAATCATCTCCAACACATATAGAATAAAATTAGAGTTATCAACAAAAAGAAAATAATTTTACCATCAAAAGCGTGGGGTGCTCTATATCAATTAATACATTTAATAATAAACAGATATTGGTAAAAGTAAGCTCTCTAAGAAGAAAATGTAAAAATCATAAAAATTACCCCACGCTTTTGATGGTAAAATTATTTTCTTTTTGTTGATAACTCTAATTTTATTCTATATGTGTTGGAGATGATTTTTTGTTGACCACTTTATTTTATCCCAAGCGTATTGGAAATTAAAATTATTTTTCATTTTTTAGTTTTCTAATAATGCGTGTTCTTTTAGTTTTTTAAAACTATTATTTATTTTTAATTACTAATTCCTTATGTTTGGATGTGTTTATATGCTGCAACACTTGAAACCGTTTCTCACTGCCTACTTTTTTCTCACATGCTTTACAAAATAAAATTCTATTATCCGTGGAAATAAACTTGTTACGAAGTTCATTTACAAATGATTGAAGTCTACCTGAATTACTTAATTTCACTTTGGGCATTATTTAATAGCGGTATAGAAAGCCCCCTTAACAGTTTACATCCACTTCACCACACACAAAAAACTAGACACTTGTTCAATGAACGAAGACACAACAACTGCTCGTGAGTCCGATGCATTAGCGCGTTACTGTTGACCTTCGCTGCACGTGGAATACATACAGGGATTCACCAACGGACCATGTGTAAAATTGATGTCACCTCACGAAAACTTGAGGGGCTCCCAATGGGTGTGCCATTCATCGTTAAACAAAATTCATAAATGATGTTTTTATTATTCATTTAACATTTCTCAATGAAAGATAAATTATATTTGAAGAGAAAAAATTCATAAACATATATTAATCATTAAGTTATGTAGATAGGAAATAACACTATGAGGTTTTTTAATATTGTTTATTTTTTATTATTTCACTCACCTCATACTTCATAATTCATAGCAGACCCAGGGTTTCTTCACATCTTTTGTGACATTCTCAATGCTGTGTCACGTTCACAACTGACGTCCAACGGCCTTCTATCCTGCAGACTGACCTCCGCGCCATCTGGTGGCCGACCGAAGAATTTCCAAATCAGTCCTCTCTCCTTATAACCGGGTATTTCAAAATTCATAGTTGTATTTTCATTCTTGCATATGTAAATTTTTTCCCAAATTGTGAGTTCCTTCGGTTTTTCCAATTGTTTAAGTAATTTTGTTTTGGTTTCTATTCTATGTTTTTCTGACCAGGCATGTGCAGCTATTGCAGATTTTTCGGTTTCTCCATTTTTAACATTTCTGAGGTGTTCTTTTAATCTTGTATTTAGATTCCTTTTTGTTTTTCCTATGTATATCTTTTCACAATCTTTACAATTAATTTGATAAATTCCCGATTTTTTGCAGTCTTCAATCTTTTCATTTTTGTTGGTTTTTATTAAATTACCTAAGCTGTAATCATTTTTCGGTGCTAATTTAATGTTGAATTTGTTGAAAATTTTTTGAAACTTGTCAAATACTAAAGGATGGTATGTGAACTTCTTGAATTTTTTGCCTATATTTTTATCTGTCTGAAGAGTACTTTCATTGATGATTTTTTGTTCTTTGAATTTATTTATTTTCTTGTGTATCATCTTCTTTTGAAAACCATTATCCTTCGCAATTTTTATGATGTGTTCTTTCTCTTTATTGTAATTTTCTTTGCTCATGGGGACATTCACAAGTCTGTGTGTTAAACTATTAAATACTGCCTGTTTGTGTGAAAAATGGTTAAATCCAGTAGCTTTTATATAATTGTCGATGTGAGTTTCTTTTCTGTAGATTCCAAATTCTATTTTCTTTTTTTCTTCATTCCTAATCAATTTAAGGTCTAAAAATGGTATTTCATGATTATTTTCTATTTCCATTGTAAATTTGATTGTTTTATTTTGAATATTTAACAGTTTAATGGCATCTTCTAATTGTTTCTGTTTTACTATTGCTATGATATCATCTACATATCTTCTCCAAAATTTAAACATCAAAGGATGTGCTTTGGTTACATGACATTCAAAGTTCCCCATAAACATGTTTGCTAAGAATGGTGATAATGGATTTCCCATTGCAAGTCCTGATTTTTGTCTAAAGTATTTTCCTCTAAAGGTGAAGAACATTTGATTTAAGCATAATTTTGTTAGTTTTATGTATTCTTTAACGCTATCATCATCTAATTTGTTTTCTTTCAACCATTTTTCTAAAATTTTCAAAGTTGTGTCAGTCGGGATGTTTGTGAACAATGAAGTAACATCAAATGAGACCAATCTTTCTGAAGGTTCTATTTCTACATTTTCTAATTTTTCAACTAATTGGTAAGAATTTTCTACTGCTAAATTTTCAAATTTTTCCATACCTTTAAATTTATTGCTAAGCCATTTTGATATGTTATATGTCGGTGAGTTGATATTGTTGATGATAGGTCTCATTTTCTTTCCGTCTTTGTGGATTTTAGGAAGACCATGAATGTTGGGGTTTCTGGGATTTGGTATTTTTAATTTAAACTTTTCCTTCTGTGTCATAATTTTTTTAATTGATTTTAGGCTGGTTTCAACTTCTTTAATTGTTTTTGCGAGAGGATTTGTTTTAATTTCTTCATATTCTTCTCCCTTTAATAAATTCTCCATCCTATCATTATAATCTTCTTTATCCAAAATTACCAAATTATTCCCTTTGTCTGACTTTGAAAAAACAACATTTTTATTTATATATTAAATTTGGGAATTTTTAACATTATGAGGTTCAATTAATAATAATTAAATTAATCGTGATTTTTTTCTCATGAGGTAAGAAAAAATCACGATTCATTTAATTATTAACATTTTTATTGTTAATGTTTCTTATTTCTTCATATTTGTTTTGCATATGTTTTCTATTTTTGTATTTTTAATTTTTTCAATAACTTCCCCACATTCTTTTCTGATTATTGTTTGTTCTTCATAATTCATGTCATCGATAGCAATTTCAACATCAGCTATGTAATCTTCTAAATTGTTAGAGTAACTAATGCACGTTTTCAATCCCTTGTCCAAAATAGATATTTCTTCTTTTGTAAAGTTTTCAGATGATAGGTTAATTACATTCTTCTCGTTTTCTTTATCCCCCCCCCCTAATTTAGTAGTTATACTTTTTGTACTTTTATTTTTCTTCAATTTTTTTAACTCAGGTTTTAAATTAATTATCTTTTTCTTTTGTACATCAATTTTTTTCTTCATTTTGAGGTTCAATTGGTTGTAGAAGTTTTTTTCTAGGTTATCCCAAACTATTTGGCCTAAACTGTTGGTTAATTTTAGATGTAAAAAGTACAGTTCTACGTCTATTTTACTTATAGTTGTATAATGTTTGATTTTTTCCAAATTGAGAGTTTTCTTTTCTAAAATTTTTTGGTGTTGGTTATTGTTGTTTTTAACCATTTTCCGAACAAATTTTGGAGTGATATTATTTTCTAAAGATTTGTTAATGAATTTGATATCTGCAGCTCTTTTGTTTCTAAGTTCTTTTAATTTCAAGTATCTTTTAATTTCTATCTTAGTTTTCGAAAAATGTTCGTTGAAATGTTGTATGTTTGAAGCCGCCATCTAGTTTCAGTTGTTTACGTTATTCTTGTTTTCCTATGACTTGATAGCCAACTTTATTAAGTTATGTAAGATTGTGAAAAGATATACACAGGAAAAACAAAAAGGAATCTAAATACAAGATTAAAAGAACACCTCAGAAATGTTAAAATGGAGAAACCGAAAAGTCTGCAATAGCTGCACATGCCTGGTCAGAAAAACATAGAATAGAAACCAAACAAAATTACTTAAACAATTGGAAAAACAGAAGGAATTCACAATTTGGGAAAAAATTTACATATGCAAGAATGAAAATACAACTATGAATTTTGAAATACCCGGTTATAAGGAGAGAGGAGTGATTTGGAAATTCTTTGGTCGGCCACCAGATGGCACGGAGGTCAGTCTGCAGGATAGAAGGCCGTTGGACGTCAGTTGTGAACGTGACACAGCATTGAGAATGTCACAAATGATGTGAAGAAACCCTGGGTCTGCTACGAATTATGAAGTATGAGGTGAGTGAAATAATAAAAAATATACAATATATATTAATCATTTTTACTACGTTACATTTTTTAATTAACTATTTAATTTAAATTAATGAAATTTTAAAATTTAAAAACCTTTAAATATTTGAAAAATACAAATAAATATACCAAAAATGCAGCTTCCCTGCATAAATGTTAAAATATGATGCATTTATAAATAAAGCTAAAATATGCACTTTTATGCACAATAAAAACAATATTATTGTATTCAGAAATTTGCGATTCGTGTAGATAATCTTTCAGCATATTTGCACAACGAGAGAGAACAAATATGCAAATGCATGAACTTCCGTTCCCTGCTCATAACGAATACTTGGCACATAATAATTAATTAAAAGCCTCGCAGACAAAAAAATCCACATAAAAAAAACAAGAAAGATGAACTCATGAATTTCGAAACTCCTGCAAATTTTGACTTGATCCAGAAGTTCATGGGTCACTGATAGAAGGAAGAAGAAAACCACCATGAAACGACACAACACCGTTATGTAGATAGGAAATAACACTATGAGGTTTTTTTAATATTGTTTATTTTTTATTTCACTCACCTCTTGAGAATGTTACAAAGGATGTGACGAAACCCTGGGTATGCTAGGAGTTAGAAGTATGAGGTGAGTGAAATAAAAAATAAACAATATTAAAAAAAAAAGAGACATAACACCGGTCGACGAGTGGCTACTGATGATGGAGATAAACTCCAAAACTGCAGTCTAGAAGAAAAAGGATATGAGGTGAGGTAATAAAAACATTAATTTAATTCTTAAATTAAACCTCATAGTTTTTTTTTTCCCTGTGAAAGTTAAATAATACCATAATTTATATATTAAATTTGGGAATTTTTAACATTATGAGGTTCAATTAATAATAATTAAATGTATCGTGATTTTTTCTTACCTCATACATCTATGTTTTTTTAAACACAGCACTGCAGTATCGGCGACACCTTTGTCGTCATCGTCATGAGTCGTGAAAACAGCTGACGATGACGACAAAGGTGTCGCCGATACTGCAGTGCTGTGTTTAAAAAAACATAGATGTATGAGGTAAGAAAAAATCACGATACATTTAATTATTATTAATACCATAATGTTTGTGTGAACCAATTGTAATCTGTGAACTCATAGTACTTTATCACTCATTTTAATGACTGTATATTCAGCATATTATTTATTCATATTTAAAATATGGGAAATAACATCATGAGGTTCTTAAGTCAATGAATGAATGAATGAGTCATTTCTTATCTTACCTCAAAAGTTTATGTTTTCTTAGACACAGGATCTGCAGTTTTCAATAGGAACATCCCTCCCATTTTCAACCGATATTATGACTTATATTATTGAGTCATAACCAATATTATGACTTATATTATATTATTGAGTCATATCAGTTGGAGATAAGAGGGATGTCCTCTTGAAAACTATAGTTCCCATGTTTAACCTTTTGACCGCCGAGTTTCCCTTTTGCCAGCTGGGCTGTGGGTGCCAGGTTTTTTAAATTTAAAGTACTATATCATACTATATAATATAAACCTATATAAAGTATAAAGCTGTCTACATGCTATGCTAAATTGAATTTAAACTCACTATTATACATTTATTTGAAGGTTAGGCGGTGTTGCTCCCACTTGTGAAGATCCCAGGTTCGAATTCAGCATGGTGTCTTTATTGAAATTTGTCATCACTAACACTAAAACATTTATCCTATTGAATAATTTTGATGGCATTATCACTAAACACTTATGATATTAAATATTGTTGGACTTTTTTTTTATGGTCCTGGGTTCAAATCAATTCCAGTCAAACAGCTGTTTTATGCCACGTGTTTTGTCTGGCGCGACACGCCCACCACTGTCACTCACACCCTGTTCAATTAGGTCTACATCACTTGCTTTACTATTTACAGGCTTAGATTGTAATAATATTCTCTTAGGAATAGGACTACTATCATATTCGACAAATGAATAACCATTTGATGAACTTGTACTGTCACTCTTGTCTTCTCATAAAACTGACACAATAAACTCACGTATTGTATTTTCGTCAACTTCGAGACATGGATCACTGAGTTTCACAGCACGATCTACCCCTTGGCCAGAGGTATCTTTTCAACTAAAAATAAAATAAATAAAGAGAAAATACCGAAATTGCAATATTCCATAGAAAAAAAAAGGCCTTGAAACATGAATGTACACCCTCCTTTAGAAAACTCATTTACAACCAGCCTGTACCATTATTCTGTAAGGGATGTGCAAAGTATTGCTAAGAAAGTATGTACAAATACAGGACGAAAAATAATTTTAGTTTATTGAAGTAAAACTTCGGGAAAAAAATATTAAAATAATAAGATTGAAAACCGGAGCTTGCCGGGCGTGGCGTACCGCTGTACACACACTTTCACTGGCGCACGCCGGGCATGGCATACAAAAGGTTAAGAAAACAAACTATGAGGTAAGATAAGAAGTAATGCATTCATTCATTGAAGCACATTATTTGTTAAATTAATATTGGGAAGCTAAAGCTATTACTATGATAGGAATAAGTAGATTAATAAACACAATTAAATTATTGTAAATCAATGGTAAAGAGAAAATTTTTTGCCTGAACCGGGAATCGAACCCCGAACCTTTAGCTTTCCGTGCTAATGCTCAGACCACCGAGCTAATCCAGGCTTCATTCCCATCCAAGCAAGAATCCTTCCTTTACCTTTACTCTACTGGCCCCACATTCAATTGCAATGAATCATCATTCACAAATACACAATTAATGGCTTCTACCTGAAGAAGACATGAAGGGACTCCACACAGCTATAGCATTATTTATTAAATTAATATTGGGAAGCTAAAGCTATTACTATGATAGAAATAAGTAAATTAATAAACACAATTAAATTATTGTAAATCAATGGTAAAGAGAAAAATTTTTGCCTGAACCGGGAATCGAACCCCGAACCTTTAGCTTTCCGTGCTAATGCTCAGACCACCGAACTAATCCAGGCTTCATTCCCATCCAAGCAAGAATCCTTCCTTTACCTTTACTCTACTGGCCCCACATTCAATTGCAATGAATCATCATTCACAAATACACAATTAATGGCTTCTACCTGAAGAAGACATGAAGGGACTCCACACAGCTATAGCATTATTTATTAAATTAATATTGGGAAGCTAAAGCTATTACTATGATAGAAATAAGTAAATTAATAATATTAATTTAATAAATAATGCTATAGCTGTGTGGAGTCCCTTCATGTCTTCTTCAGGTAGAAGCCATTCATTGTGTATTTGTGAATGATGATTCATTGCAATTGAATGTGGGGCCAGTAGAGTAAAGGTAAAGGAAGGGTTCTTGCTTGGATGGGAATGAAGCCTGGATTAGCTCGGTGGTCTGAGCATTAGCACGGAAAGCTAAAGGTTCGGGGTTCGATTCCCGGTTCAGGCAAAAATTTTTCTCTTTACCATTGATTTACAATAATTTAATTGTGTTTATTAATTTACTTATTTCTATCATAGTAATAGCTTTAGCTTCCCAATATTAATTTAATAAATAATGCTATAGCTGTGTGGAGTCCCTTCATGTCTTCTACAGGTAGAAGCCATTCATTGTGTATTTGTGAATGATGATTCATTGCAATTGAATGTGGGGCCAGTAGAGTAAAGGTAAAGGAAGGATTCTTGCTTGGATGGGAATGAAGCCTGGATTAGCTCAGTGGTCTGAGCATTAGCACGGAAAGCTAAAGGTTCGGGGTTCGATTCCCGGTTCAGGCAAAAATTTTTCTCTTTACCATTGATTTACATTATTTGTTCTTTTTTGTATCTCCAATCATTTCCAAGCCAGAAATTGTATACTATGTAATACGAGTTGTGATTTTTGGATTTCAGATTTTTTGGGGGGGGGGGGGGAAGAAAAGAAAAGGCAAACTTACATTCTGGTAAATGTGGATAAAATATATATATATATTTTTTTTGGAAGTAACCTACCTCATGTTGAACTCCAGGAAGATTTATTTCTTGAGACTGGTGTGTAAAAACAGACAGACAACCTAACAGAAGATGAACAGCACCAATATCGATGGTAGTTCGCCTCAATAGGACTCCATCATCAGTAGTAAGAGGGGTAGAGTCAAAAAGTTGACGTAATACTTGGAATGGTAATGTGTGAAGAGATCCAGCAACGGGTGAGCTGAAGATATCACCTGTTAACAAAAATTAAATACATTAAAACAGATCATATATACCAAAAATCTTGTTTTACCTATATTTTTGGTTTTTTGTTTCTTTTATATTCATATTTGTAAGTATTTCTGTATGTAAGACACAATTTTTTTATCTCAATATAGTCTTTAAATTAGGGTTCGTGTTGTTCAATATTTCCATTTATCATCTCTTGCCCCCTCTGTATTTATATAACATATGTATAATATGTATGTATAATACACATCCTTTTTTATCATTGAAAATTATTCATCTTAAAAATGGGGTGTGTCTTATATAATGAAGTTAAAGTCAAAGTAATATGCATTTCCTTTTATCTTCAAAAATCTTTATAATAGTGCAATCAAGTAGACATGTGACCTTAACCTTTATGCGACTTTAGCACATCTTTGGCTTAAAACGGGATTCCCTATTTATGTCTTCAAACTTACAAAATTAAAAGCAGGGACTTTGTGCATTACAACTAGCATAAAAAGTCAGGATATTTATATTTGAAGAGAATACACTCAGACTGCAGTTTAAACCCAGTCTGAGCATATAATTTTTGTCTTCAAATATAATTAGTACTTCAATGAGAAGTATTAAATTAATAATAATATCAGGATATTTAATTAAAAAAAAGTCCTCACACATCAGGGAATATGGTAATTATAATATTGTTATCCTATCAGTAGTTTGCAAGCTTCTGGGTAGACCACTTTACAGTAAACATAATAACTTATTAATTTATAAAAGTGTGTGTTCTAATGCTACCCACTGCTCTTTATGTTCTTCAGGTTCCACACTGGGCAAGATAGAAGGCTGTAATATGGTCTATTTTCAATATATACACCACTTCGGCAGACCATTTTATGTAGATGATGTATTCTTATATTGTGTACAGAGAGGAGTGTAGGATGAGTGTATGTTTATGTTTGTGTAGTGTAAATTGTTTTGTATGAGGCATGATGATGAAGAGAAGGGAGAAAATGAAACTCAGTACTGGGACATAGTCCCTCCTATTGAAAAGCAGCAAGGGGGCCGCCAGGTTTAAAGTCACCGATAAATAAATCACTATCATTAGTACCACATGCCTTCTCAACATATGTACGCAAAGAGGATTAAATGCAGGAATATGGTGCACAATCTAGTGATTAAAAATTGTACACCATCATCTCTCCTGGCACTGAGACTGAAAATTTTGCAATTAATATTTTATAAAAGTTGTTATTAAAGTATCATCTTTTACATGCTTTGGTAGAAGAGGAGGTTATAGTACCTTATGATTCCATCTATACAATATTTTCAAAACTAAGCAGAACATTTTTGCTAACTCTCCTCTCTCATAAGTGCTTTTACTACTTTTATTTAATTTTATCATCAACAGAATTTTGAAAATTCTGAGTATATTACATACCTCCTTCTCCATCATCTGTTACTCCCAAAACCAATCTAAGAAGACATTGTGCCTTTTTCTTATCACGGAGAAGAACTTCAGCATAGCCTGGTAGACGTAAGAACAAACCAAATGCTGCAAGGGAATGTGGTGGAACGTAAGGTGGTGGTAATGCATTCGTTTGATTGCCACCTGCTCCAGGTGAAGAACTGCCTGCTGGTAGTGAGTCTTCCAAATCCTGAAATTGTAAATACATTACCTTTCAGTTATACATGAAGTAAGAAAAATATAAATACTGTAAGAAGATGCATATATATAAAAAAAGGCTACACTTTACAACCTGCGATGCAACTTTTTTAATTCCTTCATAAACTCCTGTCAAATTTTATTCTTAGCATTTCATTTTTCAAATTATTTCCCACCATTTACAATGATTTTTACATTTTTTCTAATGATTACTTCAATATTTAACTACATATGTATGAAGATGTGGCAGCCATATTGATTTTAATGAATATTCTATGCAACAACAAAGGCATGTCCCAGTGCAGCCAACATAGAGTATGTACTATTTAACTGTACACATATATATTGACTTAGGCTTACAGGGCCGAAGTTATTATGATGATCTTGTAGAAGATTTCCGGGCTGTTGGATGTGGTCTTGAGGCTTATAGTTCCCCAACGTTCACCACAGACTGCATCTGGCATCCTCAAGGGTTATCTTGAGACTGGCAATTTTGTCGACTATTTATACATTTTTCCGCGCGGTCCGTTACTTCGTAAATTATATCTGCCTTCTGGTTGGTTAGCATTAGGGACTTCCATTGTACCAATGAGGTTGCTGATGTTCTAGTAGCTATTGAAATATTCAAACATCCCAAAATAGTTACAATAGAATAGAAAGGAAGAATCGTTAAAAGTCAACAAAGTATGGATACCAGTCTTAAAAAAAGCCATATGTAAACCCCCACAAGAACAATCTACTAGAACATCATACAGCAACCTCATTGGTGCAATGGAAGTACCTAATTTGTGTCAAGTTGTCCCTAATGCTAACCAACCAGAAGGGAGATATAATTTACAAAGTAACGGACTGCTCAGAAAACACATCACGGAAAAATGTATAAATAGGGCAGGTAGTCGACAAAATTGCCAGTCTCAAGACAACCCTTGAGGGGGATGCCGGACGCAGTCTCTGGAGAAACATCAGGGAACTACAAGCCTCAAGACCACGGCCAACAGCCTGGAAATCTTCTACAAGTCATCATAATGTACACATATACTTCAGAATTTTAGAACTTACAATTTATTTTTGGGTGTTTGCATTCTTTCACAGGTTAGAGTGCTTAAATTGCATTAGGTTATATTATTTTTAGTCTGATCAACTTACTTCAATATTAATGTTGATTTGTACTTGGACATGTTCAAAACAATTCTGTTTTATCGTCAGCTTGTCCAGAATTGTTTTGAAACAAGTCCAAGAACAAATCAACATTAATATTGAGGTAAGCTGATCAGATTAAAATAATATAATTAAAATAAGCTCAAAATATCACTTCCTAAAATTAAATATTGCATTAGGTTAGCTTATAGGTTAGAGTACTTAAATTACGTTATGTTAGCTTTTAGGTTTGTTAAATATTGTGTATATGTTGGTTGCATCCTGTGATTCTATAGTGTAAACTGCTTCATGTTTATATTTAATTAATGTTGGGAAGTAAACATTATGAGGTATAATCATTAAAATTCATCAGAGAACATATTATTTAAACAACTCACCTCATAAGATTCATGCTTCCATGATATCGCGATTTCAAACATAATCATGTTCATCGTCAGCCATAACTCCGACTGATGAAATTCTTCGGCCTTCAACTATTCTATTGTCGCCATCTTCAGTGCTGCCATCTATGGTTGAATTTATGAACTTCGAAATCAATGTAATTTCGTTAGGGATATCAAAATTCATTGATCTATTTTTGTTTTTCTGAATGTATATTTTTTCCCAAACTGTCAATTCCAAAGGTTTCTCTACTTGTTTTAAAAGTTTAGCTTCTCTTCCAATTTTATGATGTTCTAATAAACTATGTGCAGCAATTGCAGATTTTTCAATTTCACAATTTTTAATATTTCTGAAATGTTCTTTTGTCCGAATTTCCAAATTCCTTTTTGTTTTTCCTATATAAACTTTATTGCAATCTTCACAATTTATTTGATAAATTCCAGATTTCTTACTGTCTGGAACATTGACTTTTTTATTGGTACTTAGAAGATTACCCAGACTAAATTTATTTATTGGTGCCAAAGAAATGTTGTATTTGTCAAAAATTTTTTGAAATTTCCTATGCATTTCAGGATGGTAAGTAATTTTCTTGTATTTTTTCTTTTTCTTTGCAATTTTGTAGAGTAGTATATTCATTAAGTCTTTTATTGTGTTTGAATTTCTTCAACTTATTTATAATTAATTCTTTATCAAAACCATTTAATCTAGCAGTGTTTAAGATATGTTTAAACTCTTTATTGAAATTTTCTTTGTTTAATAAATACCTTAAACACTGCTAGATTAAATGGTTTTGATAAAGAATTAATTATAAATAAGTTGAAGAAAATTCAAACACAATAAAAGACTTAATGAATATACTACTCTACAAAATTGCAAAGAAAAGAAAAAATACAAGAAAATTACTTACCATCCTGAAATGCATAGGAAATTTCAAAAAATTTTTGACAAATACAACATTTCTTTGGCACCAATAAATAAATTTAGTCTGGGTAATCTTCTAAGTACCAATAAAAAAGTCAATGTTCCAGACAGTAAGAAATCTGGAATTTATCAAATAAATTGTGAAGATTGCAATAAAGTTTATATAGGAAAAACAAAAAGGAATTTGGAAATTCGGACAAAAGAACATTTCAGAAATATTAAAAATTGTGAAATTGAAAAATCTGCAATTGCTGCACATAGTTTATTAGAACATCATAAAATTGGAAGAGAAGCTAAACTTTTAAAACAAGTAGAGAAACCTTTGGGAATTGACAGTTTGGGAAAAAATATACATTCAGAAAAACAAAAATAGATCAATGAATTTTGATATCCCTAACGAAATTACATTGATTTCGAAGTTCATAAATTCAACCATAGATGGCAGCACTGAAGATGGCGACAATAGAATAGTTGACGGCCGAAGAATTTCATCAGTCGGAGTTATGGCTGACGATGAACATGATTATGTTTGAAATCGCGATATCATGGAAGCATGAATCTTATGAGGTGAGTTGTTTAAATAATATGTTCTCCGATGAATTTTAATGCTTCATGTTTATTGGTGCATGTGTATGATTGGGACTTAGAAAATTTTTTTGTATCACATGTTGTAAACTATTTCCAAAAATATATATCTGATTCTAATTTCCTGACATCATTAAAATGTATTATGGTTCACATATGAAGGGTAATAGTGAAAGAAACAGTTAAGCCTTTTTTTGTGAAAATGGAGTTAGAGAGTCATTAGTAGGGCAAAGATTTTGATGCACTTGCATCTTTTTTTTTTTCTATGCTCAGGTAGTTATAAAAAATATATATCTGATTGTAATTATCTGACATCATTAAAATGTATTATGCTTATACATGAAGGATATAGGGAAAGAATCAGTTAAGTAATTTTTTTTTTGTCAAAATGAAGTTTGAGTGTCATTACTAGATTCTCCATGAAAAATATCATTTAGAAATTTCAAACAATTTATACAATTTAACCATGGGTTTACATACCTCCAAAATTTGGCTTCCAGGTAAGGAAGTATGGATGTTGTACAACTAAAAGTAATTTTTTTAAGTTTCAAGGAAAAAGTGACTTACCAGTGTTTTCCTGTACCCTTTCAACATATGAACATTTTTAAACATGATTTATTTCAGGATGTAATATTTTGAGATTCTTTTTATCAAGTTTTTTTTTGAGTCTGTGGTATCTTACCTCAATTTTTAAACATAATTAAAAAACATTTTATCTGTTATTAAACAAACCTCTTAATGAATGAGTTGGAGAAAATACTTTAAAATCTCACTTCATAAGGTTGCATGTCTTCATGATACCGGTTTAAAAAGTAATACTATACTTTTGAAACCTGTATCGTGAAGACACGCAACTTTATGAGGTGAGATGTTAAAAGCATTTTCTCCAACTCATTCATTAATGTAAATACCACACAGTGTTTCGTCCCACTGTAATTTTAATTAAAAACCTCTTAATGTTACTTCCTGTTGCATAAAAAAAAATTAAACATCTTAAACCATCCAGTCAGGGCCGTCTTAGGCCATGCCTGGGCCCCTGGGCACACAAGAATTTGGGGCCCTGTTGGAAAGTAAATAAAGTGAATGACAAAAACATTTTCCTGCTATGAACTTTATTATCTTTAACTGTGAAAATGAGCGCTCTACTCTACAATTGGTAACCATTAGGCAATGGAATATTCTTGTAGCAACTTCAACATTTGGAAATGTTTCTTCTAATTCATCAGACTTTATTAGGTTTGCAAGATTGAGTTACTCAAATCCGCTGATTCCTTTGCTATGTTCTTTAAATACTGCCTTAAATTAAGACATTCTGATTTCAGCTCATATGCATTAATGTCTTCGTGATAGAATTCTGCAAATTCTTTGCATTTTTTGTCAACTCATCAGAATCAATTGTTATTAACTGACAAAGAAAATCAAAACGATTGTCAATTTCTTGGTATGCTGCCGAACGATTTTCTAAATGTGCATACAGTGTGTAGATTATAGGAATAAATGTATCCACACGAAAAGTTTCTTTGCCATTCAACTGTACACTCTCTGATGATGATCCTTCAAAAAGAAGTGATGCGTGTGTTGCGAATTCTTTTTCTTTCAGACTTATCTTCATAGTGAGCATTTGGATTTTTTCTTTAGCAGCCAATTCGCACTGATCAAAATTTTTGGGTGCATTACTGACATAATCGATCAGAGATGCGTAAAGTTGTACTGAATGTCCATGGTCACAGTGCTATTCTGTAAACTTTAGCTTGATTTATTCATAATTCCCAAAAGATCATTCCATACCTCCGTTAGAAGAATAGTCTCTTTTTTCCCCTATGCTTTAGGCTTCCTGGTCGATTGATGTCACTTGTAACTGACGACAAAGCTTCAATAATATTTAAATAACTATTTTGCAAAGCATTAATAGCATTAGCACGAGCAGACCATCTAGTAACTTCAGAACTTTATTTGCACCCAAATGCTCTGTCATAATTTTCTAACGTTTGGTCGAAGCCAAGAAAAAAATTGAACAATTTTGGGATAAACTGAAAGTATGCTAGTGCTTCAGAAACTCGTTCAACAGTCTGAACACCTATTAAATTTAGCAAATGTGCCGCACATGGCACAAATATTGCAAATTTGCATTTTCCTTTTATTCTTGGCTGAATACCAGAAAACTATCCAGCCATATTTGATGCATTATCGTAACTCTGCCCGCGACTATATTTTATAGGAATATGAAGGCTTTCAAAAAAATTTAAAATGGTATCTGCTATGTGTTGTGCATTATGTTCATCCATAGGCAACAATTGCAAAAATATCTCAATAGGCTCTCCGTCTTTTACGTATCTAACGATGAAGGTTAATTGGTCAACATGGAAGAGATCTGGCATAGAATCCATCCTAATAGAGTAGTGTTTTGCTGATTTTAGTTCGTTACAATTGCTTTTAATACCTCCTGTCCCATTATATTAATAAATTTATTACAAATATTTGCAGACAAATATGATGTACTTCCTTTTCCACGATTTCTGTAGTTTTGTAAATGATCAGCAAGGAAAGGATCAAATTCAGTAATCAGTTCTAAGCATCCCAAATAATTCCTGTTATTGTGAGACCTCAATACTCATTATCACCACGAAAAACAAGGCCTCGTGAATATAAAATTTCACTACTGCAACAGTTCTTCCAATAATTGACTTCTGTATTATATTGGGACAGCTACCCACTGTCAAGTTTTGCTTCTTGCGACATAAATTCATCATTAATTGTCTGTGCTGTAAACTGTTTTCATGCTTCATTAATAAGTTACTTGTAGGCTATGCTTCAAATCTTTATATCCATTCGGAGAACTCAAATTATGTCTATTACTAGTTGAAGTATTTAATAGACAGAAGCAATAACAGTACACAGACTTCTTAGACGGTGAATAAAAGAGCCATTTTCTTTCTAAAGACTCGGCATTTGTCACTTTACGGGTGAAAATATTTTTAGTCAAGCATCTAGTTTTTGTTTTACCGCTTGAATCTGGAAAACTTGCAGAAGTTTGGGACAAGTTACAATTTTTATTTTGAAAAAACTCCGATCCTTTTTGAATAAAAAAATATTACATACTTCTTCGGTTAAAATTTCATCACAGTACGTACCAGGATCAGGAGATACATTTTCCAAGCTTGTACTTAATAGCTTGAAGTGAAAGGTTCAATATCTAATGTGTGTCATTTTTGTCACACATAAGCTCTTTTTCCCGTTGATATTCAGAAGTATTTTGATCTTGAGGTGATAAGAGTGAAGAATCATTGAGTCTATTTGTTTCTTCAACCGTAAAAATGGAGTTTAGAAAATTTTTTGGTTATTTCTTTTTAAGTTGGAACTATTTTTTTTTCTGTGAACCACTTAAATATGTTCTTTTCGACACAATGAAATAATTTATAAACGAACACATCAACACTTCTATTATTTTAATTAATTTCTATTAAACAAAACAAGATTTATATATAAGCATTCTATAGACTGTGCAAGCTCAACTTTGCAACCAAAGTGGTTTGAGTAGATGGCTGCTAGATGGCGAAGTTTAGCTATTTGTGCTACGAGACACAGAAGTAGCCAGTTATGGCATGGACGAGTTCCAAAAGGAGTCGATGGGCGGTGCTGTGTCAAACAAAACGAGTGGAGATTAATTATTATTCCAAGCATAGCATAGTGTAAGGGGATATATCGGTCTTTCGGGGCCCCCTGTGCCCTTATGGTAAAGACGGCATTGCATCCAGTCTGAAATAATTTTTAAATTATTGAAGGAAAAATAACATTTCTACACTTTTCTCAGGAACTACTTGAGAAAATTATGAGTAACTTTACTCACTACATATTCCTGTAGTAGGTTCAGTAAAGTAGTCCTTCAAAAACCACATTTTTATAAATAAATTGTTCATATGATGTTTTTATTATTAATTTAACATTTCTCAATGAAAGATAAATTAAATTTGAAGAGAAAAATTTTCGCCTAGACCGGGACTCGAACCCGGGACCCTTGGCTTTCCGGGCCAAGTGCTCTACCAACTGAGCTACCGAGGCGAGTTACGATCTAGACGCAAATTTTTCTCTTATATACGTTGCAATTCCCTATCGCCAAATGCTTTTGAAACCATTGTTTCTATCTTTGCAAATGGCGGCTTCTTAGTTAAGAAGACATTTATTGGAAATTTAACATTACTTTAAAAGCCAGTAAGGCCTCTAATGATGTTTTTATTATTAATTTAACATTTCTCAATGAAAGATAAATTAAATTTGAAGAGAAAAATTTTCGCCTAGACCGGGACTCGAACCCGGGACCCTTGGCTTTCCGGGCCAAGTGCTCTACCAACTGAGCTACCGAGGCGAGTTACGATCTCTTCAAATTTAATTTATCTTTCATTGAGAAATGTTAAATTAATAATAAAAACATCATTAGAGGCCTTACTGGCTTTTAAAGTAATGTTAAATTTCCAATAAATGTCTTCTTAACTAAGAAGCCGCCATTTGCAAAGATAGAAACAATGGTTTCAAAAGCATTTGGCGATACGGAATTACAACGTATATAAGAGAAAAATTTGCGTCTAGATCGTAACTCGCCTCGGTAGCTCAGTTGGTAGAGCACTTGGCCCAGAAAGCCAAGGGTCCCGGGTTCGAGTCCCGGTCTAGGCGAAAATTTTTCTCTTCAAATTTAATTTATCTTTCATTGAGAAATGTTAAATTAATAATAAAAACATCATTAGAGGCCTTACTGGCTTTTAAAGTAATGTTAAATTTCCAATAAATGTCTTCTTAACTAAGAAGCCGCCATTTGCAAAGATAGAAACAATGGTTTCAAAAGCATTTGGCGATACGGAATTACAACGTATATAAGAGAAAAATTTGCGTCTAGATCGTAACTCGCCTCGGTAGCTCAGTTGGTAGAGCACTTGGCCCGGAAAGCCAAGGGTCCGGGTTCGAGTCCCGGTCTAGGCGAAAATTTTCTCTTCAAATTTAATTTATCTTTCATTGAGAAATGTTAAATTAATAATAAAAACATCATTAGAGGCCTTACTGGCTTTTAAAGTAATGTTAAATTTCCAATAAATGTCTTCTTAACTAAGAAGCCGCCATTTGCAAAGATAGAAACAATGGTTTCAAAAGCATTTGGCAATACGGAATTACAACGTATATAAGAGAAAAATTTGCATCTAGATCGTAACTCGCCTCGGTAGCTCAGTTGGTAGAGCACTTGGCCCGGAAAGCCAAGGGTCCCGGGTTCGAGTCCCGGTCTAGGCGAAAATTTTTCTCTTCAAATTTAAATTGTTCATATATATATGTACATATATAGGGTGTAACAGGACCTAACCGACAAAATGATAGGGATGATAGGCCATGCAGAGAGGATCATTTTTTGTGAAGGAACATATAGTTGCAAACACATCGTTCATGAGTTATGCGCAGATGAAGGTGTTTACCCATAAGAGTTGGAATTGAATACAAACAATTGTACATGTATCATTTTATTGAAAAAGACGTGTTTTTACAATAAGTGTTCAAACAGTCGACCCTGTGTGATGTTTGATAGTGTCGCAGCAACAATCGCCAGCACAGCTGATCATGGCAGGACTCTTTTTGACGTTGTCAAAAACTTATTGTTCGAACACTTATTATAAAAACATGTCTTTTTCAATAAAATTATATATGTACAATTGTTTGTATCCAATTCTGATCCTTACGGATGAACACCTTCATCTGCACATAACTCATAAATGAAGTATGAGGTGAGTGAAATGATAAAAAATAAACAATATTAAAGAACCTCATAGTGTTATTTCCTATCTACATAACTTCATAAATGACGTGTTTGCGACTACATGTTCCTTCACAAAAATTATGATCCTCTCCGCATTGCCTATCATTTTGTCGGTGAGGTCCTGTTACACCCTGTATATATCGATGGTGGGCAATGAAAACCTCCTAACTCCATTTTGGTAAATTTTACAGAAGAAACAAATAACTGCTTTAAAGAAATATGAAAATTGATAAGCAATAGTTCCCACATATTTTACTACAGAATACAAGTCAAGTTTTTAATAAATTTGAAGTCCGTGTTCAACAGATCATACATCACATATCTCTATACTGGCTACTGGAGTTATGTGGTTTTCAATGATTGATGGAGTTACGAGGTTGCCCATCATTGATATATATATATGTGAATATGAAATTTTTCTTGGGTTTTCCACGTCTTGGATTCAAGTTCGGCCTCTGGCCACTGATTCCGATGTTTTGGCATGATCCCACATGCCATTATCAAGGAATGATAAGTTCGAGTACAGGTTTAGGTCTTATATAATAAAATACATAGAGTTTTCACTGTGGTCCGTTTCCAAATACGTACACCCATACAAGGTTTAGTTCTTATGTAGTTAAATACCTTCAGTTTTCAGTGTGTCCATTTCCGAAGCCGTACACCCATCTAAGGTTTAGTTCTTATGTAGTTAAACATCTTCAGTTTTCACCCATCCAAGCATCGACCACACTCAATGTTGCCCAACCGTGGTTTTCTTCATATCTTTTTGCTGTTCTGGGGATGACATGGTGGGCAGCCAGAGTAGTTTTCCATGTAGATGGTAATTGAGAAAATGCCACATTCTATGAACAACCGAGATGATGCCCAAAGATTACCATCTACATGGAAAACTGCTCTTGCTGCCCACCATGTCATCCCCAGAACAGCGATGAAGATATGAAGAAAACCACGGTTGGGCAACATTGAGTGTGGTCGATGCTTGGATGGGTGAACAGCTTCCGAAATGGACACACTGAAAACTGAAGATGTTTAACTACATAAGAACTAAACCTTGGATGGGTGTATGTCTTTGGAAACGGACCACAGCGAAAACTCTATGTATTTTATTATATAAGACCTAAACCTGTACTCGAACTTATCATTCCTTGATAATGGCATGTTGGATCATGCCGAAACATCGGAATCAGTGGCCAGAGGCCGAACTTGAATACAAGATGAGGAAAACCCAAGAAAACTTTCATATTCATACTTATATCCGCGAAAATCTGCAACATATATATATATTTTTTAAAAAATTCCTCAACTGGAATTTAAACCCAGGTTCAGCTTTATGCAGTGATGCTATACCATTGAGTTATTTAGGTAACTCCTGGAACAAACACAAATTTCCCTCTCTTTAATCACCATGTCCCTGTAATAGTGAAACTTTATTCAGAGTATATCAGGTTTAATAAAATTAATTTGGGAATTTTTACATTATGAGGTTTTCTTAATAAGAATCAAATGAATCGTGAATTCTTCTTACATCATATATCTATGTTTTTTTAAACACAGCACTGCAGTATCGGAGAAACATCTTCTCCATCGTGAAAACAGCTGACGTGGAGAAGATGTTTCTCCGATACTGCGGTGCTGTGTTTAAAAAAACATAGATATGAGGTAAGAAGAATTCACGATTCATTTGAATCTTATTATAAGAGGTTTGCTTCTAAATCAAAAACACATTGACAACAATTAATGAGGAAAGATGAATACAGACCAAACTTAATTATTAAGAGAACCTCATAACCTCATAATGTTACTTCCTAATATATTTTCATAAGATATAGACAGTTCGTCAAGACATCTCTTGGTATCTAACTACAAATGTGGACTCTGAAAGATCTATTTTTCAATATGGTGTTGTGGTTAGTGATTGAAAGTGGAGATTGAAGCCCAAAAATGCAGAGATACTCATCATGGTTGCTTTTTTTCTAAAGGCAAATTTTACTTACAAATTAGTGACTAGGATTAAAATGTTATATATATTAATGTAATAAAATCTATCAAAATTGTCAAGCTAAAAGTAGAGCCTGAAACTAGTACATATACCATTCTCATTGGGTTTAACTACTATTATAAGAGACCACATGCTAGAATACTACAAAATTTTAAATAACATAAAAATCTTGAAATTTTAAAATGAATTATCTTTAGGGATAAAACCACTTTTATGGATTTCTACTAAGACTGGACATTCATGACAGAAATATAAATTAACTTCCTAAGGAAGCTGTTTATAATTATATACCAAGAGGACGAAGATCGTAACAGGCCTTGGCCTAATACTTGGAAAGAAGAAGAAGAAGAAGAAGGAATTACACGTATTCTATCAATACTAATAAAATTCATTGTTGAAAGCATTGAGGTGGATAGTCATAAAATAAAATAAGTTAAAATATACCTTCTTAGATAAGATGTCGTCCTCAACTTATAAAATATGTATTCTTTATGTCTATAGGCCTTTCAGAACATCCGTTCCATCTTCAACGGGTCTTTCTTCGCTACATTATCTGATATGATGGTTGATGCTGCTGGTCCTAATGTGGTGGTATTGTGATATCGTATAGTGGGTTGTTTAGTCTGGGAGTGCTTTCATTTATTGAAAGCTTGTTGTCTATTTCCTTGATAATTTCTAGGTCTTCCAATATGTTGATTTTTGTTGGATTTCTCTCTTCGTGTACTATTGTAAGGGTGTCTTCTATTGAGTTCATTCTATGACCGGCGTTTATTATGTGCTTAGCGTAATTAGACTTTCTATATGCGTACACAAAATTGTTACAATGTTCTTTAACCCTTATGTTGAAGCTTCTTTTCGTTCTACCTATATAGAACTTGTCACAGTCTTTGCATGTTAATTTATATATACCCTTGCCATTAAATTTATTATGTTTTTCTATTTTGTTACTTATTACATTATTTAGTTTATTATTAGTTTTGTAGGCTATGTTTAAATTTTTGTTTATTTTTCTCAATGTTTTTGCCAATTTTATAGTTTCGTTGCCTGTGTATGTTAGTGTAGACCATGTATTATTAATATCTGTTTCTCTTTCCAGTTTCGTTATTTTAATTATATTGGCTTTCCTCTTTTGTTTTCTTACAAGTTTATCTATTATTTTGCAGTCGTATCCATTGCTTTTAGCCTTTTTTTTGGGGTACTGTAATTCCTTATTGTAATTAATTTTGTTTAATGGCAATTTTAACATTCTATTAATTAGGCTCTTGAACGCGCTAATTTTTTGTTGGTAAGTATGTCGTGATTTGTTGTTAATTGCAAGCATATTAGTTGTTGGTTTTCTGTATATATATATTTCAATTTTTTTTTTGTTTTCGTGTTTTTAACTATGTTAAGATCCAAAAAATTGATTTTGTTGTTTTGTTCAATTTCTTCTGTGAATTCCAATTTATTGTGCATATTGTTTAATTCTGATAGAATTTCTTCTTCTTTTCTGACTGTACTTTCATAAATTATTATAATGTCATCTATGTATCTAGCGATTAATTTTATGTTGTATTTTTGTATTAATCTTTTGCTAGATTTATCAAATTAAATGTGAAGAATGTGAGAAATTCTACATAGGAAAAACTAAGAGAAATTTGAAAACTAGAGCGAAAGAACATCTCAGGAATGTCAAGAAAGGGGAAGTAGAAAAATCTGCAGTGGCTGCCTGCATGGTCTGAAAAACATCTTATCGAGAAAGAGGCTAAATTATTAAAACAAATAGAAAAACCAAAAGAACTTACTGTTTGGGAAAAGATCTACATTCAAAAGAGAGAAAAGAAGAAATTGATGAACTTTGAAATTCCCGGTGAGAATGACCTGGTTTCGAGGTTTTTCAGTCAGCCAATGGAAGGAGAGAAGGATAGCTCTTCAAGACGAAAGAACAACGGTCGTGACGATACTGAGGATGGAACAGAAACTATGTTCCGAAACTAGTTTATAGTCAAATAAGAAGAACAATATGAGGTGAGTGATAAAAAATTCTACCTTAATGAATATACCTCATAGTGAGAATTCCTAAAATAAGTAAGTATATTTTAAATTTGAAGAGAAAAATTTTATATTTTATTTAAATTAATATTGGGAAGTAAACATTATGAGGTTATATCATTAATAGTGAGTGGAGAACATATTTTAATCGACTCACCTCATACATTTTCAAACTTCTTTGATACCGACAGTTTCAGACAATATCATGTCCTTCTTGCACGCCATGACTCAAGAAGGACATGATATTGTCTGAAACTGTCGGTATCAAAGAAGTTTGAAAATGTACGAGGTGAGTCGATTAAAATATGTTCTCCACTCACTATTAAGTATATTTTAACTTACATATTTTAGGAATTCTCATTATGAGGTATTTTAACTTATTTTATTTTATGACTATCCACCTCAACGGTTTTAACAATGAATTTTATTAGTATTGATAGAATATGTGTAATTCCTTAGGAAGTAATTTATATTTATATATTAAATTGGGAATTTTTAACATTATGAGGTTCAATTAATAATAATTAAATGAATCGTGATTTTTTCTTACCTCATACATCTATGTTTTTTTTTAAACACAGCACTGCAGTATCGGCGACACTTTGTCGTCATCGTCAGCTGTTTTCACGACTGTCAATTTTTTCTCCTTTTTGCCGGTAATTATCCAGACTGCCATATGGTGTTCTTTTGATGGAATTCCTCTTCAAACTGCCATCTGGTGTTATTTTGAATGAATCATTTCCTAAACTGCTATCTGTTGTATTTTTGAAGAACTTTGTAATCAAGCTTGGTTCTTCCGGAATCTCAAAGTTCATAGTTCTAGTATGGTTTTTTTGAATATATATTTTTTCCCAAACTGTTAAATCCAAAGGTTTAGATAGATGTTTTAAAAGTTTTGCTTCTTTTTCAATCCTATGATGCTCTAATAAACTATGTGCTGCTATAGCTGATTTTTCAATTTCTCCATTCTTTATGTTTCTGAAGTGCTCTTTTTTATGAGTTTCCAAGTTCCTTTTTGTTTTTCCTATATATATCTTGTTGCAATCTTTGCAATCAATTTGATAAATCCCAGATTTTTTGTTGTCTGGGGTATTACATTTATTATTAGTTAACAGCAGATTACCCAGGCTGAATTTGTTAATTGGAGCTAATGTTATATTAAAATTTCTGAAAATTTTTTGAAACTTATTATGAACTTCAGGATGGTAAGTGAATTTCTTGAATTTTTACATCTTTCTTGGGACCATGATGTAAGGTGGTGCATTCCTGTAACCTTCAAAAGAACACCAGATGGCAGTCTGGATAATTACCGGCAAAAAGGAGAAAAAATTGACAGTCGTGAAAACAGCTGACGATGACGACAAAGTGTCGCCGATACTGCAGTGCTGTGTTTAAAAAAAACATAGATATATGAGGTAAGAAAAAATCACGATTCATTTAATTATTATTAGTAATTTATATTTCTGTCATGAATGTCCAGTCTTAGTAGAAATCCATAAAAGTGGTTTTATCCCTAAAGATAATTCATTTTAAAATTTCAAGACTTTTTATGTTATTTAAAATTTCGTAGTATTCTAGCATGTGGTCTCTTATAATAGTAGTTAAACCCAATGAGAATGGTATATGTACTAGTTTCAGGCTCTACTTTTAGCTTGACAATTTTGATAGATTTTATTACATTAATATATATATAACATTTTAATCCTAGTCACTAATTTGTAAGTAAAATTTACCTTTAGAAAAAAGCAACCATGATGAGTATCTCTGCATTTTTGGGCTTCAATCTCAACTTTCAATCACTAACCACAACACCATATTGAAAAATAGATCTTTCAGAGTCCACATTTGTAGTTAGATACCAAGAGATGTCTTGACGAACTGTCTATATCTTATGAAAATATATTAGGAAGTAACATTATGAGGTTCTCTTAATAATTAAGTTTGGTCTGTATTCATCTTTCCTCATTAATTGTTGTCAATGTGTTTTTGATTTAGAAGCAAACCTCTTATAATAAGAATCAAATGAATCGTGAATTCTTCTTACCTCATATCTATGTTTTTTTAAACACAGCACCGCAGTATCGGAGAAATATCTTCTCCAGACATAAAGAATACATAATTCATAAGTTGAGGACGATGGATCTTACCTAAGAAGGTATATTTTAACTTATATATAATTATATTTAGTCTGGACATCTTACCTCAATATTAATGTTGATTTGTTCTTGGACATGTTTCAAATCAACATTAATATTGAGGTAAGATGTCCAGACTAAAAATAATATAATTAAAATAACCTCAAAATATAACTTCCTAAAATTAAATATTATATTTCAACTTATTTTATTTTATAACATATTCTATGATAGTATCTATTATTATAAAACATATGTTAACCTCATATATGTGATCACTGGCATCCACTTTAACCCACTCAGCATCCAGAGCATCTGGAGTTGAAACTTTGTCAGGCATTGAATATCGCAGTGTCTCAGGATAAACCAATGGTAGATGTTGTGCTAGAAGAGCCAATCCACCTTGTTGGGTAAATACTTGTAGTGGTGTTGGTAGGCCTGGATATGATAACAACTGCTCAGATTCACTTTTTGAGGTGCCATCTATAAGAAAATAAATAATGACATTGCAATCAAAATGAAGAACAAAAAAATTATAAAAATTAACATTTTTGGGATATTAAAAGCATAGCATTACTTCCCATCATACTTTTTATAAAAAGAGAGTACCATACAAACTCACAATAGCACTAATATACTATAAATATGTATGTACGTATGAATCTTCTTTTGATAGATTTAATAAAATAAGGGAATTGCCCTTCAACAAAAATAGTGATTTTAAATGATAATGTTATTATAATTGTTCAACCAATAAATTGATAGGCAGTAACACTTTCAAGTGATTTATTAAGAGACTCAATCAGAAATATACACCTCTCTTCATATTTTGTTTTCTACTGGCTTTATATGTTTAAATTCCCAATAAAAGTCTTCTTAATAAAGGAGCTGCCATTTGCAAAAATCGTAGCAATGGCCCGTAGCATTTGGGGTTAGGGAATTAATTATGTATAAGAGAAAAATATGCATTTAGATTGGAGACCTAGGTAGCTCACTTGGATAGAGCGTTGAGATAGAGAGTCAAAGGTCCTGGGTTCAAACCCCAGTCTAGGCAAATATTTTTCTTAAGAATTAAATGAATCGTGATTTCTTCTTACCTCATACTTCAATGTTTTTTTTAAACACAGCACTGCAGTATCAGCGACCATTGTCACCATCTTCAACTGTTTTCACGACTGTCAATTATCCAAACTGCCATCTGGTGTTCTTTTCAATAATCATTTTCTAAAATGCCATCTGTTGTATTTTTGAAGAACTTTGTAATCAGGCTCGGTTCATCTGGAATCTCAAAGTTCATGGTTCTAGTATGGTGTTTTTGAATATATATTTTTTCCCAAACTATTAAATCCAAAGGTTTGGATAGATGTTTCAAAAGTTTTGCTTCTTTTTCAATTCTATGATGCTCTAATAAACTATGTGCTGCTATAGCTGATTTTTCAATTTCTCCATTCTTTATGTTTCTGAAGTGTTCTTTTTTACGAGTTTCCAAGTTCCTTTTTGTTTTTCCTATATATATCCTGTTGCAATCAATTTGGTAAATTCCAGATTTTTTGTTGTCTGGGGTGTTAACTTTATTATTAGTTATCAGAAGATTGCCCAGGCTGAATTTGTTAATTGGAGCCAATGTTATATTAAATTTTCTGAAAATTTTTTGGAACTTATTATGAACTTCAGGATGGTAAGTAAATTTCTTGAATTTTACATCTTTCTTGGAATCATGTTGTACGGTGGTGTATTCCTGTAACCTTTTCTGTTGTTTAAATTTCTTAAATTTATTCTTTATTATGTCTTCATCGAAACCATTTATTTTAGCAACATGTACAATATGATTATATTCCTTGTCAAAATCTTCTACATTAAGTGGAATATTTATCAATCTGTGTAATAGACCATTGAAATTGGCATGTTTATGTGACAAATGATTAAAACCTGAAGATTTTATGTAGTTGTCAGTATGTGTGTCTTTTCTATAAATATTAAATTTAATTCTTTGCTGTTGTTCATTTCTTATTAAGTATAAGCCTAAAAATGGGATCTTGTTATCTTGTTCAATTTCAATAGTGAATTTTACTGACTCATCCTGAAGATTAACACATTCGCCTCAAAAGACGAGGCAGACTCGCCGGCAGTTAAATGGCCATCAACTCAGAAGACGAGGTACACTCGCTTAACTCTGCTGTTATATATTTTGCAATATTTTGTACATCCTTTGGCAGGGTAATGTTTTGTTAACATTTATGAATAGTAGAAGAATGTACTTTTGCCTTCACCCTTATTGTGATCTCATGTACCATTATATTTTGCTTGTTTTGAATATCTGAAAATAGACAATATAATTTACGGTAACGTAAATCCGGTTTCTGGGGAAATGTATTGAGCATTTAAACCTGAAGCGAATGGGTTAAGCAATTTCAATGCATCTTGAATGTATTTTTTATCAATTACAGCGATAATATCATCCACATATCTATACCAACACTTGAAAATCAAAGGATAAGCATTGGTGATATGTGATTCAAGATACCCCATAAATAAATTGGCTAAAAATGGAGAAAGTGGATTTCCCATTGCCAATCCAGATATTTGTTTATAAAATTTTCCATTAAATGCAAAAAAGTTATTATCAATATAAATTTTGGTTAGTCTTAAATATTCTTGAATGATTTCCTTTAATTTTTGTGAATTTAACCATTTTCTTAAAAATGGTGAGCGATTTGTCAATAGGAATGCTAGGAAAAAATTCAAGAAATTTACTTACCATCCTGAAGTTCATTTTAAGTTTCAAAAAATGTTCAGAAAATTTAATATAACATTGGCTCCAATTAACAAATTCAGCCTGTTAACTAATAATAAAGTTAACACCGCAGACAACAAAAAATCTGGAATTTACCAAATTGATTGCAAAGATTGCAACAGGATATATAAAGGAAAAACAAAAAGGAACTTGGAAACTTGTAAAAAAGAACACTTCAGAAATATAAAGAATGGAGAAATTGAAAAATCAGCTATAGCAGCATATAATTTATTAGAGCATCACAAATTGAAAAAGAAGCAAAACTTTTGAAACATTTATCCAAACCTTTGGATTTAATAGTTTGGGGAAAAATATATATTCAAAGAAACCATACTAGAACCATGAACTTTGAGATTCCAGACGAACCGAGCTTGATTACAAAGTTCTTCAAAAATACAACAGATGGCAGTTTAGAAAACGATTCATTCAAAAGAACACCAGATGGCAGTTAAGAGAACACCAGATGGCAGTTTGGATAATTACCGGCAAAAGAAAAAATTGACAGTCGTGAAAACAGCTGAAGATGGTGACAATGGTCGCTGATACTGCAGTGCTGCGTTAAAAAAAACATAGAAGTATGAGGTAAGAAGAAATCACGATTCATTTAATTCTTATGAATTGAACCTCATAATGTTAAAAATTCCCAAATTTATTATATAAATATATTTTTCTTTTCAAATTTAAATTTTAATGTTCAGATGTAATCGATTTGAATGAAATTTGGTAAATTTATTATTTCATTGTTATTCAAAATTATCATCAATAACAATTGGCCTGTTCTGGATCAGAATAGAAATTGGTCCCTCTATCACTTCTTCGGTCGTCCAGAGTCTCTTCGCACAGTGGGTCTGTAGTTGAATAGCTTCAGAGGTAGTGTATTGTTTAGCATTCTAAGGAGGTTAAGTTATGTAGATAGGAAATAACACTATGAGGTTCTTTAATATTGTTTATTTTTTATCATTTCACTCACCTCATACTTCATAATTTATAGCAGACCCAGGGTTTCTTCACGTAATTCGTGACATTGTCAATGCTGCGTCATGTTCACAACTGACGTCCAACGGCCTTCTATCCTGCAGGATAGAAGGCCGTTGGACGTCAGTTGTGAACATGACGCAGCATTGACAATGTCACGAATTACGTGAAGAAACCCTGGGTCTGCTATAAATTATGAAGTATGAGGTGAGTGAAATGATAAAAAATAAACAATATTCTAAGGAGGTGTTCATGCCAATTATTTTATTATGATTTGATGGTTTCAGTGATTGCTGATGTTTTGAGAGCTGTGGCGATATCTTCATTTCGATGTGGTCATAAAGCGTATAACCCGCTAAAGATCTTAATAACTTCATTTCTGCAGCTACTATCCTACTTAATTTGCCTGTAGTAAGAGTCAAGGTTTCAGAGCCATAAAGTAGAACTGGGAGGGCCATTGTTTTATAAAATTTTAGAATTGTATTTGGACATACTTTTTGGAGAAGTGTTTTTTCTTTGTTCCTATAAGTTTTTGGAATTTGATCAATTTTATGTCTATGTCTTTACATGTGTCGTAGGAAAGGTTGCAGCGAAGATAAGTAAAGTTGTTAACTTGTTCTATATATTGTTATTAATAACAATTTTAATTTGTATCGGTTTTTTCCTTGAAATGCCATAGTTTTTGTCTTATTCACTGAAATTTGTAAATTATAATCTTGGATTATATTTAACAATCTATTTACTGCTCTCTGTAGGTGATCTTCAGAAGTAGCCAATATTATTTGATCATCTGCATTCATTAATCTTGTTGTGGAGTCTATCGTCAATCATGAAGTGTGATTTTAATTGGTTTTGCCATAATTTCATGACTTCATTCATATATAAATTAAATAGAAGAGGGGAAAGTGCACCACCTTATTTTATGGTGAAATTAAACCTCATAGTGATTAATTCCTATAAAAGTTAAACCTTATTTTACATTAGTCTATCTGTTTTGCTGACTTGATTATTAATCTTTATTCAAATTCTTGGTCATGATACATGCTTTGAATTGCTTGAATTAAATGCTTAGGTATTCCTGTATTACGGAAGATATCCCATAATTTTATACTGTTTACTGTGTCGAAGGCTTTATAATAATCCATGAATATCCTAAAAGTTGGTATATTTAATTTCCAATGTTTCTCTATGATTTATGCCAATGTAAAGACACTATCTACACAGGATCAACATTATGAATATACTAATTACTCCAGAGCAGTAGCTACCTGGAGTTGAATGCACGTCGTATTGTGTGTGTTTTATGAGGGTTGCAATCAAGAGAAGGAATATGTTAAATCTGGTGCTGGATTATACCTTACTCATGTCAAAAAGCCATCCAACAGATAAATTGTTATCAACAGTTGAATTTAGGTACTATAGAGTATTTGAAATTTAATACAGATACCTGGTGCCCAAACTAGGTATTAAGATAGACACAGATATTCTGTACTATTGATAATAATACCTTTGGTTTCTTTGTTTGGGATTGATTTGGCTTGCTGTGTTAATGTGAGGGTAATACATGGAGTGCTGAGCGATTCTCCTTGTTCTTGTATAAGTGTTAGCAACTGCGACAATGTCATCTGACTGGGCAGAGAAATACCAGGACATGCAGAATGCTGCAGAATCTGTTGAGGAACTGCCAATCCGGATACAAATGTAGCCGTAGGAGATGTTGAATCTGTAATTTCAATTATGTAAGATTAAAAAAACCCACTCCATTCACAAAACAATTTAAACTAGCAAGAAGGAAAATGTTAAGGAAGATATTATTTTGAAACAAATAACTGAAGAATTTATTCAAGATCATACATTTAATGCAAATCTCTCTTAATATTAACTGCAAAAAATTTTGTTTCTAATAAAGGAGAAATTTGGATATCCTCCTGACAGTCAACATAGTTCTAATTAGGGTAAAGTTTGATAAATGTATTTTTCAAATTTCTCTTTAAAAACGAAGAACCTAAATTTTTTTTTTTGTTTTCAGAAAACAGAATTGGCCTACCTTATATGCATATTGAAAATGAAGTTGCTGAACCATTGATATTTTCTTAAGGAAATTACAAATATAAACTGTAAAATAACCACAATCAGGAAATTACCAAACTGTAGTCCATGACTCGACAGATCCTTACTCTACCAATTGGCTGTTGGCTTCACATCTACATGTGATTATCTAGCCAAAATAGGGGTAAAATGTGGTCAGCAATGTAGAATATCACATTCATTATAATTGGTTTTCTCAAGCTAGAGCTGTTACTTATTGTAGCTGCCCAAAGTTCCCATGATACATGGTTGGTAGCTGTCCCATACAGGCTGAAATTCTACAATAAAATTTCTTCTTCCACAGGAACACAAACCAGCACATGTCTCATAGCCCTGTGCCAAGGCATGGTGCCTTCGACTGCTTGACTATGGTATGGGACATTATCAAACTTTACTCTAATAATTTGGATGTAATACCCAAAAAATTGTCCTGCACCTTAGTACAGTGTGATTCAGAAATATGGCTATACGTTTGATCGCATTTTGTGACGAAAATATTATTATTAAAGGAAATATGATGTTATCATAAGTAATGCCACGAGTGATTTCCAATTTATCTAGAGAATTTGGAAATCAAGAGTGGCATTTGTTAGGACTATTTAACGAATAAAATTAAGATGTTTTTATTATTAATTTTATACATCTCAATGATGGATAAATCATATTTAAAGAGAAAAATTATACGCTCAGACCGGGACTTGAACCCGGGACCCTTGGTTTTCTAGTCCAAGTGCTCTACCATTTGAGCTACCTGCTCAGGTAGCTCAAATGGTAGAGCACTTGGACTAGAAAACCGCTCAGACCGGGACTTGAACCCGGGACCCTTGGTTTTCTAGTCCAAGTGCTCTACCATTTGAGCTACCTGCCAGGTAGCTCAAATGGTAGAGCACTTGGACTAGAAAACCAAGGGTCCCGGGTTCAAGTCCCAGTCTGAGTGTATAATTTTTCTCTTTAAATATGAATAAAATTAAGCTGTTTACTCACAAATCATTATTTAACTATAGTTATTTTAAAATATTTATATATTTAATGTAAACGGCGATGTTTGAAAACAAATAAGAAACGATAGGTATGCTTCATCTGCTTCTTTTGTTTATCACTGCAACCAGATCATACTATTTATTGCCAAAGGAACGCAATATTGTAAGAATGTTCTCTAGTGGAGAAAAAATGAAACACAGCAAACTGTATATTAATTCATTTCTGATGTCTTATGATGTAAATATGAATTATATTTTTATGGATTATTACCTGGGAAAAAATACATTTAAGAAAGTGCAAACAGTGGTTTATTTTTTTGGTGGTATAATAAATTGCTACAAATGTTTTTATATTAACCTTTACACTGCTACGAACGGGTATATCCGTTGGCAAAGAAAATGCTTGCCGTGCTATGGGTGTGCATATCCATTCTCAACTCCAAACGCCTGCTAGTTATATAATACGAATTGCATTGATTTCAAACTAAGCAGGCATATACTGCCATCTCTTAGGAACCTAAATAAACTTTTTCCATATTTCTCCCTGCATTGAGCAAGGAGGGTTTTAAAGACTGGAAATATCTCAGCAGTGAAAAGGTTAACTCCTGCAAGCGCTATGTGTTGACATCTATGCACTATATATACAATCTGGTAGCCGTATTTCTTACAGGCTCAGTCACTGCAAAATAATGGTCAGACCTATTCAGAATATTAAAAAGGAGGAGCTTTCTTTAATATGGTAAATTTAACGCTGATAAATATTTTGTGAAACATGACTCTGATTGGTTGTAAAACAGAAATCATTGAAACGTGATTGGTCATTGACTCCCATTTGGGGCATGAGTTAAATAGTCATTGGAAAGGGAATCCTTAAAATTACAACAATAGAACAAAACAAAACAAATCACTTACAACAACACTAAGCAAGTCACTTTATTGCTTCAAACTGTTCGCTGTTTACATCCAAGCATAATTGGCAACGCTTTGGGAAGTCATTCATTGCGTTATGATACATGTTTAGAGGAATAGCTCTAATTTCTTCCTCAGTCACTAATTTCAGCATGTCGACGTCTTGAGGTTTCCTGGTATAAACCTTCTCCTTCAAATAACCCCACAACCAATAGTCACATGCTGTGAGGTCAGGGGAACGGGCTGGTCATTCAATGGGGCCTCTTCTTCCCACCCACCTGTTTTGCAAATGATCATCCAAAATTTCCCTCACCGCAATTGCATAGTGTGGAGGCGCACCATCCTGCTGGAATAAACATTGTTCATGTTCAGCACTTTGCATTACCGGCAGGACAATTTGTCTAAGGATATCACTGTACCAATCACCATTAACAGTCTTATCCAAAATTCGCATTCCTAACAGTCCTTCCCATCCGATCATAGCCCAAACAGTGACTTTGCCGCATCTTAAACGTGTCTCTTCAATAACATTAGAATTCTCTTTACCTTAATAGTGATAATTGTGTCGATTAAGACGTCCGTTCACATGGAAAACAGCTTCATCAGAAAAGTGCAATTTTCTGTACCAATGTTCGTCGTTTGCTGATTCCCTTACAACAAATTCACAAAATTCCATCCGCCTGTCAGGATCGTCTTCATTAAGTTCGTGTCACAAATTGGTTTGAAGGGGTGGTACTTCTCACGCTTCAAAACACGACACACACTCAATTGACTGATATGAAGCTCACATGCAGCTAGGCAGGTTGATTTTTGTGGGCTACTGTCGAACGCCTCCACAATTCTCTTCGTTGTTTCTGCATCTGTGCTAATGTGATGCCTTCCAGAAAGTTTGATTTTCTGCATCCTTCCCGTTTCCAACAGTCGTTTTCTCCACTTCCTCACAGTTGATGGCTGCAATACTACAGTAAACTCATGCCTTGCGGCCTATGATCATTAGCATATGTTATTGCACATGCAACAATTTAATTTGCTGTTGCATATTCAATGCCATTTTGACTAAAAGTTCTACACTGTTCTGTTTTAATTCCATTGTTGTAGTTTGAATAATTGCCTTTCCAACGGTAATTTAATATTTCCTGTAATAGTAATATTTTCATCACACAACATGATCAAATGTATAGCCACATTTATCATTCACCCCATATTTTAGCATTTTTAGGAATTAACACTATGAGTTATTATTTAAGCAAAATTTAACCGGAACAAGTCACATGGGCTTAATCCGTGATTGTTGATGATGATGAAATTTAGCACCTCACATCATATTGTTCTTCTTCTTACGGCTAGTTTCGGATCCTTCTTCAGTTCCATCATCAGTATTTTTCATGACTGTTGTTATGATTGTCTTAAAGAGCCATTTCTTGCTCCCTCTGTTGGTAGACTGAAGAACCTCGAAATCAAATAGTTTTTCTGGAGAATTTCGAAGTTCATTAATTTCTCCTTTGTGTTTTCAATATAATAAAAATCTATATTCAAAAAAATGGAAAGGAGAAATTAATGAACTTTGAAATTCCTTTTGAAAATAATTTGATTTCGAGATTCTTCAGTCTACCAAAGAGGGAGCAAGAAGTGGCTTTTCAGGACGACATAACGATGGTCATGAAAAATACTGATGATGGAACTGAAGAAGGATCCGAAACTGATCTAAGAAGAAGAATGAGGTGATAAAATTTTACTTAAATAGATTATTTTAGAATTATTTGTGTACTAATTAAAAAAAAATTTGATTTTTATTTTCTTCATAAGTTTTAAAAACAGATTTTTATATAAGGTCTCAATATGTAAATAATAATCAGTTACATTAAATTAATGTTGAGAAGTAACATTATGAGGTATCATATTTGAAGAGAAAAATTATAATATGATTTATCCATCATTGAGATGTATGAAATTAATAATAAAAACATCAAATTATGAGGTATAATCATTTAAATTCACTGGAGAACATTTTTTTGAAAACTCACCTTATAAATTTCGTGCTTTTCACGAAATCACAGTTTCGAGTGTAATCACGCCCATTCTCAGTCACAACTCCAACTCAAGTGACTCACTCGGAATTGTGACTGAGGATGGGCGTGAATACGCTTCAAACTGTGGTTTCATGAAAGCACAAATTTTATGAATGAGTTTTCAAAAACTGTTCTCTGATGAATTTAAATAATCAGTAAACTTATGTGCAGAATAGATTTAATTTATGAGTATTTACTTGGATATTTTCAATATTATATATACATATAATTTTCGAGTTAACAAAAGTCTTGTATAATATACCTGATCTTGATTTCTTAGCAAAAGGAGATCGATTCCTGCTGCAGCAGCATTTTTGCATCCTTCACTCGTTTGTCCTTAGCAGTAACACCTGCTGCTACAGACAATTGGTCCACAAGACCCAGGCCAATCTCCCATAGTTCCTTCCTTGATTCCTTGTTCCCATTAAGACTAGCTACATTTTCAGTGACCTTTGAATCTCCTAAGAGAGAAGTAAATTGCCTGAAGCTGTAAAAAATTTACAAGTATTCAGTTAATTTAAGAAGAATTATAATGCAAATCTATAAATGATTTGTACTCTATCACAAAATAAAAACAAATAATAAAACAAGCGGACGAAACGAGAATTATAGATTTGTATATATGTGGAAAGAATTGTTAATGTTTGTGCCAGGTCTAGAATGCTGTAGTGGGCTGTATACTAGTCTGCTGAACTAGAGGTCCACGGTTCGATTCCTGGTTCAGACATCAATTTTTCTTTCACAATATCATTATAATATGATCCATTATTGGAACTGTGTTAAAATAACAGTATTGGAAAATGTTAAACAACATCGTTCACTGCTTATAAAAGTGGTGGTGTAAAATTCTCAAATATAGATATTTCTAAACGAAGCCGGCCATTGGCGATGGTAGTGACACCTACCTGGCAGCAGACGAAATGAGAATTATAGATTTGTATATGTGGAAAGAATTGTTATTGTTTATGCCAGGTCTAGAATGGTGTAGTGGGCTGCACACTACTCAGGAGAACTAGAGGTCCAAGTTCAATTCCTGGTTCAGACATTAATTAATTTTTTCACAATATCATTATAATATTATAATATGATCCATTATTGGAACTGTGTTCAAATAACAGTATTGGAAAATGTTAAATAATAAAACAAGTATTGAACTTTTATAGGAATTAATCACTATGAGGTTTAATTTATGATAAAATCAAATATTTCCTACATCTCCTCATATAAATCTTCTAAGTAGATCGCGATTTCGAGACCATAACGGTCTCATCTTCAGTACAATCTTGGTGACTGATGTTATGTCGATCACAAGAAACTCTTCTTCTTTCCTCTGTTGGTTGGACCGATGAACCTCTGGATCAGGTCAGGATTCGCGGGAATTTCAAAGTTCATAAGTTTTCCTTTGTTTTTTCTGAATGTAGATTTGTTCCCAAACCGTAAGTTCGTTTTTGTTTAATTAGCCTGGCTTTTGATTCAATTAAATGTTTTTTGGACCAAGGATGAGCAGCTACTGTTAACTTGTCCACTTCTCCATTTTTGACATTTCTAAGATGTTCTTTCGCCCTTGTTTTCAAATTTCTTTTTGTTTTTCCAATATAAACTTTGTCACAATCCCTGCATTTGATCTGATAAATTCCCAATTGTTTTCTTCTTCAATTCTTCCATTTTTATTGGTTTTAATTATGCTATTAAGGCTGTATTCGTTCTTCGGTGCCATCTTACATTAAACTTTTTGAAACTTATGGTGTTTCAATGGATGGTAAGTGAATTTCTTGAATTTTATTTTTTGTTTGTTTTATAAGTGTGCTTTCATTAATTAATTTTTGTCTTTTAAATTTATTTATTTTCTTGTATACCACATTTTCTTCATAACTGTTATCTTTTGCAACATTAATTATGTATTCTTTTTCATAATTTTCTTTTTGTTCATAGGTACCAATCAATGTATCAAACTATTGAATACTGCCTCTTTGTGAGCAAAATGGTTGAATCCTGATGCTTTAATATAGTTATCTATATGTGTATTCTTTCTGTATATTCCAAATTCTATCATGTTTTCTCCGTTCCTTCTTAAACTAAGATCTAAAAATGGGATTTGTCAGCAGTAGTTGCTCATGCTTGATCTGAAAAACATTTAATTGAATCAAAAGCCAGCCTAATTAAACAAATAGATAAACAAAAGGAACTCGCGGTTTGGAAAAAAAATCCACATTTAGAACAAAGGAAAACTTATGAACTTCGAAATTCCCATGAATCCTGACCTGATCCAGAGGTTCATCGGTCCAACAACAGAGGGAAGAAGAAGTGTTTCTTCTTCTGATCAACATAACATCAGTCACCAAGATTGTACTGAGGATGAGACTATTATGGTCTCGAAATCACGATCTACTTAGATTTATATGAGGAGAGGTAGGAAACATTTGATTTTATCATAAATAAAACAAGTATTGTTTTTATATTCTTTAGCATCAGTAAATAATTTGTCAATTATACAGGGTGAATTTTAATTACACCTACAAACTGCAGGGACTGATTCCTGATTGGAAATGGAGGAAAAAAATATCCTACGAATAAGTGTCCATAAATGTATAGTTGCCATGGTAGATGGCACAGACAAATGGCATTATTCTCTCAGACCACTTGCAGTGTTTTTTGTAAATGCATCATTACCACAGTAGATGGCACTGAAGAATGGCATTATTCTCTTGGAACACTTGCAGTGTTTTTTTTGTAAATGCATCATTACTACAGTAGATAGCACTGATGAATGCATCATTCTCTCAGACTACTTGCCATGTGTTTTTTGTGTGTTGCACATTGTGTGACTGAAGCAGCGTTCTGTAGAAGCAGAATGGTCTGGTATTCATTTCAGGAATAAGCTGAGATTGTGTTTGTATACAGCCAAGCAGATGGAAACGGTCGAGAAGCAGCACGGATATACTGAGCCAAGAACCCTCACAGACAGCACCAACCAGACAACATATTGAGCCATTTTTGGGCGTTTTTGTGAGCATGGGTCTTTTCAGAGAGACAAATGTGCAGGGAGGCCTCAGATGTGCATACACCAGATTTGGAGGAAGAGGTTCTACAAGATATTTAAATGAACCCTGGTACAAGCTCGAGGCAAGTGGCCCGCCAACATCATGTAAGCCAAAGTATGATTATGTGTATCCTACATAACAGCCACTATTATTTCTATCACCTGCAACGAGTGCAAGGATTATCACTAGTGGATTTCCCTCGACGTGAAGGATTTTGTCACTGGTTTTTCCACCAGGTCACCACCATTATGGGATTTCTGTCTTCAGTCCTCTTTACCGATGAAGCAACATTTACCAGAAATGGCATCATCAATTTATATAATCATCATCTGTGGGCTACAGAAAATCCTCTGGGAATGGTTTAAGTGTCTCATCAACAGAGGTTCAGCATCAATGTTTGGACAGGGATTCTTGGCGACAACACACTTGGACCAGTTATTCTTCCATGACATCTCAACCGACAAACATACCCGGACTTCCTGCAGAATACTCTTCGTGTTTTACTTGAGAATGTGCCTTTGGCAATAAGATAGGTGATGTGGTTTTCTGCATGATGGAGCGCCACCCGACTTTCACATTACAGTTCGCCAACACCTCAACAAAATCTTCTGCAGATTTTGGATAGGACATGGAGGCCCTGTTGCTAGATCACTGACTTAAACCCCCTGGATTTTTACCTCTGGGGGACATGTGAAAAGCATTGTGTATGCTGAACCAGTTCCTGATGTGCATACCCTTCAACAAGCATGTCTGTGTCGCCTATGATGCTATTCGGAGAGAGGCCAAAACATGCGAAAGAGTGAGGCAATCCTTGATACACATGCATGCATCCCATGGAGGTCACTTTGAACATCTGTTGTGACATGGATGCGATTATGCTATGTACTGTGTGCTGGGACAATGTTATCGTTGCACACACATCGTTCATTTCCGGACACATGTTTATAGGACTTTTTCCTTCATTTCCAGTCAGGAAACAGTCCCCGAAGTTTCTCAGTGTAATTACCGTTCACCCTGTATTTGGCTCTTCATTACGGAGTTATTTGAAGAAGAAGGTTTATTAAAAAAATGTAATATTGGATTAGCACCAAAAAATGATTACACAGGCCTGCGAATTAATTTTTTTTTTCTGCAGCACTGGGTTAACAGGTTTCTAAACCTAATTTTGGTGTGCTGAATTCAAATATGTTAACAGTTTTTTCATGTCACATATGGTTTTTTTTGCCATGTTGAAATTAAATATTTATTAATTTTTATATTTTATGCAGTAGTCATAATCCTTTAAATTGCTGAAAAAAACAATATTGATACAATATCAATTGTGCAGTTTAAAAACAGTTTAAAATAAATAAAACACTACTAATATATATCTTAATATCCCTATTTTCTCCTCTGCTTAGCAAGAAATGAATGGTAAGTTGATGGCATTTGTTGCTCCTGTCGAGGATTTTCTCTTATTAAACAGCATCGATAGTATGCAATCATGGAGAACATCCCATCGATCTTGGTACCCTTTTATATTTTGATGGAATCTCTCACCAAGTTCTTCAGTTAGTGCTCCTAAATTCTCTGGTAAATGTTGAAGATGAGGGTGAAGGAAGTGTAAATTCAAAGCTCATATTACATCCCAGTCCCTGAACTTTTCGAGCATGCCTATTACAATTTTCTCATATTGATCATATTTAACATTGCCCAAAAACTTCTCGATGACATCCTTTTATGATTCCCAAGCTTGTACTTCCATGTCAGGCATGTAGTTTCTAAAGTACACACACCAAATAGTTTGTGAATCTGTGGTCATCAAAAAGTCTTCCTTCCCTATTGCCTCCGACAGTAACAGAATTTTTTTTAGCAATATATTGGTAACAAGGATTTTAGTCCAAAACTTTAACAAATTGCTTCATTAATCCTAGTTTTATATGCAAAGGAGTTAACAATATTTTTTCAGAATCAACTAATGGGCAATTTATTACATTTTTTTTTTGTCCCTGGCACCATTTCCTTTTGGCCAATTAGTATCTTTCCAGTGACTTTCTCTGGCTCTAGAGTCCTGTTCGCACGAAAAACATGGACATTTCATGTACCCTTCATTGTTGTCCCAATAAAATACCACGCACCTTAAGGTCACAGCACATGTACCACTTATGTTCATTAAATTTTATTTCTTCTAGAATAGTACACATGTTTGTATATGTTCCTTTAATGTACACTGACTGAACTACTGGAACTGAAGCTAATTTAATCCCATTATCCAGAAGAATGCCCTTTAGACTTCTTTTGCTAGAATCAATAAATATACACATATCTCCCGGTTCATAAACTTTTCCTAGGCGATCATTCAAGCCAGGGATATAACAACAGTACACTACTTCTCCCCATTACGAAATACTTTTTAAATTCTTTTTCACTATGTGTATACCAATAAAAGGTTGTACCAGGAGCTAAAAATTTTGTCTTCTTTAAATCTTCAACCTAAAGTTTCACTTTTTTCTTTTGTAAAATCCAAATCACATACCAAATAGATTAAATTTTATTATATTTGAAGAGAAAAATTTTCACCTAGACCGAGACTTGAACCCGGGACCCTTGGCTTTCCGGGCCAAGTGCTCTACCAACTGAGCTACCGAGGCGAGTTACGATCTAGACGCAAATTTTTCTCTTATATACGTTGTAATTCCCTATCGCCAAATGCTTTTGAAACCATTGCTTCTATCTTTGCAAATGGCGGCTTCTTAGTTAAGAAGACAATTTTATTAATTTGATAGGTTGGGGATTTTTGTCTTTTGATTCTAGGGAAAAATAGAAATCATTTTCTGTGCTGGAGGTGGAAGGAGTGCTGGTACTACTCTATTGTAATGTTGTTGGTAATGGTGAAATTAAATGTTTCTTAATGATGTTTTTATTATTGATTTAACATTTCTCAATGAAAGATAAATTAAATTTGAAGAGAAAAATTTTCGCCTAGACCGGGACTCGAACCCGGGACCCTTGGCTTTCCGGGCCAAGTGCTCTACCAACCGAGCTACCGAGGCGAGTTACGATCTAGACGCAAATTTTTCTCTTATATACGTTGTAATTCCCTATCGCCAAATGCTTTTGAAACCATTGTTTCTATCTTTGCAAATGGCGGCTTCTTAGTTAAGAAGACATTTATTGGGAATTTAACATTACTTTATAAAGCTAGTAAGGCTTCTAATGATGTTTTTATTATTGATTTAACATTTCTCAATGAAAGATAAATTAAATTTGAAGAGAAAAATTTTCGCCTAGACCGGGACTCGAACCCGGGACCCTTGGCTTTCCGGGCCAAGTGCTCTACCAACCGAGCTACCGAGGCGAGTTACGATCTAGACGCAAATTTTTCTCTTATATACGTTGTAATTCCCTATCGCCAAATGCTTTTGAAACCATTGTTTCTATCTTTGCAAATGGCGGCTTCTTAGTTAAGAAGACATTTATTGGGAATTTAACATTACTTTATAAAGCTAGTAAGGCTTCTAATGATGTTTTTATTATTGATTTAACATTTCTCAATGAAAGATAAATTAAATTTGAAGAGAAAAATTTTCGCCCTAGACCGGGACTCGAACCCGGGACCCTTGGCTTTCCGGGCCAAGTGCTCTACCAACCGAGCTACCGAGGCGAGTTACGATCTAGACGCAAATTTTTCTCTTATATACGTTGTAATTCCCTATCGCCAAATGCTTTTGAAACCATTGTTTCTATCTTTGCAAATGGCGGCTTCTTAGTTAAGAAGACATTTATTGGGAATTTAACATTACTTTATAAAGCTAGTAAGGCTTCTAATGATGTTTTTATTATTGATTTAACATTTCTCAATGAAAGATAAATTAAATTTGAAGAGAAAAATTTTCGCCTAGACCGGGACTCGAACCCGGGACCCTTGGCTTTCCGGGCCAAGTGCTCTACCAACCGAGCTACCGAGGCGAGTTACGATCTAGACGCAAATTTTTCTCTTATATACGTTGTAATTCCCTATCGCCAAATGCTTTTGAAACCATTGTTTCTATCTTTGCAAATGGCGGCTTCTTAGTTAAGAAGACATTTATTGGGAATTTAACATTACTTTATAAAGCTAGTAAGGCTTCTAATGATGTTTTTATTATTGATTTAACATTTCTCAATGAAAGATAAATTAAATTTGAAGAGAAAAATTTTCGCCTAGACCGGGACTCGAACCCGGGACCCTTGGCTTTCCGGGCCAAGTGCTCTACCAACCGAGCTACCGAGGCGAGTTACGATCTAGACGCAAATTTTTCTCTTATATACGTTGTATATTCCCTATCGCCAAATGCTTTTGAAACCATTGTTTTCTATCTTTGCAAATGGCGGCTTCTTAGTTAAGAAGACATTTATTGGGAATTTAACATTACTTTATAAAGCTAGTAAGGCTTCTAATGATGTTTTTATTATTGATTTAACATTTCTCAATGAAAGATAAATTAAATTTGAAGAGAAAAATTTTCGCCTAGACCGGGACTCGAACCCGGGACCCTTGGCTTTCCGGGCCAAGTGCTCTACCAACCGAGCTACCGAGGCGAGTTACGATCTAGACGCAAATTTTTCTCTTATATACGTTGTAATTCCCTATCGCCAAATGCTTTTGAAACCATTGTTTCTATCTTTGCAAATGGCGGCTTCTTAGTTAAGAAGACATTTATTGGGAATTTAACATTACTTTATAAAGCTAGTAAGGCTTCTAATGATGTTTTTATTATTGATTTAACATTTCTCAATGAAAGATAAATTAAATTTGAAGAGAAAATTTTCGCCTAGACCGGGACTCGAACCCGGACCCTTGGCTTTCCGGGCCCAAGTGCTCTACCAACCGAGCTACCGAGGCGAGTTACGATCTAGACGCAAATTTTTCTCTTATATACGTTGTAATTCCCTATCGCCAAATGCTTTTGAAACCATTGTTTCTATCTTTGCAAATGGCGGCTTCTTAGTTAAGAAGACATTTATTGGGAATTTAACATTACTTTATAAAGCTAGTAAGGCTTCTAATGATGTTTTTATTATTGATTTAACATTTCTCAATGAAAGATAAATTAAATTTGAAGAGAAAAATTTTCGCCTAGACCGGGACTCGAACCCGGGACCCTTGGCTTTCCGGGCCAAGTGCTCTACCAACCGAGCTACCGAGGCGAGTTACGATCTAGACGCAAATTTTTCTCTTATATACGTTGTAATTCCCTATCGCCAAATGCTTTTGAAACCATTGTTTTCTATCTTTGCAAATGGCGGCTTCTTAGTTAAGAAGACATTTATTGGGAATTTAACATTACTTTATAAAGCTAGTAAGGCTTCTAATGATGTTTTTATTATTGATTTAACATTTCTCAATGAAAGATAAATTAAATTTGAAGAGAAAAATTTTCGCCTAGACCGGGACTCGAACCCGTTAAAATTATTAATGTTAAATTCCCAATAAATGTCTTCTTAACTAAGAAGCCGCCATTTGCAAAGATAGAAACAATGGTTTCAAAAGCATTTGGCGATAGGGAATTACAACGTATATAAGAGAAAAATTTGCGTCTAGATCGTAACTCGCCTCGGTAGCTCGGTTGGTAGAGCACTTGGCCCGGAAAGCCAAGGGTCCCGGGTTCGAGTCCCGGTCTAGGCGAAAATTTTTCTCTTCAAATTTAATTTATCTTTCATTGAGAAATGTTAAATCAATAATAAAAACATCATTAGAAGCCTTACTAGCTTTATAAAGTAATGTTAAATTCCCAATAAATGTCTTCTTAACTAAGAAGCCGCCATTTGCAAAGATAGAAACAATGGTTTCAAAAGCATTTGGCGATAGGGAATTACAACGTATATAAGAGAAAAATTTGCGTCTAGATCGTAACTCGCCTCGGTAGCTCGGTTGGTAGAGCACTTGGCCCGGAAAGCCAAGGGTCCCGGGTTCGAGTCCCGGTCTAGGCGAAAAAAAAAAAAAATTTTTCTCTTCAAATTTAATTTATCTTTCATTGAGAAATGTTAAATCAATAATAAAAACATCATTAGAAGCCTTACTAGCTTTATAAAGTAATGTTAAATTCCCAATAAATGTCTTCTTAACTAAGAAGCCGCCATTTGCAAAGATAGAAACAATGGTTTCAAAAGCATTTGGCGATAGGGAATTACAACGTATATAAGAGAAAAATTTGCGTCTAGATCGTAACTCGCCTCGGTAGCTCGGTTGGTAGAGCACTTGGCCCGGAAAGCCAAGGGTCCCGGGTTCGAGTCCCGGTCTAGGCGAAAATTTTTCTCTTCAAATTTAATTTATCTTTCATTGAGAAATGTTAAATCAATAATAAAAACATCATTAGAAGCCTTACTAGCTTTATAAAGTAATGTTAAATTCCCAATAAATGTCTTCTTAACTAAGAAGCCGCCATTTGCAAAGATAGAAACAATGGTTTCAAAAGCATTTGGCGATAGGAATTACAACGTATATAAGAGAAAAATTTGCGTCTAGATCGTAACTCGCCTCGGTAGCTCGGTTGGTAGAGCACTTGGCCCGGAAAGCCAAGGGTCCCGGGTTCGAGTCCCGGTCTAGGCGAAAATTTTTCTCTTCAAATTTAATTTATCTTTCATTGAGAAATGTTAAATCAATAATAAAACATCATTAGAAGCCTTACTAGCTTTATAAAGTAATGTTAAATTCCCAATAAATGTCTTCTTAACTAAGAAGCCGCCATTTGCAAAGATAGAAACAATGGTTTCAAAAGCATTTGGCGATAGGGAATTACAACGTATATAAGAGAAAAATTTGCGTCTAGATCGTAACTCGCCTCGGTAGCTCAGTTGGTAGAGCACTTGGCCCGGAAAGCCAAGGGTCCCGGGTTCGAGTCCCGGTCTAGGCGAAAATTTTTCTCTTCAAATTTAATTTATCTTTCATTGAGAAATGTTAAATCAATAATAAAAACATCATTAGAAGCCTTACTAGCTTTATAAAGTAATGTTAAATTCCCAATAAATGTCTTCTTAACTAAGAAGCCGCCATTTGCAAAGATAGAAACAATGGTTTCAAAAGCATTTGGCGATAGGGAATTACAACGTATATAAGAGAAAAATTTGCGTCTAGATCGTAACTCGCCTCGGTAGCTCAGTTGGTAGAGCACTTGGCCCGGAAAGCCAAGGGTCCCGGGTTCGAGTCCCGGTCTAGGCGAAAATTTTTCTCTTCAAATTTAATTTATCTTTCATTGAGAAATGTTAAATTAATAATAAAACATCATTAGAAGCCTTACTAGCTTTATAAAGTAATGTTAAATTCCCAATAAATGTCTTCTTAACTAAGAAGCCGCCATTTGCAAAGATAGAAACAATGGTTTCAAAAGCATTTGGCGATAGGGAATTACAACGTATATAAGAGAAAAATTTGCGTCTAGATCGTAACTCGCCTCGGTAGCTCAGTTGGTAGAGCACTTGGCCCGGAAAGCCAAGGGTCCCGGGTTCGAGTCCCGGTCTAGGCGAAAATTTTTCTCTTCAAATTTAATTTATCTTTCATTGAGAAATGTTAAATTAATAATAAAAACATCATTAGAGGCCTTACTGGCTTTATAAAGTAATGTTAAATTTCCAATAAATGTCTTCTTAACTAAGAAGCCGCCATTTGCAAAGATAGAAACAATGGTTTCAAAAGCATTTGGCGATAGGGAATTACAACGTATATAAGAGAAAAATTTGCGTCTAGATCGTAACTCGCCTCGGTAGCTCGGTTGGTAGAGCACTTGGCCCGGAAAGCCAAGGGTCCCGGGTTCGAGTCCCGGTCTAGGCGAAAATTTTTCTCTTCAAATTTAAATGTTTCTTACCTCTCCTCATATATATCTTCTAAGTAGATCGCGATTTCGAGACCATAATGGTCTCATCTTCAGTACAATCTTGGCGACTGATGTTATGTCGAATGGAAGAAACTCTTCTTCTTGTACTGAAGATGAGACCGTTATGGTCTCGAAATCGCGATCTACTTAGAAGATTTATATGAGGAGAGGTAAGAAACATTTAATTTCACCATAAATTAAACCTCATAGTGATTAATTCCTATAAAAGTTAAAAAAAAAGTTGTTGGTAATATTGGAATTATAATATTTGGCCCATGTGGCTTATTGAATCTGCAGTTTTTTGCTGGAAACTGTGTAGTGTAACCAGAAGAGGGTCATAGGATGAACCTGCCCTGAGTTCCATCACGACATATCAACGAAGGAATCCAGGTACCAGGATGGGTGATTTCTGCTGGTTTCTACAGCGATCAACTACATTCCAACATAAACAGAGAAGCAAAGGCCCTAGCAACTTTTAATAGATGTTTTAGTGCTTATTACTAATTGTAAATTTATATATTCTTATAAATTTATTTAACAGGTATTATCTCAAACACCACATTACTACACCATACTGTACAGAGAAGCCATAGGGGGCAGTGGCATAAATTGAGTTTATCTTATTTATATATATTGTTAAATTATATAACTTTACGATAAATGACTATAACTAAATAACTATTGAATAGTAAGATTTCCGATTATTTTTAGAGTCCCATAACTCAAAAACCTGACTTGCTAGGATAGATCTGATTACAGATATGGAATCAGCACATAAGCTTTCAGTATAAAATAGCCAGAATTTCTTCAGCAGCAGACAAAGAAGTTTTTTTCTGTAGACCAGTGTAATTTGCCTCAGTGTTACTTTCCATAAAATTTCTATTAAATTATACAATTATAGTTAACATCTACCTACATAACTTAATGTCTATACCAACCTGACACATGTTTAAGTATGTCACCACAAGTGGTTTGCGTGCTAAGGTACAGAAGTTGATGTTGGTGCCCTACACCATAGCGAGGTTGGTAAGGTGCATTACTCGTTATAGCCAGACTACTTTTCTGTAGTGGAAAATTTGATTTTACGAAAACAAACAGCTTCTCATTCTCCAAAAGAAGTTGTAGCACCAGGCGGCGTGTGAATCCAGATATTCCATGTAAGAAAGTAACGTCTAAAAGAAAACATACATTAAAATGTTTAAATTACACATTATCAATTAAGGATAAGAATCAGAAAACATTGTACAGAACGGAAATAAAAAGAACTGGAAGATTGAAAACAATATTAACAATTCTTAATGTTAAAATTAGGAAATACACATCTCACCTCACAGTTTGTTTTATCAACTCAACATGTTTTGGTGCAATATCATCCACCATTCTCAACTAGTAACCGACTGTCGTAAAGTGATCCCACTATAGGCCTTAGTAGGCCTTTCGGGCAGTGTGAGGTTAAGGCTCTAACCTCTTCTTAGACAATCAATACTATATACCAGCCAGGGGTTGTCAGCCCTGCACGATGACTACCTTTACCCTCAAAATATATGCCTGGTACTCATGTCCTTTAAAGGGTCTTGATGCTGCTAGAAGGTTTAGGTCAGTTTAAAAATCCTGACTCCACCAGGACTCCAATATCCGACCTTCCAGCTAGTAGAATATTGCCTTAACCGACTATGCTACAGCATGCCCCAAAACTAACTGCTGCGTTGATATAAAAGAAATATAACATTAGAGACACGGCTTTAACTCCCTTCTGAAGGAACCCATGCTTAGGATTTTTACACCCTGAAAAAAACCACTGACCCTGACTGGATTTGAACTTGCAAATATTAGAATCACCAGATCAAAACCAACAACTTCTAACTATAGCTACAGCTTTCATAATTTGAACTTTCAAACTTTGGAATCACCATTTAATCAGAACCAACAACTTCTAACTGTAGCTACAGCTTTTTTATTTGAATTTGCAAACATTGGAATCACCAGTCCATCAGAACCAACAACTTCTAACTGCAGCTACAGATTTTTTATATTGAACTCACAAACATTGGAATCACCAGTCCATCAGAACCAACAACTTCTAACTGTAGCTACAGCTTTTTTAATTTGAACTTGGAAACACTGGAATCACCAGTCCATCAGAACCAACAACTTCTAATTGCAGCAACAGCTTTTTTTAATTTGAACTCATAAACATTGGAATCACCATTTCATCAGAACCAACAACTTCTAATTGCAGCTACAGCTTTTTTAATTTGAACTCATAAACATTGGAATCACCATTTCATCAGAACCAACAACTTCTAACTGCAACTACAGCTTTTTTAACTTGAACTTGCAAACATTGGAATCACCAGTCCATCAGAACCAACAACTTCTAACTGTAGCTACAGCTTTTTTTAATTTGAACTCGCAAACATTGGAATCACCAGTCCATCAGAACCAACAACTTCTAATTGCAGCTACAGCTTTTTTTAATTTTAATTCGCAAACACTGGAATCACCAGTCAGAACCAACAACTTCTAATTGCAGCTACAGCTTTTTTAATTTGAACTCATAAACATTGGAATCACCATTTCATCAGAACCAACAACTTCTAATTGCAGCTACAGCTTTTTTAATTTGAACTCATAAACATTGGAATCACCATTTCATCAGAACCAACAACTTCTAACTGCAACTACAGCTTTTTTAACTTGAACTTGCAAACATTGGAATCACCAGTCCATCAGAACCAACAACTTCTAACTGTAGCTACAGCTTTTTTTAATTTGAACTCGCAAACATTGGAATCACCAGTCCATCAGAACCAACAACTTCTAACTGCAGCTACAGCTTTTTTAATTTGAACTCGCAAACATTGGAATCACCAGTCCATCAGAACCAACAACTTCTAATTGCAGCTACAGCTTTTTTTAATTTTAATTCGCAAACACTGGAATCACCAGTCAGAACCAACAACTTCTAATTGCAGCTACAGCTTTTTTAATTTGAACTCATAAACATTGGAATCACCATTTCATCAGAACCAACAACTTCTAACTGCAACTACAGCTTTTTTAACTTGAACTTGCAAACATTGGAATCACCAGTCCATCAGAACCAACAACTTCTAACTGTAGCTACAGCTTTTTTTAATTTGAACTCGCAAACATTGGAATCACCAGTCCATCAGAACCAACAACTTCTAACTGCAGCTACAGCTTTTTTAATTTGAACTCGCAAACATTGGAATCACCAGTCCATCAGAACCAACAACTTCTAATTGCAGCTACAGCTTTTTTTAATTTTAATTCGCAAACACTGGAATCACCAGTCAGAACCAACCAACTTCTAATTGCAGCTACAGCTTTTTTAATTTGAACACGCAAACATTGGAATCACCATTTCATCAGAACCAACAACTTCTAACTGTAGCTGCAGCTTTTTTAATTTGAACTCGCAAACATTGGAATCACCATTTCATCAGAACCAACAACTTCTAACTGCAACTACAGCTTTTTTAACTTGAACTTGCAAACATTGGAATCACCAGTCCATCAGAATCAACAACTTCTAACTGCAACTACAGCTTTTTTAACTTGAACTTGCAAACATTGGAATCACCAGTCCATCAGAGCCAACAACTTCTAACTGCAGCTACAGCATTTTTAGGATATATTTTATACAAAGGTAAAATATTTAGAGATGCAAGTTATTACTATGTGATGTGTATAATTATCCCATTACTCTACATATTTCTTCAAAATCATTTCTTTATATAATGAAAGTATTTATGAATGAATATCACATCCTATCCATTGTTATAGATTTCCATCATCAATTTCTTTCTCCACCTATATTTAATTACCATTCTATTTTTGAGGTCCTGATCTAATAATCTTAAGGTCATAAACACATTATTTTAGCCATCTTATTAAAAAAAAAGTAAACAAAAAAGAAAAATATTTAATGTGGTTGAATACCAAAGATTTGAAAGACAAAATACAGCATAAAGAAGCTCAAGCAAGAGCTAGAAAGAAAATTACGGAAGCTAAAAATCAGAGCTGGGAACAAAATTGTTTAAAAATTTAAACATGTATTGGAGGAAAACGAAGTTCTGAATTATATTTGAAGAGAAAAATTTTCGCCTAGACCGGGACTCGAACCTGGGACCCTTGGCTTTCCGGGCCAAGTGCTCTACCAACTGAGCTACCGAGGCGAGTTACGATCTAGACGCAAATTTTTCTCTTATGTACGTTGTAATTCCCTCGCGCCAAATGCTTGAAACCATAGCTTCTATCTTTGCAAATGGCGGCTTCTTAGTTAAGAAGACATTTATTGGGAATTTAACACTACTTTATAGCCAGTAGGGCTTCTATTGACGATTTTTATTATTAATTTAACACTTCTCATAGAAGGATAAATTATATTTGAAGAGAAAAATTTTTGCCTAGACCGGGACTCGAACCCGGGACCCTTGGCTTTCCGGGCCAAGGCTCTACCAACTGAGCTACCGAGGCGAGTTACGATCTAGACGCAAATTTTTCTCTTATGTACGTTGTAATTCCCTCGCGCCAAATGCTTGAAACCAAGCTTTCATCTTTGCAAATGGCGGCTTCTTAGTTAAGAAGACATTTATTGGGAATTTAACACTACTTTATAGCCAGTAGGGCTTCTATTGACGATTTTTATTATTAATTTAACACTTCTCATAGAAGGATAAATTATATTTGAAGAGAAAAATTTTCGCCTAGACCGGGACTCGAACCCGGGACCCTTGGCTTTCCGGGCCAAGTGCTCTACCAACTGAGCTACCGAGGCGAGTTACGATCTAGACGCAAATTTTTCTCTTATGTACGTTGTAATTCCCTCGCGCCAAATGCTTGAAACCATAGCTTCTATCTTTGCAAATGGCGGCTTCTTAGTTAAGAAGACATTTATGGGAATTTAACACTACTTTATAGCCAGTAGGGCTTCTATTGACGATTTTTATTATTAATTTAACACTTCTCATAGAAGGATAAATTATATTTGAAGAGAAAAATTTTCGCCTAGACCGGGACTCGAACCCGGGACCCTTGGCTTTCCGGGCCAAGTGCTCTACCAACTGAGCTACCGAGGCGAGTTACGATCTAGACGCAAATTTTTCTCTTATGTACGTTGTAATTCCCTCGCGCCAAATGCTTGAAACCATAGCTTCTATCTTTGCAAATGGCGGCTTCTTAGTTAAGAAGACATTTATTGGGAATTTAACACTACTTTATAGCCAGTAGGGCTTCTATGACGATTTTTATTATTAATTTAACACTTCTCATAGAAGGATAAATTATATTTGAAGAGAAAAATTTTCAAAAAATCTTCAAATATAATTTATCCTTCTATGAGAAGTGTTAAATTAATAATAAAAATCGTCAATAGAAGCCCTACTGGCTATAAAGTAGTGTTAAATTCCCAATAAATGTCTTCTTAACTAAGAAGCCGCCATTTGCAAAGATAGAAGCTATGGTTTCAAGCATTTGGCGCGAGGGAATTACAACGTACATAAGAGAAAATTTGCGTCTAGATCGTAACTCGCCTCGGTAGCTCAGTTGGTAGAGCACTTGGCCCGGAAAGCCAAGGGTCCCGGGTTCGAGTCCCGGTCTAGGCGAAAATTTTTCTCTTCAAATATAATTTATCCTTCTATGAGAAGTGTTAAATTAATAATAAAAATCGTCAATAGAAGCCCTACTGGCTATAAAGTAGTGTTAAATTCCCAATAAATGTCTTCTTAACTAAGAAGCCGCCATTTGCAAGATAGAAGCTATGGTTTCAAGCATTTGGCGCGAGGGAATTACAACGTACATAAGAGAAAAATTTGCGTCTAGATCGTAACTCGCCTCGGTAGCTCAGTTGGTAGAGCACTTGGCCCGGAAAGCCAAGGGTCCCGGGTTCGAGTCCCGGTCTAGGCGAAAATTTTTCTCTTCAATATAATTTATCCTTCTATGAGAAGTGTTAAATTAATAATAAAAATCGTCAATAGAAGCCCTACTGGCTATAAAGTAGTGTTAAATTCCCAATAAATGTCTTCTTAACTAAGAAGCCGCCATTTGCAAAGATAGAAGCTATGGTTTCAAGCATTTGGCGCGAGGGAATTACAACGTACATAAGAGAAAAATTTGCGTCTAGATCGTAACTCGCCTCGGTAGCTCAGTTGGTAGAGCACTTGGCCCGGAAAGCCAAGGGTCCCGGGTTCGAGTCCCGGTCTAGGCGAAAATTTTTCTCTTCAAATATAATTATCCTTCTATGAGAAGTGTTAAATTAATAATAAAATCGTCAATAGAAGCCCTACTGGCTATAAAGTAGTGTTAAATTCCCAATAAATGTCTTCTTAACTAAGAAGCCGCCATTTGCAAAGATAGAAGCTATGGTTTCAAGCATTTGGCGCGAGGGAATTACAACGTACATAAGAGAAAAATTTGCGTCTAGATCGTAACTCGCCTCGGTAGCTCAGTTGGTAGAGCACTTGGCCCGGAAAGCCAAGGGTCCCGGGTTCGAGTCCCGGTCTAGGCGAACATTTTTCTCTTCAAATATAATTTATCCTTCTATGAGAAGTGTTAAATTAATAATAAAAATCGTCGAAGTTCTGAATCTTGGAGAATTTAAAAAAAATGGAGAAATAAAAGAAGTGGGCAAACAAATGTACAAACAATACCTATGACTGAATGGGAAAATTATTTTAAAATGTTACTATCAGAAAACAAGGTATTTAATTTAGATAACGTTCAAAATATTCCAGAAATAAATGAAGATGAACATATACAATTGGACATAGAGGATATTAAAATGCATGTCAAATCATTATAAAATAAAAGAGCTAGTGGTCCAGGAGGAATTCCAGCAGAACTATTAAAACATGGATCCAACCATTTATTTGAACGACTGAGAAAATTATTTACAAAATTTATGAATGGTGAAAAAGTTCCTGAAGAATGGAAACTAGGATTTATTTCATTAGTCACCTTTGTCACATCAAAGAATCTAATTGTTAAGAGCACTACATTTCAGCATAAGGATATTCATAAATTCACCTGGACGTCTCCACATGGCAAAACTCGGAATCAGATAGAACATGTATTAGTGGATAAATGCTGGCACAGTAGCATCATCGATGTTAGATCAGTTAGAAGTTAGAGGGGCAGACTGCAATTCGAATCATCATCTGGTCAGGGTGAGAATCAGAAAATGGTTATCGTTCATGAGAGGAACATAAGATAAAGATGATTCTGAAAAATTTCAATTGAAAAACCTGAGAAATGATGAACTATGGCAAAAATACCAAATCAAAAATGCTAATATATTTGAAATACTGGAATGTTTAGATGAAAATAGGCAAAGAAGAAATTTATCTAAATAAAGAATGGGAGGCTATAAGAGATACTATTAAATTGTCAGCAGCAGAAAGTGTTGGTTATTCAAAAAAGGGGAAAATAAGAAGTGATTTGACGAGGAATGTGCCAAAATTGTGAAGAAAAGAAAGCAAACAAAAATGATTTGGCTACATGAGCCAAATGAAGTAAATTTTGAAAAATTAAGTAGTATTAGACGGGAAACCACCAGGTTATTAAAGGATAAAAAGAGGGAATATTTGAGAGAGAAGATTAAAGATCTTGAAATTAATGCAAAAAATAGGAACATCAAAGAATTATATTAGTAAATTAGGATAGAGAAGAGAGGGTTTCAGGCTAGAATAAACATAATTAGAAATGAAAATGGGGATATGATTGCAGATTCCAGGAGTATATTAAATAGATGGAAAAATTACTTTAATCAGCTATTAAATGTGCATACAGAACAGGAACTTGAAGAGGATAATTTACAAACACCAGAAATGCTAGTCACAGAATGAAGGCATTAGATGTGAAGATATATAAAGCATCACATTCAGATAGGATCCCAACAGAACTGATAAAATCAGGGGGAGAAAAATTGATGGACAGGATATGTTGGTTACTTTGTATGATTTGGGAAAAAGAAGCTCTTCCAAATGAATGGACAGCATTGATTATCATACCAATCTATAAAAAAGGAGACAAAACTGATTGCAACAATTACAGTGGCATCTTATTACTCTCAACTTCATAAAAAATCCTAACAAATATATTAGTAAGCAGAGTTACTCCCTATGTTGATGACATTCTAGGAGATCGTCAATGAGGAGTTAGAAGAAACAGGTATACAACAGATCAGATTTTTAGTAAAAGACAGATTTTAGAAAAGGAATAGAAATATAATGGCACTATACATCAATTATACACTGTACATTGATTTCAAAAGGCATACGATTCAGTTAAATAGTATCTTTCTGGAGTTTGAAATTTCTAAAAAGTTAGACTTATACGAATGTGTCTAAATGACACAAAGAGTAGGGTGCTTGTAGGCAAACAGTTTTTTGGATACTTTTGAAATTCACAATGGGATAAAACAAGGAGATGCACTATCTCCTCTACTATTCAATATTGTATTTGAATATGCCATCAAATCTTTGGAGAATAAAGAAGGCCTACAACTGAATGGTATTAATAGGCTGTTAATTTATGCTGATGATGTATTACTGAGAGGTAGCAAGGAGATACTAGGGCCAACACGCACACACTATTGAGTAACACTAAGAAATTGGGACTGAAGTAAACATCAATAAAAGTAAATATATGTTCACACATAGAAATGTGTTATATAATGGAAATGGACAACTAATGACAAATGAGGAAAATTTTGAAGAAGTGCTTGATTTCAAATAACTAGGAACAATATTTACAAATAAGAATGAGATGCACAAATAAATTAAATGTATGCTCAGTTCTGGAAATGCATGCTATTATACATTACAGGGACTCTTGTCATCAACTCCTTTCAAAAAACATTGAACTGAAAATATATAAAACTGTTATTCTCCCAATTATAATATATGGATGCGAAACATGGACTCTTACTTTAATGGAGGAAAGAAGATTACAAGTATTTGAGAATAAAGTTCTTATGAAAATTTTTGGGCCAAAAAGAGATGAAGAGACAGGTGAATGGAGAAAACTACATAATAGTGAGCTACATGATATGTATAGGAAGAACAGTTAAGTCATGTAGACTATGATGGGCAGGACATGTGGTACATATGGGGGATGAAAGAGGTGCATGGAAGCTTCTTATAGGAAAAATGTCCAGTTGGTAGACCAAGAATGAGGTGGGAGAATAACATTATCCATGATTTGAGGAAAGTAGAATATATAGGGGATGACTGGAAAACACTGGCTCAAGATAGAGATGTATGGAGAGCTTATGTCCACATGGCCATGAACCTACAGGTTCGATAGAGCCAATGAGTTAGTTAGTTATCTAAAAAAATGTGTGAAATATAGCTCTTGAGACTCATTTTCAGAAGATATTTTCCCATGCCTTAGCCAGGCGATTTAAGACATAACATCTTAGTGCAGAGCTACAGGACTTGGGCTGATTCGAGTCCCTATTGGGGAAGAAATTTTCTCTGGGAATTTCAGTCAGTATGGGACCAGGGCCCAGCCAGCAACATGAGGCATTTGGATAGCTACAATAAGTAGCAGCTCAAGTTGAGGAAGCAGTTATAATGGCTAGGGACCTGATATGCTAACCACATTTCACCCTTATACTGTTGGATGATCTATTACCTCTGTGATTAACAAGGTCGAGGAGCTTGACATACAGACCACATGTCACTCCTATACTGTTGGATGATCAATAACCTCTGTAATTAACACATATTGATGTGAGGCAACAGTTGGCTGGTAGGCTAGGATCTAGGATTCTCATGTCATTAAGTTTTATTCAGGAAGTGCCAGTACAAATCCTGATGCCAACCAGCCTAAGTTTTTTTTTCTTTTCAGATTCAGTTGTCAAGGCAAATTATGAGTTGCAATTTCATTATCAGGACCTATTTTGTAGCATCAATAAAAATAAAATAAATAAATAAATAGATATAATGAAAATGGGGATATGATTGCAGATTCCAGGAGTATATTAAATAGATGAAAAAGTTACTTTAATCAGCTATTAAATGTACATACAGAACAGGATATTGAAGAGGATAATTTACAGACAGCAGAAATACTAGTTGCAGAACCAAGTGCATTAGAGGTTGAAATGGCAATAGAAAAATTGAAGAAGTATAAAGCATCAGGTTCAGATGAGATCCCAGCAGAACTGATAACATCAGGGAAGAAAATTCATGGACATGATACGCTGGTTGCTTAATATGATTGGGAAAAAGAAGCTCTCCCAGATGAATGGAAAAAATTGATTATCATACCAATTTATAAGAAAGGAGATAAAATTGATTGAAACAACTACAGGGGCATCTCATTACTTCCAACTTCATACAAAATTCTTAACAAATATATTAGTAAGCAGACTTACTCCCTATATTGATGACATTCTAGGAGATCATCAATGTGCATTTAGAAGAAACAGGTCTACAACAGATCAGATTTTTAGTATAAGACAGATTTTAGAAAAGAAATGGGAATATAATGGTACTGTACATCAACTATAGGTAGACTTCAAAAAAGCAGACGATTCAATTAAGAGGGAGAAGTTATAAGTATCCTGCTGGAGTTCGGAATTCCTAAAAAGTTAGTTAGACTTATACGAATGTTAATAAATTAATGAGTCATTTTAACATCTTACCTCATATTTCATGTTTTTCAAACACGGTAACTATAGTTTTCAAATGATCTTGTCATTCATTTTCAACCGCCATTATGACTAAACATGAAATATGAGGTAAGATGTTAAAATGACTCATTAATTTATTAATTAAGAACCTCATAATGTGTTTCCCAATTTTAACTTTGAATTATACGAATGTGTCTAAATGGCACAAAGAGTAGGGTGCGTGTAGGCAAACAGTTTTCGGACACTTTTGAAATCCAGAATGGGTTGAAGCAAGGAGATGCACTATCTCCTCTACTATTTAATTTTGTACTAGAGCATGCCATTAAATCTTTAGAGAATGAGGAAGGCTTACAACTCAATGGTATTAATAAGCTGTTAGTTTATGCTGATGATGTAGTATTATTGACCGATAGCGAGGAGATACTAAAGGACAACATGCACATACTATTGAGTTAACACTAAGAAATTAGGACTGGAAGTAAATATCAATAAAACTAAATATATGGTCACACGTAAAAATGCATTATATAATGGAAATGGACAGCTAATGACAAATCATGGAAATTTTGAGGAAGTGGCTGAATTCAAATACCTAGGAACAATAGTCACAAATAGGAATGAGATGCACAAAGAAATTAAACATAGGCTCAATTCTGGAAATATGTGCTATTATGCATTGCAGAGACTCTTGATGTCCCAACTCCTTTCAAAAAAATGTTAAACTGAAAATATATAAAACTATTATTCTACCAGTTATATTATATGGGTGTGAAACATGGACTCTTACTTTAAGGGAGGAAAGGAGATTACAAGTATTTGACAATAAAGTACTTAGGAAAATTTTTGGACCAAAGAGAGATGAACAGACAGGTGAATGGAGAAGACTACATAACAATGAACTACATGGTCTTTATAGGAAGCCAGATATATTAAGAACAGTTAAGTCTCATAGACTGCAATGGGCAGGACATGTTGCACATATGGGGAATGAAAGACTTGCATGGAAGCTTCTTGTAGGAAAGCAAGAGGGAAAACGCCAGTTGGTAGACCAAGAATGAGGTGGGAGAATAACATTAACTATGATTTGAGGGAAGTAGATTATACAAGGAATGATTGGAAAGCATTAGCTCAGGATAGGGATGTATGGAGAGCTTATGTCCATGCGGCCATGAACCTACGGGTTCGATAGTGCCAGTGAGTAAGTAAGACACAATAGATATTAGAAGTTAGAACATCTACGATAAGTTTTGAGACATGACAGTGTGACGACAGGAATGCAATAAACTAATATATCACTTGAAAGCCTAACTCTCAAATGTCAAAACCATAGCAGGTAGAAGAGATTTCTTTCAGTTGTCTGAATAGCACCCTTGTGAAGTTGTCTGTGCATAGTGAAATAAAAGTGTCCTATGGAGCTTGAGAAGGAGCATTTTCATGCTATGATTTTATATGGTTTTAAGTGTGGTTTAAATGAGTCACAAACAGTTGAGTGACCCATACTAGCATTTGGAGACCTTGCTCCTTCACACGAAACAGTTTTCTGCTGGTTTGCTGAATTGAAGAGGGGAGAACATCCCTTAAAGATGAAGGAGGAAGTGGGACGCCAACAGCAGTTTGACAGAAGAAAACAAATTAAATGTTCCATTAAATGAAGAAGATTTTAAGATAGAATACAATCACATTTTGAACATAGCCAATTTAGATGGTTTTGCGAAAGAAATAATCATAAATAAATTAAAGAAATTCAGACAACAAAAAAGATTAAAAGAATACACTACCCTGCAATCTGATGCAAAGAAAGGAAAACAATTTAAGAAAATTACTTATCATCCTGAAATACATAACAAATTTCAAAATATTTTCAAGAAATTGAATATTATATTGGCACCGATAAATAAATTTAGCCTTATATTTGAAGAGAAAATTTTTTGCCTAGACCGGGACTCGAACCCGGGGCCCTTGGCTTTCCGGGCCAAGTGCTCTACCAACTGAGCTACCGAGGCGAGTTACGATCTAGATGCAAATTTTTCTCTTATATACGTTGTAATTCCCTATCGCCAAATGCTTTTGAAACCATTGCTTCTATCTTTGCAAATGGTGGCTTCTTAATTAAGAAGACATTTAGCCTTGTTAATCTATTAATAACTAATAAGGAATTGAACACCCCAGATAGCAAAAAATCTGGAATTTATCAAATTAATTGTAAAGACTGTAATAAAGTATACATGGGAAAAACAAAAAGGAATTTGGACACTCACACAAAGGAACATTTTAGAAATATTAAAAAGGGTGAAATTAAAAAATCAGCTATTGCAGCACATAGTTTGTTGGATAATAATACAAGGGTGAATCAAATATAAACTGGAATTATTGTTTACAATTTTATTGAATTAACAAAAAAATACAAAACCAACACCTCATTTTTCTACATAGTCTCCTGCATTTCCAACACACTTTTGCCATCAAGTTGGCAATTTTTTGATGCCATCCTTGAAGAATGAGGGATGACGTATAGTCAGCCGGTTGCACATGAACTCCTCTACCACTGCATTGTCCCCAAACTGCCTTCCTCCCAGGTCTTCTTTCAGTGGCCCAAACAAATGGTAGTCACAGGGTGACAAATCTGGACTGTAAGGAGGATGTTCCAGAGGTGTCCAATGCATTTTCGTCAATGGTCCAATGCATTTTTTGTTGTTCCAGGCTGAGGAGCCAAGGAACCCACCTGGCAGACAATTTTTGGAATTTGAGTTCGTCACTGATGATGGCTTGAACACTTTCGAAGCTTATTCTAACGTGTGAAGCAATTTCAGAAATTGTTACGGGCCGATCCTCCTCAATAAGGTCCCGTACAGCACGAATGTTGTCTGCAGTGATGCTTTTTCATTGCCGTCTTTGGTGGGGCTCATTTTCTACAGAATCCCGGCCCGCTAAAATTTTTTTGCGCCAATCATACACCTGCGTCTTCGAAAGGGTTGCTTCCCCGAACTGCGCATGGAGCCTTCTCAAAATTTCAGAAGGTTTAGTGCCTTCTTTCGCCAAAAACTTAATAATAATGCATTGCGCAACAGACGTGTGTACCTCTTGCTCGCTCATGGCATACTGAAGCAAGCGGCCGCTCTTTGGAGTGCGACACATCAAGATCCCTACTCCAGACACCCCCACTAACTTCCCCTCCAAACCGCAACCTTTGCAGTTTGCTTACCAGACCCTCCAGATACAAATTCCGGTTTATATTTGATCCACCCTCGTAAAATTGAAAAAGAGGCCCAACTTTTAAAACATTTGGAAAAACCTTTAGAATTGACAATTTGGGAGAAGATATATATTCAGAAGAATAAATTTAGATCCATGAATTTTGAGATTCCTGATGAATGTGACCTCACCTCGAAGTTCATCAAATCAACACCAGATGGCAACGTTATTGATGGAGATTCCAACGAAAAGCCGGTAGTCATAATTGCGGTTAATAATGAGAGAGATGTTTCTCTGAAAACTAGTTCACCGTGTTTAAAGAAAAAATGAAATATGAGGTAAGACGTAAAAAATGGACTCATTAATTTCCGAGGAAGAAGAAAGAAAAACAAATCTGCAGTGGAGACTCTGCTGAAGGACAAGATCAACAACTGACCTATCATAAGGACATCGAAGGGGGCCATAGGGATGCGTTTGCCAAGTGTTACCACCATCCTGCACCAGTAATTAAGCGTGAGAAAAAATTTCTTCTCGATTGAATGGCATACTGCTTGTCAGATGAGCAGAGACACACTGGGATGGAATGGTGCACAGAAGTGCTTGAGGGATTCAACCATAGGGACTCCTCCCGGGTGTCCGACATAGTGGGACAGGTGATGAAACTTAGCTCTACTAGTATAACCACGAAAACACTTAAAGCCACCTCCCAATCATTGCTGTTTGGGTCGTTCCAAATGAGCAGCCCCTCCAATCAAAGTCAAAAGACATAGGCGAGAGTGGGGAGAAGAAAAATGGTGGCCACTTTCTTCTTAACAAGTGGTCACCTGACTACAGTTGTGCTAGAGGATTAGAGGACAGTTACTGCTAAATAATATACAGAAGTCTATATCCCCAAAGTCTTCTCAAAGATCCAGAAGACGCGGTCAACGACTGGACTGCGGGGAATTCTGCTCCACCATGACAATGCCTCTTCGCACACAGCCAATGCAACAATTAGGTTTCTGGATAAGCCGCCACTGAAATTAATGTCTCATCCAGCCTACAGTCCAGACCTAGCACCGTGTGACTTTTTCCTGTTCCCGAACGTGAAGAACCGTAAGTGCGGATACTGATTTCCTAGCCCAGATAATGCTGTTGCTGCCTACAGGGAAGAGCTTAATGCAATGTCTGAGATAGAGTGACATGACTGCTTCCAGAGGATGCAACAGTGTATAGAATATTCTGGAGAGTACTATGAAAAGATGTGATAAGTATGGAAACTCTATCATGGCCCATTGTGCACATCTCAAAACTTATCTAGTGACCATTGTATAAGAATGAAAAAAGTGTAAAATACATTGATAAATATTTTCATTGATTTACTTACTTTGATGGACAGTTTTCTGTTGGCTAATTACATCACAGAGAACTTTGGACAATAATTGCTGATTTGTTGGATGACACCAACAACATCGTGAGAGGAACTTGACCGTTGCTGACTCGAGAGCAGAGAATGATTCACTTGTAAGCTCACATCTGAAATTAACAAAAAATAAATTTCATGGTTAAAATAAGTTTGCGATTAAAAAGAAAATACTCTAAAGCATGATAAATATAGTATTATCTCTTTATGCATTTTATACAATTATACTTCACAATAAAAAAAAATATTAAAAGTTTTGATTTTCCAATAAAGGTATTTTTTTCCTTGTATGCAGAAAGGTAAAAAACTTTACACTAATTTATTCTTTTATATTTCAAATACATTAAAACAAAATAAGTTTTTGAACATTGGAGAAGTATAAAATTATGATTAACAAAATAAAAAAAATCATGAAAAAGGTGAAATTAAATACAAGAGCTATTTCCATAGATTTATAATAAGAATCTTGTAAGTATTAAAAAATAGTTTTATCCCTCTTTTACACTTTTCAAGGGTCCATGCGAAAAATGGTGTAAAATAGGGGAAAGTGTTAATTGAGGGAAATGAAGATGAGCTCTGCATCCGTTTCAGAACATGAAAAAAAAAAAACAGACGGGGATAATATACTACAGTATTACCCCTCTTTTACACTTTTCAAGAGACCAGAGGGAAAGTTGTATAAATTGGGCGAAAGTGTAAATTATGGGAAGCGAGGAGGAGCTAAAAAATGTTGACCCTCATATTGAGCAACGATTCTAGAACATGCAAAAAAAAGCAGTGACTGGGATAATATATACAAGCTGACACAAGCTTCTTGGTGATTTGGTATTTCAAATTATTACTCTGGATTAAAAAGTGCACACAGGATATTTGGTTATACAATATTGGCTATATAATGTAATGTTTATTTTAATTTAAAATAAAATTCTTTACACCTTACCTCATATCCTGTCTTTTATTTTTTTTAAAAGATATCAGGTGAGATGTAAAGAATTTTATTTTAAATGAAACCTCATAGTGATACATTCCTATAATAGTTCAATGTAATGTGTCTTTTGAACCGCTGTAAACATAAAATTACTTTATTTCTTTTACTTTCACCATTTAAAATATAAATAACAAGGAGAGGTTCAGCAAGCAGCACTATTAATCTTTACTGAGATAAAAAAAAAAATTGTTTTGCCATAGAAGTACACAGGTTGAATTTCAGAAATGTTTGAAAATTCTGAGCCAACTTTGCTGGCTCGATGAACATGCTCTGCTCTTTATCGATTGTACAAAGCCAGCTTCGTTGGCTCATTAAACTTGCTTGGCTCCTTATCGATTGTATAGCAGCCAGCTTTGTTGGCTCATTGAACTTGTTCGGCTATATATTGATTGTACAGAAGTGAGATAATCGATCTAATAAATTGAATATCATCAATCTTTAATGCTGAAGATCGACGTAATGTGACGTAAATTGCAGAAAAACAACATTTCAGAAATATAAAAGCGACGTTTTTAATACATTGTCAATATAGGGAAACTGAAGGAACCTTTAAAAAATGTTGTAAAAGGTGGGAAAATGTATAATGTGGGAACGTAAAAGCAGGGTACTACTGTAACTAAATTCTCCAATATATGATATCCGTATTTGAAGAGAAAATTTTTTTTTATTTTTGAAGAGAAAAATTTTCGCCTAGACCGGGACTCGAACCCGGAACCCTTGGCTTTCCGGGCCAAGTGCTCTACCAACTGAGCTACCGAGGCGAGTTACGATCTAGATGCAAATTTTTCTCTTATGTATGTTGTAATTCCCTCGTGCCAAATGCTTGAAACCATAGCTTCTATCTTTGCAAATGGCGGCTTCTTAGTTAAGAAGACATTTATTGGGAATTTAACACTACTTTATAGCCAGTAGGGCTTCTATTTACGACTTTATTATTAATTTAACACTTCTCATAGAAGGATAAATTATATTTGAAGAGAAAAATTTTCGCCTAGACCGGGACTCGAACCCGGGACCCTTGGCTTTCCGGGCCAAGTGCTCTACCAACTTCTTAACTAAGAAGCCGCCATTTGCAAAGATAGAAGCTATGGTTTCAAGCATTTGGCGCGAGGGAATTACAACGTACATAAGAGAAAAATTTGCGTCTAGATTGTAACTCGCCTCGGTAGCTCAGTTGGTAGAGCACTTGGCCCGGAAAGCCAAGGGTCCCGGGTTCGAGTCCCGGTCTAGGCGAAAATTTTTCTCTTCAAATATAATTTATCATTCCATGAGAAGTGTTAAATTAATAATAAAATCGTCAATATGAAATCCGGTTTGATTTCATAATCACTAAGGCTCTACAATGGTCCCAATTCTCAGTTAACTGAATTCAGATCATACTTTCAATTTACATTTCCCCAAGATCAATCTGATTAATATTAAATTTTATGTGTAGGTTTTTCTAGAGATCTTTTCTCCAAGAATTCCTCAATCACACTTTTAAAAGTATCTTTGCCACACATTCTATACACGTAATCTATCCAACTCAATCTCCTAGATTTAAAAATCCTGACTATGTTAGGTAAACAATATTTGTTTTAATAATTAAATTAATGTTTTTATTACTTCACCTCAAATCTTTTTTCTTCTATACTGCAGTTTCGGAGCTTATCTCCATCGTCAGTAGCCTCTGGTCGACCGGTGTTATGTCGTTTCTTGGCGGAAGGAAACCGCCAAGAAACGACATAACACCGGTCGACCAGAGGCTACTGACGATGGAGATAAGCTCCGAAACTGCAGTATAGAAGAAAAAAGATATGAGGTGTGGTAATGAAAACATTAATTTAATTATTAAATTAAACCTCATAGTGTTCTTTCCCTGTGAAAGTTAAATAAATATTTGTTTTATTCAATGCCACCACATTGTCATTTCGACATTCTGTTATTCTCTCATGGCATGGCATTATTGTAATGCTGCTTCTGAGGTTGGGGTACCTGGAAGGCGGAGTTATGCTGTCCCGAAGATATAGGATAAATGATAATGGTAATGATGCACCAGCCATAATCCTAAACTTAAAGAGTGTAATGTTTTATTATTAATTTAAAGTTCTCACTGAAGGATAAATTATATTTGAAGAGAAAAATTATATGCTCAAACTGGGGTTTGAACCCAGGACCTTTGGCTTTCCAGGCTAATGCTCTACCCTGAGCTACCTAAGAAACTCCAATTAAACACAAATTTTTCTCTTATATACTGTTAGTATGTTAATGGTGATAATGATGGTCAGATAATGTTTGGGGACCGTTTGGGCCTTAATGTTTGCTGTCATTTGTCTTACAGGTGAGGAAAGCCCCCAAAATAAAATCCAGGAAACTTGTCCCGACTGGGGATCGAATCCAGGCCCTCTGCATGACAAGGCAACATGCTATCTTGAGACCACAATGATGGACTAAGGTAAACAATATAAATTATAGAGTTTCTAATTGTAAAGATTTCTTCATTCTCCTTAGAAAAGCAAACATGAACCTTTGTTTGGCACACCATGTGGCAGACTCTTATTTAGAAGACTTTTAATGGGAATTTAACATTATTATAAAAAGCCAGTGAAGCTTTTTTCGATGATACATTACCCCATGATGTTAATGTTTTATTTTAGGAAGTAATATTTTGAGGTTCTCTTAATTATTTTACTTTGAGTCTGTTTATCTTACCTCAATATTAATGTTGATTTGTTTTTGAACATGTTTCGATTGGATCTCAATCATCTTCAACATCTTGCCCAGAATGGTTGGATTTATGTTGTAAATAATATTTAATTTTAGGAAGTTATATTTTGAGGTTATTTTAATTATATTATTTTTAGTCTGGACACCTTACCTCAATATTAATATTGTCCAGACTAAAAATAATATAATTATGTTGTAAACACTGGATGTCGATGTCAGCTCTCTCCTGTGGTTGGCCAAAGAACCTCTAAACAAGGTCACATTCTGTCGGTGCTTCAAAATTCATAACTCTCTTTTTGTTCTTCTGAATAAAGATTTTTTCCCAAATAGTCAGCTCTTTCATATTTTCTAACTGTTTTAATAATTTAGTGTCTGAATTTATATTATGTTGATGATGTTTTTATTATTAATTTAACATTTCTCAATGAAAGATAAATTAAATAAAAAAAAATTTTCTCTTCAAATTTAATTTATATTATGTTTTTCAGACCAAACATGAGCAGCAACTGCAGATTTTTATATTTCCCATTTTTAATATTCCTTATCTGTTCTTTGGTTCTAATTTTTAGTTATATATATATATATATATATATATATATACATCTTTTCACAACCCGTACATTCAATTTGATATATTCCTCATTTTTTATTTTTATCAGTTTTTTTCATTTTTGTTGGTTTTTATTAGTTTATTTAAACTGTGGTTATTTTTTGGTGCTAATTTAATATTAAACTTCTCAAATATCTTTTGGAATTTATTGTGTGCCCAAGGGTGGTATGTGAATTTCCTGTATTTTTTCATAGGTGGTTTTTCTTTTTCAAGAGTAGTTTTGTTGATCATTTTTTGTTTCTTATACTTTTCTATCCTTTTGTGTACCATTTTTTTATCAAACCCATTTTCTCTTGCTATTTTGATTATGTGTTTTTTTTCTCGTGTTTGAAATCTCCTTCGTTTAAGGGTAAGTTTACCAATCTATGAGTTAAACTATTAAAGGCTGCCAATTTATGTCCAATTGGATTGAACTCTGTTGATTTAATAAAATTTTCCGTTTGAGTTTCTTTCCTATGAATCCCAAATTCAATTTTTCTTTTTTCTTCGTTTCTAACCAATTTAAGATCCAAAAAAAGTATGTGTTTATTTTCTTCTATTTCTTTGGTAAATTTGATGTTTGTACTCTGTTATATCATCTACATATCTGCTCCAAAACTTAAACATTGTGGGATGTGCTTCAGTGATTTTACCTGGCAAATTTATTTATGAGCCATTTTGAATGTAAAATCACTAAAGCACATCCCACAATATTTAAATTTTGGAGCAGACATGTAGATGATATAATTTGTATTGTAAAAGAAAAACATGTAGAAGACTATATTTGAAGAGAAAAATTTTCGCCTAGACCGGGACTCGAACCCGGGACCCTTGGCTTTCCGGGCCAAGTGCTCTACCAACTGAGCTACCGAGGCGAGTTACGATCTAGACGCAAATTTTTCTCTTATGTACGTTGATAATTCCCTCGCGCCAAATGCTTGAAACCGTAGCTTCTATCTTTGCAAATGGCGGCTTCTTAGTTAAGAAGACATTTATTGGGAATTTAACACTACTTTATAGCCAGTAGGGCTTCTATTGACGATTTTATTATTAATTTAACACTTCTCATAGAAGGATAAATTATATTTGAAGAGAAAAATTTTCGCCTAGACCGGGACTCGAACCCGGGACCCTTGGCTTTCCGGGCCAAGTGCTCTACCAACTGAGCTACCGAGGCGAGTTACGATCTAGACGCAAATTTTCTCTTATGTACGTTGATAATTCCCTCGCGCGCCAAATGCTTGAAACCGTAGCTTCTATCTTTGCAAATGGCGGCTTCTTAGTTAAGAAGACATTTATTGGGAATTTAACACTACTTTATAGCCAGTAGGGCTTCTATTGACGATTTTATTATTAATTTAACACTTCTCATAGAAGGATAAATTATATTTGAAGAGAAAAATTTTTCGCCTAGACCGGGACTCGAACCCGGGACCCTTGGCTTTCCGGGCCAAGTGCTCTACCAACTGAGCTACCGAGGCGAGTTACGATCTAGACGCAAATTTTTCTCTTATGTACGTTGATAATTCCCTCGCGCCAAATGCTTGAAACCGTAGCTTCTATCTTTGCAAATGGCGGCTTCTTAGTTAAGAAGACATTTATTGGGAATTTAACACTACTTTATAGCCAGTAGGGCTTCTATTGACGATTTTATTATTAATTTAACACTTCTCATAGAAGGATAAATTATATTTGAAGAGAAAAATTTTCGCCTAGACCGGGACTCGAACCCGGGACCCTTGGCTTTCCGGGCCAAGTGCTCTACCAACTGAGCTACCGAGGCGAGTTACGATCTAGACGCAAATTTTTCTCTTATGTACGTTGATAATTCCCTCGCGCCAAATGCTTGAAACCGTAGCTTCTATCTTTGCAAATGGCGGCTTCTTAGTTAAGAAGACATTTATTGGGAATTTAACACTACTTTATAGCCAGTAGGGCTTCTATTGACGATTTTATTATTAATTTAACACTTCTCATAGAAGGATAAATTATATTTGAAGAGAAAAATTTTCGCCTAGACCGGGACTCGAACCCGGGACCCTTGGCTTTCCGGGCCAAGTGCTCTACCAACTGAGCTACCGAGGCGAGTTACGATCTAGACGCAAATTTTTCTCTTATGTACGTTGATAATTCCCTCGCGCCAAATGCTTGAAACCGTAGCTTCTATCTTTGCAAATGGCGGCTTCTTAGTTAAGAAGACATTTATTGGGAATTTAACACTACTTTATAGCCAGTAGGGCTTCTATTGACGATTTTATTATTAATTTAACACTTCTCATAGAAGGATAAATTATATTTGAAGAGAAAAATTTTCGCCTAGACCGGGACTCGAACCCGGGACCCTTGGCTTTCCGGGCCAAGTGCTCTACCAACTGAGCTACCGAGGCGAGTTACGATCTAGACGCAAATTTTTCTCTTATGTACGTTGATAATTCCCTCGCGCCAAATGCTTGAAACCGTAGCTTCTATCTTTGCAAATGGCGGCTTCTTAGTTAAGAAGACATTTATTGGGGAATTTAACACTACTTTATAGCCAGTAGGGCTTCTATTGACGATTTTTATTATTAATTTAACACTTCTCATAGAAGGATAAATTACATTTGAAGAGAAAAATTTTCGCCTAGACCAGGACTCGAACCCGGGACCCTTGGCTTTCCGGGCCAAGTGCTCTACCAACTGGAGCTACCGAGGCAAGTTATGATCTAGATGCAAATTTTTCTCTTATGTACGTTGATAATTCCCTAGCGCCAAATGCTTGAAACCATAGCTTCTATTTTTGGCAAATGGCGGCTTCTTAGTTAAGAAGACATTTATTGGGAATTAACACTACTTTATAGCCAGTAGGGCTTCTATTGACGATTTTTATTATTAATTTAACACTTCTCATAGAAGGATAAATTATATTTGAAGAGAAAAATTTTCGCCTAGACCGGGACTCGAACCCGGGACCCTTGGCTTTCCGGTCCAAGTGCTCTACCAACTGTGCTACTGAGGTGAGTTATGATCTAGACGCAAATTTTTCTCTTATGTACGTTGTAATTCCCTCATGCTAAATGCTTGAAACCATAGCTTCTATTTTTGCAAATGGCGGCTTCTTAGTTAAAGAAGACATTTATTGGGAATTTAACACTACTTTATAGCCAGTAGGGCTTCTATTGACAATTTTTATTATTAATTTTAACACTTCTCATAGAAGGATAAGTTATATTTGAAGAGAAAAATTTTCGCCTAGACCGGGACTCGAACCCGGGACCCTTGGCTTTCCGGGCCAAGTGCTCTACCAACTGAGCTACCGAGGCGAGTTACGATCTAGACGCAAATTTTTCTCTTATGTACGTTGATAATTCCCTAGGCGAAAATTTTTCTCTTCAAATATAATTTATCCTTCTATGAGAAGTGTTAAATTAATAATAAAATCGTCAATAGAAGCCCTACTGGCTATAAAGTAGTGTTAAATTCCCAATAAATGTCTTCTTAACTAAGAAGCCGCCATTTGCAAAGATAGAAGCTATGGTTTTCAAGCATTTGGCGCAAGGGAATTATCAACGTACATAAGAGAAAAATTTGCGTCTAGATCGTAACTCGCCTCGGTAGCTCAGTTGGTAGAGCACTTGGCCCGGAAAGCCAAGGGTCCCGGGTTCGAGTCCCGGTCTAGGCGAAAATTTTTCTCTTCAAATATAATTTATCCTTCTATGAGAAGTGTTAAATTAATAATAAAATCGTCAATAGAAGCCCTACTGGCTATTAAAGTAGTGTTAAATTCCCAATAAATGTCTTCTTAACTAAGAAGCCGCCATTTGCAAAGATAGAAGCTATGGTTTCAAGCATTTGGCGCAAGGGACTTATCAACGTACATAAGAGAAAAATTTGCGTCTAGATCGTAACTCGCCTCGGTAGCTCAGTTGGTAGAGCACTTGGCCCGGAAAGCCAAGGGTCCCGGGTTCGAGTCCCGGTCTAGGCGAAAATTTTCTCTTCAAATATAATTTATCCTTCTATGAGAAGTGTTAAATTAATAATAAAATCGTCAATAGAAGCCCTACTGGCTATAAAGTAGTGTTAAATTCCCAATAAATGTCTTCTTAACTAAGAAGCCGCCATTTGCAAAGATAGAAGCTATGGTTTCAAGCATTTGGCGCGAGGGAATTATCAACGTACATAAGAGAAAAATTTGCGTCTAGATCGTAACTCGCCTCGGTAGCTCAGTTGGTGTAGAGCACTTGGCCCGGAAAGCCAAGGGTCCCGGGTTCGAGTCCCGGTCTAGGCGAAAATTTTTCTCTTCAAATATAATTTATCCTTCTATGAGAAGTGTTAAATTAATAATAAAATCGTCAATAGAAGCCCTACTGGCTATAAAGTAGTGTTAAATTCCCAATAAATGTCTTCTTAACTAAGAAGCCGCCATTTGCAAAGATAGAAGCTATGGTTTCAAGCATTTGGCGCGAGGGAATTATCAACGTACATAAGAGAAAAATTTGCGTCTAGATCGTAACTCGCCTCGGTAGCTCAGTTGGTAGAGCACTTGGCCCAGAAAGCCAAGGGTCCCGGGTTCGAGTCCCGGTCTAGGCGAAAATTTTTCTCTTCAAATATAATTTATCCTTCTATGAGAAGTGTTAAATTAATAATAAAATCGTCAATAGAAGCCCTACTGGCTATAAAGTAGTGTTAAATTCCCAATAAATGTCTTCTTAACTAAGAAGCCGCCATTTGCAAAGATAGAAGCTATGGTTTCAAGCATTTGGCGCGAGGGAATTATCAACGTACATAAGAGAAAAATTTGCGTCTAGATCGTAACTCGCCTCGGTAGCTCAGTTGGTAGAGCACTTGGCCCGGAAAGCCAAGGGTCCCGGGTTCGAGTCCCGGTCTAGGCGAAAATTTTTCTCTTCAAATATAATTTATCCTTCTATGAGAAGTGTTAAATTAATAATAAAATCGTCATGTAGAAGACTCCCTAAAACTGTTAAATTTACAGAGTACAAACATCAAATTTACCAAAGAAATAGAAGAAAAAATAAATATCTATTTTGGATCTTAAATTGGCCAGGAACGAAGAAAAAAGAAAAATTGAATTTGGGATTCATAGGAAAGAAACTTGGGCACACAATAAATTCCAAAAGATATTTGAGAAGTTTAATATTATATTAGCACCGAAAAATAACCACAGTTTAAATAAACTAATAAAAACCAACAAAAATGAAAAAAAAAACTGATAAAAATAAAAAATCAGGAATATATCAAATTGAATGTACGGGTTGTGAAAAGATACATATAGAAAAAAAAAACTAAAAATTAGAACCAAAGAACACATAAGGAATATTAAAAATGGGGAAATATAAAAATCTGCAGTTGCTGCTCATGTTTGGTCTGAAAAACATAATATAAATTCAGACCCTAAATTATTAAAACAGTTAGAAAATACAAAAGAGCTGACTATTTGGGAAAAAATCTTTATTCAGAAGAACAAAAAGAGAGTTATGAATTTCAAAATACCGATGGAATGTGACCTTGTTTGGAGGTTCTTTGGTCAACCATAGGAGGGGGCTGACATCGACGTCCAGGGTTTACAACATAAATTCAACCCGTCTGGGCAAGATGCTGAAGATGATTGAGATCCAATCGAAACATGTTCAAAAACAAATCAACATTAATACTGAGGTAAGATAAACAGATTCAAAATATTTAAATTAATATTGGGAAGTAAACATTATGAGGTTATATCATTAATAAGTGACTGTAGAATATATTTTTAATGACTCACCTCATATGATTTCAAATTTGAAATCATTTGATACCAGCGGTTTCAGACAAGATATTGTCTGAAACCACCAGTATCAAAGAAATTTGAAATCATATGAGGTGAGTTGTTAAAAATATATTCTACACTCACTATTAGACTCAAAATAATTTAGGTAGAATTTTTTATCATTCATCTCATATTGATCTTCTTTTTGACTATAAACTAGTTTTGGAACATAGTTTTTGTTCCATCCTCAGCATCGTCACAACCGTTGTTCTGTCATCTTGAAGAGCCATCCTTTGCTCCTTCCATTGGCAGACTGAAAAACCTCGAAACCAGGTCATTCTCCCCGGGAATTTCAAAGTTCATCAATTTCTTCTTTTCGTTCTTTTGAATGTAGATCTTTTCCCAAACAGTAAGTTCTTTTGGTTTTTCTATTTGTTTTAATAATTTAGCTTCTTTCTCGATAAGATGTTTTTCAGACCATGCATTGGCAGCCACTGCAGATTTTTCTACATCCCCTTTCTTGACATTCCTGAGGTGTTCTTTCACTCTTGTTTTCAAATTTCTCAACTAAGAGAAATTTGAAAACAAGAGTGAAAGAACACCTCAGGAATGTCAAGAAAGGGGATGTAGAAAAATCTGCAGTGGCTGCCAATGCATGGTCTGAAAAACATCTTATCGAGAAAGAAGCTAAATTATTAAAACAAATAGAAAAACCAAAATAACTTACTGTTTGGGGAAAGATCTACATTCAAAAGAGCGAAAAGAAGAAATTGATGAACTTTGAAATTCCCGGGGAGAATGACCTGGTTTCGAGGTTTTTCAGTCTGCCAATGGAAGGAGCGAAGGATGGCTCTTCAAGACAACAGAACAACGGTCATGACAATACTGAGGATGGAACACAAACTATTTTTTGAAACTAGTTTTTAGTCAAATAAGAAGGTCAATATGAGGTGAGTGATAAAAAATTCTACCTAAATGAATATACCTCATAGTGTGATTTCCTAAAATAAGTAAGACTCAAAATAAAATAACCCCATGATGTTACTCATTATCAATTATTTATTAGTATAATTAAATTAATTGAGCTATAAATTAAATTAAATTAAATTGAATCTGCTACTAAATCTAATAAAATTCTGAATATTAAAAAAAGTCTAAACAGTATGTGAATAGTAAAAAGCAAGTATGATGCATTAAGAGTATTTTGTAAACTGAAGTATGCAATATTAAAAATAAAAAAGAAGAGAAGTACTGTTTACATGTGTCCTAAGATATACCTGCTATAACTTTCATCTCCTGCTTCAAAACAGCTTGATTTATTACATAAGAGACTCAAAAGTGGAAGCCAGAAAATAGAACCTTCAGGGGAACCCAACCAGTCTCTCATATGACCTTCAGCACAAACTTCAGCAAAGAAGTTAAGAACCATAGCCATTGTATCCACTCTCAATATGGGCAATCCATCTGTAACAATTCAAAAGCAAAAAATAAATAATGTAAAGAAAAAAAAAATTAAGATGAACATGCAAAATAGAGAGCTTGAAATTTAAATTACTTGATAAATACCAGAACAATTCTCAATGGTTTGACTATAAATAATTATTTAATATTTGTACGAAATAACATTATGAGGTTTCTTTTAATTATTCTGAGTTAGTTATTTTGACTCTGCTCATAATTTTTTTATATATATTCTGCAGACTATAGTTTTATTGCATCTATGCAACATTGTCGATGCATTCTAAATTGGCTATTTTGACTCATCTAATTTTTTTTGTTGATATTCTGCAGACTATAGTTTCGTCGCATCTATGCAACATTGTCAATTCATTCTAAGTTAGAATGCATCGACAATGTTGCATAGATGTGTCGAAACTATAGTCTGATCTTCAAGACGATAGAACAACGGTTGTGGGGATACTGATGTTGGAACTGATATGTAAAGTTCGGAAACTAGCTTAAATGTAAAAAAAAGAAGAAAAATATGAGGTGAGTGATAACATTTTACTTTGTAAAATAAGGCAAAAGAAATTCACACAGATTTTCAAAACACATTGGGGAATTCAACAGTTTCATTGTGGACAACTGAGTTTATATATGGTCAAGACAGCTTAGACAATGATCTCCGTACCGTAGTGGTCAGCCACGATGTGCTACTACTCCAGAAATAATTGTAAAAGTTCACAAAATGGTATTGGAAGATTGCTGATTAAAATTGCAAGAGATAGCTGAAGCTGTAGGGATATCATCTGAATGGGCACATTACATTTTAAGTGGAATTGAGTATGAAAAAATTATCTGCTAGATGGGTGCTGTGGATGTTAACACTGGATCAAAAATGCATCAGACTGAAAATATCTGAAGAATGTTTGGCTTGTATTCACAGAAACGAACAAGATTTTTTTTTGCCGGTTTGTGACCACAGATGAAACATGGGTCCACTACTATACCCCAGAGACAAACAACAGTCAAAGCAGTGGAAACATGCTGATTCTCCACCACCAAAGAAAGCAACGGCAATACGGTCGGCTGGTAAGGTCATGACATCAGTTTTCTGGGATGTGAAAGGGATTCTTTTGATCGATTACCTTCCAACTGGTCAAAAAATTTACAGGACAATACTATGCTAACCTCATGGACTAACTGCAGCAAAAGGTATGCACAAAAAAGCCAGATTTAGCAAGGAAGAAAGTCTTGTTCCATCAGGATAATGTACAACCTCACACGTGTGTCGTTGCCATGGCAAAAATACACGAACTGAAGTACGAATAGTTTCCACACCCACCTTATTCACCTGATATGGCTCCATCAGACTTCCATCTCTTCCCTAAGCTGAAAATCTTCCTTGGCGGATGGAGATTCTCTTTGAACAAAGAACTAATAAGCGGAGTTAAAGAGTATTTTTGCAGGGCTGGAGGAACCAAATTTTTGAGATGGAATCATGGCTTTGGAACATTGCTGACTAAGTGCATTAGTGTACAGGGAGACTATATTGAAAAATAAATATAGTTTCAATGAGGTATGTATTTATTTTATCTCGTTCTGAGAACGTATCAAGCGACCCTCGTATAATAATTTGTTTTATTTTTATCATAATATTAGCTTTTAGCTGTACTTAAATCCCATAACATCTTCTAGAATTAGAAGCTTCCCACATGCAATGTGAATGAAGTTTCACTGCTCTGGGGTTTAAAGTGAAAATAAGAGCAAGGTTTCTGCCTAAATAGGAACAAATGTCTGCATGGCTCAATGGTCAGAACATTAGCACACAGAGATGAAAGTTTGGGATTCAGGCAGATATTTTTTGTTTACTATAAATTATACAAGCTTAGCTGTGTATAATGTTTTGTTTATTTGTATTCCATTAATGTTTTCTATCCATCTAACACACATACTCATGTAATGAGAGATTCCATAATAAACATTATTTTATATTATTCTTAATTACACTGAAATAGCATCTACGTACCTTGAGAATTTGTGAGCAGATGATTTCTACCTTCTCTACCACTTGCTTTGTCAGCATCTGTCATTCTTGACTGGTTCGTTTGTCTTTTCCCTGAGGAACTATGACTTCTATCACTATATTTGTGATTATTCTGTCCTATATTCTGCTCTCGATTACAAAATTCTGTTATATAAAAAAAAAAGAAGTAATGGTTATTCTGTATTAGCACTATGAACTAAATTTCTGACTTCATTATGTTTAACAGTTATGGCTAAACTTTACAACCTGTGATGCAACTTTTTAAATTCCTTCATAAACTCCTGTCAAATTTTATTCTTAGGATTTAGTTTTTCAAATTATTTCCCACCATTTACAATGAATTTTACATTTTTTTTCTAATGATTATTTCAATATATTTTCTATGATATTTAACTACATACTTAGCATGAAGACGTGGCAGCCATATTGATTTTAATGAATATTCTATGCGACTACTAAGATATGTTCCAGTGCAGCCAATATAGAATATGTACTAATTAACTGCACACATATACTTCAGAATTTCAAAACTTACTATTTATGTTTTTATTATTCATTTCACACTTCTCAGTAATGGATAAATCATATTTGAAGAGGAAAATTATAAGCCCCAGTCTGAGCATATAATTTTTCTCTTCAAATATGACTTACTATTTAGTTTTGGGCATTGTGTTCTTTCACAGGTTAGAGAGCTTAAATTGCATTAGGTTAGCTTTTAGGTTGGTCTTTCACAGGTTAGAGTACTTAAATTACTTTAGGTAGCTTTTAGTTTAATTAAATATCATGCATATGCTGGCTGCATTCCTTGATTCCATAGTGTAAACCGCTTCGTGTTTGTTGGCGCATGTGCATGGTGTATGATTGGAACTTAGAAACATTTTTTGCATCACATATTGTAAAGTATTTCCACAGTTACTATTTAAATGTTGAATACGAGCTGAAGATAGATGAGGATCCTTCTGAAACATATTCTCAAGAAGTGAATTGTCAATTTCCATTTCTTTAATGTCTATTTAAACATTTTCTTGGATTGGTGCATAAAGAGAGGGGTCTCCAAAATTGTGAAAAAGCAAGTTATCTATCTAGAAAAGATATTAATTATTAAAATTCATTGGAGAACATATTGTTTAAACAACTCACCTGAGTCGGAGTTATGGCTGACGATGAACATGATTATGTTTGAAATCGCAATATCATGGAAGCATGAATCCTATGAGGTGAGTTGTTTAAACAATATGTTCTCCGATGAATTTTAATGATTATACCTCATAATGTTTACTTCCCAACATTAATTAAAAATAATATTAATTATTTTTGTGCCACAAAAAAAGAAAATATTGATATTGTAATGGGGAAGAATATGTTGCATTGTCAATGGCGATGACTACATTTCATTGTGTATTTAATGGGATTCTTTGTGTAAAGAGATATATCTCAAATGGAGATAAATAAGTTTGGTCTGTCTACATCTTACCTCAAAATTAGTTATAGAAGATATAGATGAAAGCAGACCAAACTTATTTATTAAGCAGAACCTCATAATGTTACTTCCTAATGTATTTTAATATCAAATGGATATATCTCTCTTTACACATCCATGTGATAATAATAATAATAATAGAAAAAGAGGATTTGGATTGAAAAATCTAATTACACATATTGACATTCCAAAAGAGTAAATTAAGAGAAATTTTTTTCTCTTCAAATATAATTTATCCTTCAGTGAGAAGTGTTAAATTAATAATAAAAACATCAATTCCAAAAGAGATCACAAAATTGGGGGTATTACCATGTAGCAAGTAATAGTATAGTCACATTAATTACCTACAATCTGCATAAATGGAAATGATTTGAAGATGTAACGGTCAGTTGGGAAGAGAGAGGATGAAGTTTACTCATGTAAGCTATGGGAGATGGGAGAATTCAGGAACAAGCGAAGAAGACGGAGGGTTCAGAATATCTTGACTTAAATGCATTATTGTGCTGCAGATGAATTATTAGGTTACACTTATAACAATAAATTACAATGATTTAGAAATGATCAATGTGAACTGACAATTAAATTAAAAACTGAAAAGATAATATTATATTTCATTTCATAAAATAAATCTCAAATATATCCAGATGAGAAAATTTAATTTATGAAAGAGGGTATAAAATTTCTGATTATATTTTTTTCAATTACAATAATTTCATATAAAATGTACATTTACTATTGATGTAGATCCATAATTTAACTTCTAAATATTAAAATATAAATAAAAAAACACTGACCTAGAATTCCATGGGTTAAGAGAGTTGGTAACCCTGAATCCAGTAACTGATGAATTGCTGGAGGAGACTGACAGGCCATCGCTACAGTCATAAGCTGACATTCACTCAGCCTCATTCTATGGAGATCTTGAATCATGAGATGATTGTACCATTCACCACTATCACTACTCTGCTCATTACCAATCACAAGTTCTTTTGAGTCATCCGAAATTGAAGCATACAATTCATCAATTTCATGATCTTTCCTAGAAATCAAATGCCAAAAAAATAACAAAGAACATTATTGAACAGAAGTTCCGATAAACCAAAATTTCTATAGCATTAGGCATGAGGAGAGGTGAGCTGTTTGTATAGAAAATATAATAAAAGAGGATAAATCAAATGGTGTTTTATTTTATGTTACCATATCTAGCAGTTGATAAGGTATAGTATTTGAGTTTGTATTCTTTAAAGTTCTGTTGGACGATCGTTTCAAAGCTATTGCTCCATCTTCAGCATGTTCACAAACTGATATTTTCTTTTCTTCAAGTTGTCGGCCCTGGATGTGTTCCAAAGAACTTGGTAATGAGGCCCCTTTCTCCAAGAATTTCAAAGTTCATCATTTTCTTCTTGTTCTTCTGTATATAGATTTTTTCCCATATTGTGAGTTCATTGGTATTTTCTAACTGTTTTAATAATTTTGTATTTATATCTATTTTGTGTTTCTCTGTCCAAACATGAGCTGCTACTGCAGATTTTTCCACTTCTCCCTTTTTTTACGTTTCTTATGAGTTCTTTAGTTCTAGTGTTTAAATTTCTCTTTGTTTTCCATATGTATAAGTTATCACAATCTGCACATTTTATTTCATATATTCCTGATTTTTTATTATCTTCAATTTTTTTCATTTTCGTTGGTTTTCATAAGTTTTTTTTTAAAACTATAATCATTCTTTGCTGCTAATTTGATGTTGAATTTCCCAAACATTTTTTGGAATTTGTGTGCCCACGGGTGATATGTAAATTTCTTGTATCTCCTTTCCTTTGGCTTTTCTATTGAAGAGTGCTTTCATTTTTCAATTTCTGTTTTTTGTACTTATCAATTTTTTTGTGTATAATTTTTTCCTCAAAACCATTTTCTTTTGCTACCTCAATTATGTGTTCTTTTCCTATTTCAAAATTGTCATGTTCATAGGTATATTTACCAATCTATGTACTAGGCTGTTGAAGACTGCCATTTTGTGTGAATTATGGTTGAAACCTGTTGATTTGATGTAGTTATCTATGTGTGTTTCTTTCCTATAAATGCTGAATTCTATTTCCTTTTTTTCCTCATTTCTGTGTAATTTTAGATCTAAAAATGGTAATTGTTTGTTCACCTCTATTTCAAGTGTGAATTTTATTGTTTTCTTCTGCAAATTTAAAAGTTTTAAAGCATCTTCTATGGGTTCTTTAACTACATCTTTTACATCATCAACGTATCTACCCCAAAATTTGAACATCAGCGGATGTGCTTTAGTTATTTTACTTTCAAAATTACTCATACCAATTAGCCAATTTTTCAATTGATAGATTGATAGATATGTTGATGATGTTATTGCTATAGTTAAAGAAAAACATTTAGAAGATGCTTGAAAACTTTTAAATTTGCAGAAGAAAACAATAAAATTCACACTTGAAATAGAGGTGAACAAACAATTACCATTTTTAGATCTAAAATTACACAGAAATGAGGGAAAAAAAGGAAATAGAATTCAGCATTTATAGGAAAGAAACACACACAGATAACTACATCAAATCAACAGGTTTCAACCATAATTCACACAAAATGGCAGTCTTCAACAGCCTAGTACATAGATTGGTAAATATACCTATGAACAATGACAATTTTGAAATAGAAAAAGAGCACGTAATTGAGGTAGCAAAAGAAAATGGTTTTGAGGAAATAATTATACACAAAAAAATTGATAAGTACAAAAAACAGAAATTGCAAAATGAAAGCACTCTTCATACAGAAAAGCCAAAGGAAAGGAGATACAAGAAATTTATATATCACCTGTGGGCACACAATAAATTCCAAAAAAAATTGGGAAATTCAACATCAAATTAGCAGCAAAGAATGATTATAGTTTTAAAAAAACTTATGAAAACCAACGAAAATGAAAAAAATTGAAGATAATAAAAAATCAGGAATATATGAAATAAAATGTGCAGATTGTGATAACTTATACATAGGGAAAACAAAGAGAAATTTAAACACTAGAACTAAAGAACTCATAAGAAATGTAAAAAAAGGGAGAAGTGGAAAAATCTGCAGTAGCAGCTCATGTTTGGACAGAGAAACACAAAATAGATATAAATACAAAATTATTAAAACAGTTAGAAAATACCAATGAACTCACAATATGGGAAAAAATCTATATAAAGAAGAACAAGGAGAAAATAATGAACTTTGAAATTCTTGGAGAAAGGAGCCTCATTACCAAGTTCTTTGGAACACAGATCCAGGGCCGACAACTTGAAGAAAAGAAAAAACCAGTTTGTGAACAAGCTGAAGATGGAGCAATAGCATTGAAACAATCGTCCAACAGAATAAACATATGAGGTAAGAATGTTAAAAAATACAAACTCAAATATTAAATTAAACCTCATAATGTAACTTCCTAATGATTTTAAGATAAGGTATAGTTATATTATTTTCAGTCTGGACATCTTACCTCAATATTAATGTTGATTTGTTCTTGGACATGTTTCAAAACAATTCTGTTTTATCGTCAGCTTTCCCAGACTGGTTTTATTTATGTTGCACAACCTGGATGTCGATGTCAGCTCCATCCTGTGGTTGGCCAAAGAACCTCCAAACAAGGTCACCCTCCATCGGATATTCCTCAAAACGCAACTTCACAAAACGATCACGAACATACACTTCAGTAAAGAATGCTTAAAACACAATATAATACCTAACTACGCTAAAATAAAATTAAAAAACAGAAATAATACAGCAACAAAAGTACAAAAACAGGCCGAAATTAATTGGATAAAAAACGAAATCAGATTCCTATACATAAAGAAGCAAAACATCAACAACCAGCTATACTACTACACACAAGAAGCCGCCTTGCTATTCGGCAAATGTTGGACAATCATAGAAAACCAAATTCACGAAAACATTAATAATAACATGTACAATAAATATGAAACAATGAACAAGAAGCTAACTAAATTAAAGGCCATGCAACACAACACATATCTAAAACATAACAAATCACACAATTTTGAAGACAAAAGAATTACAAACCTTACAAAAATAAAATTCAACAAACAGGAAACAGACTTGCTAGAAAAGGGATACAAATTCAATTTCCCTACACACAACGCAAAAGAACACAACAAAATTTAATTACTGAAACTGAAATTGCAATAAATAAACTTAACATTAATAACAAAAATCATATTAGATACGAAGCAGCTAAAGTCATAAAAGAAACTCCACCTACAATAAACATCAAAGATAAACAAACTCTCAAGAACATCTCTAAAATAAAAACAAAATTTAGGAACAACAATATAATACACACAAAAGCCGACAAGGGCAACACAATAGTTATTATGGAAAAGAAAGAATACATTAATAAAACCAAGCAATTTATAAAAGAAAACAATTTCAAAAAAATTGAAAAAGATCCCACAGGAAAGTATAGCAGACAAATAAAAGAAGCACTAAAATCGTGCCCTCTAATCACCAACACAACCAATAATGAACATAATAAATACAAAAACGCCAAATGGGTAAATAATACACCCTCACCACCAGTAATGAAAGCCCTTCCAAAAATCCATAAAGACAACATTCCCATAAGACCAGTTGTTAATTGCATGAATGCTCTTAACTATAAAATTTCCAAATTAGTCGCTCAGAAAATGAAAAATGATGTCACAATGATGTCGTTACACAATTAAGAACTCATTTGAACTAGCAGACAAACTACAGCATTTAGAAATCAATAGGAATACTAAAATGACGTCATTCGACATAAAAAACCTCTACACAAATATCCCGATAAACGAAACAGCAAACATAATAAAACAAAAACTAACAGACAGTAAACTTGAAGATAACTATATCAATCAGTTAAACAAACTAATAACAACAACAAAAAAGCAAAATTACTTCCAATTTAACAATGAACTATTTATTCAAGAAGACGGGATCACGATGGGGAGTCCTACATCTGGAATAATGGCAGAAATTTTCCTACAAGAACTGGAAAATAAACATTTTGAGGAACTAATACACAAATTCAACATAAAACTAATAACACGATATGTCGATGATGTACTAGTAATATATGAAAATGAAAACAGAAAAGAAAAAGAAATACTACAAGACTTAAACAACATGCATGAAAAAATCACTTTCACCGAAGAAATAGAAGTTAATAACAGCATAAACGACTTAGATTTGTCTATAATCAAAAATCTACACAACAATAAATTAGAAATCGGTATCTACCGGAAACCCACAAACAATGCTCTGGCCATAAACAAAAATTCTACACACCCTTTTCAACAGAAAATTAGTACATTTAATAGCTTAGTCAGTAGAATGTTGAAACTCCCATTAAGCAAAGACAATTATTACTTATTTTAGGAATCCTCACTATGAGGTATATTCATTAAGGTAGAATATTTTTATCACTCACCTCATATTGTTCTTCTTATTTGATTATAAACTAGTTTCGGAACATAGTTTCTGTTCCATCCTCAGTATCGTCACGACCGTTGTTCTGTCGTCTTGAAGAGCTGTCCTTCTCTCCTAACATTGGCTGACTGAAAAACCTCGAAACCAGGTCATTCTCACCGGGAATTTCAAAGTTCATTAATTTCTTCTTTTCGCTCTTTTGAATGTAGATCTTTTCCCAAACAGTAAGTTCTTTAGGTTTTTCTATTTGTTTTAATAATTTAGCTTCTTTCTTGATAAGATGTTTTTCAGACCATGCATGGGCAGCCACTGCAGATTTTTCTACTTCCCCTTTCTTGACATTCCTGAGATGTTCTTTCACTCTAGTTTTCAAATTTCTTTTAGTTTTTCCTATGTAGAATTTCTCACATTCTTCACATTTATTTGATAAATCCCTGATTTGTTTTCTTCTTTAATTTTCTCATTCTTATTAGGTCTAATCAGTCTACTGATGCTGTAGTCATTTTTGGGTACTAACCTTATGTTGAAATCTTTAAAAATTTTTTGAAACTTGTGGTGTTTTAATGGATGATATGTGAATTTTCTAAATTTTACATTATCTTCTTTTACTTTTAGAAGAGTGCTTTGATTAATAAATTTTTGTCTTTTGAACTTGTTTATTTTTTAGTATCATTTTTATTGCAAAACCATTTTTCGTGGCTACGTTGATTATGTGTTCTTTTCTTTTTCATAATTTTCTTTGTTCATTGGTATGTTCACTAATCTATGTGTCAAACTATTGAAAACTGCTTCTTTGTGAGCTATGTGATTGAAACCTAAAGCTTTTATGTAGTTATCTATATGTGTCTTCTTTCTGTAAATTCCAAATTCTATCTTATTTTCTTCGTTCCTTTTTAAGTTGAGATCTAAAAATGGTATTTCTCCATTGATTTCCTTTTCCATAGTGAACTTTATAGTTTGACTTTGAATGTTCAATAATTTTAATGCATCATCTATCTGTTTATGATTAGCTATTGCAATTATGTCATCCACATATCTGCACCAGAACTTGAAAATTAAACGATGTCCATTAATTATCTTGTGTTCAAAATTCCCCATGAATAGATTAGCTAAGAACGGAGATAAAGGGTTTCCCATCGAAAGTCCTGAATTTTGTTTATAAAATCTTCCATTGTAGGTGAAAAACATATTATCGATACATAATTTCGTTAAAGTTTTATATTCGACTATCTTTACTTTTTCAATTTTATTATTTTTCATCCAAATCTCTAAAATTTCCATAGTTTGGTCTTTTGGAATGCTTGGAAATAAGGAAACAACATCAAATGAAACTAATCTGTCTGAAGATTGTAGTTGTATGTTTTCTAGTTTATCTACCAATTCATAAGAGTTTTCTATTGCAGAGTTTTCAAATCCATTCATTTTATTAAATTCCTTACATAACCATTTAGATAAATGATATGTAGGAGACCCTATGTTGTTAATTATCGGCCTCATTTTCTTTCCTTCTTTGTGCACTTTCAGGAGTCCGTAGATGTTGGGAATTTTTGGATTTGAAACCTTCAGATGAAACTTGTCTTTCTTAGTTAAAATGTGATTGATATTCTTGAGAGTGTTGTCTACTTCTTTAATGGTTTTGTTAAGGGGGTCTGATTGAATCTATATTGTTTTGTAAGGAATTTAATAAAATGAATGGATTTGAAAACTCTGCAATAGAAAACTCTTATGAATTGGTAGATAAACTAGAAAACATACAACTACAATCTTCAGACAGATTAGTTTCATTTGATGTTGTTTCCTTATTTCCAAGCATTCCAAAAGACAAACTATGGAAATTTTAGAGATTTGGATGGAAAATAATAAAATTGAAAAAGTAAAGATAGTCGAATATAAAACTTTAACGAAATTATGTATCGATAATATGTTTTTCACCTACAATGGAAGATTTTATAAACAAAATTCAGGACTTTCGATGGGAAACCCTTTATCTCCGTTCTTAGCTAATCTATTCATGGGGAATTTTGAACACAAGATAATTAATGGACATCGTTTAATTTTCAAGTTCTGGTGCAGATATGTGGATGACATAATTGCAATAGTTAATTATAAACAGATAGATGATGCATTAAAATTATTGAACATTCAAAGTCAAACTATAAAGTTCACTATGGAAAAGGAAATCAATGGAGAAATACCATTTTTTAGATCTCAACTTAAAAAGGAATGAAGAAAATAAGATAGAATTTGGAATTTACAGAAAGAAGACACATATAGATAACTACATAAAAGCTTTAGGTTTCAATCACATAGCTCACAAAGAAGCAGTTTTCAATAGTTTGACACATAGATTAGTGAACATACCAATGAACAAAGAAAATTATGAAAAAGAAAAAGAACACATAATCAACGAAGCCACAAAAAATGGTTTTTGCAATAAAAATGATACTAAAAAAAATAAACAAGTTCAAAAGACAAAAAATTTATTAATCAAAGCACTCTTCTAAAAGTTAAAGAAGATAATGTAAAATTTAGAAAATTCACATATCATCCATTAAAACACCACAAGTTTCAAATTTTTTTAAAGATTTCAACATAAGGTTTAGCACCCAAAAATGACTACAGCATCAGTAGACTGATTAGACCTAATAAGAATGAGAAAATTAAAGAAGAAAACAAATCAGGGATTTATCAAATTAAATGTGAAGAATGTGAGAAATTCTACATAGGAAAAACTAAAAGAAATTTGAAAACTAGAGTGAAAGAACATCTCAGGAATGTCAAGAAAGGGGAAGTAGAAAAATCTGCAGTGGCTGCCCATGCATGGTCTGAAAAACATCTTATCAAGAAAGAAGCTAAATTATTAAAACAAATAGAAAAACCTAAAGAACTTACTGTTTGGGAAAAGATCTACATTCAAAAGAGCGAAAAGAAGAAATTAATGAACTTTGAAATTCCCGGTGAGAATGACCTGGTTTCGAGGTTTTTCAGTCTGCCAATGGAAGGAGAGAAGGACAGCTCTTCAAGACGACAGAACAACGGTCGTGACGATACTGAGGATGGAACAGAAACTATGTTCCGAAACTAGTTTATAATCAAATAAGAAGAACAATATGAGGTGAGTGATAAAAATATTCTACCTTAAAGACAATTATATCCAAGAACTCAACTACATTAAGTATATGGCAAAAACCAATGGCTATAATGAAGAATTCATAGATAAGCTCGTAAAAAAACAAAAAAGGAAGAACAACATAACCAACATAACTAAACTAGAAAAAGAATCTGACGACAACAACAAGAAAACATGGATAACACTTACATACACAGGAAAAGAAACGACAAAATTAGCCAATGCACTAAAGAAAGCCGATAAAAACGTAAAAATAGCATACAGAACCAATAACAAATTAAACAACATAATAAACAATAACATTGAAGAAAATAACATTTTCAACAGCAAAGGAGTTTATAAACTGACATGTAAGGACTGCAACAAATTTTATATAGGAAGGACAAACAGGAGTTTTAACATCAGATTCAAAGAACATTTTCAAGACTTCATTCACGCAGACGGGAAATCAAGCTATGCAAAACACGTTATCCATGAAGGACATCGCATGTTAAATATTGAAAACACCCTAACAGTAATGCACAGAGAAAACAATCCAGCGAAGATAAACGTACTCGAAGAGATGGAAATCATGAAAGCAGCTCACGACAGCCTGATAAACGAAAACGAACCCAATACATGCAAACCCCTCTACCAGATCTTCAGTGAAACACCAGTTTTGAATCCTGCCGATGATGGGACAAGTCCCGAAAGCGCTACAGTTAAATGATTAATTAAGTTGAGGAGACGGACCTTTCAGGTGAATATTCCATAATTTTATAATATTTGCATTATAGCTATAACACTAGTGTTAAAATCCCATTTAAAAGTATTCTTGAATAGAAGCAGTTAGATGGAATTGTAAAACAAAGGTTCATGGCCTTGGACATGCAGGATTTTATAAGGGAGAAAAAAATATGTTTTAAGCATGATGCCTAAGTAGCATAGTGGTCAATGCCCTAGTACATAGAACTAGAGACCTTGGGTTCAAATACCAGTTTAGGAGAAAATTTTTCTCTTCAAATAATAACTATATTTCTAATGTAGCAACCAAGTATTTCTGACCTTTGGTAATATAATCTTTCTTATATGAGGAAGCCTGCCTCACTATTTTCATTACATTTTTTATAGAATTTGTTCAAACACTTAATACTTCTAAAAAACAGTTATTAACTAACCTGTCATCTGAGATAGAAGCATTATGATGTGTTGCCAGATTAGGCACCAGGACACCCATGCGCTGCAAGAGAGTTGGGAACAGAGCTGGTTTGATGTAACACATTGAGCACAATAATGTATCTATCGCCTTCTTCAAAGCAGAATGTGCTGGCAAAATAAGTGTCCACTTGTATAGTATGCTGGAAAAATAACAATCTATTAGCAATGTTAACAAATGGAAAAAAATCTAGTTTAATAACAAGTGGATAAGCAAGCATAAACTAGATAATAAAAAAAGTGCTATCAATAAAGAATAATGATTTCACTGGGAAAAGGGTCCACTCCAGATGAAATTTCAAGAAAATAAAGAATTTATTAAGTTCTACATTATGTCAAATGTGGACATGTAAAAAAAAACATTGATTCCATTTTACTTTATACATCATGTCTCTAAAGAAAGTTAACATATGATAAATTTATAATTCAAACACCATCATACATAAGCTGATTTTTGATAGGCGGTATAATGTACTGTCATTAAGTTCTTTTTTTTAAAACAGCAACAATGCTGTTTTCTGGTGGTTACAACTTTCTGTGTTCTGGAATTTGACACAAATCTTGTGCTAAGCAAGTGCAATGTATGAAAAGCAAGCACCCTCCAGGAAGTTGACAGAGAAATGTCAACACCAATTTGACACACACAGGTAGGACACACAACTTTGTGAGGTGAGATGTTAAAGCATTTTCTCCAACTCATTCATTAACACACACTGGTAGTTTATCTCCATAGAAAAAAAGTGAATCTTCAGCAGCCTTGAATGAACATGTTGAGGATTAAATTAATATTTTTAATACCTCACCTCATATCCTTTATTCTTCTAGACTGCAGTTTCGGAGCTATATCTTCATCAGTCGCCTCTCGTCGATCGGTGTTATGTGAGAAATGACATAAGTATGAGGTAAGAATAATCAACGATTCATTTGATTAAGTTATGTAGATAGATTCATTTGATTCTTATAACTAAATCTCCCATTTAAAAATCTTCAAAGAGTCACAAATTAACCTCTATTAACTATACCATGTATTGAGCATTAACAACCATTTGCCACAATACTTTATTCTTGTTCTTAATATAAATGACAGATTGCCTAATTGATAATTGGATAAACAATGATACATTCACACCAGAGTTGTTCTGGGGAATGAAACATAAATTCTACAGAAGGATGAAAGCAGCCTTAAAAAAAGTACAACTTAACGTGTAATCTATCAGTTCAGTTCTGAACTATATCTCTAGTTATCAGCAGAAATGGCAACAAACCAAGAGAAAATACCATGAAAGGCAGTCACCAGTAACTAGGGTTGGTAGATTTAATTTACTTTATTTTTAAAAATTGCAAAAAAATTCAACACATATTACACATCAAACCACGCACTAAGCACAGTGAATAAGGAAAAAGATAAAATTATCAAAAGTCAAAATAAAAACAACAAAGAATACTGCATAAACAAAGAAATATTCACAAAAGACTCCATTATAGAAGAACTAAAATATGCAAATAAAAAAACAAAAACAACCTGGACCCGACAAAATATTCCTTGAACTTCTAAAGAATTTAGGGAAGGAAGACAAAGAAAAACTACTAATATGAATAAGATATGGAAAAGCACAAACAGCCTACTCTCAAATGGGGCCAAAGCTATAATTGTCCCAATTTTAAAAACCAGGCAAAAGCAAACAAGAAATAGCTTCCTATAGACAAATAGCCCTCACATCAATACTAGCAGAAATACAAGAAAGAATGATCTCAGCCAGGCTTAATTGGAATTTGGAAAAGCATAACTTCCTAGGAAACGACCTAACTGGTTTCTGACCTAACCATTCCACAGCTCAATAAATATCGCACATCACCAAAAAAAAAATTAAAGTTAATTTAACAAGAATGAAAGCACTCTAGTTGTATTCATGGACCGAAAAGGAGCCTTATAATGCAGTTTGGAGAACAAAATTAATACAAAAGTTGAAGAAGATATTAATCAAAAACAAAATGCCAGAATGGTTCAAAATATTCTTTTAATAGCACTGGTTTGAGATAAAGTACAACAATTGCACATAATTAATATAATAAATTTGGGAATTTTTACATTATGAGGTTTTCTGAAGATGCGAATGATGTATTTAACAATACTGCAGTTCTGTGTTAAAAAAACATAGATGTATGAGGTAAGAAGAATTCACGATTCATTTGATTCTTATTAATTGCACATAAATCTACAAACAACAAAAACTGGTCTTCCAGGAGCAGTGACATGAACATCACTATCGTGCACATCTACACACAATATTTATCACAAATTTATATATTAAATTTGGGAATTTTTAACATTATGAGGTTCAATTAATAAGAATTAAATGAATCATAATTTCTTCTTACCTCATACTTCTATGTTTTTTTAAACACAGCACTGCAGTATCGGCGACCCATTGTCACCATCGTCAGCTGTTTTCACGACTGTCAATTTTTTTCTTTTGTCGGTAATTATCCAAACTGCCATCTGGTGTTCTTTTGAAGGAATTACTCTCCAAACTGCCATCTGGTGTTAGAAAATGATTCATTCAAAAGAACACCAGATGGCAGTTTGGATAATTACCGGCAAAAGAAAAAATTGACAGTCGTGAAAACAGCTGACGATGGTGACAATGGGTCACCGATACTGCAGTGCTGTGTTTAAAAAAACATAGAAGTATGAGGTAAGAAGAAATCACGATTCATTTAATTCTTATTTAGCACAAATCTTAAAAAGTTTATAATATTAAGCATTACCGCTTAAAAATAATGTAAAATTCCCATTAAAAATACTTTGAATAGAAGTCATCTAATGGCATTGTTGATAGCTCTACCTATCTGCCTTCGGATGATAGAAAACTGTATTGAAAAGAAATGTTGGCATTTGTGATATGTTTGGAATGGACTGCACATTAATGTACAGAATTTGAGGTCCGCAGTTCAATTCTGGTTCAAATATTAATTTTTCTTTTCAAAAAAATAATTTTTTTCTAGGACTTGAACATGTTAAAATAAATATAATATCAAAATCATTATACAAGTCTTCCCCTATGTATAAGAATTGTTGGTTGGTTGGTATCTAATGTCGAGCACTTGATAATGAAATCATTCGCTCTCTTGCACTCCAATATTTAGCAGAAAGGCTGGTCTCTTCCACAAAAGCTGGACAACGGAGGAGATGGTTTCTTTCCATATCTTCATTTAAATTGCAAAAAGGGCATTTAGGTGAATCTGTTATGCCAATTCTGTGTAGGTGTTTATTCAAGCAGTCATGTCCCGTTAGCAGTCTGAATGTTGCTACTGCAGATTTGTATAAATAGAGGAAATGGGAGACTCTATGATTAGCTGATTGTCTTGTGTTATTGATGAATGTTTTCATAAATTCCATGCAAAATGCATCTCTTTAATGACTGTTTGATGGGTACACAAGATGTAAATAATATTAATAATGCTCTTGCTAAGAAAATAAAGCATTATAAAATGCCTTTTGTTACATTCATTTCTCGATGATTAATATTTTTAAATGGATTCACAAAAGAATATCTTCTACAATAGTTGTTGTGAGGCATGATTTAATCTTAATGTAGTTTAAATGCTTCATAATATTATTTAACAAAACTTTTATCATTATTAATATATAATATTATATACATAATGATATAAATATGTTTTTAATTAAAAACTAATTAAAAATTAGAGAATGTTTTTTCATAATCAGGAATTTAGGATAGATGTAGGTTTAAAGAGTCTCCTTGTGCTGTATTGTTATCCACCGCTGTAGTCTTGAGGTAGCATGCTGCCTCGTCACGCAGCAGGCCCGGGTTCGATCCCCCATCGGGACAAGTTTCCTGGGTGAGGTTTTTTTTTGGGTTTTTCTCACATGTAAGACAAATGTCAGGAAACTTTAAGGCCCAAATGGTCTCTGATCATCATATGGCTATCATCATCATCATTATTCTTCTTCTTCTTCCTTCCAAGTATTAGGCCAAAGCCTGTTACGATCCTATAGAAAATTTCCCCTCCGGCATTTCATAGGACGGCCCAGTGATCTTCGTCCTATTGGTATATAATTATAAACAGCTTTGGGGATCCGATTTGAACTCATTCTTTCTAGATGTTTCCAATTTAGTTGGTACTGTTTAATATATTCCAAAATTGGCATAGTCTTCAATTATTTTAAGATATCGGTGTTCCTTTTCCGATACCATCTGGTGTAACCCGCTGTTCTGCGCATGAATCTCATTTCACAAGCCATTATTCTGCTTTCATGTTGTCTTTTTAGTGTCCATGCTTCACTACCATAGGTCAACACTGGTCTAGCCAAAGTGCTATATAAACGTAATCTGGTGTTTTTTCGTACAAGGAATGGTTTTATAACTTGATTAATAATTCCCAAACTTTTATTATAACTAGTAATTTTTTCAGGGATATCTTTTCATCCCAGATAGACAGATAATATCCAAGATATTTAAATTGATTAGATCTCTCTAAAATTTTATTCTGGAGACAGATTTTACTTTGTATGGGGTCCTTCCCATGAAATGCCATAATTTTAGTTTTGTTAATTGATATTTCCATATTAAATTTGGCAGCTGTTTTTTGGAAATTATAAATTGATCGTTGCAAATCATTTTCAGAAAGTGCCAGAAGCGCTAAATTGTCTGCAAAAAGAATAGCATCTAGTTTGAGGTTCCTATTGATGGGTATATATCCTCGTGTTTTCCTCCATTCGTTTATTAATTTATTCATATCTATAATGAAAAGCACCGGTGAAAGTCCACATCCCTGTCTTACTCCAGTGTTGATCTTTTTCCAAGAAGATAGTTTGCCATCTTGTTTAACAGAGATTTCATTATCTTTATAGATGTTGAAGATATTAGTAATATATTGTTGTGGAACGTTATCACCAGCTAAAATTTGTAATAATATATTTCTGTCTACTTTGTCAAAAGCCTTTATGAAGTCAACAAAGGCAATATGAGTTTCTATATTGAATTCCTTGTGCTTTTCTAATAGTAGTTTTAGAGTGAAGAATCCATCTGTACAAGATCTACCCTTTCTGAATCCATTCTACTCTTCTCCAATTATATTTTCATAAATTCTTTTCAATATATTCTTAACTATATTAGCATAAATTTTATATCTAGAGTTCAACAAGCTATCATCCATATTCACCTTAGATTAAGTTTAGAATTAAGGATTCTCCTGGTGCATCACTATCATCATCGCCCATCTTATCATCAGCATAATAAACCCTGCCTTCCAGGCGCCCCAACCTCAGAAGTGGGTTACAATTACGCTAATGAACAGTGATCCAGAAAAAACCTGAAGTCATCTAAACAAATAAAAATGGAGTATCAATCTGTCTAATAAATTATTCTCAATACTAATTATTAGACCTAATTTTCGGGCTGCGAAGTTATGCATCATAAAAGCGGAATTTTTATGCCACATTTTGGACATACTATTAACAGTTTTTGTGATAATTATTTTAATGCCTCTCGCTATAATTTTGTTAAATAGACACATACCCCTATTACTATTGCACAGATAAAGAGTCCACATCTGAATTACAATAAGATTAATAACTTTTATTTAGGACTTGAAAAAACGAAAGTTATCTTGACTTATAATGCTTTCGCCACCATTTGCCACGACAATCCCTAAAACAAAGTAAAAATTTAAAGTGTTGCTAAACTGGCACAGGTGAAAGCTTTTGCTACAGTTTGCTATTTTAGATTTATGCAGCATATTAATGAACTCGTGTTGTGCAGATAATGCGTGACCTTGCCACACATGAGCATGTGTGTGATTGCATTCAGGATGGGATTTCTCCTGTCGCTACAGTAACTGACAGCTGATTGCAGTAATACAATGCCCATGAAATAAGCAGTTCTTTAAGCTTGCTAATATCTCAACTTTCACACATATTATCCAGTTTGTTTGATTTGTGGTGGTATCTTAAGGAATTCTACAAATCTAGAAGGGAACTGTACGAAGTTCTCCGTGAAAAATTAGATGAAGGTCAGAATAATCAAATCAAACGTTTGTTTTAATTTGTATTAAATTCTATAAACATTAGCAGTATATCTGAATATTACGTGAAAAAAATTGCCATTCTGCAATAAAATACTTAACAAAAGTAAAAAAGCATGAAGTGTTTTAGTTCCTAGTACATCTACTGCTACAACTCTAAAAATCAAAGAGGACGCTCTAGTGTCAGTTTTGAAGATAATAGCAATAATAATAAAAAGCGGAAGACTGTAGAACTTCGATGTGAAAACCCATTCAAAGAACTCCCTTTTGCAACTAAGGTACATTTAAAGGAGCATGGAGACGAAAAGGTATCAGATCTAGAAATGAAGCGGTCTTAAACAGCTCCAACAAGAGCAGGAAAAAACTTTTTGAGTTTCGAAATCAACAAAATCACAACTCGAAGTAAAATCTTACAATTAAAGTGAAGTTATTTAATTAATTATTGAAGTTAATTTAAGCCAAAGTCAATATAAGATTATAAGAGCACAAGCAAAAGAAAGGCATGCTAATATCGATCAGTCATTTAAATCGTATCCTTAAGTAAAGAACATTGTTATCCTAGTAAGGATTTTTAGTGAATCTTTTGCAGATGTGCAGTTACAGAATTTGTTGGATCATACAACCTGGCATATTCTTGCATTAAAATATCCAGTTCATATTTTAAAATACTTAATTATCCAGTTCATATATTATTATTATTATTTTTATTATTTCGTTAATTTGTTTCTGTAATGGTATATCAGGTGTTGTCGGCCTGAACCCTTGTCATTCACAGGCCTCATCTCATATCTCGGGCCCGACCCTGAGTTGGACACAAGATGAGGATATATATATATATTTATTTATTTATTATTATCATTATTTTCTAAATGCATAAGTCTATTTGTGACTAGATTAATCTATTTTTCAAAGTATCTCCGCAAATAAATTGTGTTTGTTAAATCAGTTATAACGAATATTTTGCATATAATTAAAGGTCCTTGCATCAAGTATGCAGACCCAGATTTTTTTTACTCTTAAAATTTACACATGTGGAATGATTTGGAGCCCAAATAGCGACTTCCAGATTTTTGCTGATTTCTTTGCATTCTGGATCACTGTGCAATGCCAAGAGAGAACACCAAATATGTCAGAATGACAACCTGGGGCATGGAATAAAAAAAATTGTTCTTTCATAGCCCATTAAGTTATTTAAACATTTTTGGTATAATTTTATTTTTACAGATTCATGTTTGCTAACATTTCCACTATTTTGAACATTTTCTAATGTTTCTTGAAACATTGTTTTAATTCATAAGCAATAGAAAAATTTCTTATTAGGTCCCAAGAATTTTTCAAAGTTCTTGCCATTAGATGGCAGCACACTATCTGTGAAACCTGTTCTACGATATATTTGACGTGGCCTAAAGTAAAATGTAAATAAATGAAAATATAATTACTTTTTCTGTATCTCCCCAAAATGGGGATCTTGATTCCTTCTTGTTATTAATCATTTCTTACACGAATAATCAATAAAAACAATTTTTCTCTTCTAATTAATTTGTCTTTCAGTGAGAAGTGTTAAATTAATAATATAAACATATGAACAAAGAAAATTATGAAAAAGAAAATGAACACATAATCAACGTAGCCACGAAAAATGGTTTTGCAATAAAAATGATACTCAAAAAAATAAACAAGTTCAAAAGACAAAAATTTATTAATCAAAGCACTCTTCTAAAAGTAAAAGAAGATAATGTAAAATTTAGAAAATTCACATATCATCCATTAAAACACCACAAGTTTCAAAATTATTTTAAAGATTTCAACATAAGGTTAGCACCCAAAAATGACTACAGCATCAGTAGACTGATTAAACCTAATAAGAATGAGAAAATTAAAGAAGAAAACAAATCAGGGATACATCAAATTAAATGTGAAGAATGTGAGAAATTCTACATAGTAAAAACTAAGAGAAACTTGAAAACTAGAGTGAAAGAACATCTCAGGAATGTCAAAAAAGGGGAAGTAGAAAAATCTGCAGTGGCTGCCCATGCATGGTCTGAAAAACATCTTATCGAGAAAGAAGCTAAATTATTAAAACAAATAGAAAAACCAAAAGAACTTACTGTTTGGGAAAAGATCTACATTCAAAAGAGCGAAAAGAAGAAATTAATGAACTTTGAAATTCCCGGTGAGAATGACCTGGTTTCGAGGTTTTTCAGTCAGCCAATGGAAGGAGAGAAGGACAGCTCTTCAAGACGACAGAACAACGGTCGTGACGATACTGAGGATGGAACAGAAATTATGTTCCGAAACTAGTTTATAATCAAATAAGAAGAACAATGAGGTGAGTGATAAAAATATTCTACCTTAATGAATATACCTCATAGTGAAAATAAGTAATTATAAGACATATCAAGTCTAAATAGGAAACACGAAAATCCAATATGGCGGACATAACCTCAGATTCAAAATATAACGAACATTTATTTGGCCTCAAAAAAGATATTAAAAAATTCTATAAATTAAGGGAAGACAGAAGGAAATGTATGGTGGATATCAAATTCATTAATGAATGCCTTAAATTGGACATTGTACCAAATTTCGTAAGAGGAATAATCAAAGACAATGGCAGCCTACAACAAACTGTTTTGGAAAAGAAAGTTTTGAAAATGGAGAAGAACAAACATTATGAAAAAATAAGCAATTTCGACACTCAATTATACTTTTTACATTTGAAAATTTCTAAGTACAATAATAAAATTGAAAAAGTAAAGATAGTCGAATATAAAACTTTAACGAAATTATGTATCGATAATATGTTTTTCACCTACAATGGAAGATTTTATAAACAAAATTCAGGACTTTCGATGGGAAACCCTTTATCTCCATTCTTAGCTAATCTATTCATGGGGAATTTTGAACACAAGATAATTAATGGACATCGTTTAATTTTCAAGTTCTGGTGCAGATATGTGGATGACATAATTGCAATAGTTAATCATAAACAGATAGATGATGCATTAAAATTATTGAACATTCAAAGTCAAACTATAAAGTTCACAATGGAAAAGGAAATCAATGGAGAAATACCATTTTTAGATCTCAACTTAAAAAGGAATGAAGAAAATAAGATAGAATTTGGAATTTACAGAAAAAAGACACATATAGATAACTACATAAAAGCTTTAGGTTTCAATCACATAGCTCACAAAGAAGCAGTTTTCAATAGTTTGATACATAGATTAGTGAACATACCAATGAACAAAGAAAATTATGAAAAAGAAAAAGAACACATAATCAACGTAGCCACGAAAAATGGTTTTGCTATAAAAATGATACTCAAAAAAATAAACAAGTTCAAAAGACAAAAATTTATTAATCAAAGCACTCTTCTAAAAGTAAAAGAAGATAATGTAAAATTTAGAAAATTCACATATCATCCATTAAAACACCACAAGTTTCAAAATTATTTTAAAGATTTCAACATAAGGTTAGCACCCAAAAATGACTACAGCATCAGTAGACTGATTAGACCTAATAAGAATGAGAAAATTAAAGAAGAAAACAAATCAGGAATTTATCAAATTAAATGTGAAGAATGTGAGAAAGTCTACATAGGAAAAACTAAGAGAAATTTGAAAACTAGAGTGAAAGAACATCTCAGGAATGTCAAAAAAGGGGAAGTAGAAAAATCTGCAGTGGCTGCCCATGCATGGTCTGAAAAACATCTTATCGAGAAAGAAGCTAAATTATTAAAACAAATAGAAAAACCAAAAGAACTTACTGTTTGGGAAAAGATCTACATTCAAAAGAGCGAAAAGAAGAAATTAATGAACTTTGAAATTCCCGGTGAGAATGACCTGGTTTCGAGGTTTTTCAGTCAGCCAATGGAAGGAGAGAAGGACAGCTCTTCAAGACGACAGAACAACGGTCGTGACGATACTGAGGATGGAACAGAAATTATGTTCCGAAACTAGTTTATAATCAAATAAGAAGAACAATATGAGGCGAGTGATAAAAAATATTCTACCTTAATATAAACATCACTAGTTGATGTTACTTTTTTATCTTACAAACTGCATGTAATGTGCTCTTATGTCATAAGAACGACGAATATATATATATTATGTATTGCAAATAAGGATTGTTTTTTAATCCAGCTCTTATACAACGTTTATTAGTAAGGAAATTATACATGATCTATATAAGGCTTATACAATGCGTAACTAAACAACTGATGAAAGCTGTATAAGTGATTTTTATTACAAGACAATGTATAATTGAGAGAAATGAAAAAGGAGCCCATCCACTATGTTTTATATGCTTTAAAAAATTCATTAGAAATGGAGTTTCATCTAGAAATTAATTTGATATTTTAAGGAAGTAACACTATGAGGTTTTATTTAACAGTCACTAAACAAATAAAATTTTACACCTCATTTCAATTTTGATATTCTTTAAAGAACTAGTTTCAAAGAATTTTTCCCCCATTGTTAATTGGCATCTGACTCATGCCAGTTGATAATGGGGAAGAATTTCTTTGAAATTAGTCCTGAAAAGGATACAAAATGTGAGGTGAGGTGTAAAATCTGATTCACTTAATAATTATTAAATGAGATGTCTCGTCTTTTAAATTAAGGTTTATTCTTTATATAATTAAATATAATATTATCATTATTTGAAGAGAAAAAAATGTACTTAACTTTTATAGGAATTAATCACTATGAGGTTTAATTTATGGTGAAATTAAATGTTTCTTACCTCTCCTCATATAAATCTTCTAAGTAGATCGCGATTTATATGAGGAGAGGTAAGAAATATTTAATTTCACCCGAAAAAATGTACGTTCTATAAAGGTAAATCAATAAAATTAGTTTCAGAATATCCATGTCACTTTCAGTAAAGACAGAATTATAATTCAGAATTAAAAAAAAAATACACAAAAAACTTCTGTAGTATAATTCACAAGCAAGTTTAACAATCCATTTGTGATATTATTCCATAATACACTTAATACCTGAATAATTCCGCAGTGACCATTCCAGGCAGATCATAATTAACACCTGATTCATGACCAGCCCACAATATGGCTGCAGCACTATGTACATAAGCAGATGATGGAGACCAGATTTCACAACTTCTTGAGTGTGAATGTTTATTCTGGAAATAAAATTAATTAATTAAAACACTATTATTTGACTTCTTTAGTGTTGAAAATTTACTTACAATTTCTCACATCTAAATTCAAGAGTTTTTCTTATGACAAAGGAAATTTTTACGATCTACATCCTAATAATGCAACAACAGATGCTGTAACTAAAAGTTTGATCTCAGTTGTTCTTTATTATTGAAAGTTAGTAAATAATTACATAAAAATTAATGTTGGGAAGTGAACATTGTGAGGTAATAATCATTTAATTTTCTCCGATGAATTTAAATAAATAGTTTTTTTTTGCAAATGCCCCAGGCTGTCTTTCGACATTCCTGGTGTTCTCTCCTGGCATGGTGTACTTGTAACCCACTTCTCAGGTTGGGGCGCCTCGATGGCAGGGTTACATTGCCCCGATGATATGATAGGTGATGATGATGATGGTGGTACGCCAGGAGATTCCCTAATCCTAATCTTAATCTAAGATGAATATCAATGATGATGATTGCGATGGCCATATGATTTCGGGGACCATTTTGGCCTTAAAGTTTTCCTGACATTTATCTTACAGGTGAGGAAAAACACCGATAAAAACCTCACCCAGAAAAACTGTCCCAACCGGGGATCGAACCTGGGGCCACTGCGTGACAAGGCAACATGCTACCTCGAGACCACAGCGGTGGACGAATAATAATAATAATAATAATAAATAGTAAATAATTGAACTTTTTTATAAGAACAAATCCCTATGAGGTTTAATTTAAGATAAAATATAATGTTTCATACCTCTCCTCATAATTAATCTTCTAAGTAGATCACGATTTCAAGACCATTACAGTCCCATCTTGACGACTGACGTTATGTCGATCGGAGAACCACTTCTTCTTCACCAACAGGGGGAAGAAGAAGTGGTTCTTTCGATCGACATAATATCAGTTACTTATTTTAGGAATTCACACTATGAGGTATTTCATTTAGGTAGAATTTTTTAGAAATTTTGAACACAAGATAATTAATGGACGTCGTTTAATTTTCAAGTTTTGGTGCAGATTAGCGGATGACATAATTGCAATAGCTAATCATAAACAGATAGATGATGCATTGAAATTATAGAACATTCAAAGTCAAACTATAAAGTTTACTATGGAAAAGGTAATTAATAGAGAAATACCATTTTTAGATCTCAAATTAAAAAAGGAATGAAGAAAATAAGATAGAATTTGGAATTTACAGAAAGAAGCCACATATAGATAACTATATAAAAGCTTCAGGTTTCAATCACATAGCTAACAAAGAAGCAGTTTTCAATAGTTTGACACACAGATTAGTGAACAGAACCATGAACAAAGAAAATTATGATAAAGAACAGATAATCAACGTAGCCACGAAAAATGGTTTTGCAGAAAGAATGATACTCAAGAAAATAAACAAGTTAAAAAAAACAACAATTTATTAATCTAAGCACTCTTCTAAAAGTTAAAGAAGATAAGGTAAAATTCAGAAAATCCATTAAACACAAGTTTCAAAATTTTTTAAAAGATTTCAACATAAGGTTAGCACCCAAAAATGACTACAGCAATAGTAGATTGATTAGACCTAATAAAAATGAGAAAATAAAAGAAGAAAACAAATTAAGGATTTATCAGATTAAATGTGAGAAATTCTACATAAGAAAAACTAAGAGAAATTGGAAAACAAGAGTGAAAGAACATCTCAGGAATGTCAAGAAAGGGGAAGTAGAAAAATCTGCAATGGCTGCCCATGCATGGTCTGAAAAACATCTTATCGAGAAAGAAGCTAAATTATTAAAACACATAGAAAAACCAAAAGAACTCACTGTTTGGGAAAAGATCTACATTCTAAAGAGTGAAAAGAAGAAATTGATGAACTTTGAAATTCCCGGGGAGAATGACCTGGTTTCGAGGTTTTTCAGTCTGCCAATGGAAGGAGCAAAGGACGGCTCTTCAAGATGACAGAACAACGGTCGGGACGATACTGAGGATGGAACAGAAACTATGTTCCGAAACTAGTTTATAGTCAAACAAGAAGATCAATTCGAGGTGAGTGATAAAAAATTCTACCTAAATAACATCAGTTGTCAAGATAGTACTGAGGATGGGACTGCAATGGTCTTGAAATCGCGATCTACTTAGAAGATTAATTATGAGGAGAGGTATGAAACATTATAATTTATTAATTAAAACATTTTGTCTGTTTTTTCTTATAGTATAATATAAGAGGTAATATAAGAGGTAAGAATGAACAGACAAAATGTTTTAATGATTAAACAAACTTCTTAATTATAATTAATAGTGAGTGGAGAACATATTTTAATCGACTCACCTCATACATTTTCAAACTTCTTTGATACCGACGGTTTCAGACAAAATCATGTCCTTCAGTCATGATTTTGTCTGAAACCGTCGGTATCAAAGAAGTTTGAAAATGTATGAGGTGAGTCGATTAAAATATGTTCTCCACTCACTATTAATGATATAACCTCATAATGTTTACTTCCCAATATTAATTGAAATATATTCTTAATTATATTTAAATTAATGTTGGGAAGTAAACATTATGAGGTTATATCATTAATATTGAGTGGAGAACATATTTTTAATAACTCACCTCATACAATTTCAAATTTCATCGATACTATTGAAGATGAATGAAAAATTCGTTTGAAACCAATGGTATCAAAGAAATTTGAAATTGTATGAGGTGAGTTTTTAAAAATATGTTCTCTACTCAATATTAAACCTCTTAATGTTACTTCCTATTGTATTTTAAAATTTTAATTTATCTTATAGTAAATAATTGTTGCATTTGTTTATCTCCACTCTGCAGACATCCTGAATAGGGTGTAGTGGAGTTTTAAAGATCCGAAGATCTTATAAAAATAGTGGTAATTTAATTTTCCTACTAAATAAGAATAAGAAGGTTAAGGTATGGGCAAACATTATGGAATTTATCAAACATTTCTAGGAAGTGACACTATGAGGTAAATATCAATAGAATAAAACATGAATCATATATGTTACATCTAAAGTATCAATGAAATTGCTACAGTGGATAATAAATGAATCTGTCCACAATCATATTTCTAAGTAAGTTTATGTTGTGCAAAAATAGACAATGATTTTAAAAATTCATGCAAGCAATATACTGACTTTCCGAGGTATTTAAATAGAGGATTATTTATCAGAACCCTGAGAAATGGCAAGAAACATCAAAGACAATTTTTAGTATACTATCAAAGCATGAGTAGTATGTTTTGTGTACCATGCTTATTGTATAATGGAACGTCGCAGATTGAGAAACCTTATGAGGGATTTAATGACTTGAAAAATGGCCAGTCCTGAATAACCAACCATGAAAATTCATATATTAAATTTGGGAATTTTTAACATTATGAGGTTCAATTAATAAGAATTAAATGAATTGAGATTTCTTCTTACCTCATACTTCTATGTTTTTTTAAACACAGCACTGCAGTATCGGCGACCCATTGTCACCTGTTTTCACGACAGTCGTGAAAACAGCTGACGATGGTGACAATGGGTTGCCGATACTGCAGTGCTGTAAAACATAGAAGTATGAGGTAAGAAGAAATCATGATTCATTTAATTCTCATGAAAATTCAGTTGAACATAGGAATTGTGTGTTAACTTTACAAGCTAGAGGACAAATTATGGGGAAAATATATAATAAACTAACATCTCAGTTTGAAATTGAAGTTATATATTGGAGGGATGTGTTAAAATGAGTCGTTTATGTGGTCAAAAAATTGCCTATACAATGCCTATCTTTCAGGGATCACAACTATGAGTCGACACATACTGGGAATTTTGAGATGGCCCTAGAGCTAATAGCAGATTTTGATCCCTTTCTAGCAGATTTAACCTAATGAAAACAGAGGAAAAGGGATCACACCATATAATATTTAATTTTAGGAAGTTATATTTTGAGGTTATTTTAATTATATTATTTTTGGTCTGGACATCTTACCTCAATATTAATGTTGATTTGTTCTTGGACATGTTTCAAAACAATTCTGTTTTATCGTCAGCTTTCCCAGACTGGTTTTATTTATGTTGCATTACGTTGCACCACCTCGATGTCAGCTCCATCCTGTGGTTGGCCAAAGAACCTCCAAACAAGGTCACCCTCCATCGGAATATCAAAATTCATAACTCTTGTTTCTGTTCTTCTGAATATAATTTTTTTCCCAAATAGTCAGCTCTTTTGTATTTTCTAACTGTTTTAATAATTTAGTGTCTGAATTTATATTATGTTTTTCAGACCAAACATGAGCAGCAACTGCAGATTTTTCAATTTCTCCATTTTTAATATTTCTTATGTGTTCTTTGGTTCTAATTTTTAGGTTTCTTTTTGTTTTCCCTATATATATCTTTTCACAACCCATGCATTCAATTTGATATATTCCTGACTTTTATTTTATCAGTTTTTTTCATTTTTGTTGGTTTTTATTAGTTTATTTAAACTGTAGTTATTTTTTGGTGCTAATTTAATATTAAACTTCTCAAATATATTTTGAAATTTATTATGTACCCAAGGGTGATATGTGAATTTCCTATATTTTTTCATAGGTGGTTCTTCTTTTTCAAGATTACTTCTGTTTATCATTTTTTGTTTTTTATACTTTTCTATCCTTTTATGTACCATTTTTTCATCAAACCCATTTTCTCTTGCTACTTTGATTATGTGTTTTTTCTCATGTTTGAAATCTTCTTCGTTTAAGGGTAAGTTTACCAATGAGTTAAACTATTAAATACTGCTAATTTATGTCCAATTGGATTGAACCCTGTTGATTTTATAAAATTTTCCGTATGAGTTTCTTTCCTATGAATCCCGAATTCAATTTTCCTTTTTTCTTTGTTTCTGACCAATTTAAGATCCAAAAAAGGTATTTGTTTATTGTCTTCTATTTCTTTGGTGAATTTAATGTTTGTACTCTGTAAATTTAATAGTTTGAAAATTCATTGGAATTAGTTAAGAAATTAGAAAAAGTGGAAATTGAACCCACAGATAGGTTGGTTTCGTTTGATGTAGTTTCACTATTCACAAATGTACCGAAACAAAAAACTTTGGAGATATTGAATAATTGGTTAAGAAAAAACAACATAGACAGAGAGATCAAAGAAGATTATTTGAAATTAACTGAGTTATGCATAGACCAAATGTTTTTTACATTCAATGGGAGTTTCTATAGACAAAAATCAGGGCTCTCAATGGGAAACCCATTATCACCTTTCCTGGCAAATTTATTTATGAGCGATTTTGAATGTAAAATCACTAAAGCACATCCCACAATGTTTAAATTTTGGAGTAGATATGGTCGATGATATAATTTGTATTGTTAAAGAAAAACATGTAGAAGATTCCCTAAAACTATTAAATTTACAGAGTACAAACATTAAATGCACCAAAGAAATAGAAGACAATAAACAAATACCTTTTTGGATCTTAAATTGGTCAGAAACGAAGAAAAAGGAAAATTGAATTCGGGATTCATAGGAAAGAAACTCATACGGAAAATTTTATAAAATCAACAGGGTTCAATCCAATTGGACATAAATTAGCAGCATTTAATAGTTTTAACTCATAGATTGGTAAACTTACCCTTAAACGAAGAGATTTCAAACATGAGAAAAACACATAATCAAAGTAGCAAGAGAAAATGGGTTTGATGAAAAAATGGTACATAAAAGGATAGAAAAGTATAAAAAACAAAAAATGATAAACAGAAGTAATCTTGAAAAAGAAGAACCACCTATGAAAAAATATAGGAAATTCACATATCACCCTTGGGTACATAATAAATTTCAAAATATATTTGAGAAGTTTAATATTAAATTAGCACCAAAAATAACTACAGTTTAAATAAACTAATAAAAACCAACAAAAATGAAAAAAACTGATAAAAATAAAAAGTCAGGAATATATCAAATTGAATGCATGGGTTGTGAAAAGATATATATAGGGAAAACAAAAAGAAACCTAAAAATTAGAACCAAAGAACACATAAGAAATATTAAAAATGGAGAAATTGAAAAATCTGCAGTTGCTGCTCATGTTTGGTCTGAAAAACATAATATAAATTCAGACACTAAATTATTAAAACAGTTAGAAAATACAAAAGAGCTGACTATTTGGGAAAAAAATTATATTCAGAAGAACAGAAACAAGAGTTATGAATTTTGATATTCCGATGGAGGGTGACCTTGTTTGGAGGTTCTTTGGCCAACCACAGGATGGAGCTGACATCGACATCCAGGTGGTGCAACATAATGCAACATAAATAAAACCAGTCTGAGAAAGCTGACGATAAAACAGAATTGTTTTGAAACATGTCCAAGAACAAATCAACATTAATATTGAGGTAAGATGTCCAGACCAAAAATAATATAATCACACCATATCTTTCTTTTCAAACATGTGAACTATGTCCCGCTGTAGCTGAGTGGTTAAGGCAGGAAGCCTCGGTGCAGAGCTATGGGACTTGCACTGGTTCGAGTCTCTACGGGGTTAGAAATTTTCTCATAGTATTTCGGCCAGTATGGGAGCAGTACCCACCTAGCATCGTGAGGCATTTGGGTAGCTACAATAAGTAATGGTTCCAGGTTGAGAAAACCAGCTATAACGGCTGGGGGACTCGACATGCTGACCACATGTTACCCTTACACTGGCTAGATGATCATCTACCTCTGTAATTGACACATGTGGATGTGAGGCCAGCAGTTGGATAGTAGCTTTGGGGCCTTCTAGGCCTGTCACACACCATGAAATTATTATTATGAACAGTTCGTATCTATTCTGGCAGAAAGAGTGGTGAAGTAGAGTAGTGTAGATGAAGTGAAGAAAATTAAATATTTTCCACTATATTAGACTCCACTCCCGATATTACACTTGTAGATCAGCTATCTTTTATTCTAAGGTATTTATAAAAAATATGTTTCCTGTTGAAAGATTTATCTGTTTTGTTTCAAATACAGGGTCATAAATCAAAAGAATTAGCTAATGCATTAATAAGCTTATTAAGTAAACATGAATTGGACATTTGACTATGCTGATGTCACTCATATGCCAATGCAAGCAATATGGAAGATATACTCTGGTCTCCAAGCTAGAATTAAAGAAATCAACTCCCTTGCTATATTCTGTGTGCAGCACACTTCCTTAACTTAATACGATCATGTGCAGCAGAGTGTTGTCCTGAAAAACGACTTCATTTTTCTTGATTGCAACAAATTTACACCTTTTTCTCTGCCTTGACTAGTCGGAGTATTTTGTTATCAAAATTAAATAGCACAGTCTCAATAAAACACCTTTCAGAAATATGCTGGTCAGGACGTCATGATGCCTGCTATAATCTGAATATTAGAAATAACATCAGCTTTGGAAGTTATTCAAAATAACAAATCTCAAAAGGCTACATTAAGACATGAGGCAATTGGAATGCTGAGCAGTCTACAATGCACAAAAATTGCAATCATGACAACATTTTGGTCAGCAATCTCGAAGAGATGTAATGCTACAAATAAATTATTGCGAAGTGTTGATATCGATATCGGGACTATAGTAAAATTTGTACAATTCTTCACTTAAATATTTTCGAGAGAATCATTCTATGTGCGAAACCCATGGAAAATGCTGGCATCAAAAAGTGTAAGATAAAGATGTACAAAACAGCAACAAAAAGGAAAAGATCAAGAAAACTGAAAGTGTAGGAAACAGCTGAGTTTGACAATATTTTTGAAGACAATGAAGATTTTCGGGTGAATACATATCTGGATACTGATATCTGAACTGGAAAAAAGGAAAAATTCATTGCAAGAGTTTTCTAGCAAGTTTGAGTTCCTGAATAATTTACCTGCACTAGGTACCACTGGACTATTAAAATGTGCTAAAAAATTACTAAGACTACCTAGAAGAATTGTTGAGTGATGAGTTTATTCAATTTTAAGCATATATTAATAACAGTGAAATAAATATATCCTCCCCAAGTATATTGTATAGACTGTTGTTTGAAAACCACATTCAAGAACTGTTTCCTACTTTAGAAATTTCTTTACAAATATTCTTGTCAACTGCTGCAACCAACTGTTCAGCCGAGCACTCTTTCTCACTCCTAAAAAAAGTCGAGAATTATTTACAATAATCCATGTCACACGATCAAGTCAACAGTCTTGCTGTCCTCTCCATGAATTCTAATATTACACAGCAACTAGACTATGAAGATGTGATCGACAAATTTGCAACAAAGAAAGTCACTCGTTGCTGACTTGAGTTTGGTGAGTTCAATATGCAACTGTTTATTTATGGTTGGTTGGTATCTAATGTCGAGCACTTGATAATGAAATCATTCGCTCTCTTGCACTCCAATATTTAGCAGGAAGGCTGGTCTCTTCTACAAAAGCTGGACAACGGAGGAGATGGTTTCTTTCCATATCTTCATTTAAATTGCAAAAAGGGCATTTAGGTGAATCTGTTATGCCAAGTCTGTTTAGGTGTTTATTCCCGGCAGTCATGTCCCGTTAGCAGTCTGAATATTGTTACTGCAGATTTTCTTTGTAATGTAGTAATGTCATAAGCTTGTAGATTTTCCCATTCCTTTCCAGATGTTTTAGTGGTGTATTCTTCTTTAAGTTTATTGATATATTTATTTGAGATAATTCTTTTGATAGAGTGAAAGGAAACTGGAGTAGAAGTTGGGTTTGAAACAATTTTGCTACCCTTCGTGGCCAGAAAATCGGCTATTTCATTGCCTGTCACTCCACAATGGGCCGGAATCCATTGAAGTACAACTTTTTTATGTAGATGGGATAATTGTTTTATCATTTTGTAACATTCAATAATTTTGATGCTTTTGGGTGTTGTGTCTCGTGTTATAGCAAGAATGGCTGCTTTGGAGTCACATAGAATTACAACTTTTGTAAATTTTTGGATGTGATATAAAAGATTTTGTAAACTTAAGAAAATTGCTAGAATTTCGCCATCAAAGTTTGTTGAATTTGTGTTTAGTTTACGATAAAAGGAAAAAAGTGGGCATACTGCACCAGCACCAGTGCCACTGTCATTTGGTAGGCTGGAGCCATCTGTAAAAATATGTATCCATTCAGGAGCAGGGCATCTTAGATTTATTATTTCCAGTGATATTTTGTTTTAAAATATATGGGCGAGTTTCAGATTTCTTGATGTCTTCTGTTAAATGAAGGTTATATTCAATTTCCAAAAATTCTAGAGGGTTGTTTCTCATCTGCACATGTTCTTTTGAATGTGGAAGTTGCAATTTCTGTTTGATTTCTTGTACTATGCTTAACCTTTTGAACGCCATGCCCTGCATGTACCGGTAAAGAGTGTGTACAGCGGTACGCCACGCGCGGCAAGCTCCGGTTTTTCAATCTTATTATTTTAAATATTTTTTCCTGAAATTTTTACTTCAATAAACTAAAATTATTTTTCGTGCTGTGTTTGTACATCCTTTCTTAGCAATACTTTTCACATCCCTTACAGAATAACGGTACAGGCTAGTTGTAAATGCGTTTTCTAATGGAGGGTGTACATTCATGTTTCAAGGCCTTTTTTTTTTTTGGCTATGGAATGTTGCAATTTCAGGATTTTCTCTTTATTTATTTTATTTTTAGTTGAAAAGATACCTGGCCAAGCGGTAGATCGTGCGGTGAAACACTGTGATTCATGTTTCGAAGATGATGAAAATACAATACGCGAGTTTATTGTGTCAGTTTTATCAGAAGATGAGAGTGACAGTAACAGTTCATCAAATGATTATTCGTTTGACGAATGTGATAGTAGTCCTGTTTCTAAGAGAATATTATTACAATCTAAGCCCGTAAATAGTAGACCTAAATGAACAGGGTGTGAGTGACAGTGGTGGGCGTGTTGCGCCAGACGAAACATGTGGCATAAAACAGCTGTTTGATTGGAATGGATTCGAAACCAGGACCATAAAAAATGTTCAACAATTTGAATATTATAAGTGTTTAGTGATAATGCCATCAAAAGTATTCAATAGGATAAATGTTTTAGTGATAGTGATAACAAATTTCAATGAAGACACCATGCTGAATTCGAACCTGGGATCTTTACAAGAGGAAGCAACACCGCCTAACCTTCTAAGAAATGTATAATAGTGAGTTTAAATTCAATTTAGCACGGCATGTAGACAGTAAATTATACTTTATAAAGGTTTATATTATATAGTATGGCGTAGTACTTTAAATTTAAAAAACCTGGCACCCACAGCCTAGCTGGCAAAATGGAAACTCGGCAGTCGAAAAGGTTAAGAAGCTTTGCTGAGTTTTTAAACATACTTGTGGTTTTCTTTGGGTCCAGTTATTATGGGGTAGCCTTAAAAATTTTTCATACTGTGTGATTGCTGTTTTTCTCAATTTCGAATGCTATGTTTAGGTTATTTGTTAAGATTTGCATGGCAGTGATTGGTGTTGTTTCAACGGCTCCTGTTATCAGACGGAGGATTTGGTTCTGCAATTTATTAAGTTTTTCCACTTTTGTAGTTACTAGGATTTCTTCACAATAATGAAGTATAGGTTTTATGTACATTTGGTAGAAGGTGTTTAGAGTTTGTGTGTTGCAACCCCACTTTTTCCCTGCTAATCGTTTTAATAACGGTAACCTTGTTTCTATCTTTGTACATATATTCTCTGTGTTTCTTCCATGTTAATTTTGTGTCCAGAGTTATTCCTAAATATTTTGCTTCGCGTGTTTGAGTTAATAATTCACCCTCCAATTTCAGAGTGATGGGTAGTGGTTTCTTTCTTAATGTTTATTTATTGTTATTAATATTATTCAGTTACGGTAATGTTTATTGTAGGTTACTTGGTGGCACATTCATGTGGAAATAAAAGGTGAAAATATTTTTTTCTGCATAGGGGTGCTAAGTAGTTAAATTTGCCCCTGAGAACATGAAAATAGAAGGCCAAAAATAAATATGAGTAATTTTAAATTACAGTAAAGGAAGAATATTTTAACTTGAAGTTATAATATAATACAAATTAGAGACCAGACATTAAATTGTACTTCAAAAGAGAATACTGACAACCGTTATGTAATGTGACTTCCAGAGTAGTAAATTTCTTGTTGCCATTTCAGTGAAATCTTATAACTTTGTGATGACTCACTTGATATTAACTTATAAAATATCAAGTTTATTGAGTCTGTACTATCTTACTTCAATTTAATGTTGCTTTTTAAAAAATGTTTCGATTAGTCTTCTAATCATCATCATCAGCATGGCCAGACTGGTTAGATTTCTGTTGTAAACCCTGGATGTCAATGTCAGCTCCCTCCTGCAGTTGGCCGAAGAACCTCTAAACGAGGTTATGCTCAATCGGTATTTCAAAATTCATAACTCTGTTTTGGTTCTTCTGAATATAGATTTTTTCCCAAATAGTTAGTTCTTTTGTATTTTCTAACTGTTTTAATAATTTAGTGTTCAAATTTATACTATGTTTTTCAGACCAAACATGAGCAGCAACTGCAGATTTTTCTATTTCCCCATTTTTAATATTTCTTATGTGTTCCTTGGTTCTAATTTTCAGGTTTCTTTTTGTTTTTCTTATACATATCTTTTCACAACCAGTACATTCAATTTGATATATTCCTGATTTTTTACTTTTTATATATATATATATGAAAAACAAAAAGTACATTCAAAAGTACAACCAGTACATTCAATTTGATATATTCCTGATTGTTTACTTTGAAAAGATATATATAGGAAAAACAAAAAGAAACCTGAAAATTAGAACCAAGGAACACATAAGAAATATTAAAAATGGGGAAATAGAAAAATCTGCAGTTGCTGCTCATATTTGGTCTGAAAAACATAATATAAATTTGAACACTTGATTATTAAAACAGTTAGAAGATACAAAATAACTAACTATTTGGGAAAACATCTACATTCAGAAGAACCAAAACAGAGTTATGAATTTCGAAATACCGACGGAGCGTGACCTCGTTAGGAGGTTCTTCGACTAACCGCAGGAGGGAGCTGATGTTGACATCCAGGATTTACAATAGAAATCTAACCAGTCTGGCCATGTTGATGATGATTAGAAGACTAATCGAAACATGTTCGAGAAAAAATCAACATTAAATTGAGGTAAGATAGTACACACTCAATAAACTTGATTAAAAGAACCTCAAAATATTACTTCCTAAAATAAAACATTAATTAAAAAATACATTGAGCATTGAATACTTATGAATTGTTCTAAAATCATTGAACTACTTCTTGCTATCTCCTCCCTGAGCTAATTCTACTCTTGAGTGTGCTGAGGCAAACAACTGGTCATTGAACTCAAAACACAACTAATGAGGGACATCTCCAGCATCACTGATTCCAAGTTGGCCTCCAAGCTTAAGTCATTCTTCTCCTGGTTGAACCCCATGGGTAATATAAATAATTATCTCAAGGGTAAATTAAGAGGGGAAAGAGTACTTTTATATAATATTATCTCATATTGTTACCTCCTCACTTTCTTGTCAGTTTACGTAGAAAACAATGTTTCAATGGTAGATGCACGACTGCAGAACTACAGGGAGCAAAGAAAAGTACTTTTTCCCCTCTCTTAATTTACCAATGAGATAATTATTTATATTATATATTATTTGTTACAAATGAAATATTTTTTAATTCTATATAAATTAAATGAACGAACCTGCACAGCTGCTGTTGCTGTCTCTTGCAGCCATGTGAGGAGAGCATTTACTCTGCTTTTCGTTGCTTCATCCTGTGTTGTACACAATTGATACAGAAGTTCAACAACAGAATCCACAACAGCTGATGATGATGAACTTGTCTGACCAACTGGTAATGATCCTAAAAAATCATAAATATTTTACATATAAAATGTTGAATTTCAACACATTTTAATTTTTTTCCCAGTATGTTTAATTGCTATAGGGATACGATGTCCTGAAGTACTGGTCACTGTGATTAACATATTTGCGCAGCCATAGTTGCAGTCTGGCGGCTATTTCTAATATAAAAACTTTTCAATATTGCTTCTAGAATATTGTTCACTAAGTAACATAGACTAGCAGAACTGCACTTTATCTTGAGATAATACAGTTTAATAGTATCTTGAACGATGAAGCAACCTGCTCTTATAGAATGGAGCAGCCTGCTCATAGCGAGGAAGGACTAAACTTGTAGAACTTGAAACTTATATCAATATTGAAGCTGCCTGCTCGTAGCGAGGACAGGACTCAACTTGTAGAACATGAAACTAACTATCTTGAAGCTGCCTGCTCTAGCTGAGAACAGGAGCGGCCCGCTCGAAGCTGAAGAAGGACTAATCTTGTAGAAATTAAACCTCAAAGTAATATTACAGCCTGCTCGAATGAAGCAGGGCGATCTGCTGAAGATTAGCAGAACTCAAAACAGATAGCCTGCTCACTAGGTGATGCAGGACGGTCTGCTCGCAGCATGGAGCAGAACTTGACTTAAAGAGAGAGCTCGACCATAAGCTTGAAGGTCGAGACAATGCTGTTACTATAGAGAGCTCGACCTTGCAATCAGACCAACAGCTTTCATAAATAAATAAGCAATAAGGTCCATCTGACGCAAACAAATAAACAAGTGAAAACAAAGATAAACAGAGGGAATTCGAATGTGAACAACATGGTAGGAAAAAAAAAAAAAAAAGAGAGGAAAATTACATTTGAATTCCCTACTGCTTAGAGAAGGCAAAGACGCGTAAACAATAGCATCTCCACTAAACTTAAATTAACACACACATTAAATCTGAGATTTAACAATAGTGAATGAAACTTTTATGTTATCTCCCAAAATAATTATAGTTTTATTGAATAATCAATGCAATCTATTTCACTTTGCAAGCTCTTTCTTAAACTAGATCGATAAAGAAATAAATAAATTAATAGTGAGTGGAGAACATATTTTAATCGACTCACCTCATATATTTTCAAACTTCTTTGATACCGACGGTTTCAGACAATATCATGTCCTTCTTCAGTCATGGCTTCCACTGATGAAATTCCGTGATTGTTGATTTCTTTAGTGACATCACTTCTTGTGCTGCCATCTTTCGTTGGGATTATAAACTTTGTAATTAAATTTTTATCCACCGGAATATCGAAATTCATAGGTCGATATTTATTCTTCTGAAAGAATATCATTTCCCAAATTGTCAATTCCAACGGTTTATCCAATTGTTTCAAAAGTTTCGCTTCTTTTTCAATTTTATGATGTTCTAGTAAACTATGTGCAGCAATTGCTGATTTTTCAATTTTTAATATTTCTAAAATGTTCTTTAGTGCGTGTTTCCAAATTCCTTTTTGTTTTTGCTATGTATACTTTTGCTACAATCATTACAATTAATTTGATAAATTCCAGATTTCTTACTGTCTGGGATGTTGATTTTTTTATAGGTATTTAGAAGTTTCTCCAGAATAAATTTATTATTGGCACCAAGTCTGGAAAAACTTCTAAATACCTATAAAAAATCAACATCCCAGACAGTAAGAAATCTGGAATTTATCAAATTAATTGTAATGATTGTAGCAAAGTATACATAGGAAAAACAAAAAGGAATTTGGAAACACGCACTAAAGAACATTTTAGAAATATTAAAAATTGAAAAATCAGTAATTGCTGCACATAGTTTACTAGAACATCATAAAATTGAAAAAGAAGCGAAACTTTTGAAACAATTGGATAAACCGTTGGAATTGACAATTTGGGAAATGATATTCATTCAGAAGAATAAATATCGATCTATGAATTTCGATATTCCGGTGGATAAAAATTTAATTACAAAGTTTATAATCCCAACGAAAGATGGCAGCACAAGAAGTGATGTCACTAAAGAAATCAACAATCACGGAATTTCATCAGTGGAAGCCATGACTGAAGAAGGACATGATATTGTCTGAAACCATCGATATCAAAGAAGTTTGAAAATGTATGAGGTGAGTTGATTAAAATATGTTCTCCACTCACTATTAATGATATAACCTCATAATGTTTACTTCCCAATATTAATTTAAATATAAATAAATAAATACCAATGTTAAAAGTTTTTCATTATAATTAATTTTTCAACATTTATGATATTTGGACTCTGATTATAAAAAATAATAATATGCAATTTGAAAAAAAGCAAGAACTTTACTTAGCTTACAAAATACAAATTTCAGAAAGTAAATATGCTATATACTCCTTTCAACTAAAGAATAGCTTTTCATCGTATATTTGTGTTATATCAGAAGAGTGTGCAGGCTATATCTATTTTTGTAACATGTTCAAGAGCTAATCATCAATATTCAGATTTTTACAGTTGATGACATTTTCTGATTCTTTTTTTCCATGCGTCGCAGTCCTGCCAATTATTAATATGTAAGTTTATGTCTTGCATGGCTGTATAAACACCATCACTTCAACACTTTTTGGTCCTTCCTTTCTTCTATCTGGTTGGAGGAATTCAATTCCATCTTTCTTGGCCATTGATCTTCTTCCATTCTATATGGATGACTACACCATAGTAGCCTCTTTGCCTCAACTGTGTTCCTTCAATTTTCATCATTTGTCAGATCATTTGATTTAGGTATATGTTGTAGCTTAGATATTCCACAGCTTCTTTTCCAGAAGCCCAACTCTAGGGCTCGCAGATGGTTTTCATTTCTTTTTTGTTAGTTCCCATACTTCAGAGCCATATCTAGTAATGCTTTGAATAAATTTGTTTTATTTAAGTTTTTTGTTTCTATTGTTATATGACCATTTCATACGATGTAAATATCTTAATATATTCATTATCCTTGTAAAATTTTATTTTTAAGGAGGGGGGAGAATTTAAGTTGGAATATATCTAGTTTTGTCCACTTCCCCTGATGTATTTTATAATTTATACCATTCTAAGAGCTAATGAAAAGTTAAAAAACAAACATGGATTTTGTTTACAACTACTCTATTCTTTAGTTGAAAAGAGTAGAGTTTGTTTAGATAATCTAGAAGTAAAGTTCTTTCCAAATATAATAAGCTTAATAATGATACACAGTTAAAGAATGAGGTAATTTATTAAGAGATTGAATTGGAAATATACATATCACCTTATTAAAGAATTTGTGTGTCAACTGAAAGACACAATATGCCATATTTTCCTCCTAAATAAGATGGGATTCTTTAGAGTGTCAAAGTTTGACCAGCTAGAATTCTTCTATAGATATACAGCTCTCTCCATTAGAATCGTAACTAAGAAATCATATCATTAGATAAAATATTTTCTCTATTTTCAGCTTTTGTTAAGTGATAATTCTTTCATGTGAGGTGATCACAAATATTAGCTCTACAAACTAAATAAAGCACAAAGAATTTACTGAGAATTAAACAAAATCACAATATTTGTCTCTGGTTAAAAAAAAAATTAAGCTAAGCCAGAAAAATATGAGAACTATAAAGATATACGAGGGTCATACTGAAAGTCATGAGCAACATTTTTTTAACAATCATAATATTTATTTTAGACAAACCAAGTACACCATGTTAATCTACAGACCTTTGTGCTACTTTTCAACATAGTCTCCATTTCTTTGCACACATTTTATCCAGCGTTCTACAAGCTTGAAAATTCCCTTATGATAGAAGTCCATTCCAGCTGCTCGAAGAAACTGATGCACTGCTTTCCGAATATCCTCCAGCGTCTCGTAGCGTTGGCCTCTCATCTGCTCCTTCACAGAACTGAAAAGATGGTAGTCGGAGGGTGCCCAATCGGGACTATAGGGAGGATGTGGAAGAGTTTCCCACCCAAATGTCCTGATCTTCTCCACAGTGGCAGGAGCAGTGTGAGGACGCGTGTTATCGTGTTGCAGAATGATCTTCCTTCAAGGGCGTTTGTCGTGCAATGCACGACGGAGTCGTGCTTCACAAGTGTCTGGATATAGCGGGCAGCATTTATGGTTTCTCCAGGTTCAAGAAATTCAACCTGAATGCAACCTTGTGCATTCCAGAAGACGCTGCCCGTAACTTTCCCAACAGATTGCACTGTCTTCGCTTTTTTCTTTGATGGCAAATTCAAGTGGTGCCATTCCATACTCTGGCGTTTTGTTTGAGGCTCGTAGCGATGAAACCAGCTTTCGTCACCTGTCACAATACTCGTCAAAAAATCATCACCTTCATTTCGAAATCGCTGAAGAAGGTTATGGGTGATGGTTCTTCTCTGAAGTTTGTGGTCTTCACTCAATAAACGTGGAACCCAACGGGCACTAACTTTTCGGTAACCTAAGCTGTGAATCATTTCTTGCACTGCACTGTGTCCTACTGCAAGTTTTGTAGCGATTTCATTCACTGTGATACGCCTGTCGTCTCTAATGAGCGCATCAACTCTTTCCTTGTTGCAATCCGTGGAGGCAGAGCATGGGCGACTGCTACGAGGCTCATCTTTGATACTCGTGTTCCCATCTTTAAAATGTTTCACCCATCTCCTAACACTGCTGGCACCCATGCAGGCATCTCCGTAAGCATATTGAAGTCTTTGGTGAATATCAACAGCAGATTGTTCCTCTTTAACAAGGAATTCAATGACAGCGCACTGTCGAAACGAAACATTGATGTCTGCCATTTTGGAAACACTGCGTGTGGTCACATGATAGAAGCTATGATGCCACAAAACGGCAATGTTGTGATATAAAGTCTGTAGATTACGATCTTGCAGTTGTTTTTGTTACATTGTTGAAATTTGAATTTTAACAATGGGTTGCTCACGACTTTCAGTATGACCCTCGTATACAGTATTATGTAGGCCAACCAGGAGCAGGAGTGAAATCTGACTTAATAAACAAATTAGGCAAATAACATTAATGGATATATTTAAATTAATATTGGGAAGTAAACATTATGAGGTTATATCATTAATAGTGAGTGGAGAACATATTTTATCGACTCACCTCATACATTTTCAAATTTCTTTGATACCGACAGTTTCAGATAATATCATGTCCCTCTTCAGTAATGGCTTCTACTCAACATTAATGGAGTTGGAAAAATCAGCAAGAGTAAATTATTTTTAAAATACTACATAAAAAGGATCCATATTATTAAGATTTATCAACAAATATACAACCCTTATACAGTAGTGACTTTTTCACAAAGAAAATAATGATGAACTGATGAACTTTAAATAACAAAGGAGGATATAATATGAAATGGTTTCAATATTTATACAAGAGAAAGAATTTGATAAAATCAGAATAATAAGTTTTTTTTCTAACCTATAGATGGAAAATCTAAAGAAAATGAATATCTTCTGAGTTATGGTCTTACTACAAGAGATGATATTTTTTTTATTAGTGCCAATTATGGTGCAGCGATGCTGTGTAAAGGAGCCAGGCAAAGTTGCTTATACCACAGGTTGCTTTACATGCTTCCCCTTCATCAGAACAAATGAACTTACCCGAAAGAACTCCATGTCCATTCACAGTGAAAATAAGATGAGTAGTTGTGAGCAAGTGGTCGTAGAATACACTAACAATGTTTCCAAACTAGGAATGGAGAAGCTAGTTTAAAAATTCAATGAGCCAGAGGTTGCATGGCACGACAGTGTCATCAAGAACTACAAGAGACTTGTCGTGCAGCCTATTACTGTACTGAATGGTAATAAGATGTGTTAGAGCCTTCAGACAAGGATGTGAAAGTGTACTGGACATGCCTCAATTTGGTCACCTACAGGTAAGTGACAAAGATGTACAGATTGTGTCTGTATTGGTGAAGACGAATTGTAATTTAATGATTCGTGAGTTAGCGCAATATACAGGATTGGTGTCTTAGACTCTGCTTTCTGAAAATGTGGAAAATTGCCTCAAAATGGATTCTGCATGCTTTAGTGGGTCGGCCACAGTGGACTAGAGGTTATGCTCCTTGCCTCTGATCCTGAGGATCATGGGTTCAAACCTGGCTGGGATCGATAGATTTTTTTAAGATGGAAAATCTAAGGAGCAAGTCCTCCGGGAGGGTCTTTGGATTTTCAAGTTCGTAAAAGATCCTTAAGCCTGAATAAAAGGCCTCTAAGCAAAATTTACATACCACAACATCCTAATAATATTTAGTTGCCTGCTAGATGTCTCATTGGAACGGTATGTTGACTGCACACCAATTATAACATCTATGGGCAAATAAGGTAACTAAATTACCTTGGTCTAGTACCCCTAACAAAGAGAGGCTATGGCTCAACTTTGGGCTACAACCATTGTAGATAGGTATGCTTTAGTGGACATGCAGAAATGGATTCAATATGATGTTTTATATAATCTCTTTCGCGTCATGAATGCGAAGAAGGGCTTCCTTATGGCATATCAATACAATGAGCCCTGCAGCAGAACTTATGAACCACAACTCAAATGCCAAACCTCCCCCCCCCCCTTCCCAGTGTGAATGCTATTGTCATTCTTGATTAGGATGATGTGTTCTTAATTTTGTGAAACAATCTGTAAGTAGCTCTGAGAATGACATTTTATGATAATCCACCCAGTGTTCTGCATGACAATATTTGGGCGCATACAGCACATGTGTTTGCTTTTTTCAATTGATGGGACTGGGAAGTGCTCTATTACCCCCCAATACTCTCCTTGTGATTTTGATCTAATCCTGAGGAACCACTTTGCAGCTTTCATTTCCAAACAGCTGAAACTGACTGCTCTATTCACACTATCAACAGATTAAGCAATGAGAATGCATTACAACAGCTTCTGCATTGCTGAGAAGACATCGTATGCAATGCTATGACTACATCGGAGGCTTATAAAATTTAGAAACATGTATGTATGTTTTGTATCAAGAAAAAGAAAAATTCTTGCCAGAACTAAAAAAACCAACATTTATATGTAATAGCAGCATATCTTAAACTCCAAGCACTCTGGCAAGAAATAAATTAAGAAACGCTGTACATAGATTTATTTTAGAAAGAAAAATTAACACTTGGACTGGGATTATAACCCCTGATCTCTGACTCTGCACATCAGTATGATACCGGGTTCGAATCCCGGTCCGAGCTTTAATTTTCATTTCTAAAATAAAACTAGGTCCAATTCTGGAACATAATTTAAAATATAACATCAAAAACTGTACATAGATGTTTATTATTATTATTATTATTATTATTATTATTTTTATGCATCACTTCTTGTTCATATTTGAATCAAACAATAACTAAATACCAGAGTAATCAATATTTTATTTTAGGAAGTGATATTTTGAGGTTATTTTAATTAAATTATTTCTAGTCTGTTCATCTTACCTCAATATTTGTTCTAAACATGATTATGATATAATCGAAATGTGTTGACGAACAAATCAACATTAATATTGAAATAAGATGAACAGACTAAAAATAATGTAACCACAGTAATCAACTTATTACACTGCATACTTAACAGTATTGCTCTATCAGCTAGGTAAGATTTTTTTTTTGGTATTGAACCTCACTGATCAATTCATTGCTCATAAAATTATTTTGTTAAGTGTCAAATGTCTATGGCTACAATGTAATAATATTTTTTCTCTATTTTTTAATCCCTTTATGCTTTAAGTTAAATTATTGAATTAAACCCTACGTACAATATTTCCTTATTTTAATTAATATTTTGAGGTTTCTTAACATTATTTACTTATTTGTTTGTTGCCCAAGTGCTTGGAGTAGAAGATATACTCCTCTTACAAAATAAGACCTTAACTCAGGAGTTATTAAGTTTAGGAGCCATGATCATAGAAAAAAAATTAAGCACAAAATTGATAGGAAATAACACTATGAAGTAATTTATCAAAGGAATTAAATCAGTTTTGGCTGAGAATGAAGGTATTGATCTTCAAAATTACTCCCAACATGAATGAGCATAATACGAGGTTGGGTGCTAAGAACCAATTTAATTACTTATTTTAGGAATTCTTACTATGAGGTATATTCATTAAGGTAGAATTTTTTATCACTCACCTCATATTGTTCTTCTTATTTGACTATAAACTAGTTTCGGAACATAGTTTCTGTTCCATCCTCAGTATCGTCACGACCGTTGTTCTGTCGACTTCAATGACAGAACAACGGTCGTGACGATACTGAGGATGGAACAGAAACTATGTTCCGAAACTAGTTTATAGTCAAATAAGAAGAACAATATGAGGTGAGTGATAAAAAATTCTACCTTAACCAATTTAATTACTTTTTTCTTGTAATCAATGGTAAAGAGAAAAATTTAGCTCAGTGGTCAGAGCATCACCACATAAAGCTGAAAGTTTGGGGTTTGCTTTCCAGATCAGGCAGAATTTCTTCTCTTTACCATTAATTACAATAGCTTACAATAGCAGTTTTGGCTGCTTAATATTAATTTACTTACTTGATCATACTTTTTTCTTGTTTTCTCAAATACAATCCCTTTAAATATTGGAGCTTTTTAACATCTGTATAATACAACATAATAGCCACCATAAACTTATAAGTCAATCACTAGGTGAAATTTATGAAAAGGAGTACAAAACATATTCTACCTAGTTAAGAGGACAATGAAATATAGCAGTGTTTACCTGTTGACTCAATAATTCTTTTGGAAATTAAATTATCTCATTATTAATAAATTACAATAGGAAGTAACATCATGAGGTTTTTCTTAATAAATAAGGTGAGTCCGTATAACAATTTATGAGATAAGATGAATAGACTCACCTTAATTATTAAATTACTTCATATTTATGTTTTTATTATTAATTTAACACTTCTCACTGAAGGATAAATTATATTTGAAGAGAAAAATTTTTCAGTTGGTAGAGCATTGGCCCGGAAAGCCAAAGGTCCCAGGTTTGTGTCTCGATCTGGGCGAAAAGTTTTCTCTTCAAATACAATTTATCCTTTGGTGAGAAGTGTTAAATTAATAATAAAAACATCAATAGAAGCCCTACTGGCTTTATAGAGTAGTGTTTAAATTTCCAACAAATGTCTTCTTAACTAAGAAGCTGCCATTTGCAAAGATAGAAGAAAAGGTTTCATAGCATTTGGCGCGAGGGAATTACAACGTATATAAGAGAAAAATTTGCGTCTAGATTGCAACTCGCCTCGGTAGCTCAGTTGGTAGAGCATTGGTCCGGAAAGCCAAAGGTCCCGGGTTAGAGTCTCGGTCTGGGCGAAAATTTTTCTCTTCAAATATACTTTATTTTTATTCATACCTTGAAGGAAAGCAGCTGCTCCATTCCTAAGAAGTGTATTTATCTGCTTAAGTCCTAGTTCGCGACTATGTAAACCAAGCTTAAGCAGAACTCGTTCTAGATTGGGTGTAAAAAGTGATGGTGATGGTGCAGGAATTAACAGCAATCCACAACAGGCCTCTAACAGGCCTTCAACGCTTGCTGTTGATGTCACCACAGAAGCAGCTAATTCTGAGTCATGACTCGGCAGGCTTAGACAATGATGTAGTAATCTCAACCAACCCAAACTGAAAGTTGATTTTTTAGAAAGAGTTTGTTATTTAGATCACAGAAGATCATCAATGTATGCAAGTTCTATCTTGCATTCCTAGAACTGTGTGAAGTAAAGAGCTTTCTGCTTACTATGATGTAATACCCACCCCTCAGAATCCAGTACAGTAAGCTTCCAATCCCCCTACTAATATAAGAAAGACAACTTTATTCTAGATGAGTTTTTCTCAAAGTGGTGATAACACCCTCTTGTGGGTGCTGGAGACCTGCAGGGGGCGGTAGAAGGCTCTCGCACAAAATTGGGGGCATTGAGGCAGTCTACGAAGGTGATGGCCGATTAAAAAAAATGCAAAAAATTATGTTTACCTGATATTCAAAACCAAAATTAAATACAGTCTCCTCTTTATATAATTACCTACAGCAAGAGGAGAGGAAATTTCTTGAAATTTGCTTTTCTCCACTCTCATTTGAGCAGGAAGAAAAATTCCAGTCAGCCTCTTTATTTAACAACCTGCTATAAAGTGCATTTTTGACAATTTTAACAAACTCGTTAAAGCACATAAGATTTATCCTTTATATTAGATGAGTTTTTAATTTTAATGAATGTACTTCTAAATATGATTAAATTTTAATTTATCTCATTTAAAATGTAAGTTTGAACTCAGAAATAGGACATGGCACAATTAAAAACAATAACTGCAATTGCTGTTTTAAGAGCGTATCTTAAAAATCTTGGGGGCACTAGAACATTTTTATTCTCAAAGGGGCAATGGGCAAAATAAGTGTGAGAAGCTGTGCCCTAGACAGAGTGAACAGGTAATAAGTTGTGAACACTAGTGATCATTATCCAAAATGCCAGAAAGATATTCTTCCATCATGGAAAATCAAAGTACCACTGTCATCTTGCGAATGGAATTTTCAAAACCTGATACTTTCACGAATGGTAATGCATATTAGACATTACTAATCAATGTTTTTTGAGAGAATTGTTACTATGAATATTTTCATCATGGAAGATGAGAACATGACTGCCATCTTATATAATATGATTTTCAAATCTGACACTTTCATGAGTGGTATCAAACATTAAGCATTATTATGTACTCTATTTTTTAAATACAATACATCATAAAAATACTGATATTAAAAACATCTAGTTTCATTAGATCACCTTGAATGATATAAACTATATACACTATTATGAAGATTCATGTAAATTTATACACTCATATTGAAAGACAAATAATTTTTTTAAGAGAAAAATTTTCACCTGACCTGGGAATTGAACCCAAGACTTTGGCTTTCAAAGACATATTTAAGTCTATATGAAAATATTAAAAATTATTTTCTTAAATAATTTTAATATTAGTTAGAATTTATAAAAGAATCTATAAAGATTTCTTATGTATATAAAAAATACCATAAGTAAGATATACAGAGAGGATCACCCGGGCTAGCAGGAAAAACGCATGTGGCTACTGAGTCTTCACTCTGCGTCCGCAGCAAAGCAGCTACACAGCTCTTTTTCTATTTCTTTTACTTGGTTCGTGCATGACCATATGAAAATAGCAAAAATAAGTCTGCGCAGAAAAACCCCCTCCACCCGGGTTTTAGCTATAAAAAGAGAGACAGTTTCCAACCACCAGCCAGTCTGCAGCCGACTGTTGAGGAGTTCACAGAGAGCACGCAGTATCTCCTGATCTACCGCAGCAGTAGACAAAACGTCGAGTAAGAAGACAACCAGACCACGGCCTATAAGCCCGGAAGACGAACCAAATATGGGTCAAGACGCTGGCCGTGAAAGCCTACAATTATATATAAGCAACCTCTACGGGAAGGATGTGTTTCTTTCTATTCGGAAATTTGAAGAATTAAGAAAGAAAAAAGGATGCTTTCTGTGCAATTTAAGCTTCCTTTTACGGTGCAGAGACACGGAAACTATCCCTCAATTTTTACAATGCAAACATATCTTCAAAACGACAAAGGCTAAGAGGATATATGGACGAATGGAACGGGCTCTACTTAGAGAACGTATTCATGATACAAGAAGAACATTAGGGTTGAATGACCTTGAACTACTTCATTTACATCTAAAGCTCAGCAATATTCTCTCCAAGAGAGACTGGGAGAAGGTGGACAACATCACATATCACAGCTTGTGCCGAACCATAGAAAAGAACACTGTACGGCAAAAACAAAAATATGCCAAATATCATTCAGAAAACAAAAATAAACCAACCAACTCAAGAGCGCTAGTAAATTTGACTGACCGGCAACTCAATGAAGAAGAAATTTTGGTTCTTGCCAAAGGAGGAAATTTTGCTGTAACACCTAAAACAGTACCTATTGAAGACATCATAGCCAATGTAGAAGCCGGAATAAGACAGCTGCCTCTTCATCAGAGTGAGGAAATAAGGGGCGAAGTGTCCCGCATTCTCCAAAAAAGCAAACCACCTACGAGCAATTTATCAAGAAAAGAAAAAGAATCTTGACTAACTTTAAACTCAGACAAAAATATCATAATTCTCCCTGCAGATAAAGGAAATGCTACCGTCATCATGGAAACCGAGCAATACAACCAGAAAATACAGCAGCTTTTAGATCCAGGAACATACAAGATTCTTAAAAATGATCCCACAGCAAGAGTTCTACGTAAATCTAATAAACTTATCAAGAGTTCCTCACTGGATGAAGACATTAAACAAAGATTGTGCAAATCAGAAGCATTGCCACCTAGATTGTATGGGTTACCTAAGATACACAAGGAAGGAACACCACTCAGACCTATTGTTTCGGCCATTGGTTCACCTACATATGAACTTGCCAAGTATCTCGCCTCACTGCTGAAACCATATATTGGTAAAACCGACACTTTTGTAAGAGACTCCACGCACTTCATAGAAAAGATAGACACTCTGAAACTCAAGCCGAATGACATAATACTAAGCTTCGATGTGGTTGCATTATTCAGTAAGGTACCTATCGGAGATACAATGACATACTTACAAGAACTCTTTCCTCCAGATATAACAGCGCTCTACAACATATGTCTCACAGAATCTTATTTTCAATGGAGAGGTGTATTCTACGAACAAATAGATGGCGTGGCCTTGGGAAGTCCATTAAGTCCCATAATAGCAAATTTCTACATGGAAAAATTTGAAAAACAGGCTTTGGAGAATGCTACCTTAAGACCCACAGTTTGGCTGAGATATGTGGATGACACCTTCGTCATTTGGGAGCACGGTGAGGAGGAACTAGATAACTTCAAGAAACACATAAATGGGATTTGTCCCAGCATCCAATTCACCCTGGAAATAGAACAAAACAACAGTCTTACCGTTTTTGGATGTTTTGGTAATCCGAAACCAAGACATGACACTTGGAACACAAAGTTTACAGGAAAAATACACACACAGACAGATACCTACATAAACAGTCTAACCACCATCCGAGACAAAAACGTGGGATAATAAAAACCCTGGTTGAACGAGCCAAAAGGATTTCGGAACCACAGTATCTGCAAGAGGAAATCAATCATCTCCATGCAGCTTTTCTAATCAATGGATACAGCAAAACAGATTTTCGTCGAGCCATAAATCCCAATAAATATAGGTCCGAAAACGAAAACAAGGAAGAGACAAATGGTAAGGTCTACCTACCTTATATCAAAACAACAACAGAGAAAATTGGACGACTATTAAAGAAATACAACATATCAACAACCTACAAACCAACACAAAAATCAGCAATATACTTCGCCCAGCCAAAGACACTAGAGATCCTTTAAGTCATGCCGGTATATATCGTATCCCGTGCAGTTGTGGAGAGGTGTACATCGGCACAACAAAAAGAATGATCAACACAAGATTACAAGAACACATGAGACACTGCAGACTAAAACAAAATGAAAAGCGGCCGTAGCGGAACACTTGATGAACAACCAACAACATATTATAAGATTCGAAGATACTCAGGTATTATCACAAACATCACATTACTACACCAGACTATACAGAGAAGCCATTGAAATATATAAACATAAAAATTCCTTCAACAAAAAAAGAAGAAACCATGAAGATAAACAAAATTTGGATCCCAGCACTGCATAACACGACAACGAAGCCTATGACTTCTGCAATCGGCACAACAGCAAAAAACTCGGTCTGCGCAGAAAACCCCCCCACCACCCAGGGTTTAGCTATAAAAAGAGAGACAGTTTCCAACCACCAGCCAGTCTGCAGCCGACTGTTGAGGAGTTCACAGAGAGCACGCAGTATCTCCTGATGAGGTCTACCGCAGCAGTAGACGAAACGTCGAGTAAGAAGACAACCAGAGCGACGGCCTATAAGCCCGGAAGACGATCCAAATATGGAACATTGTTAAATGTTTTAAATACGCTGTATTTGGTTTTAATCACCTTAAATAGTTAAAGAACAGTGAAGGAGACATGTTTCTAGATATTTACGAGTGTTCGACAAATTCAATATTACTCAAATTGCGACTTTTAAATAAAGTTCAACTCTTGTTCATAGTATAAAAGTAAACAAGGCAACTAGTATCTGACATTCGAGTAGCGTAGATCGTTAAACTACTTACAACACGATGAAATGTATGTGAAAGCCAGGGTTCGAATCCTCCGACAATTTTTTTTTATTCATTTGTATTTTTTGCAAAATAATCCTATAACATTTAATACCATTTAATTCCTTCCATGAATCTACGTCCACTTTACACTATCTTAAGTAATTTCCTGCCTTCATAAACTCTGTAACACTATTAGCTACCGGTATAAATTTAATTGTGTGTGCAGTAGCATGTTTTTAATAATAATGCTGTAAATTTATGTAATAAAATATAATATAGCTTCATATATTTATGAGTTATTTATTTATTATGTATTAGTGAGGAAAACGTTTCACCCTTCAATTAAAATATTTAGTTTATATATGTCAAGTCCAGCATAATAATAGCCCATACATGATGGACAATAATAAAAAAAAAATAATAATAATAATGGTAGTAGTAATAATAGTAATGATGATGATGATGATGATGATAATAATAATAATAATAATAATAATAATAATAATAATAATAATAATAATGGGATGTATCAAATGATGTGAAGAATATAATTACCTGGGGATCAAAATTAACTCAAAATGTACCCAAGAAAATTACATAAAATATAGAATTAAAAAAAACAGATCGGTAATAACAATGTAAAATGGAGTTTTGTGGGATAAGAACATAAGAATAGATACCAAATTAGAAATTTATAAAGCCATAATTTGAAGCACGCTAACATAGGTGCAGAAACTTGGCATTTGAATAAAAATTTGAATTTAAAGCTTATGCCTACTGAAATGGATTGTTTTAGATGCTCAACTAGACATTCTAAATTGGAAAAAAATCAGAAATACAACCATCACACAACAAATGAAAGCCCAAAATTCAATATTAGATTTTGTGAGATACAGACAACTAGAATGGTATGGTCATACAGTCTACATAGGATGCCAGAGATGAGATTACCCCCAGACAAGCTTTGGAATGCATTCCACCTGGGAAAGGAAAGAGAGGTCGACCTAGATTTAAATGGATGGATGATGTAAGAAGAGGCATGAGGGAGTTAGGTCTGGAAGAATTGGAATGAGAAGGTAGAGAAGAATGGAGAAAGAAGATAAAAATTTAAAAAGCTTTGAGCATAGGAAGATGTTTTATTACACTGTAAACTGTTTATAAGTAAATATATAAATAATAATAATAAAAATAAAAATAGTAATACTTCCAAATAGTTAATACATTTTTTTTCTATAAGAATGAACTACAGAATAAAATAGAAAGCATTTTAACAAATACAAAATTTAACCTCACCAGGAATCAAACCTGTGACCTCTTGCATATGAATCAAGCCACCAAGCACTGAGCTAAGCATTTTGCTGCCTTGCTGTGTTTAGAAAGAATGCTCTTCAAAGGAAGAAGGGAAACAAATTGTAGCTCTATTGTGTAATTAGTTTACTGATGTGAATTGCGCATTAGAACTTAAAATATTCGAGATCAAGAGTTGGCCCATTCTTTTTGTCGCTAAGTGTATAATTGTAAACTTATTAAATATGCAAAAGTCTGGAAGATAGTATTTAGAATATGTAATTTAATATTTAATTTATACTTGTTTAACCTGATTGGTTGATAATAAATTACTAATATTTGAAATTGTTCTAACAAATTTGATATACTGTATATCTAAGTTTTAAACCAATAAGAATTAAACAAGTCACATGACTCGGGAAATAACAGTGTATAAGAACAAATTTTCATTTAGTGCTCAGGTAGATCAGTTGGGAGGGCATTGGCATAGTAAGGTCTGAGCGTATATTTTTCTTTTTTTTTTAACTTTTATAGGAATTAATCACTATGAGGTTTAATTTATGGTGAAATTAAATGTTTCTTACCTCTCCTCATATAAATTTTCTAAGTTGATTGCGATTTCGAGACTATAACTGTCTCATCCTCAGAACTTTGTCAGCGACTGGTGTTTCTTCCGATCAACATAACACCAGTCGCCAACAAAGTTCTGAGGATGAGACAGTTATAGTCTCGAAATAGCGATCAACTTAGAAAATTTATATGAGGAGAGGTAAGAAACATTTAATTTCACCGTATATTTTTCTGTTCAAATAGTATTTCTCAATTTTTCTTTAATTTGTCGCCACTAATGAATTTACATTGGGTTGTACATGACAAGCTTTTTACTTACGCGTCTTATGCCAATTTTGATGTAATTTAAAGTATTGTAATGTGTTAATGAATCAATTTTCCTAAGAGATGTAACCGCCGACTAAATATGTATAATTAACACGAAATGAACTAGTGGAAATATGATTTTACATGGTAACCGTCCGACATTTTGAGTTTTTCATAGAATAACAGAAATGAAGAGGTAATTTATTTTACGTATCAAATCACATTTAAAAAGCAAGGAACCTAAATGCTAACCAAACCTAAATCAATTACTCTAACATAGGTGAAATCCAGGGAAGTCCTTTTTATTAGCGGTTAAATAAGTAAAGGATAAATCCGGACCTGATTGGTTGAAACCATAGATATGCTACACAGATATGAATCCCATGATTAAATGTACACATTGTGCTCATTTACTAATAACTGTAAAGCGCACTAACGTGCAAAGGAGTTAAATTCATTAGTTTTTGCTCATTTGTGGCTTACACATTGTGCTCATTTGTGGTGTATCGCTGGTTAAAAGTTTGATAATCGGTAGTTTATTGCTGGTTAGAAGTAAGACTGTTGTAACTTTTGTGGTCATGACTGGAAATAGTCCCACTTTATTTTCATATTTACGAGTAAAGTAACGAAGTGATAATTAAATCTCTTATGTAAATACGTTTAATATAGTGTTTTATTAATATTTCTTGCAATTAGGAACTCTTAAAGTGGGTAGATAAAAAGCTTGTCATCTCCCACCCGGCCGAATTTACTTTTAGAGACACCAAATTTTCTCCCCACTGCACAGTTATTCGTAGCTACTGCTTTACCAGTAACAAAATTAGCATCATAATGTTTCCATGAACACGTTAGAATCTATGAACTCAGAGTTTAATCACATTTTTTGACATAATTTGAATTTTTAGTAATTTGCTTAAAGACAAATCAATGCCTGAACCAGGATTCAAATCCAAATCTTTGGCTTTGTACGCCAATGTGTTATCCATTACACTAATCAAAGCTTCCAGTACAAACGTCAATTTTCCTTTACACATATATTATTCTCTATGTCTGAAGCAGCCAACCATTGCTGGCAGTGCGATCAGATGGCTTCTAGTTCAAGAAGACATAAATGGAAAGTTGTTTATGAGTTGTTATGACAATGAGTTGTTTAAACAATATGTTCTCCGATGAATTTTAACATAAATGAAAATTTATGCAATCTATTGTAGCTAGTAAAGCTCATTTTATCGAAGTCATAATTCAATTTTAATAATCATAATCGATAAAGTATTAATTTGTAAAGAAAAATTAATGCCTGAACTGGGATTCAAACCAGAACCTTTGCATTTGAATTTTTAACTTTTAAAAGCTGGTAAGAAAATTATCCACTCAACTTAACTCTACCATTATAATTTTTTAATGTCATTGTCAAATTTTTTTACCAAAGCAATTTTTTCTGGCTTTCCTGTAGACTCTCATGCTATATTCAATTTCAGTTGCATGTTATTTGTACATTGCTGTATCTGCAACCAATTACAAATCGGCAACTGTATACGATGTAACATAAAAACATAGACCTCATCAGCTGGCACCTATGTAGCCTACTATGCAATATAAAAATAATGACCTGGACTAGGCTTATTTCCTAGTTGGCAAATTTAAGACAAGTCATGATTTTAGTTTTAAAAGTTTGGTCACTTATTTCGGTCTCTTTCTCATAACACAAGAACTCTTTAATAGCATATCGTTTTTGACAAATATCAAATGCCTCTGGAAGGAGTGCTTACAATATCACATATGGCAAGAGGTGAATTAAATTTGAATATAAGCAGCAAGAATGCTTTTATGAACTCTATAAGTAGCAAAGGAATAGAAAACAATTAGATTTAATAATTTTTTTTTTGCTTTTTTTGGAGCGACCCTCATAAAAAAATAAATTCAAATAGGATGAGAGTATATTTAATTAATGTTGGGAAGTAAACATTATGAGGTATAATCATTAAAATTCATCGGAGAACATATTGTTTAAACAACTCACCTCATAGGATTCATGCTTCCATGATATCGCGATTTCAAACATAATCATGTTCATCGTCAGCCATAACTGATAGATGGCAGCACTGAAGATGGCGACAATAGAATAGTTGACGGCCGAAGAATTTTGTCAGTCGGAGTTATGGCTGACGATGAACATGATTATGTTTGAAATCGCGATATCATGGAAGCATGAATCCTATGAGGTGAGTTGTTTAAACAATATGTTCTCCGATGAATTTTAAGGATGAGAGTATATTTAAGTATTTGTATAGTGCAAATATGTTATCTGATTTTTATTATTGATTTCATACATCTCAATGATGGATAAATCATATTTGAAGAGAAAAATTATAATAATAATAATAATACTTTATTTATTCTGGCAGAGTTAAGGCCATAAGGCCCTCTCTTCCACTCAACCAGCACAAATACAAATAAATATTCGACAAATATAGATATACACTATACTAATTATATACAGTTAAAGATACAATAAATGTAGCAATGTAAATGTCATGTACAAACAACATTTTATAGGGTAATAACAATAATGATACGATAATAATAATAATAATAATAATAATAATAATATAAATGATACATTATACGGGAAACACCAATTAATATATATATCTTACACTGGATAATAATGAAGTTGAGTTTAGAGCAAATATAAATTTAGATTTCTTTTAAAAGATGCCAATGTCCGGCAGCCCCTTATTTCTTGTGGTAGGGAATTCCAGTTGCGAGAAGTGGAGATACGCTCAGACCGGGACTTGAACCCGCGACCCTTGGTTCTCTAGACCAAGTGCTCTACCAACTGAGCTACCTGAGCAAGTACCAATCTAAACGCAAATCTTTCTCTACATATTACAATGTACCCGGGTTCAAGTCCCGGTCTGAGCGTATAATTTTTCTCTTCAAATATGATGTTATCTGATGTAGCCTCAGGGGTCCTTATCTAGGGGATATATGGATGGTGACCATAAGGTGCCCAAGCTGAGCAAAACATTTCTTCCACTTACTTGTGTTTTGCACTCTTTTAACTTTACTATCTAACATCTCTTGGTTAACTCTTGTTTTTTTCGACCCCGACGCTATTAGGGCATCCGAGGGCTAGGGAGTCTTTCCTTTCTTCCATTTCTTCTTTCCTTTATTTTCTTTTCTTCTCCATAAATGCCTGACCAGAGGCTATAAGATGGCAGCCCCATCACTGGTCTTGCCTTCCTTTGGCCAGCAACCAATCGAAGGGACTATTATTATGCTTTCAAGTCTTATACGAGAATTTCCCGGAAGGACTGGAGAGAAAATTTTCTATAGGATCGTAACAGGTCTTGGCCTAATACTTGGAAGGAAGAAGAAGAGAAAAAAGAAAGAAGAAGGTGAAATAAGGTGCTGATACACAAGTAAACTTGTTGAGAACCACAAGTGTCACTTAAAGATGCCCATTTAACATGAATTGCAACAACAGTATATATCAACATATGCACAGCCGGGAAGTTTGGAATGTATTGAAGCCAGGTACTAGGCACTTGTGGTAGGACAGCCAAGTGGTTTCTGTCACAGACTAGTAGATAACAGTATAAGAAGTAAAATACAAAACACAACGTATATAGAGAAAGATTTGCGTTTAGATCGGTACTTGCTCAGGTAGCTCAAATGGTAGAGCACTTGGACTAGAAAACCAAGGGTCCCGGGTTCAAGTCCCGGTCTGAGCGTATAATTTTTCTCTTTAAATATGATTTATCCATCATTGAGATGTATGAAATTAATAATAAAAACATCGAAAATAGCCGTACTGGCATTTATAATGTAATGTATAATTCCCAAATATGTCTTCTTAATATAGGAGCCGCCATTTGCAAAGATAGAAGCAAAGGCTTCAAAGCATTTGGTGGGCGGGAATTACAACATATATAGAGAAAGATTTGCGTTTAGATCGGTACTTGCTCAGGTAGCTCAAATGGTAGAGCACTTGGACTAGAAAACCAAGGGTCCCGGGTTCAAGTCCCGGTCTGAGCGTATAATTTTTCTCTTTAAATATGATTTATCCATCATTGAGATGTATGAAATTAATAATAAAAACATCGAATCCCTAAAGTATTTTGTCTGTTTTCTTAGCTAGACTTTGCTTAGTTCCTAATTTAAATAGCTATTCAGTTGTCTCTCTATATTAATGTATATATTCTAACACTATAAAAAAAAACTATGCAAAACATGTAATGATAAAATATATTACTTATTTTAGGAATTCTCACTATGAGGTATATTCTACCTTAATTGATAAAATATATGTTCACATATATTTAACTTTTACAGGAATTAATCACTATGAGGTTTAATTTATGGTAAAATCAAATGTTTCCTACCTCTCCTCATACAAATCTTCTAAGTAGATTGCGATTTTGAGACCATAACGGTCTCATCTTCAGTACTATTTTGGCAACTGATGTTATGTTGAACAGAAGAAACTCTTCTTCTTCCCTTTGTTAGTGGACCGATGAACCTCTGGATCAGGTCAGAATTTGCGGGAATTTAGAAGTTCATAAGTTTTCCTTTATTTTTCTTTGGTTTGGGAAAAAATCCACAATCAGAAAAACAAAGGAAAACTTATGAACTTCGAAATTCCTGCAAATTCTGACCTGATCCAGAGGTTCATCGGTCTACCAACAGAGGGAAGAAGAAGAGTTTTTCTGTTCAACATAACATCAGTCGCCAAAATAGTACTGAAGATGAGACCATTATGGTCTCGAAATCGCGATCTACTTCGAAGATTTGTATGAGGAGAGGCAGGAAACATTTGATTTTTACCATATGTTCACATACCTTGATTTTGTTAATTGTTCTTCATCAGGAACATCCAAATTTACAGTTCTGAACACAGTCTCACCAAATGTAGTGGAACCAAGCAATCGAATTTGGGATAAACCAATATTTGAAGAATCCCTTGGTTTATAAAGTCTTACAAGAACATTGGTAACTATTTCAGGTTGAGGCAGGCTTAGGCGGATGAATGTAAGTCCACTTGTTGACAGTGGAGGACAAACCGGTACGAGTCCAGAACTGCTGTCACGAGAAACTTCGACAGCAACAGCAGATGGACAAGCTGAAATTAAATAAGAATTTATATCAATATTTTTAAAGGAAGGAACACTGTGCTGATTATATTAATAATTTAAGAGTCAGATATAGACACCTACCTCAAATTTTTTAGAATTCTTGAGAACATGTTTCAGAATGCATTTTACAAATTATGAGGTGAAGTGTCTATATTTGACTCCTAAATTATTAAAAAATTTATATACTCATCCTACATTGACAGAAGTGATTGAAGTTATTGTCTGTCTAACGGATCTGTGCCCCCATAAGATATGCCTACTTCCTTTTCTGCCTCGGCAAATCATTTCCCTCCCTGCATTCCTATCTTTCTCTTGCACTTGCACTCCAATGTTGTCAACTAAACTCCAACCTTGCATTATTCAATATTCAAGAGTCATGACAATGGGGGAAGTTTGGCAACATTACTACTTGAGTGGCTGTCGTTTGACGTGATGGGAGGGGAGTGCAGTGAAATGGTGAGAGTATAGACGTGAACTTTTCTAAGAACAATGTCAGCGCTATAGGGGCACAGATCCGTTGGTCCGAGTATACCAGTTTGTTTTTCTGGTTTAATTGGAGACTAAGAAGGGATGTCCAAAACATTAACAAGAATTTAGTTTTTCTTAATATTTAAAGGAAGTGACACTATTAGGTTAATTTTAATAAAATAGTAGGTAAAATATAATTTGTCCTTCAGTGAGAAGTGTTATATATATATACACACACACACACATCGAAAGAAGCTCTACTGGCTTTATAAAGTAAATTATCCCAATAAAAGTCTTCTTAAATAAGGAGCCATCATTTGCATGATCGAGTAACGGTTCGTAGCATTTGGCACTCTCAGGAATTAAAAATGTATAAGAGAAAAATTTGCGTTTAGGAAAGCTCAGATGGTAGAACAATAACATATAAAGCTCTTCAGCTTGGGTTCAAGCCCCAGTCTAGGCATATATTTTTCTGTTTTACTAATCATTTCATTCCCTCAGGGGTCCCCATCTAGGGGAGATGTGGATGGCGACCACAGGGTGCCCAAGCTGAGCAAAACATTGCTTCCACTTATTTGTGTTTTGCTCCTTAGTTTTATCTTTAACCGATCTGGTATTTTTTCCTTTTCTAGTACCAGATCCCTCTCTTTTACTTTCCTGTCGTCTCCCTTGCCTGACCTCTGGTTTTCTTCGACCCTGATGGTATTAGAGTATTCGAGGTTGAAGGGTTAATTTCTGTCTTTCCTATAACCTTGTGGACACTCACCTTGAATGCCCACATAAGCTGCATGTTGAAATTCAGCCCCATTGCAACTTATAGCATAAGTATACAATGGATTTGTGTCATCAGCTAAGGCTGGATACACGTAGTGAAGAAGAACTAATCATTTCATACATCTCAATGATGGATAATTATATTTGATGAGAAAAATATATTAATAGTCCCTTCGATTGGTTGCTGGCCAAAGGAAGGCAAGACCAGTGATGGGGCTGCCATCTTTAGCCTCTGGTCAGGCTTTTCTGGAGAAGAAAAGAAAATAAAGAAAAGAAGAAATGGAAGAAAGGAAAGACTCCCTAGCCCTCGGATGCCCTAATAGCGCCGGGGTCGAAAAAACAAGAATCAAACAAGAGAGGTTAGATAGTAAAGTTAAAAGAGTGCAAAACACAAGTAAGTGGAAGAAATGTTTTGCTCAGCTTGGGCACCTTGTGGTCGCCATCCACATATCCTCTAGATGAGGACCCCTGATCGAAGGGACTATTATTATGCTTTCAAGTCTTATACGAGAATTTCCCGGAGAAGGGAAAATTTTCTATAGGATCGTAACAGGCCTTGGCCTAATACTTGGAAGGAAGAAGAAGAAGAAGAAATATATTAATATAAAAATTGCAAAATAGAAGCAAAGGCTTCATAGCATTTGATGTGCGGGAATTAACAACTTATAAGAGAAAAAATTGTGTTTAGATTGGAACTTGCCCAGATAGTTCAGTCAGCAGAGCACTTGACCTAGAAAGCCAAAGGTCCTGGATTCGAGTCCCAGTCAGAGCATATAATTTTTCTCTTCAAATAAGAAAAATATTTGCTCAGACTGGGGTTTGAACCCAGGACTTTTCACTTTCTAGGCAAATTCTCTAATGACTGAGCTATCTGAAAAACTCCAATCTGAATGCAAATTTTTCTCTTATATACCCTGCAATTCCTGAGCCCCAAATGCTTCAATCTTGCAAATGACAGTTTCTTTATTAAGAAGACCTTTTTATTGGGAAATATACATTACATTATAAAGCCAATGTGGCCTCTTTCGCTGATTTTATTATTCATTTCATACATCTCAATAATGGATAAATTATATTTTAAGAGAAAAATATACGTTCTGTTGGTAGAGCATTTGGAACAGTTGGTAACTGTAGGTAGAGGATACGCATAGAAAGCAAAAGGTACTGGGTTCAAACCCCACTCCGAACATATATTTCTCTCTTCAAATATAATTTACCCATCATTCAGATGCATGAAATGAATAATAAAAACATCGAAAGAGGCCATACTGTCTTTAACGCAATGTAATATTCCCAATAAAAGGTCTTCTTAATAAAGAAGGAAAGCAACGGCTTCATAGCATTTGGTGTGCAGGAATTAACAGTGTACATAAGAGAAAAATTTGCATTTAGATTTGGAGATTCTCAGATATGAGTTGGTAGAGCATTTGCCTAAAGTGTGAAAGGTCAAGGGTTCAAACCCCAGTCTGAGCATATATTTTTCTATATTTAAATTAATATTGGCAAGTAAACATTATGAGGTTATATCATTAATAGTGAGTGGAGAACATATTTTTATCGACTCACCTCATATGATTCAATTTCTTTGATACCGACGGTTTCAGACAATATCATGTCCCTCTTCAGTCATGGCTTCCACTGATGAAATTCTGTGATTGTTGATTTCTCTAATGACACCACCTCTTGTGCTGCCATCTTTCGTTGGGATTATAAACTTTGTAATTAAATTTTTATCCACCGGAATATCGAAATTCATAGATCAATATTTATTCTTCTGAATGAATATAATTTCCCAAATTGTCAATTCCAACGGTTTATCCAATTGTTTCAAAAGTTTTGCCTCTTTTTCAATTTCACAATTTTTAATATTTCTAAAATGTTCTTTGAGTTCTTTGGATTTAAAAAAAGAAGTAATAGAAGAATACATCAACCTTACAAAATTTTGTATTGAAAATTTTCTATTTTACTTTCAATGGTAAATTTTTACAAACAAGTTTCAGGTTTATCTATGGGAAATCCTCTTTCGCCTTTTTCGGCTAATTTATACATGAGTTACTTCGAGTGCCATATCACCAAGGCTTACCCATGGATTTTCAAGAGTTGGTACAGATACGTAGATGATATTTTTTCAATAATAAATTTTAAACATGTTGATGATGCGTTAAATTATTTAATCTACAAGATGTATCAATTAAATTTACCATAGAATCAGAAATTGAAAACCAAATTCCATTTTTAGTTTATAAGTAATTACTCAAAAAATTGAATTTGATGTAGTAGGAAGGGTACACATACTGATAATTATATAAAATCAACGGGTTTCAATCCTCTGGCATATAAATATGCAATATTTAATAGCCTCATATATAGATTGATAAAGGTCCCACTAAAAGGAGAAAATTTTAAGAAAGAATATGAAATATCCTAATATCCAGTTAAGGTTCAAATTATAATACAACAAATCAAGAATTCAGAAAGATAAAAAACAACTTAAAGAATGCTCTACCCTACAAATTGTTAGTAAAGAAAAGAAGAATTTCAAGAAAATTACTTACCATCCAATAGTACATAGGAAATTAAAAAAAATATTTGACAAATACAAACATATTTTGGCACCAATAAGTAAATTTAGTCTGGAAAAACTTTTAAATACCAATAAAAAAATCAACATCCCAGACAGTAAGAATCTGGAATATATCAAATAAATTGTAATGATTGTAGCAAAGTATGCATAGGAAAAACAAAAAGGAATTTGGAAACATGCACTAAAGAACATTTTAGAAAAATTATGAAATTGAAAAATCAGCAATTGCTGCATATAGTTTGCTAGAACATCATAAAATTGAAAAAGAGGCAAAACTTTTGAAACAATTGGGATAAACCGTTGAAACTGATAATTTGGGAAATGATATTCATTCAGAAGAATAATGAATTTCAATATCCGGTGGATAAAAATTTAATTACAAAGTTTATAATCCCAACAAATGATGGCAGCACAAGAGGTGGTGTCATTAGAAAAATCAACAATCACAGAATTTCATCAGTGGAAGCCATGACTGAAGAGGGACATGAATTGTCTGAAACCGTCGGTATCAAAGAAATTAAATCATGTGAGGTGAGTCGAAAAAATATGTTCTCCACTCACTATTAATATATTTTTTCTCTTCAAATAGAAGTAGTTAGTTTTTACGATTCACCTCTTAATTGTGGATTTCTCGAAGAATATAGTTTTGATATGTTAACATAATCCATGAGTAATTATTAAAGTGTAAGAACCACAATATCCTCAATAACTTAAACTTTATAGTTAAATAGGGAAATAACATTATGAGGTTCTTAATTCGTAAATTAATGAGTCATTCTTTAATATCTTACCTCATATTTTATGTTTCTTCAAACACGGAAACTAGTTTTCGAGAGAATGATCTCTCTCATTTTCAACGTCATTATGACCGTCATTATGTCAGTGAAAATGAGAGAGATCCTTCTCTCGAAAACTAGTTCCCGTGTTTGAAGAAACATAAATATGAGGTAAGATATTAAAAAATGACTCATTAATTTACGAACTTAAAGTTATTAATCCATCAATTATAATCCCTATGTGTGATGTATCATTATCAATTTCGTTTAACTGTCTACTTATGGTTAAGACGGAATTGATAATGACATGTAACGCATTGAAACTATAGTATTCAAGAAATCCACAAATATGAGGTGAGTTGTAAAAACTAACTACTTATTTATTAAGAATTTAGTTATTCCACAATTACCAATTTCATAAAGTACATTAAAAACACATGAATAGCAGTCCTAAATAAGTTTGTAAGTATCTTTTTTAATTTAATTTTTACATGGAGAAAGTTCCCATGTGCCATTAAAACCATTTCCCATGTAAAACTCAACTTGGAAAAAGGTAAGGGTTACAATCTTGTTTTCTGGGTGGTCATTCAAATGTTGAATAAATAAAGGAACATTTTGTACAAATATTGGCACAATTTCAGAATAACAATGAATACATATTATTGGAAATATTTTAAAATGTGAGACAGATGAGGCAACCAACATAATGGTAATTTATACCTTGCTAGGAACACTTTTCATACCCTTAGCATAGAACATAAGAAGCAAATTACAATATATGGGCACCTGATAAGCATTACCAATCTCACCAAGCAAATAATTATGTCATTCAATGTAAAATAATCACTCGGTGCTGAAATGAGATATAGTTCTCTGCATATTCTGAGATAAGACACTGTTCGAGTATTATTTAGGGCTGCTCTTCTCATCTTCTACAGTACTCTTGAATGACATAACATCAGTTGAGTTATTACTGAAGACGAAACCATCTAGGTTTTGAAACCAGTATAATCAGAAGACTGGATATGAGGTGAGGTATAAAGAATTTTAATTTAATTCTCAAAAATATAAAGTCTATTTAGCGAAAGAGAAAGATTACATACATACACCAGTGTAACAATATTGTCATTATCTTCTTCAGAAACTAGTCTGCCACACTAGCCTAGATGTCAACATGGCTGCTTCCCAACCAGCAGGTCTATGTTTAATATGAGTCAAGATTGGGAATTTTAAATGTAAAATTTTTTATCTCAAGGTTATAAACTTGATAACTTGGCAGCAAACAAAACACAGTCTTGATAGACTTTGCTGCACTGCGCAAGAATTCAATGGTGTAACTACTAGTCAGACTAACAAGGGGAGGGTTCAAGATGGGTACAGCTAATTTGGCTGAAACTTTGTGAGTAGAAACAGATAGATGTCCTTTTAAGTTCCAAGAATATTTCACTTAAGTGGACCATAGGAAGATTTTTGAGGGGAAGTAGATGGATTATTTTTCAATGATTTTCAAGTTGGTAGTGTAGCACAGTGGTCAAGCGTTCTGTCTGGTAATCTGCTGGGTTTGATACTTGCTGCCATCAGTTTTTTATTTCTAGCAATATTAAACGTCAGGAAAATATTCTTGTTGCAAAAAAATGTTTTATAAAATGTGCATGGTGTGAAAAAATTTATGTTTTGCACATTTTTTTACGACTGTCACCCCATCTATTAATAATACATAATATTATTGTTTGGATTTTTTTTTCATTCAACCCTTACTCAATATTATATATTAACTACTAAATTAATTACATTTAATTACAGTAAAAATAAATTGAATATATATATATATTATGATTTTATTATTCATTTAACATTTCTCAATGAAAGATAAATTATATTTGAAGAGAAAAATTTTCGCCTAGACCGGGACTCGAACCCGGGACCCTTGGCTTTCCGGGCCAAGTGCTCTACCAACTGAGCTACCGAGGCGATAATTTATCTTTCATTGAAAATGTTAAATGAATAATAAAAACATCATTAGAAGCCTTACTAGCTTATAAAAGTAATGTTAAATTCCCAATAAATGTCTTCTTAACTAAGAAGCTGCCATTTGCAAAGATAGAAACAATGGTTTCAAAAGCATTTGGCGATAGGGAATTACAACGTATATAAGAGAAAAATTTGTGTCTAGATCATAACTCGCCTCGGTAGCTCAGTTGGTAAGCACTTGGCCCGGAAAGCCAAGGGTCCCGGGTTCGAGTCCCAGTCTAGGAGAAAATTTTTCTCTTCAAATATAATACAATATATATTTTTTTAAAATACGTAAATTTATTATTCAATACATTTTAATGCCATAATTAATAATTTAATTAATTTAATATTGCGAGGAATAAAAAAAAAAATATGGCAGTGAAAATCGAACCTCAGCCAGCATATTAACAGACAGTGCACTTGACCACTGTGCTACACTGCCAACTTGAAAGTCATTGGAGAAGGTTTTACAGCTTCCTATGATTCTTTTAGGTGAAATATTCTGGAAACTTGAAAAGGGCACCAACCTGCTTCTATAATCTACTACAGTTATGCCTAGAGCCACAAATGGATGTTAAAATTTAATAAATTGTTTATCACAGAATTGAAAAAAAATCTGTTTTATGACAATTTTTTAAAATCAGATTTACTGAGTGCTAAGTTATTATCCTCTTTCCTGTATGCAAATGTTATGAATTTGAAAACGATGTATCTGAAGCAGATTTGCTCTCTTTATATATTATGCTGTAGTAAATAAGGTGTAATGTGGCACACTTCATATTAGTAGCACTGTTATTTTTAATTTATCACTCGAAGGATAATTAAGTTATGTAGGTAGGAAATAACACTATGAAGGATAAATTATATTTGAAGAGAGAAATTTTTGCCTAAACCAAGACTTGAGCCCGGGATCTTTGGCTTTCCAGGCCAAATACTCTACCAACTGAGCTACCAAGGCGAGTTGCAATTTAGATGCAAATTTTTCTCTTATATATGTTGTATTCCCTTGCGCCAAATGCTTTGAAACCATTGCTTCTATCTTTGCAAATGGTCACTTCTTAGTTAACCCGTTGGGTGGGCGTTACGTGAATATCCGTCTCAAGAAAGCCTTCACTCGGTGGGAGTTACGGATATATCCAACGAGACATATATTATTTTTTTTATAAATTATTTGGCGATGCAGGAACACAAAATTTTGAAGATCTGTTCTGTATGGGTATGACATCTAGTGTGATTTTTTTCAACCCCCTTTGACCGGTCTCTTAACAGTTTCTTATTACGAGAGTTAAAATCACATATCATGTATGCGCGCAAGAACGGACTAACATATATCGGTAACTGGCCAGCTATATAACATTCATGATAAAATATTATTCACTAGACGTGTTCAGAAAAAAAAAACAGACATCATCTGTTTGCTCAACATAATATATCTTTTCAACTCAGATTAGCCTTAAACCTTAATGCAAGAACGGTCTAAGTTAATGAAAAAATAATAACTCTGGTACAGTTTCTTGTAACTTCTCATTCACACGTTTAAATGAGAGGTCTGTCTTTTATCACATTAGAAAAATATTGCACAAACATTCAATTGGGGTTGCTAACTTTTACCCTCCATTCTCCAGTCTTGAAGTAACTAGTTCAAACGTCTTATTTCGCTCTAGTTTTTTTTTTTTCGCTTCATCATATTTTTTTATAAGCTACTTACAATTTACTGAAAATATGAGTGTTTTCTAAAATGAAGTTATGTAGCATTCATAATACTAACAACAATAATAACCAGTGACTTCTCAACACACCAGTGTTCAATAACGCCACTGATAATATCTGATGACGTCAATAATCACTATTACTACAATAAAAACTACTAATTGTACGGATATATATTTTTACGGTATATTAAAGATCTAAAAATAAAAAAAATGCGATTATTTGTAATAACTCAAAACTGACAGTATTTAGTAACGCCACTGGTCATATGTGTCGTAAAATTGTAATATTTACACAGTGTTAAAAGAGATTGTATATTTACATTATAAACTTCGGAGTAAATTGCCAATATAAATTTATTTATTTATTTATTTATACATATATCCTATATGCTTAGTTTATATCGATGTAAGACTTGAAACAACGCCACTGATGACAGACACCATGTAAGGTCAGAGTTAACATTTATTGCATTTAAGAGATTTGCATATTTTTTAATATTCATTACATGTAATATAAATAATGTTTTCCAAATTACTTTAAATTGAACACGAGAAGACACTTGTGCCGTTTTTGTACTAAAGTTGAAAAAAATAAAAATATGAAATTTCGATTAAAAAATATGACCATATGAAAGAGAATGGTTGTTTTGTATAATATTTGATGGATATGTTACAAATGTTTACTCCCTGTATTTTTTATAATATTTTAAATTAAAGGAAGAAAAGGCTCCCCACAGAGCTGTAGAACTGCACTAGCTAGGTCCCCAGTTAAGGGGTTAAGAAGACATTTATTGGGAATTTAACACTACTTTATAAAGTCAACAACGTCAATAGAAGCCCTACTGGAATTTGGTTGGTACAGATATGTGGATGATATTTTTTCGATAATAAATTTTAAACATGTTGATGATTCGTTGAAATTACTTAATCTGCAAGAAGTATCGATTGAATGTACCATAGAATCAGAAATTGAAAACCAAATTCCATTTTTAGATTTATACATAATTAGGAATGAAAAAACTCAAAAAATTGAATTTGATGTATATGGGAAGGATACACATACTGATAATTATATCAAATCAATGGGTTTCAATCCTCTGGCACATAAACATGCAAAATTTAATAGCCTCTTATATAGATTGATAACTGTCCCACTAAAAGAAGAAAATTTTAAGAAAGAACACAAGAATATCCTAAATATAGCCAGATTAAATGGTTTCAATAAGAGTACAATATCAAACAAATTAAAGAAATTCAAAAAGTAAAACAACTTAAAGAATGCTCTACCCTACAAACTGTTAGTAAAGAAAATAAGAAATTCAAGAAAATTACTTACCATCCAGTAGTACATATGAAATTTCAAAAAATGTTTGACAAACACAACATTACTTTGGCACCAATAAATAAATTTAGTCTGGAAAAACATCTAAATACCAATAAAAAAATCAACATCCCAGACAGTAAGAAATCTGGAATTTATCAAATAAATTGTAATGATTGTAGCAAAGTATACATAGGAAAAAAACAAAGGAATTTGGAAACACGCACTAAAAAACATTTTAGAAATATTAAAATTGTGAAATTGAAAAATCAGCAATTATTGCACATAATTTGCTAGAACATCATAAAATTGAAAAAGAGGCAAAACTTTTGAAACAATTGGATAAACCAAGAATTAAATTAATGTTTTTATTACCTCACCTCATATCCTTTTTCTTCTATACTGCAGTTTCGGAGCTTATCTCCATCGTCAATAGCCTCTGGTCGACCGGTGTTATGTCTTTTCTTGGCAGTTTTCTTCTTCGGTGGACCGATGAACCTCTGGATCAGGTCAAAATTTGCGGGAGTTTGAAAATTCATGAGTTTATCTTTCTTGTTTTTTTGGATATGGATTTTTTTCCCAGACTGTGAGTTCCTTTAGTTTATCTGTGTGTTTGATTAGGCTAGCTTCTGTATCAATTAAATGTTTTTCAGACCAAGCATGGGCTGCTACAGCTGACTTGTCCACTTCACCCTTTTTTTACATTTCTAAGGTGTTCCTTCAATCTGGTTTTTAAATTTATTTTGTGTTTTCCTATATAGATTTTGTCGCAATCCTGACATTTGATCTGATATATTCCTGATTTATATTCTTCTCCAATTTTTCCATTTTTGTTGGTTTTAATTACCTTGTTTGGGCTGTATTCATTCTTTGGGCCCAATAGAATGTTAAACTTATTGAAAATTTTCTGGAACTTGTGGTGTTTTTAAAGGATGGTAAGTGAATTTTCTGAATCTTATGTTCTCTTCTGTACAATAACATGTGTGCAAATTATTACATTTTTTTAAAATTAGCTTTCTAATTACAGGAGGCAGCCAGCAACTGAGGCCTACCGTTGCGCGCAGAGAATAATTGTTTGATTTAATATGGGAAAAAATGTTAGATAGAGTCAATAAGTTATAATTTAGTAAACAAATTAGGGGTAGGGGATGTTAGCAGAATGTTTTAAATGATATTAAAAGTCAATATTTTTTTGATTGGAGTGCAAGAGAGCGAATGATTTCATTATCAAGTGCTCGACATTAGATACCAACCAACCATTTTTTTGAAAAGATATTTTTTCAAACGTACGAAGTTGTGCACGAGAAAAAAAATTCTAATGAAATATTCTGATTGGCTAGGAGTGGATGTTAACTTTCCCATTATTAAGAACTAATTTAGAACAATGACAGTTATTGGAAATTCTGTCCTATCTGCTTATGGAATTGGAAGACCCAAAATAACTTTCGAAGAGGCTGGAATAAAAGAAATGTTCACTTAAGCAGGAATTCTCTCGCGATGAACTTGCTCTTGCAACTGAAACATCACTTTGATCATATGGTAAATGGGATACTGCTTATGTTTTAAAGACATTACTCATAAAACAACAAAAATAGCTTTAAAATAATAATAAACATGACACATCATCCTGCTCAACTCCCCCATCTTCTATGTCGGACGAAGCATTTTGTCTTTTTTGACAATAAAATATCAATATGTTGATATATTAACATGAGACTAGGTGCCAAAAGATAGGTTGTGATATTTTATCCACCTTATAATGCTTCTAGGGAAGCAAATTTGTTATGCACCTTTCCCAAGACAGACATTTCAGCAGAAATAAGACTTTTTTTCCTTTTATTCCAGCCTCTTCGAAAGATATTTTGGGTCTTACAATTCCATAAGCAGATGGAACAGGATTTTTCAACGATTATCAGTGTTCTAAATTCTTAATAACGGGAAAGTTTACATTTACTTTTAGCCAATCAGAATATTTCAGTAGAAATCTAACTTTTTTTTTCTCTTGCACAACTTCCTATGTTTTAGAAAATCACTTTTAAAAAAAGTTTTTTACATTTTCCGAACATCCCCTAATGCTAATTTATTAATAGAGGATCACTTATTGCCTCTATCAATCACTTTTCTTCATATATTAAATCAAACAATTCTCTGCACACGACGATAGGCCTCAGCTGCCGGCAGCCTCCTCTAATAAAAAGCTAATTACAAAAAAATGCAATAATTTGCACACATGTTATTGTGTGGGAATTGAAGTCTATAAATCACTCTATATTCTAACTAAAATTAGTTCTACTGTTCAGAAATGTTTTTTCGTAACTCAATTTAAAGTAAAACAATTGTGTAATTTTTTTTAGTGTTTTGAAGGTATGATTCCACGTGTATTTAACACAATATCTGGTTGTATAGAAACATGCTAAATATATCAATGTAAAGTACAAACCTTGAGGTAATATAGAATAAGAAGAATAACTCACTGAATTTGAATGCAAAACATATTTATTTCTACAGCTCGGTACACAACTGGGATGCGGACCAGATGAGTTCTTAACTATTGGCAACTTCCGATGTTTATATTGTCTACATAAATTTTAGAATTCTACCCTCCTTTGCTGATAAGTGAAGAACAGTCATCTGGCAATAATTTTAGAGTGAAGAAAGATGAATTGGCAAGAGTTAGTAAAATACTTTTTTCCAGTTAGATTTCGTATCTGGCCCACTGTGCAGTGCACACCCAGCAACGTGAGGCATTTGGGTACCTACAATAAGTAGCGACTCCAGGTTGAGAATACCAGCTATAACGGCTGGAGGATCCGACATGCTGACCACATGTCACCCTACACTTGCTAGATGATTGTCTACCTCTGTGATTAACACATGTGGATGTGAGGCCAATAGGCGGCTGGTCAGCCAAAATCCTTCTAGGCCTGTCGCGTTTTGAGTTTTTTTTTACCAAGAAGATCGGGATAAGTAGATTCCCGGGAAAGCGTGCTCTGCCATACCGTTCATCTGATTGAGATGGGGCTTTTTGAAAAATGATCAGGAGATTCCGGGAATGAACATAGGCTATAAGAGAGTTGTAATACTCGACCACTTCATCCCTAAAAATCACCCTTTGTAGTGAAAAATGTGAAATAAAGTCCCTATTTTGACGCTTAAAAGGCTTAGCTGCCTAAACCATAATAAATACACAAATTGATGTACACAGAATCGAACATCTAAAAAACTCTACAAAAAAGTAGAGTATAACAGCGCACGGCGGGTGGTAAAAACACATTAACATTTATATTTATTTATTTAGGAGTAGCAGTGCATGCTGGGTATTAGCTAGTATATTATAAATTAGCTTAGAGTGTTAATTCCCATAGTAATTTTTTTATTGAAATTATGTATATTGTAGCATCAAATTCAGTTCTATTCCAATAAGATGTAAGTATTCATAGTTAAACATGGGAAATAACATTATGAGGTTCTTAATTCAATGAATGAATGAGTCACATCTTACTTCATACTTTGTTTCTTTTTAAACACGGGAACTGCAGTTTTCAACAGGAACCCCTCTTATCTTCAGCCGACATTATGACTAGCGGATTTTCGTTGGAATCTTCATCTATAACACTGCCATCTGGTGTTGATCTGATGAACCTCAAGATCCAAGGCCCGTTCATCAGCAATTTCAAAATTCATGGATCTAAATTTGTTCTTTTGAATATATATCTTTTCCCAAACTGTCAATTCCAAAGTTTTTACCAAATGTTTTAAAAGTTTAGCCTCTTTTTGAATTTTATGAGTATCCAGCAAATTATGTGCTGCAATAGCTGATTTTTCAATTTTACTATTTTAAATATTTTGTAAAGTGTTCTTTTTAGCAAGTGTCCAAATTCCTTTTTCCTATGTATACTTTATTGCAGTCTTTACCACTAATTTGATAAATTCCAGATTTTTTAACCTCTTTCACAATTTTTGGCAAATTATTTATGGGTTATATTTGAAAAGAAAAATATACGCCTAGACTGGGGTTTGAACCCAGGACCTTTGACTTTCTATGTCAATGCTCTTCCAAGGTGTTTAAAAAACGAATAATATTAACACCCAGAACAAGAATGGATCCAACATTATGAAAAACTTTGGAAAAAGGAGGAAATTGAAGGAAAAGAGAACAATGAGGAAGAAATAAAAGTGGAAAATATTGATGTAATAGACATAAATGAATTAGAAATGGCTTTGAAAACCACTAAGAATAGGAAAGCAACAGGATTAGATAATATAAATATGGGATTAATCAAATATAGTGGAATATTGTGTAAACTACGAATACTTCATCTAATTAATATATGTTGGCAGACCTATGGGATTCCAACCACTTGGAAAACAGCAATTGTGAAGAATATATTCAAAAGAGGAGACCGGAGAAATTGCGAGAATTACAGAGGGATTAGCTTAATGGGTAACTTAAAATATTCCTGTAGTATGTGTGTAATTATTATAATATTTATAAAGGGTCCGGTTGATAAGTAAGGATAATTAAAATAATAAATCCATTAAAATTAATTGTATATGAAATCAATATTAATGGAGCGATTTTTTGAATAGTTATGAGAATAAAACAATTGTACTGGCTACAAGATATATACGAAAATAATAAATAATAGATTGAGAAACATAACAGAAGTAATAATAAGTGAAAATCAAAGTGGATTCAGAAAGGGAAGGTCATGCATAGACAATGTCTTTACACTGAAACAACTCATAGAAAAGAGAAGAGAACATAACTTAGAAACTCACATAGGATTTATAGATTTGGATAAGGCCTTCGATCGAGTAAACAGACAAAAATTATGGGAAATATTACGAATGAAAGGATACCCGCTGTGCCTTGTTGAAACAATAAAGACATTATATGAAGACACAAATATAATTATAGATACCGGATTCAAAAGAACAGATGCAATCAAAACAAATACTGGATTACGACAAGGATGTAGTTTATCACCCACTTTGTTTAATATATATATAGACGACATTTTTAATAAATGGAAAGTTTTAGTAAATCCAGGAATAAGAATGGATAATAAAATGTGCATAAATAATCTTCTATTTGCTGACGATGTAATCATAATACAGAAAAATGAAGACGACTTACAGAAATCAATGCATGCATTAAATGAAATATGTAAATTATACGATCTAAAGATTTCTGTAAGGAAAACGAAGACCATGGCTTTTAGAGGAAGAGATCCAGTGAGAACCAAAATTATTTTAGAAAATCAAAGTATAGAACAGGTGTCTAGTTTCAAATATTTGGGCTGTGATGTTGGCTACAATGTGGAAAGAGACATTGACTCCAAAATAAATAAATTTCAGACGGTGTGTGGAACAATACAGAGAACATTCAAAAATAAAATTAGAAAAGAAACCAAGATAAAAATGTATAATGTTATGGCGGTTCCCACAATATTGTATGGATGTGAAACTTGGGCTCCAGTGAAAAGACAGAGAGATAGAATACAGACGGCAGAGATGCGGTTCCTAAGACAAGTAAAAGGAATGTACAAGACTTGATAGAATAAGAAATGAGGATATAAGAGAAGAATTGAAAGTACGGCCTTTATTGGATAAAGTCACGAATTACAGACAGAAATGGATTGATCATATGGATGGAATGAGTAAGGAGAGATATCCATTGTTAGCCAGAAATTATCAAGCAAGAGGAAGGCGCGATGTTGGAAGACCTAGAAGACGTTGGGCTGATGCAATATGAAGTCGGAACGGGCAATTGCCTAATCCCTGGAGTGATGATGATGATGATAATATTAACATTTTTAAAGAGAAAAATGATACACTCAGACCGGGACTTGAACCCGGGACCCTTGGTTTTCTAGTCCAAGTGCTCTACCATTTGATTATAATTTTTCTCTTTAAATATGATTTATCCATCATTGAGATGTATGAAATTAATAATAAAAACATCGAATATTAACATTATTTATGGGGTTATTTAGAGTGTCATATCATCAATGCTTATCGCTGTATTTTTTAAATGATGGTATAGATATATGGATTATATTTTCTCTGTGATAAATTCTAAATCTTAAAAGACGAATCTGAAAATTTTACTATTGAATTAGAAAAGAATAACCAAATTCCGTCTTTGCACTTGTACATAATAAGGAAATCGGCCGCGGTGGTCTAGTGGTTATGCTCCTTGCCTCTGGTCCCGGATTCAAACCCGGCCGGGGTCGATGGATTTTTTAGGATGGAAAAATCCAAGGAGCAAGTTCTCCGGGAGGGACTTTAAGCTGAGAGGTCCCAAGTCTGAAGATTTTCACGCTCATAAATTATCCTTAAGCCTGAATGAAAAGGCCTCTAAGCAAAATTTACTAAATTTTCCCATCCTAGTACTACCTTGGTTTCCTAGATGTCAGTATGAGGCGGAACACTGACCACGGATCACTCAAATGACAGCTATATGAAAACAAGTGTAACTAAATTAGTATGGTTCAAATTCTTCCCTGTAGGGGGAGAGCGCCTGAATCTCTGTTAAGGGAAAACATGGGCTTACAAAAAGACATAATAAGGAATGAACAACATGGAATGACCAAATTAAATTATTTTGACTCACCTCATATTTGTTCATATTCAAGAAATATGAGGTGAGTCAAAATAACCAACTCAAAATAATAAAAAGAAACCTCATAGTGTTATTTCCTACATATATTAAATAGATCAATATAATAAATTTGAGAATTTTTAACATTATGAGGTTTTATGGCTGACGATGGTCGCCAATACTGCGGTGCTGTGTTTAAAAAAAACATAGTAGTATGAGGTAAGAAGAATTCACGATTCATTTGATTCTTATATATAGATCAAATTCAATATTTACAGGAATGATAATCAGACAGACAATTATATAAAGTTAAAATTCATCGGAGAACATATTGTTTAAACTACTCACCTCATAGGATTCATGCTTCCATGATATCGCGATATCATGGAAGCATGAATCCTATGAGGTGAGTTGTTTAAACAATATGTTCTCCGATGAATTTTAATGATTATACCTCATAATGTTTACTTCCCAACATTAATTAAATATAATTATATAAAGTCTTCAGGTTTCAATTATATTGCGCATAAATAAGCAAATTTCAACAGTTTGTTATATAGATTATTAAATGTTCCACTATATGAAAAATATTTTAAGAAAGAATACAATCACATTTTAAACATAGCTAATTTAAATGGTTTTGGAAATGAAATAATTATAAATAAATTAAAGAAATTCAGATAAAGAATACACTATCCTGCAATCTGATTCAAAGAAAGGGAAACAATTCAAGAAAATTACTGATCATCCTGAAATACATAACAAATTAAAAAAAAAATCAAGAAATTTGATATAACATTGGCACTGATATATGAATTTATATAACTAATAAGGAAGTGAATACCCCAGTAAAAATCTGAAATTTATCAAATTAGTTGTAAAGACAGCAATAAAGTACACACAGAAAAAACAAAAAGGAATTTGGACACTCGCACAAAAGAACACTTTAGAAATATTAAAAATGGCGAAATTTAAAAATTAGCTATTGCAGCACATAGTTTGCTTGAAAATTTAAAACATTTGCAAAAAAACTTTGGAATTGACAGTTTGGGAATATATATATATATATATATATATATATATATATAATGTATATATATATTTAGAAGAACAAATTTAGATCCATGAATTTTGAAATTCCCAATGATCTTGGAGGTTCGTCAGATCAACACCAGATGGCAATGTTATAGATGCAAATTCCAATGAAAATCCAGTAGTCATAATGTCGGCTGAAGATAAGAGGGACTCCTCTTCAAAACTAAGGTTCCCGTGTTTAAAAAAACATAAACTATGAGGTAAGGTAAGAAGGGACTCATTCATTCATTGAACATGAAAATTAATTCAGATTCACACCATATGATCAATTTGTTTAGATTCAAATCTAGTTTCTAGATAGTATATGAAAATGATTTGATGTTGCAGCATACTTACTGGCTAATGATGTCAAATGAGGTTGTAGCTGTACTTCTTTCAACAATACAGCACAAGGTAAGGTGAGAGTAAGGTCAACCCAGGTCTCATCAGGGTAGAAATGGTATGACCATGCTGGTGTTCTTGCTCTTCGGTGAGGTGGAGCAGACTGAATTAACACATCAGCTGGTTGAGCTGTTGGGTTACTTGAACTGATTGTTCCTGAAAAGTCAATATTTAATTAAGTAATTGAAATGTTTACACCCTTTTAAACAAGGCTCTAAACTGAAATTATTATAGGAAACCGCAATTCACCAATACAAAGAAAATTAAACAAACACATGACTTTTAACAAGAAAGGAAAATTAAAGGAAAATATTCAGCTACATCTAATCTTTGAAATCTATCAATACAATTTTAAAATTATCCAATGTATAAATTACCATACTAGTTTGGATAAATTATGATGCTATCTTATCTCTCTGTATTTTGAAAAAAAGCCTCTTGAAAATCCAATATTAGATATAAAAACCCATATATGGGTAGGAAAAATACATTCTGTTTAATATATGTAGGAAATAACACTGAGGATTCTTTTAATTATTAATAAGTTGGTTATTTTGACTGAAAGCCGGATATTTACCCTATTTAATAATAACAGGGTTACTTCATATATATAATCATTATTTTAATTTCTTATATTCAAGGAAAATCAGTTAAAATGTCATAAGTATGAATATGGAGAAATTCATATTTTATATCACATAAAAAAAATGTAATTCAATACGTCAATGTTGAGAATATTATGTGGTTCTGAAAAGTTCTAGAATCAGTTAAGAATTTCAGAGGAGTTTGAAATAGCAATTGCCACACTTACTTTGAAGTGATTGGATAACTTGGATCTGAGTCAACCAATAGCACTCATAGGCCAGGTTGGTTAACAAATCAGATTTGAATGGCTTAATTGGAATAGTAGATTGTGGGAAAGAGATCCTTCTTAATCTGAACATTATATTGGACGATATCATGGCGACAAGTCCTACACAGTAACGGTCACACATGATTTTTGTTTAATATGGAGCACAAATTTATTAAAAATTGAAGGAATAGTGCATCATATTATTATATCTAAGTTATAATTTATGTGCAGTTAATTTACAGTAAAAATAGTACATTTTTAATAACATAATTTGTGACAGTTAAGCCTACAATCATAATTAGCACTGCCATTAATAAAGGTAAAAAATATAACCGATAGTAAAGTGGAGAAATACAAGTTTCATCAAAGGTAAAATTAATTATACTGATTCTCTGGCCTTGACATTTTCACGACAGTGTTGCCGATATGGCTATTCAGTGGAAGTGGCTGCTTTATGTATGTGGTTAGCAGACATACAGCTGACAACATCTCAGCAATTTCAAACCTTACCAGCACGCTATACCTGCATCAAGAGCAGTGGTTGGTCGTGGCAGATAACTACTCCCACTACAACCATATCCTTATTGGCAGTAGAGGGCAAATTCTCCCTTTACCCCTCGCATAACCTAAACTTCAAAGCCGGAGATATGACGGCTCGGGTATAAATGTGAGAGCTACTTTCTTAGTTACTCAGTGTTTTTGTGAAAATTATTTTTTAGTCTTTCCTCTGTTCCCTTGAAGGGAATTTCATAAGCCGTAACAAACTGTAATTGAACCCAGGACATCTAGAAGGAGTCCAACTACCCAGTGATACTACAAAACAATAGGTGGCAACAACATCTACATTCAAATTATTTTGATCTGTAATTACTTACCTCAATATTAATGTTGATCTGTTCTTGAACATGTTTCGATTAGTCTTCTAATCATCATGATCATGATGCTGAGGATGATTAGAAGACTAATCGAAACATTATATTATTTTTAGTCTGAACATCTTACCTCGATATTAATGTTGATTTGTTCTTGAACATGTTTCAAAACAATTCCAGGCTGGAAAAGCTGACGATAAAATAGACATTAAACATGTTCAAGAACAAATCAACATTAATATCGAATTAAGATGTTCAGATAAAAATAATATAATTAAAATAACCTCAAAATATAACTTCCTAAAATTAAATATTAATCGAAACATGTTCATGAAAAAATCAACATTAATATTGAGGTAAGATATTACAGACTCAAAATAATTTTATTAAAAGAACCTCAAAATATTACTTCCTAAAATAAAACATTAACATCTACATTTCCTACTTTAGACTCACCTCATATTTCTTGATTTTTATGCAGACCTGGTTTCGTTGCTTTTGCCGACATTGGAATCTACATTTTGCCCACGCTGAAGGCAATCAAAAAGTTAGCTAAAGAGGAATTGATACAAGGTGTGATGGAAAAAATATGGCACAAGTGTTCTCTCTTCTACTCACCAGGACCTTTCATATCTGTCTAGGAAAGCACAATCAGTTTCCTCAAGGTGAGAGTGAAATTCAAAGTCTACAACCCAAATAAACCAGCAACATTTGGAATGAATGTGGTTTTCCCTCTCAGACAGTTCCAATGGGTACCTGTATAATTTCCAGCCCTATATGGGAAAAACTCAATCAGATTCTGATCTCTTCAAAATTACCAAAGATGTCAAGGACTTCACATTCCTCCTAATACATCCAACAGATCAACCTCTAGGTTTCCATAATTATACTAACAGGTACTACACTTCACCTGAATTAGCAGATGAATTATGGAAGCTGAATATGGTAACAACAGGAACAGTCCTAAGCAATAGAAAAAATATACCAAATTCCCTAAAGCCAAATAAAATAAAAAAGACGAAAGAGGTGGATGTAATTAGTTTATAGAAAGAAGAAAACTGGCTCTCGCACGGAGAGATAAAAGAACTATTAACTCTTCTGATTACTTATCATAAAGGGGACAAACATGAAATGACAGCAGTTCCTTCAAAGTATCTTGATCAATCAGTAACAATGAAACCAATTTAGTTCTGGACTACACCAAGCACATGGGTGGAGTTGATAGGACAAATCATTATAGTGCACAATTACCAGTTCTGTAGATGCACTTATAATGGTACAGGAAAATGTTTTTGTGGCTCTTGGAGGTGTCTATTGTAAATTCATATTTGTTGTACACCATGAGCCTAAAAAGATACGATAAGACCCCTCTATCACAGAAAAACACTTGTCACATCTCTGGTTTCTGAGTACCCATAAAACTCCCAGTAAGTCCAGTAAGGGTCACACATCACAGGCCCAACATTGCAAATATTAGATGGCTTACCACATTTCATGGGAAGAACACCAAAAGGTTCTTGGGCAAATCCCTGTGTTGTATCGAGAACAAAAAGTGAGAAGAAAAAGAAAATTTATTTCTTTGAAACTTGTGTGTCAAAACCTGCTTTATATCCACATACATGTTTCAAAATTTATCATGCAGAGGAGAATTTTTAGGAACAAAATTAACTCTCTAATCTTTCTGTATATCATTCATAGAAAACATGAAACCATCAAAAGAACTATAAACAAATCAACATTAATATTGAGGTAAGATGTCCAGACTAAAAATAATATAATTAAGAACTATAATAGTTACGAAAAACTCTTCCTTATCTAGGAGCACTATTTACATTATTATTATTATTACTGGTATTATTTATTTATTATTATGAGTATTTTGTGAAGGAACTTTTCATACAATAACTTACTAATACAGAGTGTACAGTTAAACAGGCTAGTGAGACTTATGACATTTTCGCAGTGACATTATTTACATAAAATAATAAAATGCCATTTTGAAGCACATCAGTGATGGATATCAACAAAAAACAAGGTATATGTTGAAATTCATTGGAAAACATTTTTTGACAACTCACCTCATAAATTTCATGATTTTACGAAACTGCAGTTTCAAACGTAATCACAGCCACAACTCCAACTGATGAAATTTTTCGACCATCATCTTACTTCCGAACATTAATTTAATATAAGGTACATGTTGTTTTTACAAGTAAATGCATAATTTAAGAAGCACTTACTAACATTTGTATTAAATTATTTTCAAAATTTACCTTTTGCCCTCAGCCAAAAAAATAGTCCAAGAAGGGTTAAAGCCAAAGTACTAATATGGACAGAGATTTTGTGATTCTCTAGCAAACTATGAGCTGCATATATATAGGAAAAACTAAAAGGAATTTAGAAACTCATACAAAAGAACACTTTAGAAATATTAAAAATGGTGAAATTGAAAAATTGGCAATTGCAGCTTATAGTTTACTAGAGAATCACAAAATTGGAAGAGAAACTAAAGTTTTAAAAAATTTAGAGAAGCTTACTTATTTTAGGAATTCTCACTATGAGGTATATTCCTTAAGGTAGAATTTTTTATCACTCACCTCATATGAGTGATAAAAAATTCTACCTTAATTTAGAGAAGCCTTTGGAATTAACAGTTTGGGAAAAGATATACATTCAGAAGAATGGATATAGAACCATGAATTTTTATATTCCCGACGAGAATAATTGAACTCAAAGTTCATAAAATCGACACCAAATGGCAGTTCAGAAGATGGTGTTAACTGCGAAATTTCGACAATTGGAGTTTAACTGAAGATGGAAGTAAAATTATACTTTTGAAGTATCATAAAAACACAGATATTAAAACATTTTCTCCAACTTATTCATAAATGTAAATACCTCATAGTGTTACCACCCACTTTGATTTTGATTAACATTTCCATTCTTCTTCAGAGCTTCAAATTTTAATGAACACACAACAAGAACTGTGGAAGTCTACAAAATGTTTATTATTATTCTATTAATCTATTGAATTAAAATATAATTTAATTACAATCTTACCCAAAGGAGCAAAATTCAGAAGACCCTCATATGTTTCTATTGGACTTGGAATTTTCTTGTTGTTGAGGGTGTTACTTGGAGGAGCATGACTAAAATGCTGCATTACGATGGATACCAAGCTTGGATGTGCATTTATAAGGGCCTGATTACTCTTCACCAGATTTTCACATATCACCTGTAACAGTTAATTTATTAAATTCAATTAGAGGCTAGTATAAAAATGCATATATTCCGACTCATGTACATAAACAAAGATAAAGGTAAAATGATTTTACTACAGGCATAAATTAGTCCGTGGAACAGTAGAAAATTAAGGCTCCTAATTTTCTATACAATCTGCATGAGATGTCAACATTGCACGACAGCTGCCTTTACCCTCAAAATATTTACGGACTGAGACGGGGCCATAGTGCTGCCAGAAGGTTCAGGCCACTTAAAAATTCTGACTCCCATTAGGAATAGAACCTTTGTGTCCTTACAGTTTACAGAACATTTCATAATTTCTAATGGCTTCGTTGCCATTCATTGAAAACAACAACAGCAACATATTTCATTATTCAATTATGCTATGCCATGCTCCACAGCATACATTTTCCTTTCTTTTTTTTTCCCCAAATGCTCCAGGTTTGTGTTTCGACATTCCTGGTTTCTCTCCTGGCATGATGTACTTGTAACCCACTTCTGAGGTTGGGGCGCCTGGAAAGCGGGGTTACGTTGCCCCGATGATATGATGGGTGATGATGATGATAATGGTGCGCCAGGAGAGTCCCTAATCTTAAGCTTAACCTAAGATGAATATGAATGATGATGATTGTGATGACCATATAATTTTGGGGACCATTTGGGCCTTAATTTTTCCTGACATTTGTCTTACAGGTGAAAAACCCTGATAAAAACCTCACCCAGAAAAACTGTCCCGACCGGGGATCAAACCTGGGCCCGCTGCATGACAAGGCAGCATGCTACCCCGAGACCCACAGCGGTGGACCCATAGCATACATATAATACTGTGTAAATCCACAGATGCTTCACATGAATTATATGAAGGGTTCTTTGAGTGTTATACTTACCTAAATATAAGAAAATTTTGAATTTAAAACAATCCCCCCTTCTTGAGAACATTTCCAACTAGTAATCTCTCAACACTTTTAAAATTCATATTAGAGCACCGTTGAGGTTATGTAATAAGATGTTAAATATAAAATTGGTACCTGGTAAGTCAGTTGTCCTCAACTAAATTATTAAATAGTTCCAATATGGAGGCCTTTCAAAAACACTGTTCATCTTCTGCATTTTAAATGATATTGATATTGTTGTACAAGGGGTTTATGTCAGCGGGTATGTTTTCAGACCTACTCAATGAAAACATACCCGCTGACATAAACCCATTGTACAACCTGTACAACAACATCAGTACCATGAGTACCAGTGAAGATGCAGAAGATGAAACAATGTTCTTGAAAGGCCTCCATATTGGAACTATTTAATAATTTAGTTGAGGACGACTGACTTACCGGGTACCAATTTTATATTTAAGATCTTAGTAATCTCTCTTCTTTGTCCACTGAATGATTTTGGAATGAATTAAGAGTTTCTCAATTCCTTCTTAATTTGTTCCTACATATGAAAACTTTGGCCCTCCATGGTATCTTTACCTTGTCGTGGTGGAGTGGCTTGTGTGCTTAAATGATCCCGAGAGCTATGCCGGCGGTAGCATTGCTGCCGATAGGGTTACCCATGCCGGACTGGTCGTAGGTGATAAGCCAGATGAAAAAAGTACCATGGTCGAAAGAGTGACGATCTTTCACCATAAAAATATAACCGTCAAAAAATGCGGACATGAGTTCAACTGGGGTAAAATACTCCAGAGGTCAAATAGTCCCCCATTCGGTTCTCCGGGCGGGGACTACTTCAGGGAACCCATGTCAAAGGCTCAAACAAAGGGACATGTTCCTAGGAACATGGAATGTTAGGACTTTATACAATAGCGGGGCACTAGAGATTTAACCCGTGAATTAGATAAATCACTCTTGGATATAGTCGCTTTACAGGAAGTTAGATGGCCAGGAGAAGTTAGTCAGGAATCAGGAAGTTTTGCATTACACTACGGGGGTGCAGAAAGACCTGAATTTGGAACGGGTTTTTTAGTCAGAAGGAGGATCTTATCCGCTATCCGAGATATTAAGTTTGTCAGTGATAGGATATCATACATAATTCTAAAGGGTAAACTGTATGATTTTATAATCATAAATGTACATGCTCCCACAGAAGATAAAGATGACAAGAACAAGGATGAGTTCTATGAAGAATTAGAATGCGTATATGATAGCCTTTCATGCTATCATATGAAAATTGTCTTGGGAGATTTTAATGCAAAATTGGGGCGGGAAGATATATTCAAACCAACAATAGCCAAATTCAGTCTTCATGAAGATAGTAACAACAATGGGGTTACATTAGTCACATTTGCCACATCAAAGAATGTCATTGTTAAGAGCACAAAATTTCAGTATAAGGATATTCATAAATACACCTGGACGTCTCCAGATGGCAAAACTCGAACCAGATAGATCATGTATTAGTGGACAAATGCTGGCACAGTAGCATCATCGATGTTAGATCAGTTAGAGAGACAGACTGCAATTCGGATTATCACCTGGTCAGGGTGAAAATCAGACAAAGTCTGTCGCTAATGACAGGAACAAACGCTAAAGATGATTCTGAAAAATTTGATTTAAAAAACTTGAAAAATGATGAAATTAAGCACGAATACCAAATTAAAATTGCTAATAGATTTGAAGTACTGAAATCTTCAGATGACAATGTGGCAAACGAAGAAGAAACTGATATAAATAAAGAATGGGAGGCTATGAGATATACTATTAAATTGTCAGCATCAGAAAGCATTGGTCACTTAAAAAAGAGGCAAAACAAGAAATGGTTTGATGAGGAATGTGCCGACATTGTAAAGAAAGAAAGCAAGCAAAAATGAAATGGTTACATGAGCCAAATGAGGTAAATTTGGAGCAATTGGGTAGTGTCAGATGGGAAACCACAAGGTTACTAAAGAGTAAAAAGAGGGAATATCCGAGAGAGAAGATTAATGATCTTGAAATGAATGCCAAAAATAGGAACATTAGAGAATTATATCAGGGAACAAAGGGTTTCAGGCTAGAACAAACTTAATTAGGAATGAAAATGGGGTTATGATTGCAGATTCCAGGAGTATATTAAATAGATGGAAAAGTTACTTTAATCAATTATTAAATGTACATACAGAACAGGATATTGAAGAGGATAATTTTCAGACAGCAGAAATGTTAATCGTAGAACCATGTGCATTAGAGGTTGAAATGGCGATAGAAAAATTAAAGCTGTATAAAGCATCAGGTTCAGATGAGATCCTAGCAGAACTGATAAAATCAGGTGGAGAAAAATTGACGGACAAGATACGCCCGTTGATTAATATGATTTGGGATGAAGAAGCACTTCCAGATGAATGGAAAGAATCAATTATCATACCAATTTATAAGAAAGGAGATAAAACTGATTGCAACAACTATAGGGGCATCTCATTACTTTCAACTTCGTACAAAATTCTAACAAATATATTAGTAAGCAGACTTACTCCTTATATTGATGAGATTCTAGATCATCAATTTGGATTTAGAAGAAACAGGTCTACAACAGATCAGATTTTTAGCTTAAGACAGATTTTAGAAAAGAATGGGAATATAATGGTACTGTACACCAACTATATGTAGACTTCAAAAAGGCATACGATTCAATTAAGAGGGAGAAGTTATATAGTATCCTGCTATAAATTCCTAAAAAGTTAGACTTATACGAATGTGTATAAATGGCACAAAGAGTAGGGTGCGTGTAGGCAAACAGTTTTCGGATACTTTTGAAATCCAGAATGGGTTGAAGCAAGGAGATGCACTATCTCCTCTACTATTTAATTTTGTACTAGAGCATGCCATCAAATCTTTAGAGGATGAAGAAGGCGTACAACTCAATGGTATTACTAAGCTGTTAGTTTATGCTGATGATGTAGTACTATTGGCCGATAGCGAGGAGATACTAAAGGCCAACATGCACACACTACTGAGTAACACTAAGAAATTGGGACTGGAAGTAAATATCAATAAAACCAAATATATGGTCACACATAAAAATACATTATATAATGGAAATGGACAGCAATGACAAATGAGGGAAATTTTGAGGAATTGGCTGAATTCAAATACCTAGAAACAATAATTACAAACAGGAATGAGATGCACAAGGAAATTAAACATAGGCTCAATTCTGGAAATGCATGTTATTATGCACTTGACTTCCCAACTCTTACAAAAACGTTAAACTGAAAATATATAAAACTATTATTCTACCAGTTATATTATATGGATGCGAAACATGGACTCTTACTTTAAGGCAGGAAAGGAGATTACAAGTATTTGAGAATAAAGTTCTTAGGAAAATTTTTGGACCAAAGAGAGATGAACAGACAGGTGAATGGAGTTGACTGCATAACAGTGAATTACATGGTCTTTATAGGAAGCCAGATATAATGAGAACAGTTAAGTCTCCTAGACTGTGATGGGCAGGACATGTGGCACAAATGGGGAATGAAAGACATGCATGGAAGATTGTTGTAGGGAAACCAGAAGGAAAACGCCCAGTTGGTAGACCAAGAATAAGGTGGGAGAATAACATTAATTATGATTTGAGGGAAGCAGATTATACAGGGGATGATTGGAAAACATTGGTTCAGGATAGGGATATATGGAGAGCTTATGTCTGTGCGGCCATGAACCTACAGGTTCGATAGTGTCAGTGAGTTAGTTAGTTATGTGAAAACTTTGGAGGCATCAAATTTTCCCTCCCTTCACACAATTGTTTGTAGCTACTGCTTCATTAATAACAACTTGAAATTAGCATCATAACAACTTTGCACATTAATTAAATATAACTTTGCACATGTACGAATCTATGAACTCATACCACGTTTTTCGACAGCATATGATTTTTACTAACTTTCATTTCAACACACACACACACACAAAAAAAAACTCTCTTAACTTTACTGCTTCATTACAATTTGCAAATGTCATTGCCAAGACACTTTTTTTATCGTGCCTCTCCTAGCTTTCTAACCAATTTAAGCTGTGTATTGTATGACCATCATTTTGAAGCCAAAACTGTGCTATGCAAAATAAAATATTAACCTCTCCACCAGGTGTCAGCTATGTAGCTTATTAAGCAATATGAATACAATGACCTTGACCAGGTTTATTTCCTTGTCAAATTTAAGATCGGTCACAATTTTAGGAATTCAGATTTTGGGGGGGGAATCTTATTTTTGTGTAAATATGATATAGGTAAACACAATTTATGAGTATCATCATCACCTTTCCATTAGTTGGTCCTTGAAATCTTACAGTCTGAATGAAACACTGGTATTCAAGAAGCGAATCTTTTCCTCGGATGACTCAAGGATCTCTTGCCATGTGATTGGTATATATATATGATATGAAAAGCACACACACACACACACACACGCGCACGCACGCGCCCGCACGCACACGCACGCACGCACACACGCACACACACACACATATATACAATCAATAATATTAATTTTACAGATCTCTACTTAATCACTTCTTTTTAGATGTGTCTATATGTGACCAGTCAAATTAACTATTAGTAAGTTTCAATCAATTTTATACAAGTAGAGTAAAATAAAATGATTGAATCATAAATTATTAAACTTTTAATTTAATTTTTAAAATTTTTAATACAATGAAAGGAAGAAAGAAAGAAACAAAGACCAAACTAAAAAATTCTATATAATATGTAATTTTAGGAAGTTATATTTTGAGGTTATTTTAATTATATTATTTTTGGTCTGGACATCTTACCTCAATATTAATGTTGATTTGTTCTTGGACATGTTTCAAAACAATTCTGTTTTATCTGGGAAAGCTGACGATAAAACAGAATTGTTTTGAAACATGTCCAAGAACAAATCAACATTAATATTGAGGTAAGATGTCCAGACCAAAAATAATATAATTCTATATAATATTTTACATTTACTAACCCGAACTCCACCCATTCTGTTGAATTCTTCTAGGGCACTCTCCTTGTCTAAGACACGTAATATGAACCACAACAGAGGTTCTGAGAGCTGCATCACTCCAACTGCTCCAACAGGTGGTTGTGCATTACAAGCTGCAACACATGATTATGTTAATTCCAATAATACCTGGGCTGATAAACAAAACTTTTTTTTTCAAAAAGCCACTTTTGATATAAGACCATATTATTTCTCTTGTATTATTACATAGAAAAGAATTAATCAGTTAATCATAGATTAAAATACAAGTAAAAGACACTTTTTTATATTTTTAGGATATGTTATATTAAATAACCAATACCTTTATTTTGCATAACGTATTGATATAATATATCAACTTGTGTCTGACTCAAGGTCAGGCCAAGGATGAGAGGAGATGTAGCACTTATATTTTTTAGAGGTCTGTGAACAACAAAGGTGCTGGCCAACCACACCAATGCACTGCCACAGAGATGGATGAACAAAATGAATGAGTATGTAGAGATGGTAGAACGAAATTTGTGGAGGCGAAAATGGGAAAAAATCAAAGAAAAACATGGCCAAGCTCTGTTTTATCCACCACAAAAACAACATGGTGTGACTTAGACTCTCAAGACCCCAGTGGTGAGAGTCGAGCATCTACTGCTTGCACCATGGAGCCACCTCATGACATATTAATATTAACTCTAAATCTATTCATTTTTTTATTTCATATAGTTATTCATAAAGCTGGTCAAATTAAATATTGTATATTCCAAATTTTGTCTGTCACATTAGCTCAGGTGGAAGCATGCTCGCCTCCTGACTACCAAGTCTGGGTTCAATACTTGGCAAGGTTGAAATTTTAATTGTAAAGTTTTCAATTCCAAGGCTAGGAAGGGATAGTGTGCAATATTTAAATATAGACCAAATGCCTGAATTAAATTCCACAACAGATATGTTGAGAAGGCATGTGATAACAGTTGATAATTACACTGGTCAACAGTAGTTTTGTTGCCCTTGATACAAGATTGATTTTGGAAATATTTATGTTCACAATTCATCAAAACTATGAATGATTTTGGAAGATCTGATCTGTATATTTTTTAAATCTTTATTTTCATTTTACACTACAAAAATATGAAAATATGAAAAAAATATAACAGATATATTTATAATGTCAATTGTTTTTTGAAAAATTAGTATACACTGACGTAAATAGAAAGAAAAATGTCGAAAACCCATGTTATACTTCAGTGAAACGCTTTTATAAGATTTTCTTCTATAATTTTTAGGGGACAATCTCTTTTTAAAGCAGTAATCTGCCATCATGATACCTTTCCTCCGTTACTTTTAGATCCTGGTGAAAGTGCTCTCCCTGCTCGTCACTATAATTTCCTAAATTATCCAGAAATCTATCCAGGTGACTGGAGAAATGTAACTTTATACTCATATTTGCTCCCAGAATCTTGAAACTTGTCAATATGTTTTGCACAATTTCTTCATAATTTGGTGCTTTATAGTTACCTAGGAAATGTTCTACTATCAATACAAAACCCTTCCAAGCTTCACTTTCCGAAACAGTCATAACTTTGATAAAATTTGCATCTTTCATCAATTGCCGAATTTGAGGACCATCAAATATTCCACCTTTTAACTTTTCCATACTAAGCTTAGGACATTTTCTACAGATGTATTTGAAACATTCTCCTTCCTTGTCCAATGCTTTAACAAATTGTCTTATCATATCCAGATACATGTCGTGAGTATTTTAATTTTGTCAAATAACTGAGATCATGGCTGGTGTGCGGAGTGAGGGTGCGAGAGTGGGGATCACGTGATGTTTGTATGCACGAAAAAAATGTGCAGAAATCAAATCATAACTGGAAACATAATTTTATTAGTAACAAGCCGTTTACGGTTTACGATATGTTGTTTCAAATGCTGGGTCTTGGCAACGAAGCCATTAGCGTTCTTGCTCTCCAATATTTCTCTATGGTGGATCCAACAGGTAATACTTCACAGGTTTGTAGATGTTCTTCGTACATTTCTTCGTCTTTGTTGCATAGAGGACAATTTGGATTCGTGTAGATACCTTTTTTATATAAATGTTTAGCCAAATAGTCATGTTCTGCAAGTAGTCTAAATTTGCTACTGTAGTTTTACGTGGAATTTCTGGAATAATATCTGGCTTCCTTACTAAATATTCCATTTTTTGTAATTGGCTTTATTACATAGGTCTTGGTTTTGTTTGATTTTATATTTGTTTTTTATTATTCTTTTTATGGATGCAAAAAGGTAAGCTTTTAGTAGTATTCTGAATTAGATTGAAGCCTTTTTTGGCAAGAAAATCAGCAGAGATATTTCCAGCACTTCCACAATGTGCAGGTACCCATTGCAATTGAATTCTTTTCTGTAGTTTTTGGAGTTGTTGAATCATTTTGTAGCACTCTTTAATTTGCATTGACTTCATTTTGTGTGAATTTATTGCATATATTGCTGCCTTAGAATCAGAGAGTATGACAGCATTTTGCAATTTATTTATTCTGTATAGTAATTGTTGGAGTGAAATATGAATAGCGTTTCTTCTGTATCAAAATTTGTTGTGTGGTATCTTGCTGGTTGATAAAATGAAAATAATGCACATGTAATTCCTGATCCTGAATTGTTATCAATAGTAGATCAATCTGTGTAGACATGTAACCATTCTTCTGGTGGATATCTCTTATTCTTCTTCCTTCCAAGTATTAGGCCAAGGCCTGTTACGATCCTATAGAAAATTTTCCCTCCAGCGTTTCATAGGACGGCATATCTCTTATTCACAGCTTCTAATGCTAGAGCTTTTCGCTATTAATGATATAACCTCATAATGTTTACTTCCCTACATTAATTTAAATATCATCACTCATTGCTTCAAAGTCAGTGAAGAATAATTCTGCTTTATTTTATATGATGGGAATACCTATTGTTTCCCTCTTCTCCCTTGCTCTTTGGAGCAATAAAATTATATATTTAAAAAAATAAATACAAGATTTCTATTTAGGAACTATACATTTGGAAAGAAGAATAAAAGTAAATGTATAGTAATTTTTGCTACATTTTTCTTTCTACATAGATTTTCAGTTTTATTATAAAATACAATAGCAAGTAACATTAAGAGGTTTTACAATCATTAGGAAATAACATTATAAGGTTTAATTTAATAATTGAGTTTGTTTTTTTAAACATTCTTACCTCATATCTTAGTTTTGTCGGACATATGTTTCAAGGCTGTTACCCCGCCTTCAGCGATTCACAAACTGATTTTTTCTTTTCTTCATGTTGTCGGCCCTGGATCTGTGTTCCAAAGAACTTGATAATGAAATGAGCCTCTTACCAAGTTCTTTGGAACACAGATCCAGGGCCGACAACATGAAGAAAAGAAAAAATCAGTTTGTGAAATGCTGAAGACGGGGCACCAGCTTTGAAAGATATGTCCGACTAAACTATCATATGAGGAAAGAATGTTTAAAAAATACAAACTCAATTAATAAGAGGTTTGTTTAATAATTAAGACATTCTGTCTGTACATTCTTACCTCTTATGGTTGTTTTTGTCGAACTTATGTTTCAAGACTTCTGAGCCCCATCGTCAGTGATTACAGACTGAATTTTCTCAAGTTATCGGCCCTGATTCTTGATTCCTACTCTCTCTGCCTCCAGTCCAATGAATTTACTAATGAGGTTCCTTTCTCTGGGAATTTCAAAATTCACAATTCTTTCCTTGTTCTTAAATCTACATACAGAAGAACAAGGAAATAATTGTGAATTTTGGGGCTCAGAAGCCTTGAAACATATGTTTGACAAAAACAACCATAAGAGATAAGAGTGTACAGACAAAATGTCTTAATTATTTCAGTTTTGTGTTTGCATAACAATGGAAGTTAGTTGTTTATTCATGTCCCCATTCTCACAACTTACAATGCAATAGAAACAAGTAAATTATTATTATACATAGCTAAGTTATAACAATTATTGATAAAAAGAAACATTTCTGCTTGAACTGAGAATCAAACTCCTTATCTTCAGCACTAAATTCTGATGTTCTACCACTGAGCTATCCAAACATTCCTTCCCATCCAAATAGAAACCTCTAACTCTCTCTTGATCCCTTCTTTACCCCAGAGAAGTAAATCATCATTCAGAATAAAATTGGGCCCTTTATACACCAAGAAGCTATTAATAAGATTGAGACAAGCAAATTACTAAACACAGCTAAGCTATTACAATTAACAGTAAAGAGGAAATGTTTTGCCTGAACCAGGAATTGAACTCCAGACCTTCAACTCTACATGCTGATGATCTACCATTGACCTATCCAGTTATTCCTTTTCCAATCAAGCACAAATTTTCCTATTTAACCTCTCTCTCTTGATCCCTCCTTTATACAAGAGAAGTGAACATCATTCATGATACGATTGGCTGCTTCTACATCACAAAGACATTATGATGGGATTTAATACATCTAAGAAGCTATTACTATGATCAAAACAAATAAATTATCATACACCACTAAGCAATTACAATTAATGGTAAAGAGAGCATTTTCTTAAACTATTATAGGAAATATTACTATTAAGTTTATTTTAAAATTTAAAATAAAATTCTTTTCACCTCACCTCATATCCTGTCTTGTAATTAGACCGGTTTTGTAACCTTAGTGTTTACATTGGTCGTGTAACTAATGAAGATGTAACAACTAAAGTTACGAAGCCAGTCTAATTACAAGACAGGATATAAGGTGAGATAAAAAGAATTTTATTTTAAATTTTAGAAAAAATTCTGTCTGAACCAGGAATCGAGCCTGGGGCCTTCAGTTCTACATGCTGATGCTCTACCACTCTCATCCAACCACAAATCTCTCTTTTGATCCCTTCATTACTCCAGAGCAGTGAAATCATCATTCATAATAAAACTGGGCTGCTTCTACATGAAGAAGACATGATGGGAAAAACATTTTTTTTCTCTTTATCATAAATTATAATGTAATGTTTCAGTCTTGCAGGGGAAAAAAGAAGCAGAAATTTAGTTTTGTCACAGGTGCAGATAAAACTGAATTTGATGAATATTTAAGATTAAGGTTCTAAATTTTTCTATCATTTATATTCATGATTGTGTAAAATCACTTAAGTTCTAATTACTAGGAAATTAACAATATTGACTGATCAAAGTAATTATAAATCTGATTTATTTAATTACTCACCAGATGAAAGAAAATCAAACAAGGGCCTAAGGATAAGTTGTGGTGATGTAGCTTTACGAGCTAACATAGCTAGCAACTGGAATACAGCATCACCAACAGACAGGGGTTCACCAAATTCACCTAATGCCAGCTGTTCAGGAGGTGCAGCAGAACCAAGTAACATTGCAAGTGTGGAACCACTGCAGCCGGCCAGAGCACTTAGCAATCGAAGCATTGTTGGATGATGCTGCAACACTAACAATACAATACTTTCTTCAAAACATAAATTAATAACACTTGTCAACATAAAAATTATTCATTTTTAAGCCTACCTCCCATTGCAGTATTAAGAATAATAATAAAGAATTGTGAATCAATCACTGACAAATCTAACATGTTTTGCATCTGTTCTACTTGGTTGCTTTTGATTAATACATTGCCTAAATTAATACACAATAAAATGTATATGCAATTACAGAATTGTGAATTAATAAGGTTATTATATATATATATATATACTTACTTACTTACTTACTCACTGGCACTATCGAACCCGTAGGTTCATGGCCGTAGGTTCATGGTCATATATTCATATATATATATATATATATATATATACCCTGAAACCATTTCAATCATATTTTTTCAAATACCTACATCAACAATGTACAGAGTGATTCATAAGAAAAAATATCTATTCTTAGATCTCAGATTTACATTATAATTTCAATCTATATTTCACCATGGGCATATGATGGGATATTTACAGTTACTTACATTTTGTCTTGCTGCAAATTTGATTGTTCAAGACTTTATAAGAGTGAAATAACTTCTGCAAATAATAAACAATGTGAACCAAAGTAATGACATGCCTATTTAGTTCTGATAATGGAATATAGGAAATAATTAAGAGTATGATTCATGACAAAATAAGGCAATTGAAAAATGTCGTAATGATAGCTGAAGATGGCAGGGATTCCTCTTAAAAACTGCTGTTTCCATGCTTGAAGAATACTAAGTATGTGGTGAGATAAGACTCATTTTATTAATTTTTATTAATTATTACTTGTAAACCTCATAATGTTATTTCCCTTAATTAATTTATGAATTAATATTTTTACTCAATCAAATTTCATACAATTTTTAAATAGTGTGAAAAACTTATTCCATCCAGATGGCAAGATCAATCTGCATTTCATAACATAGATCATCATACTGATTATAATATTATCGAAAATTGGCATCTAGTGGAGGATATATAAATTACTTACAGTAAATATCAGGATTCGATAGAACTCTGTCTGTATATATGCATGTGCGTGCGTGCGTACGTATGTATGTATGTATGTATGATGTATGTACATACGTACGTATGTATGATGTATGGATGGATGGATGGACGGACGTATGTATGTATGCATGCATGCATGTATGTAATGTGTATATATATATATATATATATATATATATATATATATCTGTAACAACGAACTTTCAATGACTCCACAACGGAAATATCCAAAATTGTATTGTATTCTCAGAATGTTGGTTGGTACTGTTAAACGCGTCAGGGGAGGGGGTTTTTGTGAGTGAAGGTTATATATATATATATATATATATATACACACACACACATAAGGTTTTGCAAAAACAGCTAAGCTTTAAATATCTGTACACGGCTCATTATTCCAATTATGGAAAACTGATTCAACCATCACTAAGGTGGCTATATAATGTAAAAAAAAAACGTTCAAATACTTAATTTATGAAAAAAGTGTAGATATCAGGATTTGAAAATATGCACCTCAATTTTACCTGTTTGTTGATGATAGCTGGATGATTCTTTTTTTTTTGTTACTTTTATTTTTATGTTGCCTTGTGCACGTTTTTTTGTTAATATCTTTTTATATTCAAACATTGGCAATATGTTTCTAACAATTTAATACATATATTTTATTCTTTCAGGTTTTCAACACTCAAGGGCTCAAGTGGTTGCTGGCTCTGGCTTCAATATAAGCACCATAATGCTATGTTGCAAAATATTTTATTATTGATTCATGTCAATATCTCTGAGCCAGTAATATTACAGCAAACTCCCAATTATCTGTGTTAATTAGGACCGAGATATGCATGGAAAATAAAAAAAACACGGATAATCTAAATTAAGTTATTCAGCACCGTGGAAGTTTATCAGAAATGTATACCGTGGAAGTTTATCAGAAATGTATTTACCCACTTTAACACTACTTAAATGCAACAAATATTCATAAAATGTTATATTAAATGTATTTAGGTGTGAGTCATAATTATCATTATTTTATTTTACTCGTAAATATGAAAAAAAAAGTGGGATTATTTCTGGGTGCACTCAATTGAGCATTAGAGACAGCACACCACTCTGCTTACGACAGTTATTCAAAATGGTCGACGTAACCAGTAACAACTACACTAGCAACCACTGATATCCCCACTTATAATCAGCGATGACAAATATTTAGTGATTCCCACGCTAATAACCACCGATGACCACATTAGTAAACACTGATATCCACATTTATAACCAGCGATGACCACACTAGTAACCACCAATGGCCACACTACTAACCAGCGATAAACCCACTGCCACAGCATATACGTGGTTTCAATCTGTAACAACAAACTTTCACTGACTCCACAACGGAAATATCCGAAATTGTATTGTATTCTCAGAATGTTGGTTGGTACTGTTAAACGTGTCAGGAGAGGGGGTTTGTGAGTGAAGGTTACTCTATTGTGCTAGTTACTAAGTGCAATTCACAGTAGCACGTTTAAAAATAAATAATTTTTTCATAACAATACAAAATACAGTATTTTTAAAAAAAATACAGTCAAAAAGAGTCATGCCCGGATAATCCACAAACCAGATAATATGCACACGGATAATCAGGAGTTTGCTGTAAATTCATATATTGATTGGTCCAAAGCACTCCCTCTGCTTCTCCTCTGATGTCACGCTGGCACCAGCGAAAATGTTACTTCATTCTAGTCGTGTATGTCTTGGTATTAAGACACATCCACACCAGTTTCCAAGATATGAGATCTTGTATAAAAATATTTGCTCAAAAGAACCAGTTATTCAACAAATGTGTTAAGAAACATGTTTATTGTGTTTTAAATAAATAAATTGCCTTTGTTACAATTCATAAAGTGAATTAGTTATTGAAGAGACCAATTTTATCATATGTAGCATAAAAATTCTTCACTGAACAGCAGAGTAAATTTATTGAAGAAACTACAAAAAAAATTAAAATTAGTGGAATTAAAACAACTACACCAATTTTGGAATATATTAAACAGTACCAACTAAATTGGAAACACCATCTTGAAAGAATGAGTTCAAATCGGATCCCCAAAGCTGTTTATAATTATATACCAAGAGGACGAAGATCACTGGGCCATCCTATGAAACGCTGGAGGGAAAATTTTCTATAGGATCGTAACAGGCCTTGGCCTAATGCTTGGAAGGAAGAATAAGAAGAAAACAACTGCTCTAGCCTGCACCTGAACTTGTCTTAAGCTGCAGCAATAACAAGGCTGAAGTTAACTTTTTCAAGAAAGCTTGTACTGCCAGTTCAAACAGTGAAATTGAAGCTGTGTTTGTTGCTGAAATTTCATCCCCTCTGACAGATCTTATTACATTCCTGGAAGAATCATCTTATCCAACAATCCATGCTCTCACAAGGAAACTCAATGACACCGATTAGAGCTTCACAGGTAGTTATAGTGAAGAATTAAATTAATGTTTTATTACCTCACCCCATATCCTTTTTCTTCTAGACTACAGTTTCGGAGCTTATCTCCATCATCAGTAACTTCTTGTGGACCGGTGTTAAGTCATTTCTTGGAGGTTTTCTTCTTCCTTCTATCGGTGGACCAATGAACCTCTGGATCAAGTCAAACTTTGCGGGAGTTTCGAAACTCATGAGTTAAAATTTTTTTTTTTTGGATGTGGATTTTTTCCCAGACCATGAGTTCTTTCTGTTTATCTGTGTGTTTGGTTAGGCTAGCTTTTGTATAGATTAAATGTTTTTCAGATTTTTCAGACCAAGCATGGGCTGCTACAGCTGACTTGTCCACTTCACCCTTTTTGACATTTTTAAGATGTTCTTTCAACCCAGTTTTTAAATTTCTTTCTGTTTTTCCTATATAGATTTTATCACAATCCTTATATTTAATCTGCAGTCTAGAAGAAAAAGGATATGAGTTGAAGTGATATATCTATTTAAATACATAGTGTTACTTGCTATAAAGTTTAAACCATGGTAAATTTAATATATTAGGATTGTATTTTAACCTGAGCATGAAAGGACCAATAAATTTTGCTCAAAAGCCTTGTATTTCAGCCATGAGGTTCTTTTAGCGCTATAATTTATGACATGGGTCTATGGTTTTCCTATTCTGAAGGAAGCCATACTCAGGATTTCTCTCCTTATTTATCACCAAAATATTTTATAACAAACAAGCAAAGATACTGAAAGAAATTCAATTACAAACTTCAACATTACTTAAAGGCCAGTTCAATCTGAGCATACTGATTGTCAAAAACATACATGTCAATAATTACTTATTAGAAATAATGAGATTTGACATAATATGAAATTAAAATTGTGCATGGCAGGAATTGAAGGTGATCTGCAAATTTGTTTTGAAATCTCAACTAAGCTATAAAATCTGATTTTCAATCCCTATAGCATAATAATTAACTGAACAGCGATATGAGTAAATACAATCAATTTTTGATTGGCATAGAGATATTAACTGATTTTTATTTAACAATGTCATCTTTTCTTACCATAAACACAATATACATATATTACACCCCTCTTTTACACTTTTCAAGGGACCACAGGGAAAATCGTGTAAAATAGGAGAAAGTGTAAATTGAGGGAAATGAAGATGAGCTCAGAAATATTGATCCTCAGACTCCGCATCTATTCCAGAACATGAAAAAACACATGGGGATAATATACTACAGTATTATCCTTCTTTTACACTTTTGAAGGAACCAGGAGGAAAGTGGTATAAATTGGGAGAAAGTGTAAATTATGGGAAACTAGGAGGAGCTAAAAAATGTTGACCCTCAAATTCAGCAACAATTCTAGAACATGCAAAAAAAAAAAAAAAAAAAAAAAAAACACCACACACACTCTGACTGAGGTAATATACAATATTGGCTAAAAAATGTAATGCTTCTTTTAATTTAAAATATTCTTTAATTTAAAATAAAATTCTTTACACCTCACCTTATATCCATCTTTTTATTTATTTAGAAGACAGGATGTGACGTGAGGTGTAAAGAATTTTATTTTAAATTAAACCTCATAGTGCTATTCCTATAATAGTTCAATGTAATGTGCATTTTGAACTGCTGTAAATATAAATTTACTTAATTTCTTTTACTTTCACCATTTAAAAAATAAATAACAAGGAGAGGTTCAGCAAGAAGCATTATGAATCTTTAAATTATTTTCAGTCTGATCATCTTACCTCAATATTAATGTTGATTTGTTCTTGGACATGTTTAAAAAACAATTCTGTTTTATCGTCAGCTTGTCCAGACTGGTTAGATTTATGTTGCACACCCTGGATGTCGATGTCAGCTCCATCCTGTGGATGATATCGACATCCAGGGTATGCAACATAAATCTAACCAGTCTGGACAAGCTGACAATAAAACAGAATTGTTTTTTAAACATGTCCAAGAACAAATCAACATTAATATTGAGGTAAGATGATCAGACTGAAATAATAATTTAATTAAAATAACCTCGAAATATCACTTCCTAAAATTAAATATTAATTACAACTAACCATGAATCGTTATTGAGAGATTTAAAAAAACTGGTTTGCCATAGAATTACATGGGTTGACTTTCAGAAATGTTTGAAAGTTCTTGGCCAACTTCGTTGGCTCAATGAACATGCTCTGCTCTTTATTGGTTTTACAAAAGCCAGCTTCATTGGCTCATTAACCTTCAAGTGCCTGGGTATTTAAATTCCCCACTGTGCTGCTGGCCGGAATTTAAATGCCCCAAGAGTGATTAAATCCACACTAGAGCGCATATACGAACAAAAAAATTGTTTTACGAGAAACTGTTAGAGATAGAAATATAAAACAACTTTTATTCTATTCAGAAGAGAGTATATTATTCAATGGCATGATTTATTTTTACGTATAATAGACAATTTTGTTATAAATTAATTTTTTCCCAGACGAGGTCTATTTTTTTTTTTTGGCTTGATAATACAAAGGTCTCAGTTTGCCATATGAAGGTGACTGTACTGCTTCTTATATCCTAAGACATTCCTAAGACGGAATTGAACACGTGTGTATATGTTGATAATATTTATCATGCTTAGAAAGCAAAATTCGAGACAGTATGCTTGCTGCCTCATAGGGAAAACTCTGCAGGTCAGCACACCACTGTTTTGAAGCACGTCTCATACCAGTCTTCAAATATACAAACACACAGTTTAGTATAGTATGTTGAAAGGATTAGTTATTTTTCTCCACGTGGAGTTCTGTTTTTATTGTAAAATGAGACCGCATTATTTACTTACATGAGGAAACATGTGACTCGACACAAATATTTTTCAGATGCTCATGGAAATATTCTGAAGCCAAAAAATAATAGAAAACTTTAACTGGTCTGTCTTGACAGGTCTAAAAAAAATGGCTTACAGTTATTCTATCAGTACATGAACAATGAAATTGGACTAATGATTTTTTTCACCTTACTGTCTTGACTAATCTGAACAGTTACATTTTATTGACATCATGCGGTGCATGCAAGAGTGACACATCGAAACTTCAGACTTGCCCACACACCCACCCCTAACGACCTGTAGAATGACCTTACATATCTTCTAGGGTTTCTTATTTAGAAGAAAGGGATAAACAACATTGGCCTACAATTTATACAATTGGGACGAGGGAATTACAACATACATAAGAGAAAAATTTGCGTCTAGATCGTAACTCGCCTCGGTAGCTCAGTTGGTAGAGCACTTGGCCCGGAAAGCCAAGGGTCCCGGGTCGAGTCCCGGTCTAGGCGAAAATTTTTCTCTTCAAATATAATTTATCCTTCTATGAGAAGTGTTAAATTAATAATAAAAATCGTCAATAGAAGCCCTACTGGCCATAAAGTAGTGTTAAATTCCCAATAAATGTCTTCTTAACTAAGAAGCCGCCATTTGCAAAGATAGAAGCTATGGTTTCAAGCATTTGGCGCGAGGGAATTACAACATACATAAGAGAAAAATTTGCGTCTAGATCGTAACTCGCCTCGGTAGCTCAGTTGGTAGAGCACTTGGCCCGGAAAGCCAAGGGTCCCGGGATCGAGTCCCGGTCTAGGCGAAAATTTTTCTCTTCAAATATATTATACAATCAGATTTAATTATACAGTGTGTTACGACCGAGATAAAAAGCGGTGCCGTTTACAAAGTGTTAAAAATGCAGTGTAGGGTTGTGTATATCGGGGTTTTCAAGGACTTACCATATTAAAGGGCAGTTCTAAATTATCGATGAAGACATCCTGCATTATGAATCCACCAAAATAACGTAAGTAGATTTATAAAATATATATATTTTTAATAATGTGTAGTGAGGAATTTACCATGTTACTGCATTACACTTCAAAAATAAATTTAGGGGTGAAAAAGATGCCACCTGTCTGTATTTTTTTTCCTGTAGATACCTGAACTATAACACAATAAGTTTGAACGACTGATAACATTATATTTGAAAGAAAAATATACGCCTAGACTGGGGTTTGAACCCAGGACCTTTGACTTTCTATGTCAATGCTCTTCCATCTGAGCCACCTAGACCTCCAATCTAAACGCGTATTTTTCTCTTACATATAGTTAATTCCCTAACCCCAAATGCTACGATTTTTGCAAATGGCGGCTTCTTTGTTAAGAAGACTTTTTATTGGGAATTTAAACATTACTTATAAAGCCAGTAGTGCTTCTTTCAATGTTAATATTATTCGTTTTTAAACACCTTAATGATGGACAAATTATATTTGAAAAGAAAAATATACGCCTAGACTGGGGTTTGAACCCAGGACCTTTGACTTTCTATGTCAATGCTCTTCCATCTGAGCCACCTAGACCTCCAATCTAAATGCGTATTTTTCTCTTACACATAGTTAATTCCCTAACCCCAAATGCTACGAGCCGTTGCTACGATTTTTGCAAATGGCGGCTTCTTTGTTAAGAAGACTTTTTATTGGGAATTTAAACATTACTTATAAAGCCAGTAGTGCTTCTTTCAATGTTAATATTATTTGTTTTTAAACACCTTAATGATGGACAAATTATATTTGAAAAGAAAAATATACGCCTAGACTGGGGTTTGAACCCAGGACCTTTGACTTTCTATGTCAATGCTCTTCCGTCTGAGCCACCTAGGTCTCCAATCTAAACGCGTATTTTTCTCTTACATATAGTTAATTCCCTAACCCCAAATGCTACGAGCCATTGCTACGATTTTTACAAATGGCAGCTTCTTTGTTAAGAAGACTTTTTATTGGGAATTTAAACATTACTTATAAAGCCAGTAGTGCTTCTTTCAATGTTAATATTATTCGTTTTTAAACACCTTAATGATGGACAAATTATATTTGAAAAGAAAAATATACACCTAGACTGGGGTTTGAACCCAGGACCTTTGACTTTCTATGTCAGGCTCGTAGCATTTGGGGTTAGGGAATTAACTATATGTAAGAGAAAAATACGCGTTTAGATTGGAGGCCTAGGTGGCTCAGATGGAAGAGCATTGACATAGAAAGTCAAAGGTCCTGGGTTCAAACCCCAGTCTAGGCGTATATTTTTCTTTTCAAATATAATTTGTCCTTCCGGGAAATTCTCGTATAAGACTTGAAAGCATAATAATAGTCCCTTCGATTGGTTGCTGGCCAAAGGAAGGCAAGACCAGTGATGGGGCTGCCATCTTATAGCCTCTGGTCAGGCTTTTCTGGAGAAGAAAAGAAAATAAAGGAAAGAAGAAATGGAAGAAAGGAAAGACTCCCTAGCCCTCGGATGCCCTAATAGCGTCGGGGTCGAAAAAAACAAGAGTTAACCAAGAGAGATTAGATAGTAAAGTTAAAAGAGTGCAAAACACAAGTAAGTGGAAGAAATGTTTTGCTCAGCTTGGGCACCTTGTGGTCGCCATCCACATATCCCCTAGATGAGGACCCCTAAAGTTCTTGATACAAGAGTTTACAGAGGACCTGAAATCGAATCAGACCATTATTTACTTGTTTGTCCAATTCGTATGCCACCGAGATGGAAAAAAAATAAAAAATAAAATAAAATAAAATTAATAATGTAAAATTTGAAAAAGTGGACTATACTTATAAAGTAAGTCTTTTCCGAGATCCCACTATTACCTGCCTATACAAATGCAGATTAGATCGTCTAGTTCAAGAAACACCGGTTGGTGAAAATATTGAAGAAGAATGGCTTGCTCTACAAAGTATTTTGACACAAGCAGCAAATGAAAGCCTGGGTATCAAAACTAAATGGAATCGAAAAAAAGGACTACGGATATGGGATGAAAACATCAAAAAAGTAATTGATGATAAACGTGAAGCATACAAAAAATTTCTGTCCACAAAAAAAGATGAAGATAAAGTAGAGTATCATAGGAAGAGAGCCATAGCTAAAATTGAAGTTTGCAAAAAACATAGACAAAGCTGGGAACAATTTGTCTCATTTTTGGAAAATGATATCACTAGGCCTCAACCAAAAATATATAAAGTTTTAAAAAATTTAAATAATAATTCAAGAGAAAATGCACATTTAAATTGTATATCTAAAGAATCTTGGCTTAATTACTTTCATCATTTATGGACACAAAAGGATGATTTATTACAAATACCAATCTCTAATAACACTGCTTTGGAACAAATTTCTATAGATGAACTAACTGATGTTGTTAAATCATTAAAAAGTAACAAAGCTCCCGGAGAAGACCACATTAATCAAGAATTATTTAAATTTTCAACTAAAAAATTTTTAGACAGATTTCTTATTCTCCTTAATATGATATGGGAAGGACAAGAACCACCACAAAGCTGGAACAAATCCATTGTAATACCAATCTTCAAAAAAGGAAGTCGCCAAATCAAAGATAACTATCGTGGAATTAGCTTGTTGAACTCTGGATATAAAATTGATGCTAATATTGTTAAGAATAAATTGAGGAAAATTTATGAAAATATAATTGGAGAAGAGCAGAATGGATTAAGAAAGGATAGATCTTGTACAGATGGATTCTTTACTCTAAAACTACTATTAGAAAAGCACAAGGAATTCAATATAGAAACTCATATCGCCTTCGTTGACTTCATAAAGGCTTTTGACAAAGTAGACAGAAATATATTACTACAAATTTTAGCTGATGATAACGTTCCACAACAATATATTACTAATATCTTCAACATCTATAAAGATAATGAAATCTCTGTTAAACAAGATGGCAAATTATATTCTTGGGAAAAGATCAACACTGGAGTAAGACAGGGATGTGGACTTTCACCGATGCTTTTCATTATATACATGAATAAATTATTAATAAATGAATGGAGGAAAACACAACGAGGATATATATCCATCAATAGGAACCTCAAACTCGATGCTATTCTTTTTGCAGACGATTTAGCTCTCCTGGCACTTTCCGAAAATGATTTGCAACGATCAATTTATAATTTACAAAAAATAGGTGCCAAATTTAATATGGAAATATCAATTAACAAAACTGAAATTATGGCATTTCATGGGAAGGACCCCATACAAAGTAAAATCTGTCTCCAGAATAAAATTTTAGAGAGATCTAATCAATTTAAATATCTTGGATATTATCTCTCTATCTGGGATGAAAAGGATACCCCTGAAAAAGTTACTAGTGATAATAAAAGTTTAGGAATTATTAATCAAGTTATGAAACCATCCCTTGTACAAAAAAACACCAGATTACGTTTATATAACACTTTGGCTAGACCAGTGTTGACCTATGGTAGTGAAGCATGGACACTAAAAAAACAACATGAAAGCAGAATAACGGCTTGTGAAATGAGATTCATGCGCAGAACAGCGGGTTACACCAGATGGGATCTGAAAAGGAACACCGATATCTTAAAAGAATTGAAGACTACGCCAATTTTGGAATATATTAAACAGTACCAACTAAATTGGAAACACCATCTTGAAAGAATGAGTTCAAATCGGATCCCCAAAGCTGTTTATAATTATATACCAAGAGGACGAAGATCACTGGGCCGTCCTATGAAACGCTGGAGGGAAAATTTTCTATAGGATCGTAACAGGCCTTGGCCTAATACTTGGAAGGAAGAAGAAGAAGATATAATTTGTCCATCATTAAGGTGTTTAAAAACGAATAATATTAACATTGAAAGAAGCACTACTGGCTTTATAAGTAATGTTTAAATTCCCAATAAAAAGTCATCTTAACAAAGAAGCCGCCATTTGCAAAAATCGTAGCAACGGCTCGTAGCATTTGGGGTTAGGGAATTAACTATATGTAAGAGAAAAATACGCGTTTAGATTGGAGGCCTAGGTGGCTCAGATGGAAGAGCATTGACATAGAGAGTCAAAGGTCCTGGGTTCAAACCCCAGTCTAGGCGTATATTTTTCTTTTCAAATATAATTTGTCCATCATTAAGGTGTTTAAAAACGAATAATATTAACATTGACTGATAACATCCCTGAAATTTATTATTTGGATTATTTAATATTTAAAAAAAGAATTATATCATGGACAAATATGTCCACTAAGTCTTTTGGGCCTTTACATTGTATGGACAAATTTGTCCACCAAGTCTTCTAAGGGTTAAACTTGCTTGGGTCCTTATCGATTTATAGCAGCCAGCTTCATTGGTTCAATGAACTTTCTCTGCTATATATTGATTGTACAGAAGCGAGATAGTTGATAAAATTAATTGAAAATCTTCGTCTTTAACACTGAAGATCGACGGAACATGGCGTAAATTGCAGGGAAACAAAATTTCAGAAATGTAAAAGCGAGGTTTTTAATACATTGTGAATGTACGGAAAGTGAACGGACCTTTAAAGAATGGTGTCAAAGGCAGGAAAACATAAAATGCAGAAACGTAAAAGCGGGGTAATACTGTATAACCTTAAATACTTAAAATCCATTAACACATTGTCAATCTCTTTTGATCTCGGTTTAATTAAGGAAATTTGTACAAAAAAAATCAATTCATGTCTGACTTAGGGTTGGGTCCAGAGATGAGATGCAATGAAGCCCCTTACATTGGAGGTCTGTGAATATCAAGGGTGCTGCCAACCATGCCTAATGAATCATCACTGGGGCAGATGAATAAAATGAAACTAAATGAATGAATTAAGTTTAGAGAAATGGTAGTATGAAATTTGTGGCAGGGAAAAACAGAAGAAACCCTCAGAAAAAAATACTGATACTCTGTTTTGTCCACCTGGAATTGTACAATAAGATAAAATTCAATGACTGATATCTTCTTGATATATTCATTACAGGTTTGTTGAAAAGCAAGTTAAACATGTGGTGTGAACTAGTGCCATCTTTTGTTATGGGAAATGCTTGTCAGAATGGCAGTCAATTTGGGTTAAACAATATGGCATGAACCTGGACCATGTTCATGATCTCTTATGGGAAATGCTTGTCAAGATGGCAGTCAGATTGAGTTAAATCAGTGTGGTGTGAACCAGGACATGTTCATATTCTGTTATGGGAGATGCTTGTCAGGATGACTTTCAGGTTGGGTTAAACTGTGTGTTGTGAACCAAGACCATGTTCACATTATAGGTAATGCTTGTCAGAATGACAGTCAGGTTGAGTTAACAGTGTGGAGTGAACCAAAACTACGTTCTGTTATGGGAAATGCTTGTCAGGATGGCAGTCAAGTTGAATTAAAGAGTGTGGCGTGAACCAGGACATGTTTATGTTCTGTTAAGGGAAATGCATTTCAGGATGACATACAGATTGGGTTAAATTCCATGGTGTCAACCAGGACCAAGTTCTGTTATGGAAAATGTTTGTCAGGATGGCAATTTGGTTGAGTTAAACAGTATGGTATGAACCACAAGCATGTTCATGTTATGAGAAATGCTTGTCAGGATACTAGTCAGGTTGAGTTAAACAGTGTAGTGTGAATCAGGACATGTTCATATTCTGATATGAGAGATACTTGTCAGGATGGCAGTCAGGTTGGGTAAAACAATGTGGTGTGAACCATGACCATGTTCATGTTCTGTTGTGGGAAATGCTTGTCAGGATGGTAGTCAGGTTATGATAACAGTGTGGTGTGTGTGTGTGAACCAGGACCATGTTCATGTTTTATTATGAGAAATGCATGTCAGGGTGGCAGTCAGATTGGGATAAACCATGTGGTGTGAAGCAGGACCATGTTCATGTTCGGATATGGGAAAGGCTTGTAGGATGGTAGTTGGGTTAAATTGTGTGATGTTAACCAGGACTAAGTTCATGTTCTGTTATGGGAAATGCTTATCAAGAAAGGTTAAACAGTGTGGTTTGAACCAAGACCATATTCATGTTCTATTATGGGAAATGCTTGCCAGGATGTGTTAAACAGTGTGGTGTGAACCAGGACTATGTTCATGTTCTGTTATGGGAAATGCTAGGATGGCAGTCAGATTGAATTAAACAGTGTTGTGTGAAGAAGGACCATGTTCATGTTCTGACATGGGATATGCTTGTCAGGATGGCAGTCAGGTTGAGTTAACAGTGTGATGTGAATCAGGGTTCATGTTCTTGTTCTGTTATGGGAAATGCTTGTCAGGATGGATTAAACAGTGTGGTTTGAATAATGTTCATGTAGTATTATGGGAAATTCTAGTCAGGATGGCAATCAGGTTGGGTTAAATAATGTGGTGTGAACCAGGACTATGTTCATGTTCTATTATAGAAAATGCTTGTCAAGATGGCAGTCAGGTTGAGTTAATAGTGTGATGTGAACCAGGGTCCATGTTCATGTTCTGGGAAATGCCTATCAGGATAGCAGTAAGGATGAGTTAAATAGTGTGGTGTGTACCAGGACTATCTACATGTTATGTTATGGGAAATACTTGTCATGATGGCAATTAGGTTGAGTTAAACAGTATGGTATGAACTAGGATCATGTTCATGTTCTGTTATGGGAAATGCTTATCAGGATGGCAGTCATGTTTGGTTAAACAGTGTGCTTTGAACCAGGACACATTCATGTTCATTAATGCAAAATACTTGTCAGAATGGTATTCAGGTTGAGTTAAACATTGTGGTGTGAACAAGGACCATGTTCATGATCTGTTATGGGAAATGCTTCACAGTGTGGCAGTCAGGTTGGGTTAAACAGTGTGGTGTCAACCAGAACTATGCTCATGTTCTATTATGGGAAATGCTTGTCAGGAAGGCAGCCAGGTTGGGTTAAATAGTGTGGTGTGAACCAGAACTATGTTCGTGTTCTGTTATGGGAAATGCTTGTCAAGATGACATTCAGGTTGGGTTAAACTGTGTGGTGTGAATCAGGACCATGCTTATGTTTTGTTATGAGAAATGCTTGTCAGGATGGCAGTCAGGTTGAGTTAATAGTGTGGTGTGAACCAGGACTATGTTCTGTTATGGGAAATGTTTGTCACGATGGCAATCACATTGGGTTAAACTGTGTGGTGAGAACCAGGACCATGTTCATGCTCTCTTATGGGAATTGCTTGTCAGGATGGTAGTCAGGTTGGGTTAAAGTTACTATGTTCATCTTCTGTTATGGGAAATGCTTGTCAGGATGGGTTAAACAGTGTGGTGTGAACCAAATCCATGTTCTGTTATGGAAAATGCTTGTCAGGATGGAAGTCAGATTGGGATAAATGTGTGGTGTGATCCCAGACCATGTTTATGTTCTGTTATGGGCAATGCTTTTCAGGATGGGTTAAATGGTGTGGTGTGAACCAGAACCATGTTCATGTTCTGTTATGGGAAATGCTTGTTAGAACGGGTTAAACAGTGTTGTGTGGACCTGGGCCATGTTCATGTTCTGTTATGGGAAATGCTTGTCAGGTTGGGTTTAACAGTGTGGTGTGAACAAGGAATATGTTCATGTTCAATTATGGTAAATGCTTGTTGGGATGGCAGTAAGGTTGGCTTAAAGAGTGTGGTGTGAACCAGGACCATCTTCTGTTATGGGAAATGCATATCAGGATGGGTTAAACAGTGTTATATGAACCAGAATCATATCATGTTCTGTTATGAGAAATGCTTGTCAGGATGGGTTCAACAGTGTGGTTGAACGAGGACAATATTTGTTCTGTTATGGGAAATGCTTGTTAGGATGGCAGTCAGGTGGGTTAAACAGTATGGTGTGAACTAGGACCATATCCACGTTTTATCATGGGAAATTCTTGTCAGGATGGTGGTCAGGTTGAGTAAGGAGTTATTTCAAGAATTTAGGGTTCAACGATAGTTTCCCCTGACCAACCTCTAGTGGTCAGAGCTTCTGACTATAGTTCATGGGTTTCTGGGTTCAAATCCCATTCAGACCACAGAAATGTTTTCTAAAAGGGAATTATTCCTGTGGTTGTCCATGGTATGGATTTATGTTAAATTAAGTTTAAGAACTTTCCTGGCACTTCTTAACTATCATTTAATTGGGGTAAAGTAACTCTGTCTCCAGGTGTTCCAACTTAAGAAGTGAGTTACAATTCTGCCATTGCCAAGGAGAGAATACCAGAAATATCATAAAGACTACCTGGTGACAATGGTAAAAAACAAATTCTTGACTTATTTATATAGGTTTGATGAATAGAGAATTTAACAGTCTACTTAAAACTGTATGCATAACATGCTCAATTAAGCACAAAAAATATTCTGATAATAAAAGAAATATCTGAACTAATTAAGAAATTGGATGATAAAATGCATTAAACGTAGTAGGTTTTAACTTATGTTCTCCAAAAGATCAACAGTACTCTAACAAGATGTAGTGTTTTTCTGAAAAAATGCAAGCGACAATGTCGCAAGTGATTTTGTATAAAGAAAAACTCAACCTCGCTTTGGATTTAGAGTGACTATTTAGCGAATAATACATCAGAAGCTAAAAATAATTATAATGTTTAATATTTACCAAATGTGAGGTTATGTATTCCAATATTACTTCCGGGTGATTTCTAAGCTGACTTTATTAGTTATAAATACCATATCTTTATTGTTAAATCTCTTTGGGCTTGGAAAAAATCAATAACAGATGATTGTATGATCAATAACAGATGACTGTATGAGAAATAACTATTAACAATGATGCAGATTCATTACACAACATTTAATACATTTTTAGAGCAATAGAACTAACAATTTTTTTTTGGTAATTTTTGAAGTTGTTTTCTTTTGGCATTTCTTGCTGTACCATATCGATCGTACATTGTTGAATCGATACCCTTGTTAAAAAAGTTAATTTGCAGAGTTATCTCTCATTACAAACAGGAAAAGGCAATTTTATCAACAGGAAGAGGCAAAATTATTGGTTTATGAAATAGACAATTCAATCTCTGCATAAAATGACTCATAGGCTCGAATCTATGAACGCATTAGACCGTAGAAGGCATTCTCTGCTGAGAAAGTTGTATCCTAATACGATTTTGCTTACTCAGAAATCTGTTCATGCGATAATAATTGTTGAAATTCGTAAGCTACCTGACGAGGTAACTTAAGAGAGAAACGAATCGTGAGAATCCCGAAGGGAACCGATGTAGTTTGAAACATTGCCGCGTACTTTGCTGCTTTATCCAAGATGTCGCACCTTGAAGACTTCGATCATTGTTTTCGGTATACGCGGGGAAGAGGAATTTGATAGAGTCTACCAAAGAATTCAACTGGAAGAACAGGAGAATTTGTGTAATATTGTGCGATACAGACATCGTTGTATATGGTATTATTTGCGGGACGCAAGCGTAAATGCATTCCTCTACCAGACGAAGATAATGGAAGTGGTTTTATCGCTGAGAATTTTGGGTAATTTCTTGCCAATATTACGAAAACGACGACTTTCATGCATGACCAGTTATTGTTCACAGACGAAGTGAATGAAAGCAGTAGGTATTTCATACGTCATGAATGTTCCTTTATTCTCAGGTAGTATGTCATTGTATCGCCTGCAATTCCCCGTGCCTCCCTTCGTCCCGTGCTTTCATTCTCTTCGTCTGTGGACTATAGTGGGTAGCTAATTCGATCTTTGCACTTGCTCATGGTGAGTCAGCTCACCAGTGATTGGAAGTAATTTGAATAGAGACTAATGTATTTGCATAGTGTTATTGCCTACAATTAAAAAAAAAGAGTATTGTCATATATATATATACACACACACACACATACCTGTATCTGCAACACAGGGAACTTTAACCTCTTGCCGTGCATTCTGAAACTGTCGTGACATATCACTTGAATTTTGTTGTTCTGCTTTGTGTTCATCTGTTTGACACATGTCACTGTTGTCTGGTTGTACACTTCCTGCTCCCTGATGACCTGACTGAAAATCCAAAGTCTCCATACTCTCTGCTTGCCGCACACCCTAAAATATATTATCAAATTTGAAAATGACAAAATCTCAGTAAATGAAAACATAGTAGAATCTCTATAACTTCCCCTTATAACTTGAAAAAAATGTATTTGAAGTTTGTATCTCGAAGAAATCAATGTTTTGTTTCATCACATCTTTGTTTCTAAGTTTGTTAATGAAGAGTCTCTATAATTCGAGGAAAGGGTAAGACCAGTCGACTTAACATGTGTTCACCAGATGCAGTTTTAAATACTGCATATTTTGTATTTGCCTATTTTTTGAAAATGACAAAATCTCAGTAAATGAAAACATAGTAGAATCTCTATAACTTCCCCTTATAACTTGAAAAAAATGTATTTGAAGTTTGTATCTCGAAGAAATCAATGTTTTGTTTCATCACATCTTTGTTTCTAAGTTTGTTAATGAAGAGCCTCTATAATTCGAGGAAAGGGTAAGACCAGTCGACTTAACATGTGTTCACCAGATGCAGTTTTAAATACTGCATATTTTGTATTTGCCTATTTTTATTGTTACGGCTTTCCTTTGAGCTCTACCAATTTTAATTTAAATGGATTTTCATTTTATTGGGATAAAATAATGTTATTTTCATATTACAAGATTGTACTGAAAATGAGACTGTTATAGTCTCGAAATTGCGATCTACTTAGAAGATTTATATGAGGAGAGATAAGAAACATTTAATTTCACCATAAATTAAACCTCATAGTGATTAATTCCTATAAAAGTTAAATATATAATCTTCTTTGAATCACTATATGATTTTCTGGATGAATTATCATTTCTTAGTTTTTCCTTAATTAATTTCTACTTCAATGAATGAATGAGTCATTTCTTATCTTACCTCATAGTTTATGTTTCCTTAAACATGGAAAACACAGTTTTAAAGAGGAATTTTCCTCCCATTTTCAACCGATTTTATCACTAATTATATAGTTTCTATTTACAAATGTTAACTTTGGAGAAATCAAATTTTGTTCCAGCCACATGCTTGTTTGCAGCTTCTCCTACCTCATTATAACTCTGAACTTAAAATTAGTGCCGTGACAGCTCTGTGAACATGTTTTTTTTTTGACAGAATCTTTTTATTAACATTCCTTTTACATGTGAAAGAAAATTCTCCATTAAACGTTACTGCTACCTTATAACTTATGAATGTCACTGTAGAGTTTTTTTATTGCAACCCAAGTTTTTCAGCGTTACTATTTACCAGGAGTGGCTCATGAATTCAAAATCAGGTGAGGTTCTCAAGTATCAAATTGATGATAACATGAAAAAAAGCTTACATAAATATTGTAATATATGGCTGAACATGTTATATGATACATGCTTATCAGCTGCCTAAATTAGAGCTTTGTATATGACCTCTCCTCTCATCTCCATCTACATTGAAAAATTATTAATCACAAGTGCTTTGAAATTTGGTGTTGCCAATAACTTAATTTCTGATTGCTCTATATAGTACGTAAATTAATGAGTAATTTTTTAACATCTTACCTCATATTTTATGTTTCTTCAAACACGGGAACTAGTTTTCTAGAGAAGGATCTCTCTCATTTTCAACCGTCATGATGTCGGTTGAAAATGAGATTCTTCTCTCGAAAACTAGTTCTCGTGTTTGAAGAAACATAAAATATGAGGTAAGATGTTAAAAAATGACTCATTAATTTACAAATTAAGAACCTCATAATGTTATTTCCCATATTTAACTATGAATGCTCTATATAGGCCTACTATTTTAAAAGAATGTCAAGATAGGACTTTAAATTAATTAGACCTTGTAAAATCTCAGGATTTTTGGAATTCGCACTTTATAGTATATGGTTTCTTGTAATTACATTCATTTTAGTTGTGGTCCTGCATATGATTTTAATTTTATTTTCTTTTTGTCTGAGGTTTTTTTAAATGTTCTGAATACAATTTATTCAGACTTTTTAACACATCCCACTTCTCATCACTGTCATCGTAACAATCACAAGAACTAAAGAAAAACAAATCAATGGCATGACAGGCCTACAAAGCCCATGGCCTATAAACTGGCTGCTGGCCTCACATCCACACGTGTTAATCACACAGACGGATCATTATCCAGCTAGTTTAGGGATGACATGTAATCAGCATATCACCTCCTCCAACCATTATAACTGGTTTTCTCAACCTAGAGCTGCTAGGGTTGTTATAGCTACCCAAATTCCTCACAATTCTGGGTGGCACCAGTCCCATACTGGCGGTAATTCCAAGAGAAAACTTCTCACACGGGTACATGAATCAGTAGAAGTCCCATAGCTCTGCATCAAAGCTTAATGCCTTAGACACTCGGCAATGGTGCGGGGCTACTCATATGAATGTTAAAATACTTGTATGAATAAAAAATAAGATCTTGGCTAAATAATAACACTGCTCTTAGGAAAACTGTTCACTAAGGAGTAAAGTTACTTACTAGACTTGATCTCATCAAATTTGCAATGAATTTTGGAGGGATCCATTCTTGCATGAAAATAAAAACCATTTACCTCAATGAGGCTTATTTCCTAGTTGAGAAATTTAATACAAGTCACAATTTAACATTTCAGAAAAGTCGTCTTACATTCAGATATGGCATGTATAATGCATATTTAACTTAAAAATTCAATAATGCTTCATGAATGTTCAAGGTTGGTATCAATGGATTGGGTGACATCACTACTTACTAATGTCTGAAGTTAGAATCAAGATTAATATTTAATTTTAGGAAGTGATATTTTGAGGTTATTTTAATTATATTATTTTCAGTCTGATCATCTTACCTCAATATTAATATTGATTTGTTCTTGGACATGTTTCAAAACAATTCTGTTTTATCGTCAGCTTGTCCAGACAAATCAACATTAATATTGAGGTAAGATGATCAGACTGAAAATAATATAATTAGAATCAAGATGTTTCTTCAATTTTGGGAACCTTAAACTGTATTTCAACTTACTGACTTATTGGCTTTAAGGCCATTTCATCTTCTTCCTTTGTTAGGAGTTTCTAGACCAAGCTACTTCAGTTATGCTTACTTCTCTATAGATGTCATGGATGGCATATTGTAAACATACTAACCCAATGAGACCTAATAGGGAACTTCTAAGATATGTTGTTGTTTTCAAATGCTGGGCCTTGGCACCGAAGCCATTAGCGTTCTTGCTCTCCAATATTTCTCTATATTTCTAAGATATTGAAGATGATGAAGGTCGGTAAATTTTGGTTAGAGTCCTCTTTTCTTCAGGCTACAGCTTCTTTTATGAGCCTGAAAGTCTTCAGACTTGGGACTCATGGCTAAAAGTCCTTCCTTGAGGACTTGTTCCTTGGATTTTTCTATCCTAAAAAATCCATCGACCCTAGTCAGATTAAAACCTACGACTCTTAGGTCTAGAGGGAAGGAACATAACAACTAGACCACCACAGGTGACAAACTGTATCTCAACAAGAATTAGATCACATAATAACCTCTCTTTACATTGTATGAATTCAAATTACCAGAAAATCAATAATATAATCATTACATTAACATACAGGACTTACATGATTTTGTGTTACAAGAGGTGTCTGCACTAATTTGTTGACAAGTTTAAGCAAGCTGCATAGGAGGGCATCCCATGATGCTGGCTTTCCTTGCTTTGTCTCACCGCCCAGCACAGAAGCAAACAGACCCCCAAAACATGATGAAGCAGTCACATTTGATTCTGAGAGGCTACGACACTTAACTCGTTCAAGACTCAAGATATACGTATATACCAACACTCCTGTTAAAATATGAAAATAGTGTAGAGATTTAACAGAACAAGTTTATTACATTCTGAAAAAAATTATGTTTTGTTAGATTCTATATTAACTTAAATTTGAGATGTACATAATACATAAATAATGTGTGAAATACTGTTGGTCTAGAATCGTACTATTGTAAGTCCATTTTTTATCTTTTTTATTTTAGTTATGAGGTAAATATCCCAGGGCATTTTGAGATTAAAAGAGGAATTTGATATTTTGAATACTAATGTTATTCTCATTAAAATTCAAAGGAAATGACAGTATGAGGTTTATTTTAATTAATAAATGGAGTTAGATTTAACACCTCACCTCATAATTGTAGAATTGCAATTCTACAATTATGAGGTGAGGTGTTAATCTAACTCTATATAACTCAATATAAACCATTATAAACTCTCTGTACAAAATAATTACCAACAACAGTCAATACCAAAATGAAAGCAGATGAAGATACTTGGGTTATCGAAAGGTTTCCTATAAATCAAAAAGCTATCAGTCCCATAACACTATCATGTACAGTACAATAATAAACTTAAAATATGAAAAGCATATTCCAGAGAAAATTCCGAAGTTTGGAGATTTACCCTCTAGCACTGCAATTATCTCCAGAACAGAAGACAGTGTTAAACCCATATTGCAAAAACAAAATAAATAAGTTTTCATGATTTAAAAAATTAAGAAACATTTTATTATCTTAAAGATATTTTTATTAAATCACCACCTGCACATTAATATTTGATATATTCACAAAGAGCTACTTACCTACAGACTCCAGGATGCTCATGGCTGTGCTTAAATCTATGTTAGCAAAGTTCAGATTGAGCAGAAGTTCAACTAGTTTACACTGAGCATCTAAAGGACCCTGCCTATTAGCAAGTGCTCCTGAAGGCTGAACAAGCTGGTATACTAATTTCAGAAGCAATTCTTTCAGTGTATTTCCATATTTACTGGTGGTTGTAACAACATCACATCTCATCTGCAATCTTACGAGCAGATCATGAAGAGCTTGACAGACTGATGGTCCAGCCTAAAATACCAAATATACTTAATTAATTAACATCTAAGGGACAACTGCTGCAAGATTTACAATGATCTGTTTGTATAAATAGAAAATTCCTCTTATTAAATAAAAAATGGTTTATAACAGTGGTTTTTTTAATTATTCTTTTGTGTAAGCAATCTTTTTTTGTATGTTGTACATTGTTGATATCAAGAGAGGACTTATGGAAGTCCATTTTATAAAACAGATGAGATTCATATGCCAAATAATAGCATAATAGCAAACACCAAATATTGTAATCAATATCATAGTAATAGCTTTAGCTTCTCAATATTGACTTAACACCAAATATGTCCAACAGACTATCATGCAGGAGCTTCATAAACTATGTAAATAATTTAAAAAGTTGAGTTTGTGAAGTATATTATCAAGTTCTAGAGCAGCAAAGCTGCATTTGAGCCCTTGAGTAGTAAAATAAGCCATATCCATTTTGTCACATTTTGAGAAAACTGAAATTTTCTTCTATATACTGGTTTACATCATACTTTACAATTAACAAAACTAAAATTATGGCATTTCATGGGAAGGACCCCATACAAAGTAAAATCTGTCTCCAGAATAAAATTTTAGAGAGATCTAATCAATTTAAATATCTTGGATATTATCTCTCTATCTGGGATGAAAAGGATATCCCTGAAAAAATTACTAGTTATAATAAAAGTTTGGGAATTATTAATCAAGTTATGAAACCATTCCTTGTACAAAAAAAAAACACCAGATTGCGATTATATAACACTTTGGCTAGACCAGTGTTGACCTATGGTAGTGAAGCATGGACACTAAAAAGACAACATGAAAGCAGAATAACGGCTTGTGAAATGAGATTCATGGGCAGAATAGCGGGTTACACCAGATGGGATCGGAAAAGGAACATTGATATCTTAAAAGAATTGAAGACTACGCCAATTTTAGAATTTACGAGGGTCATTCTGAAAGTCGTGAGCAACCCATTGTTAAAATTCAAATTTCAACAATGTAACAAAAACAGACTTTATACCACAACATTGCCGTTTTGTGGCGTCATAGCTTATATCATGTGACCACACGCAGTGTTTCCAAAATGGCAAGACATCAATGTTTCGTTTCGACAGCGCGCTGTCATTGAATTCTTTGTTAAAGAGGAACAATCTGCTGTTGATATTCACCAAAGACTTCAATGTGCTTACGGAGATGCCTGCATGGGTGCCAGCAGTGTTAGGAGATGGGTGAAACATTTTAAAGATGGGAACACGAGTATCAAAGATGAGCCTCGTAGCGGTCGCCCACACTCTGCCTCCATGGATTGCAACAAGGAAAGAGTTGATGCGCTCATTAGAGATGACAGGCGTATCACAGTGAATGAAATCGCTACAAAACTTGCAGTAGAGCACAGTGCAGTGCAAGAAATGATTCACAGGTTAGGTTACCAAAAAGTTAGTGCCCGTTGGGTTCCATGTTTATTGAGTGAAGACCACAAACTTCAGAGAAGAACCATCACCCATAACCTTCTTCAGAGATTTTGAAATGAAGGTGATGATTTTTTTACGAGTATTATGACAGGTGACGAAAGCTGGTTTCATCGCTACGAGCCTGAAACAAAATGCCAGAGTATGGAATGGCACCACTTGAATTCGCCATCAAAGAAAAAAGCGAAGACAGTGCAATCTGTTGGGAAAGTTATGGGCAGCGTCTTCTGGGATGCGCAAGGTTGCATTCTAGTTGAATTTCTTGAACCAGGACAAACCATTAATGCTGCCCGCTATATTCAGACACTTGTGAAGCTCCGTCGTGCATTGCACGACAAACGTCCTGGAAGGAAGATCATTCTGCAACACGATAATGCGCGTCCTCACACTGCTCGTGCCACTGTGGAGAAGATCAGGACATTTGGGTGGGAAACTCTTCCACATCCTCCCTATAGTCCCGATTTGGCACCCTCCGACTACCATCTTTTCGGTTCTGTGAAGGAGCAGATGAGAGGCCAATGCTACGAGATGCTGGAGGATATTCGGAAAGCAGTATGTCAGTGTCTTCGAGCAGCTGGAACGGACTTCTATCATAAGGGAATTTTCAAGCTTGTAGAACGCTGGACAAAATGTGTGCAAAGAAATGGAGACTATGTTGAAAAGTAGCACAAAGGTCTGTAGATTAACATGGTGTACTTAGTTTGTCTAAAATAAATATTATGATTGTTTAAATATATACCAAGAGGACGAAGATCACTGGGCTGTCTATGAAACACTGGAGGGAAAATTTTTCTATAGGATCGTAACAGGCCTTGGCCTAATACTTGGAAGGAAGAAGAAATCATACTTTATAAATAGTATACATACAACAAATATTTTATTTATTTTAACAGACACTTGGTAACACCAGAAAAATACAAATATAAACTTAACTATACTCTTGAGTTATCAGTAGATGTGCTCACTTGTAAATGCATCAATGGTGGTCATGGCCCAATTTAATATTCAAAGACTCATTTATAATGGTCTGAATTGCCGATTCGTGAAGAATACTTTTCTCATTTTATTTCAATGGAACATAACAAGTTTTGTTGCAAAAAAAAAGTACTGCTAGAGAGGTTTTAAATTTTTGCTCCACGATAACCCCTCTCGTAATTGTCCAATTTTACTGGTTATTGCACTCTTTTAACTTTACTATCTAACCTCTCTTGGTTAACTCTTGTTTTTTTCGACTCCGACGCTATTAGGGCATCCGAGGGCTTTCCTTTCTTCCATTTCTTCTTTCCTTCTCCAGAAAAGCCTGACCAGAGGCTATAAGATGGCAGCCCCATCACTGGTCTTGCCTTCCTTTGGCCAGCAACCAATCGAAGGGACTATTATTATGCTTTCAAGTCTTATACGAGAATTTCCCGGAAGGATCAAAATGCTGGAGGGAAAATTTTCTGTAGGATCTTAACAGGCCTTGGCCTAATACTTGGAAGGAAGATGAAGAAGAAGAAGAACAAACTCGATTTTACTTTTCATCATCGACTGTCATGCCAAATTTGGTTGGGAAAAAACAAAAATTGCAACTGCTAGAGCATTAACAAACACTTAAATGACCCCAAAAACTATAACGGTGGTAGCATTGCTGTCAAAAGGGTTATCCATGTCAGACAGGTCGAAGGCGATAAGTCAGATGAAACAAGTACCTTGGTCGAAAGATTCACGATTTTTCACTGTAAAAATACAACCGTCAAGAAACACAGACATGGGTTTCACTGAGGAAAAATATTCAGATGATAAAATAGTTCCCCAATTGGGTCTCCGAGCTGACTACTTTGGGGAATCCATACCAAAGGTTCAAACACAGAAACATGTTCCTAAGAACATGGAATGTTAGGACATTATATAGTATTGGGGCTCTATATATATATATATATATATTAACATAGGAATTAGATAAATAATCCTTGGATATGATCACTTTACAGGAAGTTAGATGGCCAAGAGAAGGTAGTCAGGAATCAGGAAGCTTTGCATTATACTATTATACTATGGTGGTGTAGCAAAATCTGAATTTGGAATGGATTTTTTAGTCCGAAGGAGGATCCTCTCCACTGTCCGAGAAATTAAGTTTGTCAGTGATAGGATATCATACATAATTGTAAAGGGTAAACAACACATGATTTTGTAATTGTAAATATACATGGTCCCACAGAAGATAAGAATGACAAGATCAAGAATGATTTCTATGAAGAATTACAATGCATATTTGATAATAATTATGTATTTTAAAACTTAAAAAAAAAAAGCATATTTGATAGTCTTTTGCGATATCATATGAAAATGATCTTAGGAGATTTTAATGCAAAAAAGAGGGACAGAAAGATATATTCAGGCCAATAATAGGCAAATTCAGCCTTCATGAAGATAGAAATAACAATGGGGTTAGATTAGTCAGCTTTGCCACTCAAAGTATCTTATTGTTAACAGTACAACATTCCAGCATAAAGATATTCATAAATACACCTGGACGTCTCCAGATGGTGAAACTCGGAACCACATAGATCATGTATTAGTGGACAAACGCTGGCACAGTAGTATTATCAATGTTAGATCAGTTAGAGGGACAGACTGCAATTCAAATCATTATCTGGTCAGGGTGAAACAGATCAGAGAATGGTATAACTATGAGAGGAACAAACACTAAAGATGATTTTGAAAAATCTAAATTGAAAAAAACATGAGAAAATGATAAATTGCGGCAACTGCATCAGCTGTACATAGACTTTAAAAAAGGCGTATGATTCAATTAAGAGGGAAAAGTTATATAGTATCCTGCTGGAGTTCGGAATTTCTAAAAAGTTAATTAGACTTATTCAATTATTGTAAATCAATGGTAAAAAGAAAAATGTTTTGCCTGAACTGGGAATCGAACCCCGAACCTTTAGCTTTCTGTGCTAATGCTCTGTCCACTGAGCTAATACAGGCTTCATTCCCATCCAAGCAGAAATCCTTCCTTTACCTTACTCTACTGGTCTCACATTCAATTGCAATGAATGGCTTCTACCTGAAGAAGACATGAAGGGACTCCACACAGCTATAGCATTATTTATTGAATTAATATTGAGAAGCTAAAGCTATTACTATGATAGAAATAAGTAAATTAATGAACACAATTAAATTATTCTATTCAAATGTGTTTAAATGGCATAAAGAGAAGGGTATGTGTAGGCAACAGTTTTCTGATACTTTTAAAATTCACAATGGGTTAAAGCAAGAAGATGCACTATCTCCTCTACTATTCAATTCTGCATTAGAGCATGCCATCAAATCTTTAAGAGAACGAAAAAGACCGACAACTCAATGTTATATATAAGCTGATAGTTTATGCTGATGATGTAGTATTATTAGGCGACAGTGAGGAGATACTTAGGACCAATCACACACTCTATTGAGTAACACTAAACAATTGGGACAGGAAATAAACATCAATAAAACTAAATATGTCATCCCAACTTCTCTCAAAAAAGTTAAACTGAAAGTATATAAAATTATTCTCCTAGTTATATTATACGGTTTCAAAACATGAACTCTTACTTAAAGGGAAGAGAAAAGATTGCGTGTATTTGAAAATAAAATTGTTAACAGTGAGCTACATGATCTATATAGGAAACCAGATATAATAAAAACAGTTAAATCTCATAGACTGCAATTGGTAGGACATGTGGCACATGGAGAATGAAAGAGGGGCATGGATGCTTCTTGGAGAAACACCCAGTTAGTAGACCAAGAATGAGATGGGAGAATAACATCAACCATGATTTAAGGAAAGAAATTATACAGGGCATGATTGAAAAACATTAGCTCTGGATAAGGATGTATATGGAGAGCTTATGTTCACAAGGCCATGAACCTATGGGTTCAATAGTGCCAGTGAGTTAGTCAGTTGAAATATATACTTGATAGGGTTAGTCATAAACAAACTGTCCCTTCACAGCCATGGTAATTACTGCAATAACTCGTATTATGATTTTCACCATATCAGCCTTTCTCACTGAAAGAGTAATAAGAAATTAAACAAAAGATAAATTAAAAAAGTATTTAAAATTTAATATTTTTAACATTATGAGGTTTTATTAATAAGAATCAAATGAATCGTGAATTCTTCTTACCTCGTACTTGTATGTTTTTTTAAACACAGCACCGCAGTATTGGCGACCATTGACACCATCATGAGCTGTTTTCACGACTGACAATTTTTTCTTTTGCCAGTAATTATCCAAACTGCCATATGTTGTTCTTTTGATGGAATCATTTTCTAAACAGATGGCAGTTTTCATGACTGTCAATTTTTTCTTTTGCCGGTAATTATCCAAACTGCCATCTGGTGTTCTTTTGAAGGAATCATTTTCTAAACAGACGACAGTTTAGAAAATGATTCCTTCAAAAGAACACCAGATGCAGTTTGAATAATTACCGGCAAAATAAAAAATTGACAGTCGTGAAAACAGCTGATGATGGGTGACGATGGTCGCTGATACTGCGGTGCGGTATTTAAAAAAATATAGAAGTATGAGGTAAGAAGAATTCACGATTCATTTGATTCTTAGTATTTTACATGTTAGCAATTATTTTTGAAGTAAAAATTACTTATTTCAATATTTTTATTATATGTACAGTCTAACTCTATGGTCTAAGAGTAAATTGTTGTCTTGTACATAGAATATCCAAATTTAATTCCCAGTTAAGACAAGTTTCCTGCACGAGGTATTTTTCTGGACTTGTTTTTTTCCCTGTAAGAAAAATGGGAGGAAATGTTAAGACCTAAAGAGTCCCTGAATATAATTTAATCATCATTAACATCCATATAAAATTGGACTTGTTTAATATGAATGAATAGCATATCTTGTCTTCAATATTCATGATGTCTTCTGAGGTCACTCTGGCATTGAGCTAATCACCCATTCAGGGAGGCCCTATACGTTCTCGTGTGGTCAAATAAAATACGTATGTGATTCAGAGTTAAAAATCCTCTCCTGAAGAATGTGTCCCTATAAGGGATTGGGCATATAAAAGTATTTAAAGAAGGAAAGATTAAAGTACTGGTAAGTAAGAAAGAAAGAGAGAATACTAAAAACCTAAAACTTTACAAATTCATATTTTTCAAAACCATAATGTCCTAGGCAAACAATTTTCACAAATTTTATGGGGGAAAAATTACAGAAAATACACATGAATTGATTGAACAAAATTTTATCGGAGAATATATTGTTTAAACAACTCACCTCATAGGATTCATGCTTCCATGATATCGCAATTTCAAACATAATCATGTTCATCGTCAGCCATAACTCCGACTGATCAGTCTGACGATGAACATGATTATGTTTGAAATTGCGATATCATGGAAGCATGAATCCTATGAGGTGAGTTGTTTAACAATATATTCTCCGATAAATTTTAATGATTATACCTCATAATGTTTACTTCCCAACATTAATTAAATATGATTGAACAAAATTTTATTTTTATTGTTAGATGGTGAGATAATATAGAAAAAAGTTAAGAGTTTTTGTGTAGATTTACATACCAATTTGTTTTACACTGGTTACAATCAATTAAGATTTGTTGAGTTATGAGGTTTTTGTACAATGTTCTTGATACTAATACTTACACATCCTTTGGCTGAATAAGTCCCTGTGTTCAATCCTGAACCAGAGAGAAAGCGAAGTAGCATAGGAACAAATTGAGGATCTCCAACAATTATTTTTGCCATTCCTCGAAGTGAATTTTCAATCTCTTCCACTGATTCAGGAGCCCACGATGCAGCTGCTTCAGGGGAACTAGCTTCAGCAAATGGTGTATTTGCCAGCATTGTAAGGCTCTGAAAAGCCAAACACCAAGCTCTCAATGAAATGCCAGGATGCCATGCTAGAGCTGCCATTAGTCCTGATACTGCATTAGGACTTAAGAATATTACAGGAGATATAATTGGATCAAATGTACCAAGTACACCAGGATCACATGCCGATTCCACATTCAGAGTCAACCACAATTGAAGTACTAGTTCTAGATTTGTCCAAGAATTCTGAAAAGATAAAATACACCAAACAATTAGTTTTCATTGCCGTAGAGAAATCAAATGTTTTACTGAAATTGATAGGCTAATTTTTTAAATATAATTTCTCATATACAGATTAGTCTATAACATTCTCTATAGCATCTGGCAGTAAGATGGTTCAGCATCAGTGCTTGTCATTGCAGTTGAATGGGGCCCACTAGAGTCGGCTATTAAAATTACAATATTCAAAATATATATATGTTTTCTAACCTTGAAGAGGGAGCACCGTTGTCAGGCCCACTTGCTGCCAAGTACCAAACAAAATATTTAATTTTAGGAAGTTATATTTTGAGGTTATTTTAATTATATTATTTTTGGTCTGGACATCTTACCTCAATATTAATGTTGATTTGTTCTTGGACATGTTTCAAAACAATTCTCTGTTTTATCTTCAGCTTTCCCAGACTGGTTTTATTTATGTTGCATTATGTTGCACCACCTGAATGTCGATGTCAGCTCCATCCTGTGGTTGGCCAAAGAACCTCCAAACAAGGTCACCCTCCATCGGAATATCAAAATTCATAACTCTGTTTCTGTTCTTCTGAATATAAATTTTTCCCAAATAGTCAGCTCGTTTGTATTTTCTAACTGTTTTAATAATTTAGTGTCTGAATTTATATTATGTTTTCCAGACCAAACATGAGCAGCAACTGCAGATTTTTCAATTTCTCCATTTTTAATATTTCTTATGTGTTCTTTGGTTCTAATTTTAGGTTTCTTTTTGTTTTCCCTATATATATCTTTTCACAACCCATGCATTCAATTTGATATATTCCTGACTTTTTATTTTTATCAGTTTTTTCATTTTTGTTGGTTTTTATTAGTTTATTTAAACTGTAGTTATTTTTTGGTGCTAATTTAATATTAAACTTCTCAAATATATTTTGAAATTTATTATGTACCCAGGGGTGATATGTGAATTTCCTATATTTTTTCATAGGTGGTTCTTCTTTTTCAAGATTACTTCTGTTTATCATTTTTGTGTTTTTATACTTTTCTATCCTTTTATGTACCATTTTTTCATCAAACCCATTTTCTCTTGCTACTTTGATTATGTGTTTTTTCTCATGTTTGAAATCTTCTTCGTTTAAGGGTAAGTTTACCAATCTATGAGTTAAACTATTAAATGCTGCTAATTTATGTCCAATTGGATTGAACCCTGTTGATTTTATAAAATTTTCCGTATGAGTTTCTTTCCTATGAATCCTGAATTCAATTTTTCTTTTTTCTTCGTTTCTGACCAATTTAAGATCCAAAAAAGGTATTTGTTTATTGTCTTCTATTTCTTTGGTGAATTTAATGTTTGTACTCTGTAAATTTAATAGTTTTAGGGAATCTTCTACATGTTTTTCTTTAACAATACAAATTATATCATCAACATATCTACTCCAAAATTTAAACATTGTGGGATGTGCTTTGGTGATTTTACATTCAAAATCGCTCATAAATAAATTTGCCAGGAAAGGTGATAATGGGTTTCCCATTGAGAGCCCTGATTTTTGTCTATAGAAATTCCCATTACCTTTTTTGGATCTTAAATTGGTCAGAAACGAAGAAAAAAGAAAAATTGAATTCAGGATTCATAGGAAAGAAACTCATACGGAAAATTTTATAAAATCAACAGGGTTCAATCCAATTGGACATAAATTAGCAGCATTTAATAGTTTAACTCATAGATTGGTAAACTTACCCTTAAACGAAGAAGATTTCAAACATGAGAAAAAACACATAATCAAAGTAGCAAGAGAAAATGGGTTTGATGAAAAAATGGTACATAAAAGGATAGAAAAGTATAAAAAACAAAAATGATAAACAGAAGTAATCTTGAAAAAGAAGAACCACCTATGAAAAAATATAGGAAATTCACATATCACCCCTGGGTACATAATAAATTTCAAAATATATTTGAGAAGTTTAATATTAAATTAGCACCAAAAAATAACTACAGTTTAAATAAACTAATAAAAACCAACAAAAATGAAAAAACTGATAAAAATAAAAAGTCAGGAATATATCAAATTGAATGCATGGGTTGTGAAAAGATATATATAGGGAAAACAAAAAGAAACCTAAAAATTAGAACCAAAGAACACATAAGAAATATTAAAAATGGAGAAATTGAAAAATCTGCAGTTGCTGCTCATGTTTGGTCTGGAAAACATAATATAAATTCAGACACTAAATTATTAAAACAGTTAGAAAATACAAACGAGCTGACTATTTGGGAAAAAATTTATATTCAGAAGAACAGAAACAGAGTTATGAATTTTGATATTCCGATGGAGGGTGACCTTGTTTGGAGGTTCTTTGGCCAACCACAGGATGGAGCTGACATCGACATTCAGGTGGTGCAACATAATGCAACATAAATAAAACCAGTCTGGGAAAGCTGAAGATAAAACAGAGAATTGTTTTGAAACATGTCCAAGAACAAATCAACATTAATATTGAGGTAAGATGTCCAGACCAAAAATAATATAACCAAACAAAATGTCATAGGCTGTTTTATAGTACAATTATTTAGTCATGAATGATGAAAAGAGAAGTTCACAGGATATTAAAGACAATGAGTGTATTTAATGATTTATTTTAGGAAGTAATATTTTGAGGTTCTTTTAATTAAATTATTTTGAGTCTGTTATATCTTAATAGATTAAAAATAATTTAATGAGTGTATTATTCACAAACAGAGCACATTAATAAACTTCTCCAAAATAAGTTGAGAACTCTAAATTCCACAAGTACTAGAACTTGTTTTAAACACTGGAATGTCCGAATAACATTTTGGTGAAATCAGAATATAACTTATTAACAATTTATCACATTGTTAATGAGCAAACTTACAACATAAAATTACCTTTAAGGTAACACTATTTTCAAATTACACTAGTCAACAAATTTTTCAAAGAAAAGAAAAAATACAAGAAGATTACTTACCATCCTGAAATGCATAGAAAATTTCAAAAAAATTTTGACAAATACATTTCTTTGGCACCAATAAATAAATTTAGTCTGGGTAATCTTCTAAGTACCAATAAAAAAAGTCAATGTTCCAGACAGTAAGAAATCTGGAATTTATCAAATAAATTGTGAAGATTGCAATAAAGTTTATATAGGAAAAACAAAAAGGAATTTGGAAATTCGGACCAAAGAACATTTCAGAAATATTAAAAATTGTGAAATTGAAAAATCTGCAATTGCTGCACATGGTTTATTAGAACATCATAAAATTGGAAGAGAAGCTAAACTTTTAAAACAAGTAGAGAAACCTTTGGAATTGACAGTTTTGGAAAAAATATATATTCAGAAAAACAAAAATAGATAAATGAATTTTGATATCCCTAACGAAATTACATTGATTTCGAAGTTCATAAATTCAACCATAGATGGTAGCACTGAAGATGGCGACAATAGAATAGTTGACGGCCGAAGAATTTCGTCAGTCGGAGTTATGGCTGAAGATGAACATGACCATGTTTGAAATCGCGATATCATGGAAGCATGAATCCTATGAGGTCAGTTGTTTAAACAATATGTTCTCCGATGAATTTTAATGATTATACCTCATAATGTTTACTTCCCAACATTAATTTAATATAAATTTGAAATTACTTATTTTAGGAATTCACACTATGAGGTATATTCATTTAGGTAAAAATTTTTATCACTCACCTCATAATTTTATTTTTAAATTTAAACTACTTTCGGAACTTTACACTTCAGCTCCATCTTCAGTATTTTCATGACCCTTGTTCTGTTGTCTTGAAGACGAAATAAATTTGAAATCATATGAGGTGAGTCGTTAAAAATATATTCTACACTCACTATTAATCAAAACATGTTCAAGAACAAATGAACATTAAATTGAGGTAAGATATTACAGACTCAAAATAACTTAATTTAAAGAACCTCAGAATATACTTCCTAAAATAAAACATTACTGACATGTTTTCGTAAGTTTCTTTGATAGCAACTAAATGAGCCACTGGAATAGAAAATTTTGTATTGCCTTTGTGCAATAAAACTGCATTTAAACTTAATTTTGATGAAGTGTCTCCATTCCTCTGGATTATATATTTAATTCATCCATCAGTCCATTCACATTTTTGCAAGCACTAACACAATTTTCTATTGCAAAATAAGGAGTCAGCTTATCATTTTGCTTTCTGAATATTGAAATCTTGGTACAATTTGCTATAAAGTTCCATTCTTGTATCTAGAGCCTAAGGTCTAGGCAAAAATTTTTCTCTTCAAATATAGAGCCTAATAGTTCAGCATGTTGCTTAGAAAGAACTAAATCCCACACTAGGTCGAATTCTTCCTGCTGTACCAGATGTGTAGTTTATGAAGTTCCATAACGTAGATGCTATCATTTGAAGTTGAAGGATAGACAGAGGAATTTGATAGCTTGTGTTCACTTGGAATGATATAATATTCTCCACTGGGTGGAAGGACAGGTACAAGAAGTTCAGGAGAATATGACTGATGGAAGAATTGGATATCACCCCCTAGGGATTGCAAGACCTTGTCATTGGTGGGGGTGCTTGTGAATCACAATGATCCTTTGGGCTATGCCAGCAGTAGCATAGCTACAGGTAGGGCCTCCCAAGCTGGACAGGCCAAAGGTGAGTGATCAGACTAAGAAAGCAATCCAGATGGGTAGATCAGGCTCAACAGCTGTGGGAAAAGCACATGATCTAGGGGACGGAAAAACAGAAATAAAATGACCTGGTCCTCCGAGCTGGGGGTTGGGCGTTAGGCCAGCAACCTATCACTGTGAAAAGCTTTCCCGCTACATCATCTCAACGAAGTACAGCCGGACAGAAACAAAGAAGACGACCACAGCAGAGAAAAAGGACTATGAATTAACTAGAGTTAGGTACTTGGAATGTCAAAACTTTAATAAAACCCGGAAAATTACAAGAATTAGTCGATCAAATCAGAAGAACCAATCTCAATATAATAGCCTTACAAGAGATAAGGTGGGCTCAAAGCGGAATAATCAACAAACAAGATTATACATTGTATTACTCTGGAACTGAAAACAAAATTGGACAAGCTGGAACTGGTTTTATAGTCATGAAGAAATTGCAGAATCATGTTATAGATTTTGTTCATATTAATGAAAGAGTGTGTAAACTGCACATTAGGGGAAAATATAATAATTTTACACTAGTAAATTGTTATGCACCAACTGAAGATAAAGATATTTTTTACAATGTAGTACAAAAAGTAATGGACAAAATACCTACAAGCGACACAGTGATAGTGCTTGGAGACTTCAATGCCAAATTAGGCAAAGAAGAATCATTCAGCTCAGTAACTGGAAAACACACTCTTCATGAACAAACTAACACAAATGGTGAACTGCTATGTGATTTTGCAACGGTGAACAACCTTAAAGTAATGAGTACACAATTTCAACATAAAGAAATACACAAGGGTACATGGCAATCACCTGATAACAATACCATAAACCAAATTGATCATGTTCTGACTAATGGTAATAAACATGAACTGATAGAAGATGTAAGATCCCTCAGGGGACCAAATATAGATTCAGATCACTTTTTAGTGAAAGTGATAATGAAACAATCATTACCAACCATCTATAAAAACAAAAAGAAACAGGAGATAAATATTAAATGGAATCAAAATAATTTACAGAATGCTGCTAAATAAAAAGGATATTGTAAGAAGTTATATGAAAATCTGATTAAATTAGATGAAAAAGAAGATGTTAACGAAGAATGGAACTCAATACAACAAGCAATTAAAGAATCAGCTAATGTCACCATAATGAAACAAGAAGTCCAACCACGCAACGAATGGTGGGATGAAGAATGTAAAGAAGCCATAAAACAGAAGAATGAAGCAAGGCAGAAAAAATTACTAATGAACACAAGAATAAATCAAGAAAGTTATAAAATCAAAAGGAACGAAGCAAATAAGTTATGTAAGAAGAAAAAACGAACATGGCTTAATATGAAACTCAATTCAATAGAACTAATTATATTATTTTTGGTCTGGACATCTTACCTCAATATTAATGTTGATTTGTTCTTGGACATGTTTCAAAAGCTGGGAAAGCTGACGATAAAACAGAATTGTTTTGAAACATGTCCAAGAACAAATCAACATTAATATTGAGGTAAGATGTCCAGACCAAAAATAATATAATTAAAATAACCTCAAAATGTAACTTCCTAAAATTAAATATCAATAGAACTAAATTATAAGAAAAATGAAACCAGGAAATTCTTCAAAGATGTAAAGAATTTCCAAAAATACAAAGCAGGTTCTTTAATATGCAGAGATAATGAAGGTAATATCCTAACACAAAAAGAACAAATCCTTCAAAGATGGAAAGAATATTTCACCGAAATCTTTCATAAAGATAATCAAACAAGAATTACTATACCAGAAACTCCAAACTTTCCCAACTCACAATCAATACAACCTCCATCGTGGAACGAACTATGTTATATTATACAAAATTTAAAATCAAATAAATCGGGCTGGTCCTGATAATATTCCACCAGAACTAATTAAACATGAAGGACGAACATTAAAACAAAAAGTACATAAACTAATACTCAATATTTGGAATAAAGAAGAAATACCGACAACCTGGAATGAAGGAATTATCTGTCCTGTGTTCAAGAAAGGAGATAAACTGTTATGCAATAATTACAGACCTGTAACTCTCTTGAACATAGCATACAAGATTTTTGCAATTATATTAAACAATAGACTTTTAGAAATAATAGATGGGAAAATGAGTGAGGCCCAAGCAGGATTCAGACCAAACAGATCAACAATAGACAATATCTTTGTAATGAAACAAATCTTTGAGAAATGTCACGAATACAATATTAACTTATATTATATATTTGTTGATTACTCCCAAGCTTTTGATACTGTACATCGAAACAAAATAATTGAAAGTCTAAGTGAATATGAGATACCTCAAAAATTAATAAAATTAATAGCTTTAACCTTGATAGATACCAAAGTAAGATTAAAATGTAGCAACGCACTCAGCGATGCGATTGAAGTAAACTCTGGGGTCAAACAGGGATATCCTTTATCTACGACATTATTCTGTATAGTAATGGATATGGTCTTAAAACAACTGGATCTAAGAGGAAATATTTCAACAAGACTAAAACAATGTCTTGCATATGCTGATGATGTAATAATAACAGCAAGAACAAAAAATTCCCTACTGGAAACCTTTGACAAATTAAAAAATGAAAGTATAAAATATGGGCTTGTAATCAATCTAAATAAAACAAAATATTTAAGATGTATGAGAAATAAAACAAATTTGACTGAACTAACTATAAATAGTGACTGTATTGATCAAATTAACTCCTTTAAGTACCTAGGCACAATACTAAACGATAATAATACTGTTGAAGAAGAAATCAAAACAAGAATATCGCAAGGGAATAAAGCATATTTTGCTAATTTCGATATATTCAAAAGCAAATTAATATCAAAAAATGTTAAATTCAAATTATATACAGCAATAATAAGACCAATCATATGTTATGGAGCTGAAACCTGGGTACTAAAAGAAGCAGATAAATTAAGACTATTAACGTTTGAGAGGAAAATATTTAGAAGAGTGCTAGGTCCAGTAAAGGAAAATGGAAATTGGAGGTTGAGAAGGAATGACGAATTATACCTCAAGAATAATAAAGAAAATATAGTTAGTTTCATCAAATCCAAAAGATTACAATGGTTTGGACATACACTAAGAATGCCAAAGGGAAGATTGCCGAATGATATTTTGAATTGGAAGCCACAGGGAACAAGACCAAGGGGAAGACCCAAGGATCGATGGGAAGATGACGTAATTGAGGATTTGAGAGAGATGGGGATTTTTGATTTGAAATCTACTGCACAAGATAGGAAGAAGTGGCGTAAACTGGTTGAGAAGGCCAAGACATTCCACTGGAAGTCGTAGAGCCTGACGAAGAAGAAGAAGAATTGGATATATTGTTTTATTATTGTTTATTTTTTCTTTCACTCATAAACGATATTAAAAAACCTTATAGTGTTATTTCCTATCTACATAACTTAATATTTTTTTATCATTAGCTTTTCTAGAAAAGACCTCGTTTTGGTAATGCAGAAGTAACAGTCTTCCAGATGACTGGTAGGCTATCACCAAATCATAGGAACACCGAAAGACATTTTGTTATTTTTGCCCTGCAACCACTCTATTAACTCCATGTAACACATGTGTGTGCCGAATTTTTGTCTTGTTCATCCACTTTAGAACTACAATACAAGTAATATGCCTTTTTAACATTGTCTGTAATTGATCGACATTATGATTTAAAAATTAATTCACCAAAAATATAACAGAAACTATTTGGAAATTTTTACATGAATGACAATTTGCTAACTAAAAAATTTAAGTTTCTAAAAAAAATTGACATATAGAGACATTTTTAATACCATATTCATATAATACCCTTCATAACCAGCACATACAAATTACATAAAAAGAGTTATTCTTGTCCATGTTAGGAAAACATTGTAGACTGGTGTTATTAAATTTTTTTTTAATTTTATAGGCCCTTCAAAAACTTGTCCCATCCTCAGTCTAACAACTTTTGCTAAGGATAGAACCAATTTCTGAAAGGTTAAATTAAACAATTATATTATTTGGAGTCTGTTTATCTTACTTCAATATTAATGTTGATTAATATTGAGGTAAGATAAACAGACTCCAAATGATATAATTAAAAGAACCTCAAAATATTGCTTCCTAAAATAAAACATGAATTAAACAAGTTGAGGATGAAGATACCTTACAGGTATTAATTAAAAAAATTAATATTCTGATTGATACTTCAATGGAATTTTATCAGGCATTTTATTAACATAAACACTTCTGGCGAAACTGCTTATTCTAATGTAAATTTATTACCTGCTGATGCAATTCTGTAAAAACTTTGTCAAAGCACGTTGTAAGCATCTGCAAACTGTCTGGTGGACTGTAATCAGCTGTCTGCCACAAGTGGAGAATATTTTCATCCCATGTTGTTGATGCCGATTGTCTAGCTGCTTCTGGTGGAGGTTGAATTGGTGCATTTACACTCAATGGTAAATTATATGCTCCTAAAGTTGTCAGTCTTCGTAATATCACTTCAGCACTTCCTTCCACACCATATTCTAGACGTGCATCCAAAGCAGTTGATATGCTTGACGTTGCACTGACAGGTACACGATTTGCAGTTCCTTTTTTAAGAAGATTTCGTCCACGTTCTAGTATATCATCTAAGAAGTCTTCTAATTCACTGTCATCAGATTCCAGCAATGATGGTAATTGAAATCCATTATTCTTTGAAGATGATGGGCCTATAATTTTCATAGATATTCAATATTAGATCAGAATAATTTAAGAGTCAGATAGAGACATGCAAGAATTCTGAAACATGTTCTCAAGAATTCTACAAATTATGAGGTCAGATGTCTATATCTAACTCTTTATTTATTAAAATAAATATTATAGCATTACTCCTTATAAAAATATTAATTAGTTTAGAATTTTTATAAGATACAAAAAGTCTGATTTCAAACAAGAAAACAACTAAAATGAAATGAGAATTAAGATTAAATTTCAGTTTGCGATGTATTCCTGCCCAACTCAAATTGAAATAAAATTTGCACAATGTTTCTTAAGTTATCACATCTCTGATAAAAGAAGTTACCATTTTAAATCAATGCCATCTTTCCTGAATATCCAAATTTTTGTCAGTAACCTTACAGAAAAAATGTTATTTACAATGTAACAATCTGAGTATTCGTATAAAATCAAATATGTAATCATATTTACAAGAAATCAAACCACTGCCTTGAAGAATTTTTTTTTCATGAATTACCCTTTTTGCGAGGATAAAAAATGACGACTATTCAAATAAAAATAAACAACCATTTTCCAAAAGATGTAAGAGAATGGAATATTTGGGTCATTTTGTGTGTGTGTATGTATGTATGCACATATCTGTGTTCCAATCGAACCAAATGTACTTTTTGTGCTTCATGTTCTTAGTAGGTAGATAAATGGATATTTGTGTGGCCTATTTTCAATTTACACATAATTTTGACAGATATATACTTGTATTGTGTATATAGAGAATAATAGGATACATATGTATAGGTGTGATGTAAGTGAAATGACGAAGAGAAGTGAAAATGTGAAAAAACTTGGTGTGACATTATACTGAAATCATGTTTTCAGTACATAAGACTACGTAATACTGTGCAACTACTACGTCATCGTGTCTTCATTCTTCAGTGATATTAGTAAACAGTGCCAAATTTCTATCTTCCTTGTTCTCTCCTAAGTACCCCCTCCCTTTCTCCTTTATGCGCATCCTCCCCTTGCTAGTGAAGTCCTCAAATAAGCTGTATGCGTGAACATCAGGGTCATCATCTTTTAGGTTTCGGTGGAGTCAAGTCAATTGTGGCTCGAAGGAGCCTGTTTGGTTAATCAGTCCCTTAGGCCAGGGTAGGGCCACTAGGTCCGTGTACCCAGCCCTTGGCGGGACTGGAGTGAGTGGATGAGTGTACGTATGTTTATTAATATTATTTTTGTTGTTATAGACTTTTGTTCGGATGACCAATAATGTTATTATTTCTTTCTTAACTTATTTTTCAATGGTCAACAAAACTATCTTTCGTTATTTGTTTTTCATTCTATCTGACTTATGACTCTTATTAAAAGATAAGCTATTTTTAGTTAACTTCTGTTTATTGATTGCGTAGCTTGTCATGTCAGGTTTTGATATAACGTCCCAAAGCTTTCTCAAGCGTATTTAATCCCTCTTTTCCATCTAGCTTCCACGATTGTAATACTGTGTAGTTTACAGTACTATATGCTTAATGATTTATTAAGGAAAGGTGGATTCATCTTTGCCTTCTATGGGCCCCGGCAAAGGTATGTTGAATTAGGCACTCTATACTTTCAAACACAAGGTAATTATAAAAAGATTAGTACGATCCCGCACAAACACGCGAGTGGTTTCAAATAATGTAAGCAGAATGCAGGGTGCCATTTTTGCTAGCAGTGCGTGGGTGCAACATGTCAAAATCTTAGGGTCGCATGTTTGGACGCATTAGACAGTAAAATGCCTTCTCTGCTGAGCAAGTTGTATGCTAATACGATTTTGCTTACTCAGAAATCTGTTCATGCGATAATAATTGGTTAAATTTGTAAGCTACCTGCGGAGGTACCTTACATGAGCAACTCAAATTAAAATCCCGAAGGGAACCGAACGGGAACCGATGGTAATCGATGTACTTTGCTGCTTTATCCAACATTTATCCAAGATGTCGGAACTTGAAGACTTCGATCATGTTTTCGGTATACACGGAGAAGAGGAATTTGATAGAGTCTACCAAAGAATTCAACTGGAAGAACAGAGGAGAATCGGCGTAATATTGCGTGTCGCAGACGTGTTTGTATACGGTATTATTTGCGGGATGCAAGCATAAATGCATTCCTCTATAGCAGACGAAAATAATGGAAGTGGTTTTATCGCTGAGAATTCTGGGTAATTCGTTGCCAATATTACGAAAACGTCGACTCTCGTGCATGACCGTTAAGTCGGCCGTTAATTCGTTCTCAGCAATTGCTCACGGTGAATCAGCTCACTAGTGATTGGAAGTAATTTGAGTAGAGAGTAATGTTCTAACATACGACCCTTAATGTTGTATAATGTACTGTACATATTACTTAATGATGCTTTTAACAGCTAAGGTAATTATTGTTACAATTCAAACCTGATGATTAAAAGTCCAACAAATTTTGCTCAGAAACATCCTATTTCAAGCATCAGTTCTTTTACATGTTATAAATCTGTGACATGGGACCAACAGTTTGACATCTCTTCTGAAGGAAGCCATATTAAGGATTTTTATTATGTTAAATTAATAATAAAAACATCAAGAATTTTTATGTTCATAAAAATGCATCAACCATGGTGGCATTTGAACCCATGAACCTCAGAAATACAGGCAAGCATAGTAACCACTAGTGACCAGGATCGACAAGCTTCATGTCCTCATCCAACAGATGAGTTGTCATCAACTTCTCAAAATATGTATTGCAGAGGGATTTGGAAATAATCCAGGTATCTGGTAAATAATCTAGCGATTAAAAAATTGCACACCATTACCCCTCCTACCCAGAGATTGAAAATTTTATAAATAAAATGTTTCAAAATAGTTGGGTATCAAACCTGCATGATTTATTAATTTATATTCTTGTAACATAGTTTAAAGCATGTAGTAATTATTTTATAATTCACTGTTTTCTGACAATATCCCTGATGTGAAAAAAATCATACAATTTACATTTTTTTTACATTTTACATTTCTCCTTAGATACTCTGAAAAATGTAAAGCAGGAATAATAATATAGTTATTTAACTTTCACAGGGAAAGAACACTATGAGGTTTAATTTAATAATTAAATTAATGTTTTTATTACCTTACCTCATATCCTTTTTCTTCTATACTGCAGTTTCGGAGCTTATCTCCATCGTCAGTAGCCTCTGGTCGACCGGTGTTATGTCGTTTCTTGGCGGTTTCCTTCTTACTTCTGTCGGTGGACCGATGAACCTCTGGATTAGGTCAAAATTTGCGGGAGTTTCAAAATTCATGAGTTTTTCTTTTTTGTTTTTTGGATGTGGATTTTTTCCCAGACTGTGAGTTCCTTTAGTTTATCTGTTTGTTTGATTAGGCTAGCTTCTGTATCTATTAAATGTTTTTCAGACCAAGCATGGGCTGCTACTGCTGACTTGTCCACTTCCCCCTTTTTTACATTTCTAAGGTGTTCCTTCAATCTAGTTTTTAAATTTCTTTTTGTTTTTCCTATATAGATTTTGTCGCAATCTTGACATTTGATCTGATATATTCCTGATTTATATTCTTGTCCAATTTTTTCATTTTTGTTGGTTTTAATTATCTTGTTTAGGCTGTATTCATTCTTTGGGGCCAATCGAATGTTAAACTTATTGAAAATTTTCTGGAACTTGTGGTGTTTTACAGGATGGTAAGTGAATTTTTTGAATCTTATGTTCTCTTCTGTTTGTTTTTAAAGTGTGCTTTCATTAATTAGTTTTTGCCTTTTGAACTTATTTATTTTCTTGTGTACCATGTTCTCTTCATAACCATTTTCTATTGCTACTTTAATTATGTATTCTTTTTCTTTTTCATATTTTTCACGGTTCAGGGGTACATTCACCAATCTGTGTGTTAGGCTATTGAATACAGCTTCTTTGTGAGCGAAATGGTTGAATCCTGATGCCTTAATGTAGTTATCTTTATGTGTGTTCTTTCTGTATATTCCAAATTCTATTTTGTTTTTTCCGTTTCTAGTTAGGGTTAGATCCAAAAATGAAATTTGTCTTTCAGTTTCAGTTTCCATTGTGAATTTTACAGTTTTGCTCTGAAGGTTCAGGAGTTTTAAGGCATCTTCTATTTGTTTATGGTTTATAATGGCTATTATATCGTCAACATATCTGCGCCAAAATTTGAAAGTTAATGGGTGTCCCCTTGTGATTTTCTGTTCGAAACTACCCATGAATAAATTTGGAATATACAGAAAGAACACACATAAAGATAACTACATTAAGGCATCAGGATTCAACCATTTCGCTCACAAAGAAGCTGTATTCAATAGCCTAACACACAGATTGGTGAATGTACCCCTGAACCGTGAAAAATATGAAAAAGAAAAAGAATACATAATTAAAGTAGCAATAGAAAATGGTTATGAAGAGAACATGGTACACAAGAAAATAAATAAGTTCAAAAGGCAAAAACTAATTAATGAAAGCACACTTAAAAAACAAACAGAAGAGAACATAAGATTCAAAAAATTCACTTACCATCCTGTAAAAACACCACAAGTTCCAGAAAATTTTCAATAAGTTTAACATTCGATTGGCCCCAAAGAATGAATACAGCCTAAACAAGATAATTAAAACCAACAAAAATGAAAAAATTGGACAAGAATATAAATCAGGAATATATCAGATCAAATGTCAAGATTGCGACAAAATCTATATAGGAAAAACAAAAAGAAATTTAAAAACTAGATTGAAGGAACACCTTAGAAATGTAAAAAAGGGGGAAGTGGACAAGTCAGCAGTAGCAGCCCATGCTTGGTCTGAAAAACATTTAATAGATACAGAAGCTAGCCTAATCAAACAAAAAGATAAACTAAAGGAACTCACAGTCTGGGAAAAAATCCACATCCAAAAAAACAAAAAAGAAAAACTCATGAATTTTGAAACTCCCGCAAATTTTGACCTAATCCAGAGGTTCATCGGTCCACCGACAGAAGTAAGAAGGAAACCGCCAAGAAACGACATAACACCGGTCGACCAGGGCTACTGACGATGGAGATAAGCTCCGAAACTGCAGTATAGAAGAAAAAGGATATGAGGTGGAGGTAATAAAACATTAATTTAATTATTATAATAATATAGTATTATCTTGAGAGAGAGAGAGAGAGAGAGGGAGGAGGAGGAGAGAGAGAGAGAGAGAGGAGGAGAGAGAGAGGAGAGAGAGAGAGGAGAGAGAGAGAGGAGAGAGAGAGAGAGAGAGAGAGAGAAAAAACCAACACACACACACAACTTTATTCCAAAATTAACTACAAAATTAATGAAGTAGCAGGAGAGAATTATTCCAGAACAATATAGATATTGCAGCAGTGACGGAAACAAAAAAGAAAGGATCGGGAAATTCATATTTAGGAAACTACATACATTTTTGGTCAGGTGTAAATAAATCAAAAAGAGCTAAAGCAGGAGTATCAATGTTTGTAAAAAAGAAATACAGTAAAAACATAACAGAATATGAACATATTAATGAAAGATGCCTAAAGATTAAAATGAAGCTTATGGGAAGAACAATGGTGTTCTTAGCAGTCTACGCACCAACAGATGATGCCGCACAGAGTCAGATGGAAAAGTACTATTCAGTATTAGTGGAACAAATAGAGAAAATACGAAGTAATGAAGAATTAATACTAATGGGAGACTTAAATGGGAAAGTGGGTAGAAGAAAAACAATGATGAAGCAGTAGGAAAACATGGGGAACAAGAAGTCAACGATAATGGAAATAGAATCATAGAGATGTGCAAACAACATAAATTAAAGATAGTAAACACATTTTTCGACCATAAGGATATTCATAAATTTACTTGGGAATGACCTAGTCTCAATCAGAAATCAATAATAGACTACATAATTGTAAAGCAAAATACTTCCTTATTTATTAAGGACTCAAGGGTTAAAAGAGGAGCAAATTGTGGTTCTGACCACTATCTACTCACAGCACAGATCATCCCCAAATTCCTTACAGGGAAAAAAGCGCATGATGAAGCAAGGGAATCAACAATGCAACCGAAGCAGGAAGAAAAATTTAAACTGTATTTATTTAATCAGGATAGTATCAAAAAACTTATATAAAGAAAGACTGAGGATTAAAATTGAGAATTTGGATTACAAGGAAGACATAGAAGAAGAATATAATCAATTAAAGGAAATAATACATTCGGCAGCAAAAGAAGCATTAGGCACAATAAATAAAAAACAAAATACCCAAGATTGGTGGAATGATGATATTGAAGAATTAACCAAAAAGAAGAAAAAATGCTACTTAGAATGGTTGGCAAATAAAACAATAGAAAATTGGATAGAATACAAGAGAACAAACGCCAAAGTTAAAAGGAAAGTGATAGAAGAAAAAAACAAATTATGGAAAAGCAAATGCCAAGAAATAGAAAGTTATATAGGAGGATCACAATCATCAGAAGTATGGAGATTTCTAAAAACACTGAAAACCAACCAAGGATCCAGCAAGATAAATTTGTTAGCAAAATCAGATGCAGAAAAACATTACAAAGCTTTACTGTCAGAAACTAGAAATGAGTTTATGGAAACAAGAGAAAATCCATCCATAGAAATGAACGCCCTGGAATTTGATACAATAGATATAGAATTAGAAATTCAAACCCTAAAGAATAAAAGGCACCAGGGCCGGGAAACATACCAAATGAGTTAATTAAATATGGCCCAAAAAATTTAATAGGTAGATTGAGGGACTTGTTTAATAAGTGCATTGCAATACAGAAGATTCCTGATGAATGGAAAATAAGCTACATTGTACCAATATACAAGAAGGGCGATAGAAGAGACGCAAAAAACTACAGAGGACTAAGTATAAATAACACATTATATAGAATATTTACGAAGTTATTAAAAACAAAGTTACAAAAAGATGTTAAAGACAAATTAGGAGAAGATCAAAATGGATTCAGACCAGGAAGGTCATGTGTTGACAATATATTTGCAATACAACAGTTAATTGAAAAACGGACTGCAGTTGGAGAAGAAACCCATTTGACAATGATAGATTTAGAGAAAGCTTATGACTCAATTCCGAGGAACAAATTATGGGAAGTATTGGAGAAATACAATATTGACAGAAACCTAATAGAAATTATTAAACAAATCTATAAAGATAACTCCGCTTATGTTAAAATGGGAAATATAATGTCTAATCCTATAAACACCTCAAAGGGATTGAAACAAGGGTGCAGTCTATCACCAATTTTATTTAATATTTATGTAGAATTTATATTAACGAAATGGAAACAAAGCTGCAAAGGTATGGGGATCCCAATAGGCAATAGATTTTTGCTGACATTACAATTTGCCGATGATCAACTGGTTTTAGCGCAAGACAATTTTGATATGGAATTCATGATAAAAAGGTTGAAAAACGCATATGAATCATGGGGTCTCACAGTAAATTTACAAAAAACAGAATATCTGGCAATAAATAGCAATGAAAGAGAAAATTTAGTATTGGAAGATGGAATCCAAATAAAGCAAGTGAAACAAACTAAATATTTGGGAATGATTATGGATAACATCGAAGGTATAGGCAAAGAGAACATAAAACATAGAATTGAATTGAGTAGCAAAATAATATCATCATTAAATTCCATATGGTGGGATAAGCATATTTGGAAAGACACAAAAAAATATATTGGTAAAACATTGGTGGAATCTGTTGCAATGTACGGAAGTGAGGTATGGACAATCAATAAGTACTACAAGAATAGACTAATAGCTCTAGAAATGGATTATTTACGAAGAAGTGCCAGAAAGTCTAAATTAGAACGGGTCACAAATAAGGAAATTAGAAACATAATGGAAGCAGAAGAAAGCATAATTGAAAGAATTGAGGAAAAGGAATTAAAGTGGTTAGGACATGTTTTAAGAATGGAAGATGAGCGATGGCCGAAGCAACTATATGAATGGCATCCTAACAGAAAGAAGAAAAGAGGGAGACCAAGGTTAACATGGAAGGAAAACATGAAGACAGTAATGCAAGCTAGAGGGCTAAGCATCGAAGATGCCCAAGACCGTAGGCTTTGGAGGTTTGGCACGGGAAGACGGCAGCAGCTGTAAAAACCCGAAGATAGATAGAGAGAGAGATTAATGGCAAAGGAGTTAACAACTACTATGGCATGAAACCTCACAATGCAGAATGTGGGAGAGCCCAAGTCCTCAAAAGCATTTTGCCTACCAACTTTGTCTTAGTTGGATACTGTTTTGAATGGAGTATTACAAACAGTTAAACTCTTTTCAATGCTTTTATTTTAAATTTGTCACTTATATTGAAGGACAAATTAATATTATAAGAGATCAAATCCTATTTATATTTGAAGAGAAAAATGAGAAGTGTTAAATTAATAATAAAAAAGATCAAATCCTAGTTTAGGTATAAATTTTTCTCTAAGAATATTAATTTGTCTTTCAGTACAAGATACAAACCTAAAATAAAAACATTGAAAATGTAAGCTTTACTAGCTAAAACAATTAATATTAAATATAATTATATACATCAAAAGTCAAATTCCTGGGTATTTAGATTATTGTGTATTCTGTAACATAATATAAAAAAATTGCCTTTAAAATGTGGTCTCTAGTAATTAGATATATGTACATGTATGCACATACATAGAAGTATTGTTTTGCATCTTTTTTTTAAATTGAGATGTAAGGATTACTGAAGTAAATAAGATATAACTTACCAGGGGTAGAAGCATCACTTGGATCTTCTATATTGAAATCATCATCACCTTCTTGACAATTATTGACAGAATTAGTCTCAGGACTAGGTTCCTCTGCTTCTGTCATGGTTGTAGGAGTTGAAATAGCAGGATCTAAGATTTCCTCAGCAGGACTTCCTTCATTGCTGGCAAGATTAGGATACATTCTGACACCCTCCAAAATGTCTTGTAACAGACAACATATGGCATGTGATGCCCAAGGCCCACCCCAAGAAGCTTTATGTTGGTCATTCCATACAGCAAGTCTCACCAAATGTAATAGCTGATCTTGTGTCATTAACTCGCCTAAACTAATTGCTGGCCTCGTTGACACAACAATGCGGGCTACTACTTTACATGCGAGTAAGAACATATCTATGTTACACGTGAAGTCCATTTGCAGAATAAGTGCAACAAGGCCCTTTGCCACGGGCAGACAATGTGACTGTGGTAGACACATGGTGAGATCTCGTTCTGTTTCATTTTCATCTCTCTCTCTGACTGGAGAACTTGTCCTTATACCTGGTATTCCATGTTTGTTGAGGAAGGTAGGTACATCATTTCTTCGTATTTGCAGAATGTCCTTAAAATGCTGAAAAAGAAAATATTATTATTAACATTCACTACTTTAGAAAATCAAACTCAGGGCACATTAATTTAACAATGAAATTCAATAAGCATTTATATCCTATATTACCGTGGACTCTGGTTAATTTGACGCTGGATATTTCAAAATATTGTATAATTTGAATAAAACTTTATTCCCTTTCAAATTCCTATTTAAATCGGTGCTAAAATTGCATATTTAATTTGATTTTCAAAGCTTCTATTTTTTGATAATTCAAAGGCACGATTTTATTTCAAGTTAGTAGTTTTGTAAATTCAATAGACTTCTTAATATAGGAGCCGCCATTTGCAAAGATAGAAGCAAAGGCTTCAAAGCATTTGGGGCGGGAATTTCAACGTATATAGAGAAAGATTTGCATTTAGATCGGTACTTGCTCAGGTAGCTCAAATGGTAGAGCACTTGGACTAGAAAACCAAGGGTCCCGGGTTCAAGTCCCGGTCTGAGCGTATAATTTTTCTCTTTAAATAAGACTTCTAAGAACTTGCAAAAATTCTCTGCTTTTAATGTACAGTACCCTGTACAGGTAGTAGCTACTGTTAACAGGCTTAACCGTTTTCATTGTAGGTCTTGCGAACTCTACCCTCCCCCACCCCCTGAATTGACAATGTGAAACCAACTCTTGTAAAATTTTTATTTCTAGTCCAGTGTTAAAATGTCAAAGCGTGGTGCCTATATCAATTTAACTCTTGCAAAAAAAGTTGAAGTGTTAAGAGAAATTAAAAGAGGTGTAAAGAAGAAGAATGACAATGTGAAAGATCATGGAAACTTGCTTAACACATTGTCAACGTACATAAAGAAAATTAAGGATGAAATTCTTGAAAGTTGGGTTTCACAAAATGGAGGAAAGAAAAGAAGAAACGAATGACAGGTGGTGAATTTCCTGACATAGACAACTGCTTTTTAAAGTGTTTCAAACAATCTCGTGATCATAATGTTCCACTGAGTGGTTCATTAGTGCATTCTAAGGCAGAAGAAGTTGCCGAATTTGCCAAAGCAAATAAAAATTACAAACTTTACGTGGAAAATGGAATTAGGCCTATAGTATATATTACAGTGTATTATGGTACAGTGCATTTTTACTTTGTGTTTCTACTAGTGAATTTTACTTGTTTTTATTTTAGTGTGAAAAGTGCTTTCTTCATTCTTCTGTAATGGTACAGTACAGGTATTTATTTCATGAGTATTCTAATGATACAACTTCTGTTTTCGATAAAGAAAAAACAGACTGGATAATTTGAATTTTGGATTGAGATTTAAAATTGAAAGTTTGCTTACTAACATGAGGTACCACTTCTTATACTACAACTATAAAAAAATCAAGAATATACTTGATTAAATCAGAAAGATAATTTACCTTACTTACTTTGGCTGAATGCTGTTTAAGTGTTTTCTTGAAGAACTGTTCTTGGTGTTTTAAAGCAGCTTCTAATTTACTTGATAAATTAGCAGCTTGGCTTGACAAGGCTGACAATGCCTTAAATAATAAAATAGATTCGATAATTATAAAAATATACTGTTTATAAAATTAAAATAATTTTATACTAATTATATTTGAAGAGAAAAATTTGGTCTGGGCAAAAATTTTTATCTTCAAATATAATTTATCCTTCAATGAGAAGTGTTAAATGAATAATAAAATCGTTTATACTAATTACCTAATTTTTTTACGTCAAAACATCCATTTGTACATTTACAAATAAAAATACCTGTGTAGAAGCATGGAATGCTTTTTTTGCTGCTTCAAGATCTTCAAGCTGCTGTTTATGATGCATTAAACGTTTTTGTAATTTTCTTCTATAACTTCGAGAAGCATTACAACGACTTGTTGTGGCCATTTTTCTTTGCATTGCAACTTCTCCTTGAATAAAATCCCATCTTGAAGTAATTCCTGAAATACACATATATAATGTTTATCTATGAACTGCAATAAACATATAATTAAGAATACTGTGTTGGTATAATGAAAAAAAATTATAATCCCATCAGCCTAATATTAGAAGCCAGCTTCGTTGGCTCAATGAACTTGCTCTGCTATATATTGATTGTACGGAAGTGAAATAATCAATCAAATAAATTGAATATCTTTGATTTATAAAGCTGCAGATTGATGTGATGTGACGTAAATAGCAGGAAAATAAAATTGCAGAAGAAACATAAAATCAAGGATTTTAATACATTGTGAATATAGGGAACCTAAAGGGATCTTTAAAGAATGTCGTAAAAGGCAGGAAAATATTAAATGTGGGGACATAAAAGCGAGGTAATACTGTAGCTTATAGCACAGTGTAAATCTCGTTATAATGTCCTATTGATTCACAAGAAAACCTAATATATTGTTAACTAGTTGATTGCCCGGCATTTTTCAGGTATTTAATTATCTTGTGATGCCGAGATAATGTTAATATTATTATGAATTTATAATGTAATATAGTGATACCCTCCATGGTATCTTTAACTTGTCATGGTAGGGTGGCTTGCATGCTTAAATGATCCTGAGAGCTATGCCGGCGGTAGAATTGCAGCCGACAGGGTTATCCATGTTAATTAAAATAAAAAGATTGAAAATATGCTTTATTATTAAAAAGTAATGTATAAATTCTCAATAAAAATACTTCTGAATTAAAGATGTCAGTTGGCATGATGGTAGCAGCAGCTATTAGCCTTTAGACGAATGAAAATTGTATAAGTTGAAAGAAATATTAATGTATGTATACTCATTTGAATGGTGTAATGGATAGCACGCTAGTACGAAGAGCTAGATTTCAGGGTTCAAATCCCAGTTCGAACATTAATTTTTCTTTTTTAAATTAGATTCTATCCAGGATCGGAAAATGTTAATCCAAGTAAGAACATCAAAAGTATGAAGCTTTACCGCTAAAAAATAATGTATAAATTCTCAATCTGAAAAAATTATTAGTTATAATAAAAGTTTGGGAATTATTAATCAAGTTTTGAAACCACCCCTTGTACAAAAGAACACCAGATTATGTTTATATAACATTTTGGCTAGACCAGTGTTGACCTATGGTAGTGAAGCATGGACACTAAAAAGACAACATGAAAGCAGAATAACGGCTTGTGAAATGAGATTCAAGCGCAGAACAGTGGGTTACACCAAATGGGATCGGCAAAGGAACACCAATATCTTAAAAGAATTGAAGACTACGCCAATTGTGAAATATATTAAACAGTACCAACTAAATTGGAAACACCATCTAGAAAAAATGAGTTCAAATCGGATCCCCAAAGCTGTTTATAATTATATACCAAGAGGACGAAGATCACTGGGCCGTCCTATGAAATGCTGGAGGGAAAATTTTCTATAGGATCGTAACAGGCCTTGGCCTAGTACTTGTAAGGAAGAAGAAGAAGAAAATACTTCTGAATAGAAGACGTCAATTGGCATGATGGTAGTGACAGCTATTAGCCTTTGGACGAACAAGAATTGTACATGTTAAAAGGAAAGTTAATGTTTGTATTATCATTTGAATGGTGTTTGTAATGGATAGCACACTAGTACATAGAACTAGAGGTCCAGGGTCAGCATCATCATCTGCATTCATGGATTAGGTCTGTTGACCCGTTCCGACTTCAGCCCACCTCTTTCTAGGTCTGCCCACATCTCGGGTGCCTTTAGGTTTGTATTTTGTTATTTGTTTTGGATATCTATCTTCATTCATCCTGTCTATGTGTTGCTTCCATTTTTGTCTGTATGTATCTATTTTATCAGTTATTGCAAATTATTTCCTGTCTTATTTCTGTGTTCTTGATTCAAATATTAATTTTTCTTTCTTATATTAGTTTTCAGACACTTTTGAAATCCACAATGGGTTGAAGCAAAGAGATGCACTATCTCCTCTACTATTTAATTTTGAACTAGAGCATGCCATCAAATCTTTAGAGGATGAAGAAGGCCTACAACTCAATGGTATTAATAAGCTATTAGTTTATGCTGATGATTAAGTACTACTGAGTGATAGCGAGGAGATACTAAAGGCCAATATGAACACACTATTGAGTAACACTAAGAAATTGGGGCTGGAAGTAAATATCAATAAAACTAAATATACGGTCATACACAGAAATAACTAACTCAATGGCACTATCGAACCCGTAGGTTCATGCAAGAATGGACATAAGCTCTCCATATATCCCTATCCCGAGCTAATGTTTTCCAATCATTCCCAGTATAATCTACTTCCTTCAATCATAGTTAATGTTATTCTCTGGTAGGAAAACCAGAGGGGAAAACACCCAGTTATTAGACCAAGAATAAGGTGGGAAAATATATAAACTATGTAATGGAAATGGAAAGCTAATGACAAATGAGGGAAATTTTGAGGAAGTGGCTGAATTCAAGTACATAGGAACAATAATCATAAATAGGAATGAGATGCACAAAGAAATTAAACATAGGCTCAATTCTGGAAATGCATGTTATTATGCATTACAGGGTCTCTTGACATCCCAACTCCTTTAAAAAAACATTAAACTGAAATATATAAAATAATTGTTATTCTACCAGTTATATTATATGGATATGAAATATGGACTCTTACTTTAAGGGAGGAAAGGAGATTACAAGTATTTGAGAATAATGTTCTTAGGAAAATTTTTGGACCAAAGAGAGATGAACACATAGGTGAATGGAGAAGACAGTGAATTACATTGGGCAGGACATGTGGCACGAATGGGGAGTAAAAGACGTGCATGTAGGAAAACCAGAAGGAAAACGCCCAGTTGGTAAACCAAGAATGAGGAGGGAGAATTACATTAACATGATTTGAGAGAAGTAGATTATACAGTGGAAGATCGGAAAACATTAGCTCAGGTTAGGGATGTATGGACAGCTTATGTCTGCATGGCCATGAACCCATGGGTTCGATAGTGTCAGTGAATTAATTAGTTAATGTAGTGATATATGCCATTTTTGCATGAATTCAATAATAGGGAAACAAAATGATAATTCTTTAAAATCAATTCCTTATACAAGTAGAGCTCAATGTTCTGAATGCAAACTAAGAGGCCAAGAGAATTTTCCTAGTTTAAGAAAAATTAATAAAAAGTCACAAAGGACTTAGTTAAGCATGACTTGGAAATAAAGGGGTGACAGGGACACTTCAAGATGTACAAGGGAATAACGGGTATTTGGTATTTAATATAGTATTTGCAAACTACAATAGACAATTACCTTGGTACAATGTATTTAAGCAACCAATCATCTTGGCAATAAATAATACAAAGCAATAATGAAATGGTTGAATGTTATTCTAGTATAAATAATTTAATTTCTGAATTACTATTCTCACTCATTGCTTGATTCTTATATGAAATAGAACACAAATATGAGTCGGAAAGCTCACACCTCACCACATAAAATCTGCTTCTCTCATCTGACAAGTTTCGAAGACCATTTGGCTTCACTCTCAGCTAAACCCCAACTAAACTTAATAGGTAGTAATGCTATAAATATTTATAATTTAATATAAAAAATATCACTAGAGTCAGGATGTTAGGCACTTAAAAAATTCAAAATGGGCAAGCAAAAAGGCACTAAAAATCATTAATATAGGCACTAAAAAATTCAAAATGGGCTCTTACAAAAAATGGACAACATAAATTTTTACAGCCTTACGTAAAGAATATAAATATATATATATTGAGTTTGTATATTTAACATTCTTATCTCATATGTTTATTTATATGTTAAAAAATACAAACGCAAATATTAAATTAAACCTCATAATGTAACTTCCTAATGATTTTAAAATATAAACATATGCTATCAGTAGCATACGAAGATATCAGATATGCTTTTAACACTTAGTTTGCCTTTTTAAAACGAGCATACTTATGTTTTGCAGTATGTATGTGCTGTGAAAACATGGCACTTCTTTGTGCAATTCACTGAAATTTTACACACTTTGCAAAACAATATTGAACTGTCACTTGAGAATATTTCTGCACGAAATTGGTCAGTTTGTCTTTTCCTGTTGTCCATCATCATAAAACAACTGTTCTAAAAAAAAAAGCCACATATACTTGTCACACCACTTTGTCTTTGTAGCACCTGTCTGTGAATGAGGACTACAGACTGAATTCAGTGTTACCAACATCAAAAATATTATTGCCAGTCACTTAAAGATTTCAGCATCAGGTATGAGACAGAGAAAGAAAGCTTGAGCCATCTACCCTCTTGTCACTCAGCAATGTTTGTATTGTAAAGAAGCAAAGCTATACTATAGAACTTTCTCGAAACCTTAGAGCAGGAGCATAATACAAAGGGACATAGCTTAGGGCTGTTTCACTTAATGCTTGATATGGAAAAATAAAATAGCCAGTACTTGTTAATTCGTCTAATGGAAGTGCATTGAGGGGGAAACCATCTACCTATTACATTATTGGCTATTCCCACCCTTATCCTGAAATTTTCCAACAGAATTTATAAAAAGAACACTTGAAAATTTCTATGAAATGATGTGTTCATGAAGTTTGTCCATTTCAATTGATTTAATTGAAATACTAAGTTAATTTTGAGAAAAAAAATGGCAAATAGGCATTTATAAGCAAAATGAACTCTAGGGTCGTCGGTATGAACTCGTATGAAGTACTAATTAAATTAATCGTGATTTGTTCTTACCTCATACTTCTATGTTTCTTTAAACACAGCACTGCAGTATCGGGCGACACATTGTCATCATCATCAGCTGTTTTCACAACTGTCAATTTTTCTCCTTTTTGCCGGTAATTCTCTAGACTGCCATCTGGTGTTCTTTTGAAGGAATTACTCTTCAAACTGCCATCTGGTGTTATTTTGAATGAATCATTTTCTAAACTGCTATCTGTTGTATTTTTGAAGAACTTTGTAATCAAGCTCGGTTCGTCCGGAATCTCAAAGTTCATAGTTCTAGTATGGTTTTTTTTGAATATATATTTTTTCCCAAACTGTTAAATCCAAAGGTTTAGATAGATGTTTTAAAAGTTTTGCTTCTTTTTCAATCCTATGATGCTCTAATAAACTATGTGCTGCTATAGCTGATTTTTCAATTTCTCCATTCTTTATGTTTCTGAAGTGCTCTTTTTTACAAGTTTCCAAGTTGCTTTTTGTTTTTCCTATATATATCTTGTTGCAATTTTGCAATCAATTTGATAAATTCCAGATTTTTTGTTGTCTGGGGTATTACATTTATTATTAGTTAACAGAAGATTACCCAGGCTGAATTTGTTAATTGGGGCTAATGTTATATTAAATTTTCTGAAAATTTTTTGAAACTTATTATGAACTTCAGGATGGTAAGTGAATTTCTTGAATTTTACATCTTTCTTGGGACCATGATGTAAGGTGGTGTATTCCTGTAACCTTTTTTGTTGTTTGAATTTCTTTAATTTATTCTTTATAATGTCTTCATCGAAACCATTAATTTTAGCAACATGAACAATATGATTATATTCCTTGTCAAAATCTTATACATTAAGTGGAATATTTAACAATCTGTGTAATAGACTATTGAAAATTGCATGTTTATGTGTCAAATGATTAAAACCTGAAGATTTTATGTAGTTGTCAGTATGTGTGTCTTTTCTGTAAATGTTAAATTCAATTTTTTGCTGTTGTTCATTTCTTATTAAGTATAAGTCTAAAAAAGGAATCTTGTTATTTTGTTCCATTTCAATAGTGAATTTCACTGACTCATCCTGAAGATTAAGCAATTTCAATGCATCTTGAATGTATTTTTTATCAATTACAGCGATAATATCATCTACATATCTATACCAACACTTGAAAATCAAAGGATAAGCATTGGTGATATGTGATTCAAGATACCCCATAAATAAATTGGCTAAAAATGGAGAAAGTGGATTTCCCATTGCCAATCCTGAAATTTGTCTATAAAATTTTCCATTGAATGTGAAAAAGTTATTATCGATACAAATTTTAGTTAGTATTAGATACTCTTCTATGATTTCTGCCTTTAATTTTTGTGAATATAACCATTTTCTCAAAAATGCGAGCAATTTGTTAACAGGAATGCTAGGAAACAAAGAGATCACATCAAAAGAAACAAGTCTATCATTCTGAGCCAAAGTGATGTTATTCAATTTTTCAACCAGTTTAATTGAATTTTCAATGGTCTTATTTTCAAATTGTGGTAGTTCATTAAACTTTTTGGCCAGCCACTTAATCTGCTGTTAACTAATAATAAATGTAATACCCCAGACAACAAAAAATCTGGGATTTATCAAATTGATTGCAAAGATTGCAACAAGATATATATAGGAAAAACAAAAAGGAACTTGGAAACTCGTAAAAAAGAGCACTTCAGAAACATGAAGAATGGAGAAATTGAAAAAATCAGCTATAGCAGCACATAGTTTATTAGAGCATCATAGGATTGAAAAAGAAGCAAAACTTTTAAAACATCTATCAAAACCTTTGGATTTAACAGTTTGGGAAAAAATATATATTCAAAAAAACCATACTAGAACTATGAACTTTGAGATTCCGGAAGAACCAAGCTTGATTACAAAGTTCTTCAAAAATACAACAGATAGCAGTTTAGGAAATGATTCATTCAAAATAACACCAGATGGCAGTTTGAAGAGGAATTCCTTCAAAAGAACACCAGATGGCAGTCTAGATAATTACCGGCAAAAAGGAGAAAAAATTGACAGTCGTGAAAACAGCTGACGATGACGACAAAGTGTCGCCGATACTGCAGTGCTGTGTTTAAAGAAACATAGATGTATGAGGTAAGAAAAAATCACGATTCATTTAATTATTATTAATTGAACCTCATAATGTTAAAAATTCCCAATTTAATCGTATGAAGTAACTTTTACAATATCTATAATAAATAACTGTAGGCATCTGGTCTCTAAATATCACCTTACCAATCATTTTGTCTTTTTTTTTTAAAGAGAAGACGAAGTATGAGATGAGGTGATATTTTAAAAATTGGATTAAATTCAATTAAACCCTGACTGAAATTAACCATTAATGCCAGCTATTCTCCTGGAACCTGGTGGGCACTGAGAATAGCTGACTTGCAAATTTTCACGTTAATGTGTAGCAGTTACATTTGGTATTAATCTATTAATTGAATAATCTGGATTATTCTATTGGTAACCTGGCATGTTCACGTAACCTGAGGTGCTTACGGTATGTTTATGCTCAATTTTCATTGTGAACAGACATTAACAGTTTACTGTACCTTGATCTTTCTCCTTTGATTTATCTCCAACTTCCTCGGAAGTATTTGCAGTACCATTAGTATCAAGGCAGACAGATAGAAAAGCAGAATCCATCCAATCAGGGATAAATCCATTTCAGCACGTAGAAATCCTGACTGGTGAGATGTAAGAGGAGAAAGAAGTCTTGTGAGAGTACCCAGAACACTGTCAAGTACTGAACACCGAGTAGCGCCACCTGCTAGAGATTTTCTTCCCAGATATGTTAGCAAAATAAAAACCCTACAATAAATAGATAAATTATTAATTTAATACTAAGTTCACAAACTTAAAAAAAGTAATTACTAAAATTTGAATGGTTATAGTAAATACATACTTATAAATAATTTAATTAGACATACCTATCCTGAGGAAATATTGAAGTATTTTGTGAGCTGTATAGCCTGGTAATAGTATTTGCCAAGAAATCTCCCCACCATGGCTGCAATCCACACATTCTCACCAGCAGAGTACAGGCTGAGAGTTGCATTCGAGTATCTTCTTTCACACAGAGACAGTAGAATAACTGCTCACATGCTTTCTGGTCAAATATTTGGTAAAGAGCTACAGGTAACTGAAAAATTACAAAAAAAGATTTATGTTTCTAATGCTACCCACTACACTTTTTGTGCTTCAGATTCTGCGCTGGGCGGTTGGACCATGTTAATGTGATCTATTTTCAATTTATGAACCACTTTGACAGACCACTTTACACAGGTGAAGTATTCGTGTATTGATTCCTGTTTGGTTCGTCTTCCGAGCTAAATGACCATGGGTCCTGTTTTCTTAAAACTCAACATTCTATCTACTACTGCAGTAGACATCTTCAGCAGATTATGTGTGCTCTTTGTGAACACCTTAACTGTCAGCTGCAGAAAACTGGACCACGGCAATTTAGTTCGGAAGACGAAGCAAACAGTTAACAAGACACACGTTGTGAAAACTACAATTTTAGATACAGGGTGGTCATAAAGTCTCAATCCATTTCTGTGTTAATGTAATTATTTTCTTTTTCTTTTAGCATAATCTAAAACATGCTGATGATAGAAGAATGTGTGTATGTTGTTAGTGTGCGACTGCAAGAATTATCTTATACCGAGGTGCGACAGGCATTCACTCGGCAATTTCACAAACCAGGACCAACACGAGCAAACATCCAGTTACTTTACAATAAATTTCAAAGAATGGGAACATTGCGGATGAACCATGCTCCGGGAGATCTTTATACCAGAAGAGACTGTTCAGCGAATCAGAGAATCAATCAAAGAAGTCAGAGAGCATCAAGTCATCGTGTACAGAGTATTTAAAGATCTATATTGTCTCACCTAAACTGATCGTCATAAATTTTAGTTTACTCTTGCTCAATAATATTACAAGTACGATTATAGCTAAATGTAAACAAGGAATAACTAGAGAACCGATAAATATAAACTACTTAAAATTCATCGGAGAACATATTGTTTAAACAACTCACCTCATAGGATTCATGCTTCCATGATATCGCGATTTCAAACATAGTCATGTTCATCTTCAGCCATAACTCCGACTGACCATTATACCTCATAATATTTAATTTTAGGAAGTTATATTTTGAGGTTATTTTAATTATATTATTTTTGGTCTGGACATCTTACCTCAATATTAATGTTGATTTGTTCTTGGACATGTTTCAAAACAATTCTCTGTTTTATCTTCAGCTTTCCCAGACTCTGGGAAAGCTGAAGATAAAACAGAGAATTGTTTTGAAACATGTCCAAGAACAAATCAACATTAATATTGAGGTAAGATGTCCAGACCAAAAATAATATAATACCTCATAATGTTTACTTCCCAACATTAATTTAATATAAACTACTTAATCTTAACAAAGCTTCTGCGCACTGGGCCCTAGATTATGCAGACTTGCTTCATTTTGTAAACAACTGCTAGTATATATTAAACAATACTTTGAACTATACTTTGTTGTACTTTGGGAGGTATTTAACGACACCATGAAAGAGGAAATTATAGGAGTTTAATACTTAAAGCTAGCAATAATAATTAATCACAATGATTAACTAAAATAACTGGAATTTAATGAAAATAGTCATATAAGTTAAATTAACAAAATATAATGAAAAATATCAAAACAATGATGAAGGCTAACATAATAAATGATAATACATTCTCCTTTAACAATAATAATAATAATTAAGTCTTTCATACAAGAAAACATTTGAACTATATACACTCACACAAAAACAATACTTAACTCTTAGTTCGTTAAACTAGACTAACAAAATCTTGAAGTAATGGCTACATCGCCATAATTAAAGAGTTCCACTGTAGGAGAAAGTATCTTCCTTTCTCAGGAAGACTTCCAGTCTATAACAAAGCCAGTACCACCAACTGCTTCCATGAAAAGCCAGAACCCCATCTTTCTACCGAAGCCAGAATCTGTCTGTTAACATTTCGTGTCGCCGGGAACAGATCTCCTCTTTCGCGTGGTACTGCACGCAGAGGAGAGTGGGAGAAAGGTGAGTTTGGAAACTAGCGGATACAAAGGAGAAAAGATCGGATAAACACAGACGTAGCAAGTGTCCACAGACATAGGGGCAACACAATAGTTCTAAAAATTAAGCGTGCACGGTACAGTCGTTTAAGCAATGAGTTAGATGTGCCAAAATAAACAATTTTGAAAGTTTTACACTTTACGTTGAAAAAAAAAAGTGTACCATATTCAGGTGCTCCACAAATTAGAAGCAAAAAATTACGTAGCTCGTCAGGCTACGTGTTATGATTTTATGAATTGATAGCGGCTGCACACAATGAGGACCTTATGGATCACATCCTGTTCAGTGATGAGGCCACATTCCACATCTGTGGCAAAGTTAATAAACATAACACCCGAATATGAGGTACCGAAACACACCGAAAGTGAATGTATGGCTTGGAATTACGAAGACCACAGTGTATGGACCGTTCATGTTCGCAGAACAGACAATTAATGGCAACAATTACCTTGACATGCTCAAGTTATTCCTTGAACCACAGCTACACCAGAATGGCCCCTGGACTTCTTTGCTTGGGGATTCATAAAGGGGAAGGTGTAAAAGACAAAGGTACAGGATCTCCAAGATCTTAAGACTCGAATTCGCAATGCAATGATGGCTATTCCACCAGCTATGCTTCAAAGCGTCTTTCGGGCTACTCTCGAACGATTGGAATAATGCTTCGAAATGGACGGAGGCCATGTTGAAATACAATGAACATGTATACATACCTTGACAATAAACATAGATAAAAATCATCAAACTGAGTTCATTATTTCTTGGAAATGGATCAAGACTTTATGACCACACTGTATTTGTATATTGTATACAGAGAGAAGTATAGTGTTAGTATGAGTGTATGTTTGTGTGTATGTGTAGTATAAAGGATATTATATGACAGATGATGATGATGAAGAGGGGGGAGAAGATGAAAACCTGGAGGCAGTACATAGCCTATTCCTATCAGAAAGCACCGAAGGGCCTCCAGACTGTCATCCCCATCTGACGGACAAATCACTATCAACAGTACCACATGCATTCTCAATATATGTACTGCAAAGAGATTTGAAATTTAATGCAGGAATCTGGTGTTCAATATAGCAATTCAAAATTGTACATCACTACCCCTCCTGCACTGAAATTGAAAATTTGTAACAATTAAATTAATTTTACAATTAAATTATCAATTTTTTAGGGACAATACTAAAAATAAGTAAAAAATGAATAATAAAACAATTTATGAACAATTATTTCTATAGGCTTATGACATTACTACCATTACAAAGAAAATCTGCAGTAGCAACATTCAGACTGCTAACGGGACACGACTGCCTGAATAAACACCTACAAAGACTTGGCATAACAGATTCACCTAAATGTCCTTTTTGCAATTTAAATGAAGATATGGAAAGAAACCATCTCCTCCATTGTCCAGCTTTTGTAGAAGAGACCAGCCTTTCTGCTAAATATTGGAATGCAAGAGAGCGAATGATTTCATTATCAAGTGCTCAACATTAGATACCAACCAACCAACCATGAACAATTATATTATTTTCAGTCTGGACATCTTACCTCAATACTTACCAGACTAAAAATAATATAATTAAAATAACCTCAAAATATAACTAAAATTAAATATTATGAACAATTAGTTTTTTTACACTAAAATTCAATATGAATCTCCTGCTTATAATGAAATTTAATCAACATGTATCCATGGTAAAATTACAAATATTTTAAGTAATGCATAATCAATTACAGTATTTGCTGAATATCTATTTTGTGATCGAAGTAAAACAACATAACATTAATTTATACACACACACACACATATATACTTCTGCACTATAAGCGAGCAGTTTAATGCATGTTGCTTTGGTGCACAACAACAGGACTTACATTTGAAGAGAAACATTTTTTTTCGCCTAGACCGGGACTCGGAAAGCCAAGGGTCCCGGGTTCGAGTCCCGGTCTAGGCAAAAATTTTTCTCTTCAAATATAATTTATCCTTCAATGAGAAGTGTTAAATTAATAATAAAATCGCCAACAGGACTTACGTTTGTTGGAGATCCTATGGGGGAAGAAATTTTCTCTAACTGAATTTTGGCCAGTATGGGACTGATCTCCATCTAACATCTTGAGCAATTTAGGTAGATACAATAAGTAGCAGCTCCAGGTTGAGAAAACCAGCTACAACAGTTGGAGAACTTGACATGTTGACCCACATGTAACCCCTACACTGGCTGGATGATCATCTACTTCCACGATTAACACAATTGGATGTGAGGCCAGCAGCAAGTTGGCAGGCCAAGGGCATTCTTGGCCTATCGTGCCATGGAATTTATATATATATATATATGTTATATTGTAGATTTTTGCAGATATAAGTATGATTAAGAAAGTTTTCTTGAGTTTTCCACATCATGGATTGAAGTTTGGCCTCTGGCCAATGATTCCGACATTTCGGCATGATCCCTCATGTCATTATCAAGGAATGGTAAGTTCGAGTCACAGGTTTAGGTCTTATATAATTAGACACACAGAGTTTTCGCTGTGGTCCGTTTCCAAAGCCGTACACCCATCCAAGGTTTAGTTCTTATGTAGTTAAACACCTTCAGTTTTCAGTGTGGTCCATTTCGGAAGCCGTACACCCATCCAAGCATCAACCACACTCCATGTTGCCCAACCGTGGTTTTCTTGATATCTTCTTCGCTGTTCTGGGGATGACATGGTGGGCAGCAAGAGCAGTTTTCCATGTAGATGGTAATCTTTGGGCATCATCTCGGGTGTTCATAGAATGTGACCTTTTCTCAATCTCTATTGCTTCTCTGTAGATTCTTGATTTATCATGATCTATTTTAGCCAACAGCTTATAACTGGCGCAGCTAAATCAACCCCGATCACAGCAATGCAAGCACTAACTCAGAACTCTCCAATATGTCTAACTTTAGAGGAACAGGCAATAACACAACATGAAAAAATGTTATGGTTAACAACATCAAAATGGGAAAAAAGACAGTTACAACCAACGAAGTTGAAAACACAAACAAGTTTCTTGTCCAAAGTGACGGAAATAAAAACAGATTTGAATCTTCCTAAATCTAAAGAAAATATTTTGATCAGAGAAAACCCTCTTGCTTTTGAACCAATTAACATTCAGCTAAATCTAGAAGAACCAGTTACAAAATCTGAAACTCCCACACTTATACTGAAAGCTCAAGCGTTAGAAGCTGTGAATAAGAGATATCCACCAGAAGAATGGTTACATGTCTACACAGATGGATCTACTATTGATAACAACTCAGGATCAGGAATTACATGTGCATTATTTTCATTTTATCAACCAGCAGGATACCACACAACAAATTTTGATGCGGAAGTAACGGCTATTCATATTTCACTCCAACAATTACTATACAGAATAAATAAATTTCAAAATGCTGTCATACTCTTTGATTCTAAGGCAGCAATATATGCAATAAATTCATACAAAATGAAGTCAATACAAATTAAAGAGTGCTACAAAATGATTCAACAACTTCAAAAACTACAGAAAAGAATTCAATTGCAATGGATACCTGCACATTGTGGAATTGCTGGAAATGAGACTGCTGATTTTCTTGCCAAAAAAGGCTCCAATCTAATTCAGAATACTACTAAAAGGTTACCTTTCACATCCATAAAAAGAATAATTAAAAACAAATATAAAATCAAACAAAACCAAGACCTATGTAATAAAGCCAAAGACAAAAAATGGAATATTTTAGTAAAGAAGCCAGATATTATTCCAGAAATTCCACATAAAACTACAGTAGCAAAATTTAGACTACTTACAGAACATGACTATTTGGCCAAACATTTATATAAAATAGGAATCTACACAAATCCAAATTGTCCTCTATGCAACAAATACGAAGAAATGAACGAAGAACATCTACAAACCTGTGAAGTATTACCTATTGGATCCACCATAGAGAAATATTGGAGAGCAAGAATGCTAATGGTTTCATTGCCAAGGCCCAGCATTTGAAAACGACAACATTTTAGCCAACGTTCTAGATCCTGTGAGGTCGATCTTATGACCCCTGTGTTTCATATGTTGCACCAGAGTTGAGATAGGTTCTTGACGATTTACTGCAGCCTTATGTTCTTGTATTCGGCAGGAAATTCGTCTGTCGGTATGTCCTACATATGTTTGTTCACATGAGATAAAAGGGATCTCGTGGATGTCTTGTGATTATAGAGGTATATTATCTTTAGCACACCTGAGTAAGTTTTCCAAGTGAAATATAGTTTTAATCTGATGTTTTGTAGTACTCGGCTTATTTTATCCTTAGTGCCTAGCACATACAATAAGAAGGCAGTGCCTAAGGTCAGCCCTTTCTTCTCCGATGTGCTTGATGCATTTCTTGCTCGTTTAAACACTCTTTTCACTGCATGTTCGGGATAGCCATTTGCTAGAAGTGCCTGTTTCAGTTGTTTTTCTTCTTAATGAAGATGATCTTGGTCTGTAAGTTGCAGTGATCGGATGATGAGTGTTGATTACTGAAGTTATTTATGCCGGGTGACGATGTGATGCAGCGTTCAGATATCTATCAGTATGAGTAGGTTTCCGGTATACTGTGTGTGCAAAGTCTTCTTATCACAAGTACATCTAGAAATGGTAGTCATTGTTCTTGTTCAACTTCCATAGTGAATTTAATCTGATCATGTTATATATATATATATATATATATAGTAAAAAACCAATTTAACATCAACTGATTTACCACAAGTTCGGATAAAATGCAGAAAGGTATGTGCCCCCAATAGAATTACAGCATTAATTTAGTATAATGCTTTATTTTAAAAATGAGGTTAAGTGTCAAACCTGATAAATTTACTAATTGTTTAAATAAAACCTCAAAGTACTACTTCCTAATAAATATCTAATTACTTATAATTACTTACTCTTGGAACAGGTCCTATTTCATAAACAAGGAACAGTAAAAGATCTAGAAGACTTTCTCCTAGAACTCTCAGCTTGTCTGTGCAAGCTTCAGATAACATTTTTTGTGAGTCCTTTATCTCGGGCAGGGAATGTATTTTTCCTTGTGCAGATTCTAGTCTTCGCATCACATTACGAACCAGGTTCAGCTGATGCTGGAATGTTACACATTCCTGTAATAAACCCAAAAAGTCAATTATGTTAATATTAATCAAGGAGATTTTCCATAAATTACATATGGAAAATAACATTATGAGGTTTCCATGTTAATAACTAATAAATAGTGAGTTGTACCTCACCTGATACTTCGTGTTCTTCAAGCACGGAACTGCAGTTTTTGGAAGGCATCCCTCCCATCCTGAGAAATCTTTAAGATGCCTCCAGAAACTGCGGTTCCATGCTTGAAAGAATAAAATTATGAAGTGAGATATGACTCCCTTTTATTAATTATTAAATTGGCAATTACTAATTCACAAACAATTACAAAGCAAATCTAAAAATGGAGATAAATATATAACATACTTTGAAAGCATATTTATTTCAATGAATGAATGAAGAGTCACTTCTTATCTCATATTTTACGTTTTTAAACACGGGAACTACAGTTTTCAAGAGGAGTCCCCCTTATTTTTAGCCAACATTATGACTATTATGACATTATTTATTTATTTATTTATTTAATATAGTTTGATTTCATTATATAATTTTTTTGTGGACATAAAAAAAATTCTGGCTTCATTTTTTTCTACCGAATATTGCTATGATATCAAAATTAGGCTTGATAATTTATTAATGATATATATTCTCATTTATATATATTGGTAAGAATCTATCATCACTAGCACTTTCATGTATTAGAACAAATATTTTTTTTTAGTGCTAATATTAAAATATATTCTTATAAATGGTGGTTAATGGTAAGAATCTATATACATAAAAATGTAGAGAATTAAGTTATGTAGATAGGAAATAACACTATGAGGTTCTTTAATATTGTTTATTTTTTATTATTTCACTCACCTCATACTTCATAATTCATAGCAGACCCTGGGTTTCTTTCACATAATTTGTGACATTGTCAATGCTGCGTCACGTTCACAACTGACGTCCAACGGCCTTCTATCCTGCAGACTGACCTCCGCGCCATCTGGTGGCCGACCGAAGAATTTCCAAATCAGTCCTCTTTCTCTTATAACTGGGTATTTCAAAATTCATAGTTGTATTTTCATTCTTGCATATGTAAATTTTTTCCCAAATTGTGAGTTCCTTCGGTTTTTTCCAATTGTTTAAGTAATTTTGTTTTGAATTTGAAGAGAAAAATTTTCGCCTAGACCGGGACTCGAACCCGGGACCCCCTTGGCTTTCCGGGCCAAGTGCTCTACCAACTGAGCTACCGAGGCGAGTTACGATCTAGACGCAAATTTTTCTCTTATATACGTTGTAATTCCCTATCGCCAAATGCTTTTGAAACCATTGTTTCTATCTTTGCAAATGGCAGCTTCTTAGTTAAGAAGACATTTATTGGAAATTTAACATTACTTTAAAAGCCAGTAAGGCCTCTAATGATGTTTTTATTATTAATTTAACATTTCTCAATGAAAGATAAATTAAATTTGAAGAGAAAAATTTTCGCCTAGACCGGGACTCGAACCCGGGACCCTTGGCTTTCCGGGCCAAGTGCTCTACCAACTGAGCTACCGAGGCGAGTTACGATCTAGACGCAAATTTTTCTCTTATATACGTTGTAATTCCCTATCGCCAATGCTTTTGAAACCACTGTTTCTATCTTTGGTAGAGCACTTGCCCGGAAAGCCAAGGGTCCCGGGTTTCGAGTCCCGGTCTAGGCGAAAATTTTTCTCTTCAAATTTAATTTATCTTTCATTGAGAAATGTTAAATTAATAATAAAAAACATCATTAGAGGCCTTACTGGCTTTTAAAGTAATGTTAAATTTCCAATAAATGTCTTCTTAACTAAGAAGCCGCCATTGCAAAGTAGAACAAATGGTTTTCAAAGCATTTGGCGATAGGGAATTACAACGTATATAAATGAAAAATTTTGCGTCTAGATCGTAACTCGCCTCGGTAGCTCAGTTGGTAGAGCACTTGGCCCGGAAAGCCAAGGGTCCCGGGTTCGAGTCCCGGTCTAGGCGAAAATTTTCTCGTTCAAATTTTAATTTATCTTTCATTGAGAAATGTTAAATTAATAATAAAAACCTCAATTTTGTTTTGGTTTCTATTCTATGTTTTTCTTCTGACCAGGCATGTGCAGCTATTGCAGATTTTTCGGTTTCTCCTCCATTTTTAACATTTCTGAGGTGTTCCTTTAATCTTGTATTTAGATTCCTTTTTGTTTTCCTATGTATATCTTTTCACAATCTTTACAATTAATTTGATAAATTCCCGATTTTTTGCAGTCTTCAATCTTTTCATTTTTGTTGGTTTTTATAAATTACCTAAGCTGTAATCATTTTTTCGGTGCTAATTTAATGTTGAATTTGTTGAAAATTTTTTGAAACTTGTCAAATACGAAAGGATGGTATGTGACACTTCTTGAATTTTTTTGCCTATATTTTTATCTGTCTGAAGAGTACTTTCATTGATGACTTTTTGTTCTTTGAATTTATTAATTTTCTTGTGTATCATTTTCTTTTGAAAACCATTATCCTTAGCAATTTGTATGATGTGTTTCTTTCTCTTTATTGTAATTTTCTTTGCTCATGGGGACATTCACAAGTCTGTGTGTTAAACACTATTAAATACTGCCTGTTTGTGTGAAAAATGGTTAAATCCAGTAGCTTTTATATAATTGTCGATGTGAGTTTCTTTTCTGTAGATTCCAAATTCTATTTTCTTTTTTTCTTCATTCCTAATCAATTTAAGGTCTAAAAATGGTATTTCATGATTATTTTCTATTTCCATTGTAAATTTGATTGTTTTATTTTGAATATTTAACAGTTTAATGGCAATCTTCTAATTGTTTCTCTTTTACTATTGCTATGATATCATCTACGTATCTTCTCCAAAATTAAACATCAAAGGATGTGCTTTGGTTACATGACATTCAAAATTCCCCATAAACATGTCTGCTAAGAATGGTGATAATGGATTTCCCATTGCGCGTCCTGATTTTTGTCTAAAGTATTTTCCTCTAAAGGTGAAGAACATTTGATTTAAGCATAATTTTGTTAGTTTTATGTATTCTTTAACGCTATCATCATCTAATTTGTTTTCTTTCAACCATTTTTTCTAAAATTTTCAAAGTTGTGTCAGTCGGTATGTTTGTGAATAATGAAGTAACATCAAATGAGACCAATCTTTCTGAAGGTTCTATTTCTACATTTTCTAATTTCTCAACTAATTGGTAAGAATTTTCTAACTGCTAAATTTTCAAATTTTTCCATACCTTTAAATTTATTGTTAAGCCATTTGGATATGTTATATATCAACTCACCGAAATATAAACATATCCAAATGGCTTAACAATAAATTTAAAGGTATGGAAAAATTTGAAAATTTAGCAGTAGAAAATTCTTACCAATTAGTTGAGAAATTAGAAAATGTAGAAATAGAACCTTCAGAAAGATTGGTCTCATTTGCTGTTACTTCATTATTCACAAACATACCGACTGACACAACTTTGAAAATTTTAGAAAAATGGTTGAAAAGAAACAAATTAGATGATGATAGCGTTAAAGAATACATAAAACTAACAAAATTATGCTTAAATCAAATGTTCTTCACCTTTAGAGGAAAATACTTTAGACAAAAATCAGGACGCGCAATGGGAAATCCATTATCACCATTCTTAGCAGACATGTTTATGGGGAATTTTGAATGTCATGTAACCAAAGCACATCCTTTGATGTTTAAATTTTGGAGAAGATACGTAGATGATATCATAGCAATAGTAAAAGAGAAACAATTAGAAGATGCCATTAAACTGTTAAATATTCAAAATAAAACAATCAAATTTACAATGGAAATAGAAAATAATCATGAAATACCATTTTTAGACCTTAAATTGATTAGGAATGAAGAAAAAAAGAAAATAGAATTTGGAATCTACAGAAAAGAAACTCACATCGACAATTATATAAAAGCTACTGGATTTAACCATTTTTCACACAAACAGGCAGTATTTAATAGTTTAACACACAGACTTGTGAATGTCCCCATGAGCAAAGAAAATTACAATAAAGAGAAAGAACACATCATACAAATTGCTAAGGATAATGGTTTTCAAAAGAAAATGATACACAAGAAAATAAATAAATTCAAAGAACAAAAAGTCATCAATGAAAGTACTCTTCAGACAGATAAAAATATAGGCAAAAAATTCAAGAAGTTCACATACCATCCTTTCGTATTTGACAAGTTTCAAAAATTTTCAACAAATTCAACATTAAATTAGCACCGAAAAATGATTACAGCTTAGGTAATTTAATAAAAACAACAAAAATGAAAAGATTGAAGACTGCAAAAAATCGGGAATTTATCAAATTAATTGTAAAGATTGTGAAAAGATATACATAGGAAAAACAAAAAGGAATCTAAATACAAGATTAAAAGAACACCTCAGAAATGTTAAAAATGGAGAAACCGAAAAATCTGCAATAGCTGCACATGCCTGGTCAGAAAAACATAGAATAGAAACCAAAACAAAATTACTTAAACAATTGGAAAAACCGAAGGAACTCACAATTTGGGAAAAAATTTACATATGCAAGAATGAAAATACAACTATGAATTTTGAAATACCCGGTTATAAAGAAAAGAGGACTGATTTGGAAATTCTTCGGTCGGCCACCAGATGGCGCGGAGGTCAGTCTGCAGGAAGAGAAGGCCGTTTGGACGTCAGTTGTGAACGTGACGCAGCATTGACAATGTCACAAATTATGTGAAGAAACCCAGGGTCTGCTATGAATTATGAAGTATGAGGTGAGTGAAATAATAAAAAATAAACAATATGTAGAGAATCGTTGGGAAAAATATTTCATAAGTACAATTAAACATCTACCAAATATGTAAGTGAATTGTTCTGAAAAGAATCTAATTTCAAATAACTAAATAATAGTAATAAGTAATAATTAAGAAATATACTGGCTAAAAAAACAATAAAATTACTTCAAAGTTACTTATTTTAGGAATTTACACTATGAGGTACATTCATTTATAAAAAAATATGAGTGATACAAATTTTACATAAATACTAAATGTTTTTTTTTCATATCACTTTAATGCTCCGTGTTTTCACAATACCGGTTTTGAAGGCCTTCGCCTCCATCATTAGACAAAACTCTGACTGTTGAAATTCTGTCATTACCATCATCATCGAAACTGTCATCTGATGCCGATTTTATGAAATGAGATTAAATTTATCTTACCGGGAAATTCAAAATTCATGGCTCTATATTTGTTTTTCTGAAAGTTTATCTTTTCCCAAACTGTTAATTCCAAAGCCTTCTCTAAATGTTTCAAAAGTTCAGTTTTTCTTTCAATTATGTGATTCTCTAGCAAACTATGAGCAGCAATTGCCGATTTTTCTCTAAATTCCATTTAGTTTTCCCTATATATACTTTACTGCAGTCATTACAACTAATTTGATAAATTCCAGATTTCTTACTGGTTATTAGAAGATTAATCAGACTAAATTTGTTAATTGGCAATCAATGGCAAAGAGAAAAATGTTGCCTGAACCGGGAATCAAACCCCGAATCTTCAGATTGCTGTGCTGATGTTCTGACCACTGAGCTAATTCAGGCTTCATTCCCATCCAAGCATAAATCCTTCCTTTACCTTACTCTTTTTCTCTTTACCATTGATTACAATAATTTGGTTGTGTTCATTAATTTACTTATTTCAATCATAGTAACAGCTTTAGCTTCTTAAATTTAATTTAATGAATTGTTAATTGTGCCAATATAATATTTGTGTCAAATATTTTTTTTTTAAATTTCCTGTGTGTTCCAGGATGGTAAGTAATTTTCATGAATTGTTTCCCTTCCTTGGAATCAGATTGTAGGGTGGTGTATTCTAAAAGTATTTTTTGTTGTTTGAATTTCTTGAACTTATTTATTATTATCTTATTTCCAAAACAATTCAATCTAGCTATGATCATATTATTCATTTTTAAACATCTCAATGATGGACAAATTATATTTGAAAAGAAAAATATACGATACTAGTAAAATTCATGGTGATTTTCCGTTGAGGTATTAGTTCACAGTAATATAATGTATGGTTAAAAACTATAATATAGTTACTTGTAGGTCCGTCTCCTCAACTTAAGTTCTTTTAAAACTCTGTAGGCCTTGCGGGACTAGTCCCATCATCAGCAGAATGCATTAGGTCCGTTCTTGTTGACCCTTGTTGAAGCACTGACTTGGTTGTGAGAATTTTGTACAGAGGATTGTGTGGATTAGGTAACTATATTATAGTTTTTAACCATACATTATATTACTGAGAAAAATATACGCCTAGACTGGGGTTTGAATCCAGGACCTTTGACTCAAATGTCAATGCTCTATCCAAGTGAGTTACCTAGGGCTCCCTACATAGTTAATTCCCTAACCTCAAATGCTACAAGCCGTTGCTACGATTTTAGCCTTTGTTAAGAAGGCTTTTTATTGGGAATTTAAACATTACTTATAAAGCCAGTAGTGCTTCTTTTAATGTTCATATTATTCATTTTTAAACATCTCAATGATGGACATATTATATTTGAAAAGAAAAATATATGCCTAGACTGGGGTTTGAACCCAGGACCTTTGACTCTCTATGTCAATTCTCTATCCAAGTGAGCTACCTAGACCTCCTTCTTTTCAAATATAATTAATCTAGCTATGTTTAAATGTGATTGTCATCATTATCATCATCATCCGTCACGAATTAGGTCTTTGTAGACCTGTTTGGCCCCATCTAACAGTCTTTTAAGAGATTTTCCTAGTCGACCATATCCTTGGGCTTATATTGCATAATAATTTTTGGGATTCTTGAATTATCCATTCTTTTTACATGGTCTAGCTAGTTTAATTTATATCTGTTGAGTTTTTATTCTATCTATTCTACTTCTAATTGTTCTAAAATTTCTTCATTCTTTTTTGATCTAAAAGATGTATCCTGCTGTCCTGTTTGTTTTTTAACACCACTATAAAACTGAATGTAATTTTGAGTTTCTTTTCTTTTTTATTATCCAAAACGTATAAACCCTATTTCACCTAAGGTACATTAGGGTTATATTTTGTCAAATTATAATATAATTTTTCTTTTATCTAATATTAAAGTTTTTTATGACGTTTATTTATAGAAACATTAAAAAGTCTGTAGTTCTTTTCTGTCATAATCACTTCTGTAATGGGTGGTTTACTTAAACAGACATTGTTATTTAGAAGACATATAATTTCAAATCTTTCATTCCACAACAATGGACAATTAAATATAACAAGTTCTACGCTCTGATTGCCAATTCCACAATTACAGCTTGCATTTTCTATGATGTTGAATCTCTGTAGATATTGGCCAAATTTCCCGTGCCTACTGAGGAATTGTGTTAATATGAAATTTGGAACAATGTGTTTGCATTTTATTCTGTCATAAATACTTGGAAAGAACAGTTGTCTTGTTAATGTACCTGTGGTACTATTGAGCCACACATTGTTCCATCTTGCTATTATATGTTCCTTTATTTGTGACTTTAGGAAGAAATATGGCAGAGATCATATTCATACTGCAAACTGGAATCTGCTGCAGACTTGGCTAATATATCCGCACGTTCATTTCCTAATATCCCGCAATGCCCGTGTACCCAAATAGACAAATATGTTTCGAACTTTGCTTCATTTGTTCCCTAATCTCGAAAGCTGTTTGGTTATTGTTATATCTATCATTAATTGCTTTCAGGGTTGTTTGTGAATCACTGTGTATACGAGAACTTGTTTCATTTGTTGCACACCATTTAACAGCTTCTTTTATGGCTAATAATTCTGCCTGAAAATGGAACATTGTGGAGAAGTTTGAACAAAGCTGAGGAAATTTCTGAGAGTTCTCATAAACTACAAAAGCACATCCAACTTTAATTTCTTCTCTTCCGTCGCTAATTATTCTTGAACCATCTGTGAAAATGGAATATTGGTGAATTTCTTTGCAGGAGTCCATAATGTAGTGTTCATGTTCAGATGGATGTCCCAACCTTGTTAATGGTATTGTTTCCTCCAGATGGAAATGAGAAAGATAATTAGGTATCCAGCGACCTCTCTTGATGTTACTAATACTAGCCCTCATTTTGCAGCTGAGGTACAGTGGTTCAATACTTGCTACAACCTGAGCTGCCGCAGTTGATGTTGTATGATATCCTCTGATTATTCTCAAGAGGAATCCACGTTGGATTTGTTCTAGTTTCTTTTCAAACCATCTCTTTTGTAGTAAGTCTTGGAAGCGGCAGCACAGTAGAGAACTAGAGGCTCGAAAGCTCCACGATACAATATTCTCAGTATAACAGAATTAAGACTCCAGGTGGGGCAAGAGGTTAGCATTAGATTGGAAACTGATTTGCTGGCCTTTGATGCAATATGATTAAAGCGTGGACAAAAGTTAATTTGTTGTCTAGAATACTCCTAGGCATTTCAGAGGGTTTGTAAGTTCAGTTGCACACCATCCATTTCGAGAGTCACAGTTTTAACTTTTCTCCGCCTTGTGGTCAACATTGCTGTCGTTTTCGAGGGATTAAACCTCAACTTATTTTTTATACCCCAACTACTAATAGTTCTTAAAGCCTTATTAGTTTTATTTTGTAGTTCAGTGAACTTATTTGAATTAGTTAACAATAGAGCATCATCCGTATACACGAATATGATACTGACTTTTGGGAGAGGTTCCCTCAGTAGATTGTCATACAGTATTACCCAATATCCTGGCTGCAGGCCGATCCTTGCGGTCTCCTCTTGTGATGTTAGTGGTTACTGTTGCATTACCGATGGTGAGATGAGTTTTGCGATGTCTAAAATAGTAGGCTATTAGATTGTAAATGTTTTTAGGGCAATTTTTAATTTTTAGTTCATTAAGGATTGTCAGCCACCAGGCGTTGTTGAATGCTCCAGTAATATCAAGAGATACAAGAATTCCAATTTCTTTCTTGGAGAAAACTTCCTTCATCCAGTCTACTACCTTACATACCGCGTCTTCCGTTGAGCATTGGGGGAGGAATCCAATTGATTTTCCCTTAATAGATTGTTCTGAAGTAAGTGATACATTAATTATATTATTTTTAGTCTGGACATCTTACCTCAACATTAATATTGAGGTAAGATGTCCAGACTAAAAATAATATAATTAAATAACCTCAAAATATAACTTCCTAAAATTAAATATTAAGTGATACATTAATCTATCACTGATTAATTTTTCTAGGCGTTTACCCATAACAGGAAGTAGGCTAATGGGTCTGTAAGAAGAGATTGAGCATTTATTTTGGGAGTTAGATTTTGGCAATATCTTTACTATTGCCCATTTCCAGCAGTTCGGAAATACTGATAATTCTAAGCATTTGTTAAACAGTGTTGTAAATAAAGTAGGATGACATATGTGAACATTTTTAATTATATTGGCTGATATATGATCCATAACTGGTGATTTTATATAATTTTGTTTATTAATAACACGATCAACTTCACTAAAGGAGAAAGTCATGTCGTCGCTAGTGTAGGGCGACGTTTCGATAGAAGTACGGATACTCTTCTATAGATCATCATTAGCTGTATCATTTGGAAATAATTTTTTGGCAAATGCTTTTGCTGTTTCCTTGTTATTTGTAGTAAATCCTTCTTCTGTGTCTAGTGTGGTTAAGATATTGTTATTGTTTTTTTTTTGTTTTTGACAGTATTTGTAGACAATATTCCATGGATTTTTGTGAGTTTGATCTGAGCAAAACTGTTCCAACTATTTTGTTTAGCCTTCATTATCATTATTCTGTAATAATTTTTATTAACTTATTGAGTTTCTTGGTACCTTGTAATTTCTTTTTTGTGCCTGATATAACAGCTAATGAAATCCCCTTTTTGCACAATATATCATCTAATTGATCATCTTTATAGTTAATGCCTTGTACATTCCATGTGCTAAAAAGCAAAATACTTTTTTTCTTCCAAGAGTTGTCCTTTTCCATGCTTTGGTCGTCATAAGTTTGATCCTTCCAGGAAATTCTCGTATAAGACTTGAAAGCATAATAATAGTACCTTTGATTGGTTGCTGGCAAAAGGAAGGCAAGACCAGTGATGGGGCTGCCATCTTATAGCCTCTGGTCAGGCTTTTCTGGAGAAGAAAAGAAAATAAAGGAAAGATGAAATGGAAGAAAGGAAAGACTCCCTAGCCCTCGGATGCCCTAATAGCGTCAGGGTCGAAAAAAACAAGAGTTAATCAAGAGAGGTTAGATAGTAAAGTTTAAAAGAGTGCAAAACGCAAGTAAGTGGAAGAAATGTTTTGCTCAGCCTGGGCACCTTGTGGTCGCCATCCACATATCCCGTAGATGAGGACCCCTGAGGTACCTATTTGTAAGTTATTCTCTGAATTGGAAATTGTAACTTGATAATCTGCGAAAAGTAGGGTAATGAGATTGCGTTAATTCTTAAAATGTTCTTCACTTAATGGAATGTACATTAATCTGTATATTAAACTGTTGAATACTGCAGTGTGATTATAACCTGTATGGGTATCTTTCCTGTGAATATTGAAATCAATTTTTTGTTATTATTTTTAATTAAATACAGGTCCAAAAAGCTATTTGATTATTTTTTCCCATTTCAGTTATAAATTTCACAGATCCATCATGAAGGTTAAGTAATTTCAATGCATCGATATTTGGAATGTATTGCAGAAAAATATCAACATATCTACATGACATTTAAATATATGGGTAAGCATTGGTGATGTGACATTCGAGATAACCCATAAACAAATTAGCGAAAAATGAAGAAAGTGAATTGCTAATTATCAAACTTGCCATCTGGTGCCGATTTTATGAACTTGGAGATTAACTTTTGCTTGTCAGGAACTTCCAAATTCATGGTTCTATATTTGTTCTTCTGAATGTATATCTTTTCCCAAACTGTTAATAAGCCTTCCCTAAATGTTTTAAAAGTTTAGTTTCTCTTCCTATATTGTGATTCTCTAGCAAACTATGCGATACATTGTCAATTTTCCAATTTCACCAATTTTAATATTTCTAAAGTGTTCTTTTGTACGAGTTTCTAAATTCATTTTAGTTTTCCCACTATATACTTTATTGCAGTTGTATCCAAATCATTTATGAATTAAAAAACTATTTACATATGAGATTTTCCACACACATGTTTCATATTAACTTGTGCAGATAACTCATATGGTTAAAGCGTTTGAGAAAATTTCCTTATTTGTCACTTTGTTCAACAAAATCATTGACATATATCAAATAATGGTTAAACAAGAGTTTTAATTATGAGATTGGTACATAATTATTATTAATAGATTCACCAACAGAGTCCACATTATTTACGCAGTCCACAATTTCTTCTTTACTCATGATAATTTTATTCAAGATTCTATTTTTTAACATTCATCCTGATTAACCAACATCAAGATTAATGGGATCTGGATTAAAGACATTTTACTGTATGTCTTGTTGCTTCAGGAACTTTTTATGATATGATATGAGGTGAGGTATGAAACATTTTAATCTAATCTTATATTATATAACATTTGAAGAGAAAAATATACTTTTTTAATTAAAATTACAGTGGGAGGAAAATATATGTTCAGACTGGGGTTTGAACTCAGGACCTTTGGCTTTCAATGCAAATGATCTACCTACTGAGATACCTGAGCACTCCAATCTAAACACAAATTTTTCTTTAATAGTGAGTGGAGAACATATTTTAATCAACTCACCTAATACATTTTCAAACTTCTTTGAAACCGTCGGTATCAAAGAAGTTTGAAAATGTATGAGGTGAGTCGATTAAAATATGTTCTCCACTCACTATTAATGATATAACCTCATAATGTTTACTTCCCAATATTAATTTAAATACAAATTTTTCTATTATACACTGTTAATTTCTGAATGCCAAATGCTATGAATCGTTGCTTAATCATGAAAATGATGGCTTATTTTTTTATGAAGACTTTTATGGGAAATTTAAACATTACTTTATAAAGCCAGAAGGGTTTCTTTCAATTTTTTATATTATATCAATCCATATCATCAATTTAATGTTCCAACATTGTGCAAAGTTTCCTTTATATATAATTTACTTTGTGTTTGTACAGCATTTTATCAACACTATTACAAGAAATTTGGGTGATGAACAACCAATGAACTGAATATAAGGTATGCTAACATAATTATCTCCCATTTCATACATTTGTACTAACATACAAAACTGCACTTACTTGATATGATGTCAAAATCTTTTGTCCTTCAGGACTTGGAAAATATTTTTCTACATCTTTTCCTCTTTGAAGATAATGATGCATGTGTACAACATTAGGTATTTCCGATGTTAACAAGGGAGTAAGAAATTCTTGAAGCTTCGCACAAGCTAGACTATACCGACAGTGAATATCTTCAAATAGCGCTGACAACACTGTCAGCTGAGCCTATAAAAAAGAAAAAAATCAATAAATTTCATTTTTACTCATATGCAAAAAATATAAATATACAAAGGACCCATTGAATTCCATGGAAGAAGGTCCTTGGCACACCAGCCATTGTTGGTCTCACATCTCAATGTGCCAGTTACAAAGGTGGAAGAACATCCAGATTAATATAGAGGTCACATGTGATCAGTAAGTAGAGTCTCCCAGCTGATATTTTTAATACAAAGCTGTTACTTCTTGACTGATGTCATGTCATTCAAAGCAGTTTTCTTGATGACATAACATCAGTTGAGATAATACTGAAGATGAAATCACGTAGGTTTTGAAACCAGTTTAATTAGAGGACTGGATATTAGGTGAGGTATAAAGAATTTTAATTTAAATCTTCTTGATCTACGTTTCAAGCTACCTGTACTTATACAGGATTTAAAAATCTAAAATAATCTCAACTTCTTTTAAAAATTGAAATCTACTTAGGAATCATAATGCATTCTAAGAATATATATTATTTTTGGTTCACAATCTGAAGTTAGATAGCTCTATCAGTTTGATAAAGGATCTGCTAATTTATAGTGTTGAATTTTATAACTAGTGATCGCAATATAGTCACAATGTTACAATTTTATTTTCCCTTTTACTTGTCCCCTGGAAAAGAACATTGAACGACTGTGATTTAATCAACATTAGCTTGATATTAAGTTGATGTATAGTGAATGAATTAAAATACAGACTAACAAGGAGAGGATGTAAATAAAATTTTGTGAGATTAAAGAACAAGACCTACTGTTTAAAATCATACCTGGTTAAGGGAGATAATGGGTCCTCGTTTTGGAAATATTAGCAATTCTTTGTAACATATTTGAAAATACAATAGGAAGTAACATTATGAGGTCCTTAATTAAAAAAATTAGGAATTATGAGGTTTTACTTAATAAAAGTGTTCTTTTTTGGGAGTTTCTAAGTTCCATTTTGTTAGAACACTTTAGAAACATAAAAAAACGGTTAAATTGAAAAATCAGCTATAGCAGCACATAATTTATTAGAGAATCATAGAATTGAAAAAGAAGCAAAACTTTTGAAACATCTATCTAAGCCTTTGGAATTAACATTTTGGGAAAAGATATACATTAAAAAAAACTATACTAGAACCATAAACTTCGTGGTTCCGGACGAACCAAGCTTGATTACAAAGTTCTTCAAAAGTACACCAGATGGCAGTTTAGAAAATTACTTCTTCAAAAGTACACCAGATGGCAGTTTGGATAATTACCGACAAAAGAAAAAATTGACAGTTATGAAAACAGCTGAGGATGGAAAAGATGTTTTTTTTCCGATATTGCGGTGCTGTGTTAAAAAAACATAGATATAAGAGGTAAGAAGAATTCACAATTAATTTGATTCTTATTAAAAGAGTTGTTGCAGAAAGATGATATCATTGATGACTACTGTGCAAGTTCAATTAAAATTTATCTCGATAAGGAAGATGATGACTACCCAATTGATAGCTGCAGTGACAAAGTTAATGCAAGTGAATTTTTGTCTGGAACTGATGGATCTCCAAAGAAGACCACGAACATGGAACATTTCAGGCACATTTACATAAAAATTCATTGGAGAACATATTGTTTAAACAACTCACCTCATAGGATTCATGCTTCCATGATATCGCGATTTCAAACATAGTCATGTTCATCATCAGCCATAACTCCGACTGACGAAATTCTTCGGCCGTCAACTATTCTATTGTCGCCATCTTCAGTGCTGCCATCTATGGTTGAATTTATGAACTTCAAAATCAATGTAATTTCGTTAGGGATTTCGAAGAAGTTCATAAATTCAACCATAGATGGCAGCACTGAAGATGGCGACAATAGAATAGTTGACGGCCGAAGAATTTCGTCAGTCGGAGTTATGGCTGATGATGAACATGACTATGTTTGAAATCGCGATATCATGGAAGCATGAATCCTATGAGGTGAGTTGTTTAAACAATATGTTCTCCGATGAATTTTAATGATTATATCTCATAATGTTTACTTCCCAACATTAATTAAATATATTTACAAAAATTTAAAATATCAAATGCAACTTGTAAATGTGGAAAAGATATTCAAACAGTCAAACATGTAATATTTAATTTTAGGAAGTGATATTTTGAGGTTATTTTAATTATATTATTTTTAGTCTGATCATCTTACCTCAATATTAATGTTGATTTGTTCTTGGACATGTTTCAAAACAATTCTGTTTTATTGTCAGCTTGTCCAGTTTTTGTTTTGAAACATGTCCAAGAACAAATCAACACTAATATTGAGGTAAGATGATCAGACTAAAAATAATATTTTCATCGGAGAACATATTGTTTTAAACAACTCACCTCATAGGATTCATGCTTCCATGATATCGCGATTTCAAACACAGTCATGTTCATCTTCAGCCATAACTCCGACTGACGAAATTCTTCGGCCGTCAACTATTCTATTGTCGCCATCTTCAGTGCTGCCATCTATGGTTGAATTTATGAACTTCGAAATCAAAGTAATTTCGTTAGGGATATCAAAATTCATTGATCTATTTTTGTTTTTCTGAATGTATATTTTTTCCCAAACTGTCAATTCCAAAGGTTTCTCTACTTGTTTTAAAAGTTTAGCTTCTCTTCCAATTTTATGATGTTCTAATAAACTATGTGCAGCAATTGCAGATTTTTCAATTTCACAATTTTTAATATTTCTGAAATGTTCTTTTGTCCGAATTTCCAAATTCCTTTTTGTTTTTCCTATATAAATTTTATTGTATTTGTCAAAAAAGTTTTGAAATTTTCTATGCATTTCAGGATGGTAAGTAATTTTCTTGTATTTTTTCTTTTCTTTGCAATTTTGTAGAGTAGTATATTCATCAAGTCTTTTTTTGTGTTTGAATTTCTTCAACTTATTTATAATTAATTCTTTATCAAAACCATTTAATCTAGCAGTGTTTAAGATATGTTTAAACTCTTTGTTGAAATTTTCTTCGTTTAATGGTACATTTGTCAATCTGTAAATTAAGCTATTGAATATTGCATATCTTAAACACTGCTAGATTAAATGGTTTTGATCTACAAAATTGCAAAGAAAAGAAAAAATACAAGAAAATTACTTACCATCCTGAAATGCATAGAAAATTTCAAAACATTTTTGACAAATACAACATTTCTTTGGCACCAATAAATAAATTTAGTCTGGGTAATCTTCCAAGTACCAATAAAAAAGTCAATGTTCCAGACAGTAAGAAATCTGGAATTTATCAAATAAATTGTGAAGATTGCAATAAAGTTTATATAGGAAAAACAAAAAGGAATTTGGAAATTCGGACAAAAGAACATTTCAGAAATATTAAAAATTGTGAAATTGAAAAATCTACAATTGCTGCACATAGTTTATTAGAACATCATAAAATTGGAAGAGAAGCTAAACTTTTAAAACAAGTAGAGAAACCTTTGGAATTGACAGTTTGGGAAAAAATATACATTCAGAAAAAACAAAAATAGATCAATGAATTTTGATATCCCTAACGAAATTACTTTGATTTCGTCAGTCGGAGTTATGGCTGAAGATGAACAGGACTGTGTTTGAAATCGCGATATCATGGAAGCATGAATTCTATGAGGCGAGTTGTTTAAACAATATGTTCTCCGATGAATTTTAATGATCTTCTTCTTCTTCCTTCCAAGTATTAGGCCAAGGCCTGTTACGATCCTATAGAAAATTTTCCCTCCAGCGTTTCATAGGACGGCCCAGTGATCTTCGTCCTCTTGGTATATAATTATAAACAGCTTTGGGGATCCGATTTGAACTCATTCTTTCAAGATGGTGTTTCCAATTTAGTTGGTACTGTTTAATATATTCCAAAATTGGCGTAGTCTTCAATTCTTTTAAGATATCGGTGTTCCTTTTCCGATCCCATCTGGTGTAACCCGCTGTTCTGCGCATGAATCTCATTTCACAAGCCGTTATTCTGCTTTCATGTTGTTTTTTTAGTGTCCATGCTTCACTACCATAGGTCAACACTGGTCTAGCCAAAGTGTTATATAAACGTAATCTGGTGTTTTTTTGTACAAGGGATGGTTTCATAACTTGATTAATTTTAATGATTATACATCATAATGTTTACTTCCCAACATTAATTTAATATAAAAATAATATAATTATAGTCAAATATGTTTTATTTAATTGTCCAATACAAACTCAAATCATATTTGAATTTTAAAGAAAAAGATTATTCCAGTCCTCTTTACCATATTCTTAACAACAAAAAATGTTATAAATACTTCATTTCTTTTGTAAATAGTGTTTATTCAAAACTATAATTTAATTTTACTCTGTTCATTTTTGTTATAATATTGTTATGTAATTGTATTTTGTTCTACTGTTTTATTTTTATTTACTTCATTATGTTACAGAATTATATCCCTTATATACCGTAAGGTAAAAATGGGTTTGCATATATTGGAAATAAAAAAATAAATAAATAAAAAAAAAATACCAATATGAAAAACATGCCCATCATTGCTAAAACTAAGTAGTGAAGCTTGCACACTTGCATCCAAACTGGAACCTACAAACATTATGGATGCACAGAAGTAAATATTTACTAAGCAAAAGTCAACTTGCTCGATGGGAGAAAGGAGTTCCAGTGTTGTACTGTGTATGATAAATATGAAGCAATTGATGTTTGGACATATAATAGATTCTGTGAGGCCAGATCTGACAAATGTCCCATTACAACTAGGGATATTTAGCAATGGGCAACATTTGCAGCTCTGCAATACATGTTGACAATTTTAATTTTGTGGCTACTGACTTATAAATGAAGAAGTTAAAAAATCTCATCACAGTCGACAATGCACAGTGACCAAATATGTGAAAATAAGTGGAAATTGGACACCTAAAAACATTATGTCTTCAGCAGCAAAATTCAGCAGTCAGTGTGCTTCAGCAATAAGACAATATAATTTAGATTATGTAATCAAAACGGATCAAACAGGTTCTATCAGGTGAATGTAAAATGAATCCTAAGGGAGAAAAGACAGTTGATAAATCAATTGTTTTGATATAAACGAAGTAACACATTCTTATACTGCACAATATGCAATAACAGGATCTGGAAAGTTAATACCATCAGTTTTTCTTGTGTATGCAAGAACCAAAAGGAATATTTGGCCCAAGAGTGCAACTTCAAATAGATGAACTCACTTATAAATTTAAAAATATAAGTGTAACATTCTGGTCTAGTAAGCCATCTGTATAAACAAGATAATCTATTCCCATTCTAACAGTTTAAGCAAAAAGGCTGAAGAAGCTCTCATTAGGAAAGCTGACATCTCAACATTATATGCAATTAAATATATGTAGGAAATAACACTATGAGGATTATTTTAATTATATTTGAGTTGTGTTTTTGACTCACCGCATATTTCTTGATTTTTTATGCAGACCTAGCTAAACTTCGCGACATTCTTGATGCCACACAAGAGTTGTCGTGAAGTTTAGTGACGAAACCTAGGTCTGCATAAAAATCAAGAAATATGAGGTGAGTCAAAACACAACTCAAATATAACTATATGCAGTACCTGAAGAAAGTAATAAAAACACAAGTTGAAGAATAAAGTGATTCTTCCCAAACATACTGGATTATGCCAACTCTATGATTTTTTTTATAAGTGAAGATTTTTATCAAATTGTTTATTCCTTTTACACACTGGACAGCAAATTGCTTCAAGGGAGGATGCTCTCAGAATTCACTCCTTAATTCACTTTCAGTTGGCAGTTCCTATATTCAAAGCCATGTTGAAATATGCATGACATGTATCAAAATTAATAAACGAATAAGAAGTGTTTGTGAAGGTGAAGGATGTTAGTTTTGCAGCAGGAGTACAGAAAAATGTATGTGACTGTGGACAGCCTTCTTTCATTTGCTGTGCATGGTGCAGGAAATATTTATGTTTTGTGTGTTTTATGATATTTATCATGATGAATCCTGTACAAAATGAAGTGGAATAGCTGCTATAAAAACAGAACAAACACCAATGACACATATGCCATAAGTAAGTCAGCAATATTTATATTTGAAGAGAAAATTTTTTAAATTTGAAGAGAAAATTTTTTTGCCTAGACCAAGACTTGAATCTGGGAACCTTTGGCTATATTTCAATATTGCAACATTGTTTATCCTTTATAATAAAATATTAGTTAATTATTTTGCTTAAAAATGAAGTATTCAATACATTGAGGAATATGATATACAGTATGTAATCGATAACTGTAATTACAATATTAATCATTATATAGAGAAAAAAAAAACTGACCAGGATTCAAACCTGAAATGCCTATGTGACAGTCCAGCTTCTATCAACATGATCTATGTTGTCATACAGTAATAGTTCCTTTAATAGGAACCTAAAAGAAGTATTTTACAAAGAATTACTAACATTTCCAAAACAAGGGGTAATTAACCTCCTAAATCAGTAAGATTTTAAACAGTAGGTGCTTGTTACTTATTTTAGGAATTCACACTATGAGGTACTACCTAAAAGTAGGTCTTGTTCTTTAATCTCAGAAAATTTTATTTAGTTTGGTGATATACAGAGGGTGCCTCTCCTTGTAAGATGACACAAATTCCATCGTGTGACAATTATTTCACTCAAAATTATTAAAAATCACGTGTTTTGGGCTACTTGTTCTTAAGTTATAATTGATAACAGCATTCATGCCCATAAATGTGGAGTAAACAAGATTTTAATCAAAATTACATTGGGAAGTAACATTATAAGGTAAATTATATTTGAAGAGAAAAGTTATATGCTCAAACTGGGGTTTGAACCCAGGACCTTTCGCTTTCTGTGCCAATGCTCTACCAACTGAGCATCTTATACGTTTGAAACCATGGTATCATGAAAAATATGAAATCTATAAGGCGAATTGTCAAAAAATGTTCTCTGATGAATTTCAAAGCATTTACCCAGTTTAGTTGCAAAACATCAAAAATGGTGACTGCTAGAGCAATATTTAAATTTTCAATTCAGTCGAACTCCAGTATCTAAAGGTATGATTTTGAAAAATTTATTATGTACCCAGCCCCTGGGTACATAATAAATTTCAAAATATATTTGAGAAGTTTAATATTAAATTAGCACCAAAAAATAACTACAGTTTAAATAAACTAATAAAAACCAACAAAATTAAAAAAACTGATAAAAATAAAAAGTCAGGAATATATCAAATTGAATGCATGGGTTGTGAAAATATATATATAAGGGAAAACAAAAAGAAACCTAAAAATTAGAACCAAAGAACACATAAGAAATATTAAAAATGGAGAAATTGAAAAATCTGCAGTTGCTGCTCATGTTTGGTCTGAAAAACATAATATAAATTCAGACACTAAATTATTAAAACAGTTAGAAAATACAAAAGAGCTGACTATTTGGGAAAAAATTTATATTCAGAAGAACAGAAACAGAGTTATGAATTTTGATATTCCGATGGAGGGTGACCTTGTTTGGAGGTTCTTTGGCCAACCACAGGATGGAGCTGACATCGACATCCAGGTGGTGCAACATAATGCAACATAAATAAAACCAGTCTGGGAAAGCTGACGATAAAACAGAATTGTTTTGAAACATGTCCAAGAACAAATCAACATTAATATTGAGGTAAGATGTCCAGACCAAAAATAATATCATTAATCCTAGTTTAGTATTCACCTAAATGCCGTTTTTGCAATTTAAATGAAGATATGGAAAGAAACCATCTCCTCCGTTGTCCAGCCTTTGTAGAAGAGACCAGCCTTTCTGCTAAATATTGGAGTGCAAGAGAGCGAATGATTTCATTATCAAGTGCTCGACATTAGATACCAACCAACCAGTTTTAGTATATTAAACCAATAAGAATGATATATCCAGAAGTGTAAGGTCAACTTTTAGCTTCCACAATTGATATTGATGTCAATACACTAAAATGCATAAAATTTTAATCATAGCAACTAATTTGTAAGCAAAATTTACCTTTTAAGAAAAAGCAATCATGGTATCTCTGGATTCTCATTCTTTAGAGTGGCTGACACACTTGATTTTGGAATGACAATAGGTAGAAAATTAAAAACAAAAAACAAATTAATGATAATGAAAATTACTTTAGACTTAAAGTAAAACACAAACTGACCAAGTTATACATTTCACATTCATTGAATTAATCTGTTGATTGAAACAAAGTTTGAAGGGGGGAAAGGGGGGAAATTAAAATTGTGCGTGACCATTCTTGTTCATATTGTACTTGTTTTGTTACATTTTGTTAAACATGTTATAGATATGTAATCCAATAGAAAAAATGCATTTATGTAATTAAATTCTGTTTTAATTAAATTAGGAATAATAATTTTTATCAATATGAAATAATTACTCGTGGTCCATTTTTGGCTTATTCAAATTTGGCAGTGCTTGCATTATTGTCAGATTACTGCTTATACTTAAAAAAATGTTTTCTTCAGATTTGAACATACTATTACTTGATGATTTTATTATTAATTTAACACTTCTCATTGAAGGATAAATTATATTTGAAGAGAAAAATTTTCGCCTAGACCGGGATTCGAACCCAGGACCCTTGGCTTTCCGGGCCAAGTGCTCTACCAACTGAGCTACCAAGGTGAGTTACGCTAGACGCAAATTTTTCTCTTATGTACGTTGTAATTCCCTCGCACCAAATGCTTGAAACCATAGCTTCTATCTTTGCAAATGGCGGCTTCTTAGTTAAGAAGACATTTATTGGGAATTTAACACTACTTTATAGCCAGTAGGGCTTCTATTGACGATTTTATTATTAATTTAACACTTCTCATTGAAGGATAAATTATATAACTCCGACTGACGATGAACATGATTATGTTTGAAATCGCGATATCATGGAAGCATGAATCCTATGAGGTGAGTTGTTTAAACAATATGTTCTCCGATGAATTTTAATGATTATACCTCATAATGTTTACTTCCCAACATTAATTAAATATACTATTACTTATTATATTATTTTTAGTCTGATCATCTTACCTCAATATCAATGTTAATAATATTGAGGTAAGATGATCACACTACAAATATAATTAAAAAATAACCTCAAAATATCACCTCCTAAAATTAAATATACAATTACTTAATAATAATTGATATAAAATTGATAATTATGTCTGTAAAAATTTAGGAGGAAAAAATTTATCTTACACGTTAATATAATTTGTATTTCTTGGAATTCCTACTGGCCATAGAACTTAAAATCCATGGAGAGACCATATTTGAGCATGAGAAGGACAGAAATATTAAGCTATGGTTTATTATACAGTATGTCGCGGCCCGACGTGATGCGGTTTTGCATGGAGAGCATATGGAATTGTCGCCAGATGGCAGGCCACTGGGCCTAATACTTGAAAGACTGATGATGATGGCACCACGTATATGGGAAATCAAAATGACCAACGTTCATAATAAATTCCCAAACGTGTTTAAGAAAAAATGGATGTATACAAACCTATCATTGCATAACCTAATGAAAAAAAATTACATACATACTATTTAGTAAACTATAAACTAATCTAATGTACAGTAAACTGACCCACTGGAGCCTAACAAAATTAAGTGATTGAACATTTATTTCTTAAAATATATTTTGGAATTAAATGCAAATGTTGGTCATTCACACATATGTCCTGCCATCTGGTAGATTTAATTTTATAAGCGTTCGCGCATGCACACTTCAATTCTAAACAACTTTGAAAAATAATTGAGAGGAAAAGTCATAATTTGTGTACATAGATAAACATATAATAATTTCTCTCTTCAAATATAATAATTCTTTATAAAAAAAGTTTTAAGTATCATTGCAAAACGTTTAAAATAGTACGAAATATTAGTAAAGACAGGAAAGGCACCTAGAGCAATGGCATCATATGAACGTCGTAAGGAAAATAATAGAACAAATTATTCTTAAATAAACATATGGTTGATGATATTACCAAATTTTAGAATACTTAAGATTTTTGCCAGACCAGTTTTATCAGGTTTAGAATTTAATAGACAAAATGTATGTACATCCATAATATCCCTAAGATACAATACACTATTTACAGCTTTTATTTATTTCTTGACTAAGTTCAAGCCACATAAACTCTTTCTTCTGTACATATCTGTACTCCTCCATACTCATGTCGTATAAAACACGATGGTTTGAAACAAAACTAATTAAAATTTCATCATTCTTCTTCTTCTTCTTCCTTCCAAGTATTAGGCCAAGGCCTGTTACGATCCTATAGAAAATTTTCCCTCCAGCTTCTTCCGGAAAATTCTCATATAAGACTTGAAAGCATAATAATAGTCCCTTCGATTGGTTGCTGGCCAAAGGAAGGCAAGACCAGTGATGGGCCTGCCATCTTATAGCCTCTGGTCAGGCTTTTCTGGAGAAGAAAAGAAAATAAAGGAAAGAAGAAATGGAAGAAAGGAAAGACTCCCTAGCCCTCAGATGCCCTAATAGCGACGGGGTCGAAAAAACAAGAGTTAACCAAGAGAGATTAGATAGTAAAGTTAAAAGAGTGCAAAACACAAGTAAGTGGAAGAAATGTTTTGCTCGGCTTGGGCACCTTGTGGTCGCCATCCACATATCCCCTAGATGAGGACCCCTGAGGGCAAAATTGAATTTGCAAAATTACAAACCAAGAGCTCTTTTACCGACATTGGAAACCTTCGTTTGTTCTTAGCCTTTTTTAGCAATGAGTACGGATAATAGCTTCTATATTCTTTGTTTGAGCTGGTAAATTGTGTCTCGAATTCAAGTGATTCAAATACACGACACGACATGTCAGCACAATATTTTTAGTGCCACTGCTTTGCATTGTAGAGAAACCACATCCATTTAAATACATGGGGAGCAATTTTTGCACTGGCGCTTTGCGTCATAGATAAACCAAGGCTTTACCTCTACGTTGTAAACTGTGTTGCAACCATTTCTCTTTGCAAGACTGTATGGAGGAAGCAAATATGGCAGTTAAAACAAGAAGATGGAATCCGTTATTAATGTTTAAAAGTGTATTATGAAAATTTTGCGAATAGAACAAAAAAATCTCCGGAATTAGCTGAAAATTTAAAATTTCGGTGTTATTTTGAATTATCGTAGGATTTTGCGTTATTTCACGATTCATAAATACTTTTTTTGAGGTTATGAGAACTGGAGTAAAGAAATGGTACAAGAAAATGACAAAATTAGAGCATTTCATGTTATCACGACTCGCGAATTTCACGGATCTCTACCTATGAGATTTCAGTATGTCTGAAATTTCGTAAAAATGGTGGCACTATTCCCAACTTTGTAATAACTGTATTTTCAAAATAATTGTTGAAGTATAAAACATGTGGATTGCTTTAAATAAATGTAGCATATATTTACCTGTATATTTGTTTCTGAAAGATTCTGTACTTCATTCATCTCTGGGTAACTTTCACCAGGTAATATAACAATATGTCCATAAAATGAGCCAACTGGAATTTTACATCTTGTCGTGCTCATCCCATATCTTCCTATTGTTGTGATCTGTCAACACACAAAAAAATCTATAATAGTATCATCATTCTATGGAAGTAAAGGTGGTTTTGCAGTACGAGTGGTTAGACACTTGTCCTCTACTTCTGGGTCCCGAGTTTGCAATTCAGTTACACCATGTAGAGTTGGTTCATGTTAGCCAGGATATGCTTTCTCATTTTTCCCTGCCAAAAACTTAATTCCATTAATTCTCCATACTCAAGCCATGTATTTCATTACATTCACCATTGTAATAGAGTGACAGGCCTGGTTACTCAACATTCTTATTCGTAGGACATTCAATAAAAAATGCACATAAATTTAGTCCTTGGCTTCCTTTCATTGGAAATGAATGAAATTTACAGAAGCTTCATTCTTTCCTTTACAACATCATGAAGTTTCATTGTTTTCTGACAGATGGCTGTGATGTACTTTAGTTTTAAAATGGTGGCTGCTTGTGAAACACAAAAAAGCAGAGAGCTGTGATTAAACTTCTTTCTGCTGAACAGGAAATCATTTCAAACATTCACAGACTATTACAAAATGTTTATGGGGATCAAGCAGTGGATAGGAGTACTGTCAGTTATTGGATTAGAAGAGTATCAGCAGGAGAATGAGGTAAAGCAAGACTACCAGATCTCCCACACTCAGTACGGCTACATGATGCTGTGACACCGGAAACGGTTCAATGCACTGATAGGCTTATTCAGATAGACAGGTAAGTAAAAACCAAACATATTTGAAGAGAAAAATTATATGCTCAGACCGGGACTTGAACCCGGGACCCTTGGTTTTCTAGTCCAAGTGCACTACCATCTGAGCTACCTGAGCAAGTACCTATCTAAATGCAAATTTTCTCTATATACGTTGTAATTCCCGCCCACCAAATGCTATGAAGCCTTTGCTTCTATCTTTGCAAATGGCGGCTTCTTTATTAAGAAGACATATTTGGGAATTATACATTACATTATAAATGCCAGTATGGCTTTTTTTGATGTTTTTATTATTAATTTCATACATCTCAATGATGGATAAATCATATTTGAAGAGAAAAATTATATGCTCAGACCGGGACTTCAACCAGGGACCCTTGGTTTTCTAGTCCAAGTGCTCTACCATCTGAGCTACCTGAGCAAGTACCGATCTAAACGCAAATTTTTCTCTATATACATTGTAATTCCCGCCCACCAAATGCTATGAAGCCTTTGCTTCTATCTTTGCAAATGGCGGCTCCTTTATCAAGAAGAGATATTTGGGAATTATACATTACATTATAAAATCATTGAGATGTATGAAATTAATAATAAAAACATCGAAAAAAGCCGCCATTTGCAAAGATAGAAGCAAAGGCTTCATAGCATTTGGTGGGCGGGAATTACAACGTATATAGAGAAAAATTTGCGTTTAGATCGGTACTTGCTCAGGTAGCTCAGATGGTAGAGCACTTGGACTAGAAAACCAATGGTCCCGGGTTCAAGTCCTGGTCTGAGCATATAATTTTTCTCTTCAAATATGATTTATCCATCATTGAGATGTATGAAATTAATAATAAAAACATCGAAAAACCAAAAAACTTGCTGCTCAACTAGGCATCTCTGTGGGTAGAGCTAGCACAATTATCAACTGCTTAAGCTATTCAAAGTTTGTGCCAAAGGTTCCTAAGTCCCCAAATAACGACCATAAGGAACAAAGAAGCACCACTTGTGCAGAGTTGCTTGGACATCACGAAACTGATGCAGATTTCTTATCCAAGATTGTCACAGGGGATGAGACATGAATTCACCATTTCAAACCTCAGACCAAATGACAATCCAAGGAGTGGTTACACAAAAATACTCCTAGAAAGAAAAGAATTCAAATCAGGATCCTCAGCTGGCAAGATTATGGCCACATTCTTTTGGGATTCTGATTTACACATTGCCAGCTAGTGAAACTATGAACTCAAGAGGTTTACATCAAGACTCTGAAGAAATTGAAGACAGAATTTAGGTGTGTTAGTCCCCATTAAAATGATAACTAAATTCTCCTTTAACATGATAGCAGAGGCCAAACACTAGTTTGCACACCTGTCGATATATCACAAAGCTTGGGTGGATTACTCTTCCTCACCCACCCTACAGCCCAGATCTCGCTCCTTTTGATTTTCATTTGTTTGGGTTCCTGAAGGACACTATTCTAGAGGAGTAATACAATAACAATGAGCAAGTCATATGAGACATTGGGACGTGGCTGAGAGTAAGACCAGCTGAATGGTACAGAACTGCTATACATGCACTGACATCTAGATGCAAGAGGCTATAGATTTGAATGAAGACTATGTGGAATAAAGATACCTATAGCTAATTAATTGGGAAATAATATAGTATATTTGGAGTTGTAATAAAATAAACCTTAAATAAGAAAAAAAAATTATATGCATTCCTTATTGAATGACCTAGTATATCTCAAACATTCAATAATTTATTGAACTGGCATTATGTCAGACTCAAGTACAGAGAACTCTTTTTTTATGGACCTGAAATTCTATTTAACAACTTTTTATGAAAACTCATGATGTGATACAGATGTTTGTTTCATATACAAACCCATGATTTATAAAAAACGAAGATTAATTAAAAAAATGCATTAATCACAATTCATCTCATAATTGAAGTGGAGTATAATTTTTCTAGACAATTCTGTATGTAAATCGGTCTCAGTGGCGAGAGGTTATGTTCCTTGCCTCTAGTCCCAAGGACCACAGGTTCAAACCCAGCTGGGGTCGATGAACTTTTAGGATAGAAAAATAAAAGGGACAATTTCTCCAAGAGGGGCTTCAGGCCGTGGGTCCCAAATCTGATGACCTTTGGTCTCATAAAAGAACCTCCAGCAAAGAACTTCTGAGCAAAATTTAACTGACCTTCCCCATCAAACTAATACCTTAGTTGCCTACTGGAAGCTTCATTGAGGTGATGTGCTGACCACATGTCATTTGCTGACATCTGTAGGGAAATAAGCATAGTTAATTAGCTAGATAAGAAATTCCCACCAGCTGACCACATAACACTCACTGACAACTGTAGAGAAATAAACATAACTAAATTAGCTGGGGCAAGAAATTCCTGCTAAGGGAGCACCCATGTCTCCATAAGGGACTTGCGCATGCATGCACACATGTAAAGTAATGTACAATACTGAATGTAAGGGAAAAGTAAAAATCTACATACAATGTATTGGTAAAATTTTTCGGTAAACGACTTTGATCCTATAGGATGTTCAAAAATGTGATCAAGAATGTAGGGATGAGAAGTAAAAATGTTTCAATAATTTAATTTTTTAAAAATTAATGCTCAAACTGGGACTCAAACCCTGGATCTGTAACTCTACCAGGGTTTGAGTCCTGATTCAAGCATTAATATTTCTTTCTAAAATTAAATTCTGTCAAAGTCTGGAAAGTTTTAATTTAAATATAACATCAAAATGTTCCAGTAAACCTGTTGCTAGATGTATTTTTTTATAGCTTGGGACATACTGAATACCAGGTACTAATCCCAACAAAAGCAGTACTAGTGGGGAAGAACAAATATTGTATGTGCATTAACAAACCAAGTGAGATTAAAAAATATTCAACTGAGGTACCGACCTAACTATATAAATGTAAATTGGTGAATCCCATGAATTCTATTCAATAATAGTTAATTTGCAGACAAATATTCATCGGAGCTTTTGTTTGTCCTTGAATTAATGGGGCACATCTTTTCTCTTGAATTAAAGGGGCACACCATAGCCACAGTTAAGTCAATAAGTTAGTTAAGCCAGAAAGTCCCGATGGGTAAGGATTTTTATTCTGACAACATCATGTACTTGGGGTCAACTCAGTTTCTAGTAGAAATGAGTACCCAACATGTTCTGGGGCTGTCACGCACGGCTGACATCTTGTGCAGATTGGCTACAAAGGTGAGAGCTTTAACTTCCTACTATCTCAAGGGCCTCCTAAGACAGCAGAATTCAGTTGAGAAAATGGTAATTAAGCAGTACAGGAAAGGGTGCTAATTCATTCTTCATCATTAGCTCAGAAATTCATACCATATTTTCTGCTTGTATATTTAAATAGAAAGTACCATATTTTATTTATTGTTATAAATATAAATTTCCAGGGCAAACAACAATGTACAATCTTTCCTTTCTTGCTTATTTTGTTGTAGTAACAGTAATTAATATAAGTGTATCATTTGTGTATTACCTTCAGATATCTGCAGATTGGAGGAGGCTGTAAGTCACTCATCACAAGAGATTTTGTACCAATGTCTGATGCCACAACAAGTCTCTGCCCATCTGTTTCTTCACCTTGACACCAAATGTCAATTGAGAGAGAAACAAGATCTGAACAAGCTGGTATCATCAAATCAGTTAGGAGAATTGGACTTCCAAAATCCAACACAACAAATCTACGTGCACCAGAATGCATTCTTTCAATCACAAGCATATGTTGGGGTGGCATCATCAATAATTGCTGCCATGGTAATAGCAAAGATCCCATTTCATCGCCCTGTCAACATAAACACACTTTCAGTATTAACACACAAACTTATCTGTTTAGATGAGTCAATGACAAATAGTAACTAACAATAATTTAATGTTAAATGCAAAGTGAATTTCTACCTATTGTAGATGTGGCAATGACCTACTAAAATTTTCACATACAAAACAAAATTTTATTGATGAGTTGTTGGAAAAACAAACTCTGTTCACTCGAGCTGTTTTCTGTTATGCATTTGAAACGATTCTACACTATGAGAAGTATATTTCACCAAAATTTTGTTACTTTAGCTATAAAAATGAAAAAAAATGTTGTAGAGACTTTTATATAACACTACGTTGGTTAAGCTAATAGGACATAAACAACTTATTAATTCATTCTTGTCCCTTCTGAATGCTAGATGAGATTGAAGTGTGTAAGTTTATCTTAAAATTGAAATAGATCTATAATAATTTATATTTTTTGAGATCATATATTTTACTTAAATTACATAAAATGAGAGAAAAGAGGAGAAATCAACCAATGTTATTGAATCTGAATAACTACTGCCCATCACCTCAAAAAACAATCTAACCTTGGAATTAAGAGGAAATGTCACAGTGATTGATGGAAAGTGACTTCAGTTATGTCTCTAAAATGTCTTCATTGTGGCATTTCTTATAGAAATTTAGCTATTTAAAAAGTCTATCATGCAGGAACTGCGATAAACTAAGCAGATTCCACAGCAAATTGAAATTATGGTCTGATTTTGCAGTTTATGGAATATATGTTTCTTGTTAAATTGGAGAAACTCAATTTCTTATGCTACCCTAACTTCTTTAAACGTGTCCAAGTCCAGACAAAACAAACTAATCATAACTTATTGTCTTTTGAATATTGATGTATAATTTTTGGTCGGTCGTGGTGGACTAGTGGTTATGCTCCTTGCCTCTGGTCATGAGGGTCGCAGGTTCAAACCCAGCCGGGGTCGATGGATTTTTCTTCTTCTTTACTTCCTGGTTTAGGCAAGAGTTGCCTGTTCCGTCTTCACTAATAGATCTAAGACCATCTCTTCCGAGGACGTCCGACATCTCTTCTTCCTCTTGGAAAATAATGGAAGATTTTATTTGGTAATCTTCTTTCTTCCATTCCTTCTACATGTTCTTTCCACTGTATCTTGTTGTTAAATATCTTTTATTTTATGGAGTAGATCTACAGTTCTTCACGGATATCCTCGTTTATTATCTGGTCCATTCTAGTGCAGCCTCTTACTCTTCTTAAAAATTTCATCTCGGCTGCTTGGATTTTACTTTCTTGTTTGGTAGTGGAAATCCAAGATTCACTCCCATACAAAAGGACAGGGACAGCCATTGTTTTATAAAATTTTAATTTTGTTTGTTTATGGGCTTTACTATTCAATGTTCTATTTATTGTACCACAAATAGCTTGAAACTGATGTGTTTTGTGTTCAATATCTTTATCATACCCATAGCTGATGTCACATCCTAAATATTTAAAGTGGGATACTTGTTCAATAATTTCATCTCTAATTACTATTACTATTATGGATTTTTTAGGACAGAAAAATCCAAGGAGCAAGTCCTCCAGGAGGAACTTTAAGCCATGGGTCTCGAGTCTGAAGATTTTCAGGCTCGTAAAAAATCCTTAAGCCTGAATGAAAAGGCCTCTAAGCAAAATTTACCAAATTTTCCCGTCCCAGTACTACCTTGGTTTCCTAGATGTCAGTAAGAGGCGGAACGCTGACCACGGACCCCTCAAAAATGACATCTATATGAAAACAAGTGCAACTAAAATTAGTATGGTTCAAATTCTTCCCTGTAGGGGGAGAGCGCCTAAATCTCTGTAAGGGGAAAATATAGGCTTACAATATAAAAAAATGTATAATTTGACACAAATTTAAATAATGTCTACTAATTAATTTTTCCATTACTTTATTAAGAAAAAAGATGAACAGTCAGGTGAATGGAGAAGACTACATAACAGTGAGTTATGTAAATTAACTGGGGCAAGAAATTCCTGCTAAGGGAGCACCCATGTCTCCATAAGGGACTTGCGCATGCATGCGCACATGTAAAGTAATGTACAATACTGAATGTAAGGGAAAAGTAAAAATCTACATACAATGTATTGGTAAAATCTTTTGGTACCCAGACTTTGATCCTATAGGGTGTTTAATAATGTGATCAAGAATGTAGGGATGAAAAGTAAAAATGTTTCAGTAATTTAATTTTAAATGCAGCTGAGTATAATAAGAATAGTTAAGTGTCATAAACTACAATGGTTAGGACATGTGGCACGAATGGGGAATAAAAGAAGGGCATGGAAGGTTCTTGTAGGAAAACCAGAAAGAAAATTCCTAGTTAGTAGACCAAGAATGATGTGGGAAAATAACATTAACCATGATTTGGAAGTAAATTATACAGAGCACGATTGGAAAACATTAGCTCAGGACAGAGATGTATGGAGAGCTTATGTCTGCATGGCCATGAATCTATGGTTCGATGGTGCCACTGACTTAGTTAATTACTTTGTTAAAAATAAATGAAATAAAATTTACCTTATAGGAAACATTGCCAATTTAAGGATTAATAAATTGTATTATATACCGATACATTGCAATCAAGCAAACAATGGTGACTGCTAGTGCAATTTTTTTTAATTTCGGGTTTTGGGTTAACCCCAGCTTCAAATAGTTGGATTTCCCTGATTCTTGGAGGATACTGTCCTCTTTTTTTCAATAGCATATACTGGGTTTCGTTGCGAAACATCAAAAATTGTAATTGGCTGAGCCATTTTTAAATGTTCATTTTAGGTGTAGAGTTGTCCGATTTTACTGCTTAACAAACTCAAATTTACTTTTTTAATCTATTGTTATATGCCAAGTTTGGTTCTGATAAAACAAAAATTGCAACCCCTAGAGCATTAATTGATGTGTGGTGTGTGTGTGTGTGTTTATATATATATCTTAATATATAAAAATTTCATGTCACGTTGATTGTCTGCGATGGAATCCTAAACTACTGAAACGATTTTAATAAAATTTTGCACACTGTGTCCTGTTTGATCCAACTTGAGACCTACGGTTGTTTATAACTAAATTTATAGTCATATTATTTTTTATTGCAAATTATTTGTTTATTATTTAACAAAGAGTTATAATTATCTGTGAGTTCCATACAATTCTAACAGATGATGGTGTAAGGTAATTGGTTTATTATTTAACCAGGTGGCTGTGCTTTTTATTGAAACCGGGAATTTTAATTGAATTACAAATATTGATTATTTCATAATTTAAGTGTGTCCAGTGTTTATTTTATTTTCAATATATTGATGATAATATTAATTTCGTGTGTAAGTATTAGTTTTAAGTAATCTGGCTGAAAGACAGCAACTTAATTTAAATTTAACTGATACACTTATGGATGATACTGAGAATGCAGAGAACATAAATTCATCTCAATCAACAAAACCACTTCCACATAAACCACCACCCATATTTATACCGGGTGTAGTTAACGTACCAGAACTAAAAAATTGTGTAAAACAAAAACTTTCTGATTTAGATTTCTCACTTAGTTTACTGCAACATAATTTAACGTATACCTTAGCCACAGCAACGCGTGACGGGACTTCTATATATATACATATATATATATATATATATATACATATATATATAAATAAAACAAAGTCGGATTAGTTACACTATTTATAACTCAAGAATGGCTGGACCGATTTTTATGACCTTTGATTCGTTGGATTTGTTTCTGCCCCGAATAGCAGATAACTATTAAAACATCGGAAAAATTAACGTAAAAATATTTAAAGGTGATACGACGTTCGCCAGGCCATCTAGTATATATATATATATATATATATACACACACACATATATAAATTTTGGTCATGGTAACTTTAGTTATCTACTAGATACGATTGGTGAAAATCTGTAAAAATTTTAAATCTTTTCATGAGAACATCCTTCAGAATTTGCTAATATACAGTGTGTATACAAAAGATTTAAATAGTTTCAAATAATATTATCACTAAGATGAGGCATAGAAAGTTGTGTGTAGACTGAAATGAAACAGGAAAGAAAGTAGTTTTAGTTGTGAGAGTGAGCGGATAACTTTCTTTTGTTTTGTTTCTATGGCAACAATAATAATAAAGATGGCAACACCTCAACAGAAAGCGTTTTGTAGGCAGTTTAATCGTGATCCCTTCAATGCCAACAACATCCGTGGATGGCATAATCAGTTCATAATGACCGGTTGTCTGTGTAAAAGCAGAAACGTGGGACAATCAAGAGCGTCTGAGGACAATGTTGCTAGTGCAACATTTCAAGTGCAAAGTCAGTAATCGGTAGGCTTTAGAGTCCTCCACACTGTCATTACTGGATTGGTCGTCATGGTCCAGATGACAGGGTTTATCTCCAGTGGCCTCCTAGATCACCAGATCTCACCCCATGCAATTGTTTCCTTTGGGGTTTTGTAAAGGACAGAGTCTATGTGTCTCCATTACCTGCTAACCTGCCAGAGTTGAGAGACAGAATTCGAGAAGCTGTTGCTGCCATCAATCCAGACATGCTTATTAATTAGTCTGATCATCTTACCTCAATATTAATGTTGATTTGTTCTTCACATGTTTCAAAACAATTCTGTTTTATCTTCAGCTTGTCCAGACTGGTTAGATTTATGTTGCACACCCTGGATGTCGATGTCAGCTCCATCCTGTGATTGGCCAAAGAACCTCCAAACAAGGTCATGCTCCGTCGGTATTTCAAAATTCATAACTCTGTTTTTGTTCTTCTGAATATAGATTTTTTCCCCAAATAGTCAGCTCTTTTGTATTTTCTAACTGTTTTAATAATTTAATGTCCGAATTTATATTATGCTTTTCAGACCAAACATGAGCAGCAACTGCAGATTTTTCTATTTCCCCATTTTTAATATTTCTTATGTGTTCTTTGATTCCAATTTTTGGGTTTCTTTTTGTTTTTGCTATATATATCTTTTCACAACCCGTGCATTCAATTTGATATATTCCTGATTTTTTATTTTTATCAGTTTTTTTAATTTTTGTCAAGAACAAATCAACATTAACACTGAGGTAAGATGATCTGACTAAATAAACAATAACCTCAAAATATCACTTCCTAAAATTAAATATGCTTATTAATGTATGGGAAGAATTAGTCTACAGGTAGGATGTGTGTCATGTAACAAACAGGGCTCACACTGAACACCTATGAACTTATAAAGTAAACTGGAGATGTTACTCTTTCATTTAATATGAGTTTTGTTTTTGTCGTAGTTAAAGTATAATTCAACACCTTTAAAATCGCTATATTCTTTTATGTACACCCGTATAATGAGACAATATTAAGTGTTATAAATAAAGGCTACCTTCAAAACTAACATCATTTCATAAACATAAAAACTGTCTTTTTTTTGTTTTCTCAAAATAAGATATTTTAACTGAGGTTGTTTTTCCAGCAAAGTTCCTAAATTATTGATTTCCTTCTCATACTAGTTTGTAACCATTCTACATGATGTGCAGATTGTAATTAAACACAATTATCTATAATTTTTAAAATGAATCTGATTCACTTTCTAGCTTCAGTTGTAAAATGATTCTTTTTTTTTGTTTTAAATTGAAGATACCAATCAATTCACAGATCATTTTAGGTCTTACAAAAAAGTCTAAAATACAGATTTATAAAGGTCTCAAGTGTAAAAACAAACTTTTTTTTTGTTGAAGTAAGAATGGGACATGATGTAAACAAATCATACATATACGTACTTTACCATCTAGACTGAGTTGCAAATGATGTTATTTAGAAGATAAAGCATTGATTCATGCTTTTATGGATTGAAATATCTCAAAGAAATTCTACAATATTATCTTAAAAACCAATGAACACCGTAAAACAAAATCATGAATTACATGGCTGAAACTATCCTGTATCTGAGCTAAGTTCCAGTTGTACTGTAAACAAACTTGCGTAAGGTATTACTCCTCCAACTCTGTCTATTGGGAGAACCGTGGTATTACTTTTACCATAGTCTGAATTGTCTATGGAAGTGCTAATGATAGACACATTTTTCTTAGGCAAAATCATTTTTGGGAAATAAGACTCAATACAGGGTAAGATGGTACCAATAATTAGTGACTTCCATTTCTTATTTATTTATGGCAAAAAAAAATTTATACGGGCCTATCCACTCAGATATTTATGCTTTTCCACAATATTGACAGTTATTAGTTCTACGAGCAGAATATATACACTACGCTGACTTACCTGAAAATTCTACTGTTATTTTCACCACATCCTAACATAAGATATTTTTAACTAAACTGTTTGAAAACATTCAAAATAATTAGTTTCTCTCTGCTTTAAAATATTTTCCTTTTTGATGTTTCAAAAAATGTATGGGAGAAGTACCAATTTGAAACAATTGAAATTTGTAATGATTAAACAATGAAATGCTTATATTTGAAGAGAAAAATTATATGCTCGGACTGGGGTTTGAACCCAGGACATTTGGCTTTCTAGGCCAATGCTCTACTGCTGAGCTATCTGGACACTCCAATCTAAACACAATTTTTTCCCTTATACATTGTTAATTCGGGAATTAGTTCGCATTGGCAAATTAACAATGTATAAGAGAAAAATTTGTGTTTAGACTGGAGTGCCCAGATAGCTCAGCAATATAGCATTGGCCTAGAAAGTAAAAGGTCCTGGATTCATACCCCAGTCTGAGCATATAATTTTTCTCTTCAAATATGATTTGTCCTTCAGTGAGAAGTGTTAAATAAATAATAAAAAGATCAAACGAAATGCTTATTTATTTAATCTATCAAAATTGTAATTATTATCATCATTGTTGGTTCTACAGCCCGTTGCAGGCCTTGACCGCCCCTACAATGTGCCTCCATTCGTCCCTCTTCTCTGCCTTCCCTCTCCATCCTCATACACCCCAGTGTTCTCAGGTCCTGTTCAATGCTGTCCAGCCATCTAATATTAGGATGTCCAACTCTTCGGTTTCCAAATATGGTTGTCAATGTGACTCTACAACATGTCTGATTCCTCTTCCCTGTAGAGATGTCCCAGCCCAAAATTGTAATTATGTGTTTCAAAATTCTTCCATATAACTTATGTACACATATGCTAGATAATATATAATTTTACAATTTTTTTCTATTTATTTCGAGTATTAGAAAGAGAACTACATTTTCTTAACATGCTTAAAGGTAAACAGTTATTCAACCAATAAATCCCATTCCATACATCTGGTTTGTTTACATTACAACCGAAACTTAGCTCAGAAGAGATATAGAAGCATATAACAAGAATTAACTAATATAAAATAGGTACATCTTAAGATAAAATATGAGAAGCAAAATTTTTACTAAGTAGGTCAAATCTTTCTTCGGGTGTATATTAGACATACGATTTATGTATGATGTCTTCCTCCACAGATATCAATAAAAAGTTTAAAATGTTTTAGAGTGAATGAAGCTGCATGCACGTGCCCTTTAAAGTCTATCGAATGACACTTAAATACTGGAGTCTTCCCATTACAGTATTTTGTCTTAAGGTGTACATAAAGGTAATTTGCAAATATTCTTTCAATACATTTATGTGGCAATCACTAAATCCAATATCTGCATCAATGATTAGAGTTATAAGAACAAGATTGCTCAAAAAAGAGTTACTTTAACTTGCTTTTCAAAATGGCTAACATAACCAATGTTATTTTAAAATCTCTACATTTATAAACAAAAGTTATATTTGTATGCTAACAAATATGAAATCAAAAAGATTATTAACTAAGCAACAAGTATATTCATTAGATGTGAATATACAGGGAATCCCGGTAAGATCACCTATCCTAAGCAATGCCTGCCAGTCCCCTTACTTTCATTTTCTTGAATCCCTATAGGTTCAATGCTTGTAAATTTGATTGTTGGTAAAATGCATATACCTTATATAAATAGATTACTTTTACATCTCACTTCATAAAACTCTCTGATTTTCACAGGACTGGTTTCTGAAGGCATCCCTTCTATCCATAGCCAAAACTCCGACTGTCAAACTTCTGCTGTCACCACCAATTATCCAACTGCCATCTGGGGCCGTTTTGCTCTTCAAAATTCATGGATCTATATTTGTTCCCAAACTGTTAATTCCAAAGGCTTCTATAAATTTTTCAGGAGTTTTGCTTCTTTTCCAATTTTGTGATTCTCTAGCAAAATATGAGCTGCAATTGCTGATTTTTCAATTTTACCACTTTTTTTATATTTCTTAAGTGTTCTTTTGTACAAATATCTAAATTCCTTTTTAGTTTTTCCTATGTATACTTTATTGCAGTCATTGCAACCAATTTAAGTTCCAGATTTCTTATTATTTGGTATATTAACTTTCTTATTCTATCCAAATTAATAGAAACCATAAAATAGACTCTCTGTTTTTTGCAGATGATTTGGTATTAATAGCTCCAACAGAAACAGATCTACAGTATTCTATACACAATTTTAATATAATTGCAAAAAAAGGTAAAGTATGGAAATCAATACAAAGAAAACTAAATTGATGGCCTTTTGTGGGAAATACCCTATACCTAGCAAAATTGTTTGGATGATGAAATTTTAGAACGAGTAAACAAATTTAATTATTTGGGTTATAATTTAAGATTTCAAGATGAAGCTGATATATCAAAGAAAATCACAAATTTTACAAAAACAATGGGGATAATTAACAGTATAATGAAACCATCTTTAGTACAGAAGAACACAAGATTACGGCTTTATTAGGTTCTCACAAGACCAGTATTAAAATATGGTTGTGAAGCATGGACAATACAAAGAAGAGATGAAAGCCAAATAACAGCAAATGAGATGTGATTTATGCGCCGTACAGCAGGCTACACAAAGTGGGACCATAAAAGAAATGAGGAAATTATGGAAGAGTTGGATGTAGAACCCATTCTTCACCATATACAAAACTACCAGAACAACTGGAAAGCCCATCTTCAACAAATGCCATCTTATAGAATTCCAAAAGCCATACTTCGCTACTGCCCCCAAGGCAAAAGATCGCTGGGACGTCCAAAAAAGCGCTGGATGGAAAATTCCTCTTTGAGACCGTAACAGGCCACACGGCATAATACTTGCATAGATGATGATGATGATGAACTTTATTATTAGTTATTACAAGATTACCCAGGTTGGATTTGTTTATTGGTGTTATTGTAATATTGAATTTTTAGATTTTTTATTAATTTTCTGGGTGTTACAGGATGGTAAGTAAATTTCTTGAATAATTATTTTCTTTCTTGGAATTAGAATGTAGGGTGGTGTTATTTAAAAAAAAATTAACTTATTTATTAATCTCCTTTCCAAAGCCATTTAATTTGGTTATGTTTAAAATGTAAATGTATTCTTTTTATATATTAAATTTGGGAATTTTTAACATTATGAGGTTCAATTCATAAGAATTACATTAATCGTGATTATTTCTTACCTCATACTTCTATATTTCTTTAAATACAGCATGCAGTATCGACAACTTCTTGTCATCATCGTCAGCTGTTTTCACGATTGTCAATTTTTACTTTTGTTGATACTTATCCAAACTGTCATCTGATGTTCTTTTAAAGAATTAAAGATGGCAGTTTAGGAAATAATTCTTTAAAAGAACATCAGATGGCACTTTGGATAAGTATCAACAAAAGTAAAAATTGACAATCATGAAAACAGCTGACGATGGTGACAAGAAGTTGCCGATACTGCAGTGCTGTATTTAAACAAATATAGAAGTATGAGGTAAGAAATAATCACGATTAATTTAATTCTTATGATTGTATTCTTTCTTAAAATTCTCTTCATTTAATGTTGTAGGATGCTTCCTCAATATATTTGGAATTTACTGCTGAGAAAATATGATCAACATAACTGTAACAACCACTTAAAAATCATTGGGTAAGCAAGCATTAGATATGTGACATTCCAGATAACCATAAACAAATTAGCCAAAAATGAAGAAAGTAGACTATTCATCACTAAACCTGAGATCTGTTTATAAAATTTTCCATTAAAAGTTAAAAAAGTATAGCAGATACAATGTTTTATTACACTTATATACTCTTCTGCTTTTTCTAGTTTTCAAAATATTTAATAGTTTGTCAATTCGGATACTAGGAAACAAAGAAACCAATCTATTATTAAGCTCTAGTGAGATGTTATTCAATTCAACTAATTTTAATAAATCTTCAATATCTTTATTGCTAAATTGCAGAAAATCATTAATTTTTTTGTAAGCAATTTTGCCAAATTGTAACATGGAGAGCCAATACTGTTAATTATGGGTCTCATCTTGTTTTCATCCTTATGTATTTTTGGAAGATCATATATTTTTTGAATTGATGAGTTTGGAACTTTATCATATTTGAAGAGAAAAATTATATGCCCAGAGTGGGACTCGAACCCAGGACCCTTGGCTTTCGGGGCCAATGCTATAATGGCTGGTTGTGGCAGGAGAATGTATCACAATGTTGTCACAAAATCTTTGTTTCTGTCTTTGCAAATGGCAGTTTCTTTTGATGTTTTTATTATTCATTTCATACATATCAATGATGGATAAATCATATTTGAAGAGAAAAATTATATGTCCAGACTGGGACTCAAACCCAGGACCTTTGGCTTTCCGGGCCAATGCTCTACCGACTGAGCTACCAGGGCAATTTACAACGTATATAAGAGAAAAATTTGCATTCAGATTGGAACTCACCACAGTACCTCAGTCGGTAGAGCATTGGTCCGGAAAGCCAAAGGTCCTGGGTTCGAGTCCCAGTCTGGGCGTATAATTTTTCTCTTCAAATATGATTTATCCATCATTGAGATGTATGAAATGAATAATAAAAACATTGGAACTTTATATTTGTATTGTTTTGTGATAATGTATTTAATATGTTTTAAGGTATTATCAATTATTCTTATTGCTTTTGGGAGAGGATAAGTTTTTAATTCTTCATATTAATCTGAATTTAAAAGATTGTTCATTCTATTTATACAATCTAATTGGTCCAAAATAACTATTTAATTTCCATCATCTGCTTTAGAAATTGTCACATTTTTGTTGTTTATCATTCTTAAAGTTTTTACTGACAAACAAATTCAGCCTGAGCAATCTTATAATAACTAATAAGAAAGCTAATAATTAACTTCTCTGCAGTTTTCCTGAACAACATAACATCAGTCGAAATATTACTGAAGATGAAACCATATAGGTATAATTAGAAGACTGGATAAAATGTGAGGATGAAGAATTTTAATTTAAATCTTAAATTAAACCATAGTTATTTCTCTTACAAAAGTTCAATCAAAGAAAAAAATCTGGTATTTACCAAATTAATTGCAATGAGTACAGTATATATAGGAAAAACTAAAAGGAATTTAGATATTTGTACAAAAGAACACTTCAGAAATATAATAAATTGTGAAATGAAAAATTGGCAAGTTGCTAAAGAATCACAATTTTGGAAAAGAAACTAAACTTCTGAAACATTCAGAGAAACCTTTGGAATTAACAGTTTGGTAAAGATATACATTCAGAACAAATACATATCCATGAATTTTGAAATTCCAGGGAGCAATATTTGATCCCAAAGTTCATCAAACTAGCACCAGATGGCAGTTGGAAACTTGTTGGTGATGGCAGAAGTTCGACAGTTGGAGTTTTGGTTAAGGATAGAAGGGATGACTTCAGATACCATCCTGTGAAAATCATGAAGTTTTACGAAGTTAGATATAAAAATAATTCCCGCCTCATTTATATAAATTGTAAATTATTACTTCATAGTGTTGATTCCCATCATAATTTCTATTGGAATGCACTTTTTTTTTTAATAATCAACACTAACCTGTGTCATAGGGGCTACTCTGAGTGGCCTCTATACTCATTGCAGGCAAGTTTTGAATCAAGGTAAGTGCCAATCTGGAACATTTGAAGTTAATGGAGTTTTGTGGTGGCATTAATGTCTTTTTCCTTATTCTACATCTGAAGTTGCAGCCATAATCAAAATCAGGTTAAATCTTGAAGGGAAGAATAGGATATATGCTGTTTTATTTTTATATTTATATTTAAATTAATATTGGGAAGTAAACATTATAAGGTTATATCATTAATAGTGAGTGGAGAACATATTTTTAACAACTCACCTCATATAATTTCAAATTTCTTTGATACCGGTGGTTTCAGACAATATCTTGTGTGGAAGCCATGACTGAAGAGCGACAAGATATTGTCTGAAACCACGTGTATCAAAGAAATTTGAAATTATATGAGGTGAGTCGTTAAAAATATGTTCTCCACCCACTATAAATAATATATGCTGTTTTTTTAAATCTTTGTTAATTTGAATATGATCATGTTGGCGTTTATCACTATCTCAGTTACAATAAATATTAAATTTATAATTATTTGCAAAAGTTCATTTGAATTTTATTTTTCAATTTCTCATTAAAATGAGGATTAAGTGTGTCGATAAGAATAAATTTTGCATATTAATATAGATTTTACAAGAAATACTTGAATGGAGATGAGGATCATTCTGAACAATTAATGCTTTTAATAACAATTTTATAAGTACAGAATAGATAATGAAATGATGATGTGTCAATTGCATGGATTGCCATACTTTAATACCCTATACAATGCAAATTATTTGATGGAAATAATATTTAGGGTTGATTGAGAGGTGAGATTTAAACTGTTCACGATAAAATTATGGTTAAACACTTCTAATAATTAACCATTGATCTTATATGTATCTAAGAGCTATACAAATATTGACAAATCTCTTGAAGAACCATCTATTTATAAAAAATATATATTGCAATATAAATGAGAACTTTCAAAAACAAAACTGATATAAAGTATTTTATCAAAGAAATTGAATTGGTTCTTTCCATCTCACCTCATATTTTGATCTCACTCTTGAAACTAGTTCTGAACGTCATTGCTTCCATTTTTAGCCAAAATTTATTGTTGAGATTACCGTTGAAAGCCTCTATGTCTTGTGTTGGGTAAACAAACCTCACAATCAAATCCTTCTTGCCGGGAATTTCAAAATTCATTTTCCTGTCCCTACTTACTGGATCCAAATCTGAGTGAGGTGACATATAAGGTTTCCAACAGTAATTTGATTGAAAATGAGAGTAGAATGATGCCCTTCAAATCTAGTCCTAGGTGAGAAAGCAAAATATGAAGTGAGGTATACAGAACTGATTCAATTTCTTTGAGAACCTTTACCATTTAATCATTACAGAATAACTGAAAGAATAAGTGTATACAAAATCAGATACATGACAAAGTTTTAGTCATCATGCAAAACTATATTCTGAAATAGAAAACCTACAATGATATGTTGCAATGCAAACCTTTCTGGTTTCCTGTTTTCTGTTGTCAATTTCCAATGGAGTATTTTCCTTCGTCAAACCAAAACCTGAACTTGAGAAGCTGACCGGAAGTGGACCTGAGATAGTAGATTGTTGGGAAGATGAGCTTGAACTAGTGTCTGCATCAGCCACACCTCCCCCACCACCACCACCACCACAAACATTACTACTTCCTTGATTGCATAGATTCACCAATAATGGAGTTTTACTTTTAGATTTATTCTTAACTACTTCTTTTTCAACCGTATACTGGTATTTTATCTTCATGTCTGAATTTGATATTATGTGAAAATAATCTTCCTTCTTCATATCTTCACAAAATGTGATCTGATGACAAATGAATACAAGTATAAATCCTCCACTTAAGTCTTGAAAGTAAAGTAGAATCTATCTTGAATCTAAGGTCAGGATACTATATTAATCTAACAAGCAAATAAAAGTATATTGATAAAATATCAAAAACAAAAGTAGGTGGCCCCATGGCGCAAATGGTTAGACACTTGACTTCCACTTTTTGGTCCCGAGTTCATGTCTCAGTCAGTGGATTTGTGATGTATGAATCGGAACCTGAAAAGGTTTCTCTAAGGGATTCTCTCATTTTTCCCTGCCAAAGTTTCATTCCACCACTCCTCCATACTCATGTCATCCATTTTGTTCCATTTAATTTCATCTGTTCCGGTGATGATATGTCAGACCTCGTCAGCCGGCATCCTTTATCACAAAACTTCAATTATAGAGGACTCATCCCATCCCTTTATCAGAACATGATCATAAAGGTTTTAAAAAACTAAAGTACATACATCTTAAGTTTCTTTTCTATAGGTTAGAATTCAATCCCCAAAAAGTTAAGTATATTTGAACATATGCTGCTGAAATAAAAAACAGCATTTCCCACGATCTTGCATCTTGAAATTTGTTTTGATCAAAATAGCTTTTTCTGTAAAGGACAAAATTTTAACTTGTCAAATAAAAATTGCACATTGTAAATACTAGCTGCATAGTAATCATTATGCTTTTGATAATCAAAAGCATTTATTTTTAGGCCCGATAGCTTAGGTGACAGAGTTTAGTTCTCAATTACATTTTTCTAAAAAAACTAACTCACTAGCACAATCAAACCCAGATGTCATGGGTTCATATGCTTTCCATACAACCCAATCCTAATATTCTCCAATCATCACCTGTATAATTACTTCTCTCATATCATTCTTAATGTTATTCTCCCATCTCATTCTTGGCCTATCACTGGTTGTTTTTTCTTTGGTTTCCCTTAAAAGAAGTTTCCAAACTCCTCTTTATTCCCCATTTGTGTCACATGTTCCACTCATTGCAGTCTATGAGATTTATCTGTTTTTATTACATCGGATTTCCCATAAAGATTGTGCAAGTAATTGTAAGCACTAAACTGCTCATGCTTGAGTCATCATAAATATAGGAGTGATACAGGTTTCAGGCCTGAAGGCTTGGAATTACTTACAAGCCATCTCGCCCATACTTCTGTTTCAAGAAAAATTTGCAGGCCACTATATTTCGGTTTACAAGCGACCTCTATTATGCATCTGCATCTAGAATTTTGCCAGAGATTTGTTTATATCAAAGGTTGTGTAACATGACAAACATGTGGCAAAGATCTGATTATTTTTAACTTCTGTTCCAACAAAAGCTACAATCTTAAGTTTTCATTAATTGAAAAATCCTATTAACCTATAATCTGATAATTTTTAACCCTGTTCCTACAAAAGCTACAATCTTAAGTTTTCATTAATTGAAGAATCCTATTAACCTGAATTCAAATTTTGGGCTACCAAGGTCTGCTCGAGTATGAAAATATAGTGACAATAGTGACTCTTTAAATAAGCTGATAAGCCTATGTCATTAATGTGGATGTGATAGTAATTTGTCATAAATTGCAATAAGAAGCAAAATATTTATCAAAAAAATTAAACTGGTTCCTTATACCTCACCTCAACTCATATTTTGCTCTCTCACATGGGACTAGTTTCAGAAATTCCCTGGGATAAGAAATGATTCATAAATACAGCATGTGTTGCTATGCCTAAATAAAATATTAAAGATTAATTAAAATGTATGGTATGCGCTGAGACGAACCAAACATGGCAGTTTTTGGATTTCAGGTAAACCTCCACTTCTAATTCACAGATTTCGCTCATTTTTTGATAATACCAACCTCGGTTTATTTTAATAACATATATTGAGTTTCATTGTGAAATATCAAAAATTGTGACTGCTACAGCAATTTTAAAATGTTCACTTTATGTGAACTCCTACACCTAATGATTTTAGAGGGTCCATTTGTGAATCTAAAACATCCAGGGACCTACTCAAACACACACAAAAAAACTTCATCAAAATCAATCCAGTTATATAGTTTTATAGTTTTTAATTTCGGATTTCAGGTAAACCTCCACTTCTAATTATTGGATTTTGCCCATTTTTGTATAATATCTACCTCAGTTTATTTTAATAGGATATATTAAGATTTGTTGTGAAACATCGAAAATTGTGACTGCTAGAGCAATTTTAAAATTTTCACTTTAGGTGAACTCCTATACCTAATAGTTTTAGAGTATCCAACTGTGAATCTAAACCATCAAAGGACCCAAATAGATATACACAAAAAAATTTCAACAAAATCGGTAGAGTCTTTAGGAGGAGTTGCGAGACTAACGCATGGCAATTGATTTATATATATATATATATATATATATATACATAGATGAGATTCATCTGTCCAGCAAAGGGAGAGGATATACAAGGCGTCTAAGGGTCATCTCTACTTGAACTTTTATAGGAAAAAATCACTTAAAGGTTTAATTTAAGATTTAAATTAAAATTCTTTATACCTATTCTAATTAATTGTAATAATTATAACCTCAACGGTGTGAATAAAAAAAGTATGGATATCCTCTAATTAAACTGGTTACAAAACCTAGGTGATTACTGAAGGTGAAATCACCTAGGATTTGTAACCAGTTTAATTAAAAGATTGGATATGAGGTGAGGATCAGTCATCTCTACTGTCAGTTTTGGCTGAGAATGGAAGTAATGACATTCAAAACTAATACCAAGTGAAAGAGTAAAATATGAAAACAGTAAAGAAGCAATTACCTCATAATGTTTCTTCCCATGAATTCTGTGTTTAAAATACTTTACTACGCATATAAACCAATAGTCTATTTAGAGAATCAGGGAAGTGATGTAAACCAGACTGCCTTCTCTGAAAACTTATTGTTGTCAAGATAACTGTGGTATCGAATACGTTTAAGTTATCAAAGAAAGCAATGACAATTTGTTTCTGGTTTACATTGCTTTTCTCTTTCTCTAAATATATACATATAAAATTTACTACATCTTTCAAATAAATGATCAGAATTTTTATCTCAAAATGACAGGAAATAGCACTATGAGGTATTTTATCAAGAAACTGAATGGTTATTTACACTTCATCTCACCTAAGACATGTTTTGAAGGACATTTTCTGCATTTTCAGCCAAAAACTTACTGCAGAGATGACCCCTCTCATCTGAAATATATCCTTTGAAACATGACCCAGGTGAGAGTGCAAAATATGATTAAACTTACACAACTAAACTATTGTAATAAATGGTAAAGAGAGTTTTTTTTGCCTGAACCAGGAATTGAACCCAAAATCTTCAGCTTTCTGTGCTGATGCTCTGATCATTGAGATAATTCAGGCCACATTCCCAAGCATAAATCCTCTCTTTATCTTACTCTCTTGGTCCCATATTCAATGCAATAATCATCATTCACAAATTCACAATGAATGGTTTCTACATTAAGACGACATGAAGGGTCTCCACACAGCTATAGCATTATTTATTAAATTAATATTAAGGAACTAAAGCTATTACTATGATTGAATTAAGTAAATTAATATACACAACTAAACTATTGTAATCAATGGTAGAGAGAAAAATGTTTTGCCCATATGTGGAATCAAAAGCTGAAGGTTCAGGGTTCGATTTCTGCTTCAGGGAAAAATTTTTCTTTGTTTTTATTATTCATTTCATACATCTGAATGATGGATAAATCATATTTGAAGAGAATAATTATACGCTCAGACCTGGTTATACACTCCTGGGTTTGAGCTCCGGTCTAAGCGTATAATTTTTTTCTTCAAATATAAAAAAAAAATCTCTTTACCTTTGATTACAATAGTTTAGTTGTGTACATTAATTTACTTATTGTACACAACTATTAATACGAATTTAATAAATGATTAAATTTCTTTGAATTCATCAGAAATTTATATTGAATACACCTGCAATGAAAACTTGCTCATATTATGTTTTTTCACTTGGAGATCATCTTTATTCTCAGTTGGAAACATGTTCAGGTGAGAAAATACAATTTGAGGAGAGTATATTTCCCGGTTCAATCTCTTGATAACATAGCTATTTTCATGTGGTTTTTGTTTAAACTCTGAATATTTTTTTCTCTACTTCTTCTTCTTAGTTAATACAGAGAACCCCTTATATATTACATACTCTGAATCAAGCAGATGCATTAGTCTCTTCATTCTTTCATTGGTTTACACACTGTTAAGTAATTGACATTAATATTTTACTTCGTCTTCTTTTTGGTGATTCAAATGTTCTCTCTCTCTCTTATCCCCCCCCCCTATTTTAAATATATCGGTTTTTTCTAGTTTAAATAAATGCTTTCACATTTATTTAGGCAAACTTTATCACTCAAATCATATTCTTCTTCTTCTTAGACTAGTTTCAAAACCTTCGGATCCATTATCAGTATTTTAACGACTGTTGTTTTGTCATCCTGAAGAGCCGCCTCTTGTTCCTTCTGTTGAGAGACTGAAAAACTTGAAATCAAGTCTACCAACAGAGGAAGCAAGAGGCGGCTCTTCAGGATGACAAAACAATGGTCGTGAAAATAGTGATGGTGGAACTAAAAAAGGTTTTAAAACTACTTTAAGAAGAAGAATATGAGGTGAGCAGTAAAGTTTACTTAAATAAATAATACCTTAATGAATATACCTCATAGTGAGAATTCCTAAAATAAGTAACCTCATAGTTTATTTAATATATGTAGGAAATACACTATGAGGTTTCTTTTAATTGTTAATGAGTTGGTTACTTTGCAGACCAGTTTCATTACTTTTACGTGATATTGTCGATGCATTCCAACTGTTGTTTTGCAGTTGTCTATCCAGAAAATTGAGCTCTGCTCCTTCTGCTGGCTGACCAATGAACTTCCAAATCAATTTTTTTTTTTCCCTTTTTCGCCGGGAATTTCAAAATTCATAATTTTCTTTTTATTCTTGCAGATGTAAATTGCCTCCCAAATTGTGAGTTCCTTACATTTTTGTAACTATTTTAGTAATTTGGTTTAGTTTCAATTCTGTGTTTTTCTGACCATGCATATGTAGCTATTGCAGATTTTTCTATTTCTCCATTTTTAACATTTCTAAGATGTTCTTTCAATCTTGTATTTGAAGTTCATTTTTTTCTTCTATGTATATATTTTTTCACAAATTTTACAATCAATTTTGATAAATCCCTGATTTGTTGCCGTCTTCAATCTATTCATTTTTGTTGGTTTTGATTAATTTATTCAAACTATAATAATTTTTCGGTGCTAATTTAATGTTAAATTTGCTGAAAAACTTTTTTTTGAAACTTATTAAATACTTTATTGAATATATGTGTGGGAAACAACACTATGAGGTTTACTTTAATTATATTTGAGTTGTGTTTTTTGACTCACCTCATATTTCTTCACTAAAGATGAAATATCTATCTTGGACAAAGGTTTGAAAACTTGTATTAGTTATTCAAATAATAACTCTAACTCAGTGGCACTATCGAACCCATAGGTTCATGGCCGTTCCATCAATGATGATTCTGTGCCAGCGTTTGTCCACTAATCCATGATCTATCTGGTTCCAAGTTTTACCATCTGGAGACGTCCAGGTGTATTTATAAATATCCTTATGCTGAAATGTTGTGCTCTTAACAATGAGATTCTTTGATGTGGCAAAGGTGACTAATCTAATCCCATTATCGTTACTATCTTCATGAAGACTGAATTTGCCTTATTGATGGTTTGAATATATCTTCCTGCCCCACTTTTGCATTAAAATCTCCTAAGACAATTTTCATATGATATTGTGAAAGGCTATCAAATATGCATTCTAATTCTTCATACAACTCATCCTTGATCTTGTTATCTTTATCTTTTGTGGGAGCATATACATTTATGATTACAAAATCATGTCATTTACCCTTTAGAATTATGTATGATATCCTATCATTGACTAACTTAATATCTAGGGTAGCGGACAGGATCCTCCTTCAGACTAAAAAACCTGTTCCAAATTCAGGTCTTTCTGTACCTCCCCCCTAGTATAATGCAAAGCTTTTTGATTCCTGACTACTTCTCCTGGTCATCTAACTTGCTGTAAAACGACTATATCCAAGGGTGATTTATCTAATTCACGTGTTATTACCTCTAGCACCCTACTATTGTATAAAGTCCTAACATTCCATGTTCCTAGGAACATGTCCCTGTGTTTGAGCCTTTGGCAAGGGTTCCCTGAGGTAGTCCCTGCCCAGAGAACTGAATGGGGGACTATTTGACCTCCGGAAAATTTTACCCCAGTTGAACCCATATCCACATTTCTTGATGGTTGTATTTTACGGTGAAAGATCGTCACTCTTTTGACCAAGCTACTTTTTTTGACTGGCTTATCACCTTCGACCAGTCCGGCATGGGTAACCCTATTAGCAATGCTACCACCGGCATAGCTCTTAGGATCATTTAAGCACGCAAGCCACGCCACCAATACAAGGTAAAGATACCAATTCAAATAATATAGATGATTATATAATGGATGTTGAAATTGCTATTGAAGGTATGAAATTTGAAGAACAAACAATAACCAGAAAAAAAAATATGAGGCAAGTCAAAAAAAACACAACTCAAATATTATTAAATACTAAAAAAAAAAAAATTCAATAAATTTTGATATTCTTAACGAACAAAATTATATTTTGAAGTTCATAAATTCAACCATAGATGGCAGCGCTGAAGATGGCGACAATAGAAGAGTTGATGGCCGAAGAATTTTATCAGTCGGAGTTATGGCTAAGGATGGATGTGATTATGTTTGAAACTGCAGTTTCGTGAAAAAACATGAAATTTATGAGGTTAGTTGTCAAAAAATATTCTCCGATGAATTTCAATGATTATACCTCATAACGTTTACTTCCCAACATTAATTTAATACATTCTCATTATTTAACTTTTACAGGAATTAATCGCTATGAGGTTTAATTTATGGTAAAATCAAATGTTTCTTACCTCTCCTTATACAAATCTTCTAAGTAGTTCGGGTGATTTTGAGACCATAACAATAGTACTGAAGATCAGACCGTTATGGTCTCGAAATCGCAATCTACTTAGAAGATTTGTATTAGGAGAGGTAAGAAACATTTGATTTTACCATACATTCTCATTAGTTGATTTACCAATATTGATAAACCAATATTTATATCATAAAAATTAATTGTTTAATATTTAAAGGTTTCTTTTGATTGTATGAGGTTTCTTTAATTATTATGAGTTAGGATATTTTGACTCACCTCATATTTTTGAAAAAAAAAATTAAAAATTAATCGAATGAGTCGTACCTCACCTCATACTTCATGTTCTTCAAGCACAGCAACTGTAGTTTTCAGGAGGAATCCCTCCCATCTTCAGCCATCATCACGACTGATAGGAGGGATTCTTCTTGAAAGCTTGAAGAACATGAAGTATGAGGTGAGATATGACTCATTTAATTAATTTTTATTAATTGAAATCCACATAATGTTATTTCCCATAATTAATTTATGAACAAAATTTATATAAACATATATTATGTGGTTATTTTGTGAAATATATAGTTAATACCAACTATACTATGTACACTTTCGTGAGCAGTTTCAAGGACAGAGGCAGATACTCACAGCAGGTGACCCCCCCTCCTCCTCATGTGGCAATCTCTCTCTCTTTCCCTTGCTACTAAATCATGTGAATATGACTGCACAGTTTCACGGAATTTGAAGAAAGGTCACTGTGTGCCTGATAGGGATTCAGTCTTGACCTTAAAACCTCTCACGAAATTGTACCTAGTATAGTTGCATATTTCATGTTTGAAGGTATTACTGGACAGAATTGTCCCAGTATTACTGAAAGTAACAGGAGATATTGTGACAAATATTTGAGTGTCTCATTGATAACATTGGGAAGTCTCGTTCAAAATTTCTGGAGATAAAAAATGTGAATTTTGCACAAAAATTATTTTTTTTAGGTGTAATAGATATATCATTTTTTTTTTTTGGAATCTGAAATATTGGAGTGCAAATTATAGCATAGTCTCTCTTCCACTTTCCTAAAGTGATAAATATATCGGGCATTTGGTCTTTCTTACCACTCAAGGTCACGTACTTTTCATCCCCCAACTATTTGGAAGGGTTTGTTTCTTTCAGTAACCATTCCCTATGGCAACTGACACCATGTACTTTCTGTCGCTGTCACCGGTTCAAAACTCATTTCATTCTAAGAGTCATTACAGTATCCACCATTAGCCCAGAGGTGGTTTGACTGCTGAATTAAAGCCAGCAGTGTTGTAACTGGACAGTAAAGTAAAACCAAATTCCCTATAGTTACTAAAGCTTTCCAAACATAAACTGTGAGAATTTCAGTTCTTCATCTTCATTAACCCTGAGGATATAATTTGTATTGGTATATGGTGGCTTTTTTAGGAGTGTATAATAATTGAAAACAAAATGAGTGTACACTTGTTTCCAAATCAATAAACAACTTAGTTTATCTTACTATAATATAGTAAGTACTTACATTTTTTGAAAGGAAAAATTATCATCTGAACAGGCAATTTTTCTTTTAAAAAAATATGTTTGTCCAGTACTGGAATATGTTAAACTAAATATGACATCAAAAAATAGTACTTACATATTCAGCTTCTGCTTTTTTAGATCCAGAATTTGTTGTAATAAAGGAATTTGGATCAAAGAAATTCCCAACAGGGACTGACCCATTAGTACCAGACATGCCTGCAAAATCAATTTATTATATTACAATTACAGAACATTTGGAAATATAAAATAAATATTTTATTTTTTTTCATTGTTTACAGACCTTTACAATTACACAAATACATTACTATAGATCTCCCAAATGATGACATGTATCATTATTATTATAGACCACCGAGTTCACTTTCTTTAATGACCATTTGTGAAGGTAAAAACATTAATTATATTTGAAGAGAAAAATTATATGCTCAGACTGGGATTTGAACCCAAGACCTTTGGCTTTCCAGCCAAATGCTCTACCAAAGGAAAGCCAAAATAAGGACATGATTTCCAATGCACAGCCAGTCTGCAGCCGACATTTGAAGAGTTAGGAGGTCAAAGAGCACGCAGAATCTCATGAGGATGTCTACCGCAATAGTAGACAAAACGCTGAGTGTTAATAAAACCAGACTACTGCCATTTAGCCCGAAAGACATAAAATACATGAATCAATTGTGTATGTTCTTCTTCTTCTTCCGAATGCAGTATTGGGTGATGATGCCCGTTCTGCGACTACAAAAACTGATCTTTCCATCGGTTGAAGGGTCTTCCGAGGTCTCTTTTGCCTTTAGGGTTGAGGTGGTAAATCATCTTTGGTAAACGGGAATTTGACATTCTCTGGACGTGTTGGAACCATTTAATCTGATAATTTTGTTTATGTTCAACCATTTCCCTACTATTCCACTGCATCCTTATCTCATCACTTTTTATTCTATCCCTTAATGTTACTCCAGTTAGTGATCGGAGGAATCTCATTTGTGAACTATTAATGCGGGATTTATCTTTTGCTCGAAGTGTCCAGCATTCACTTCCGTATAGTAGAGCAGGTTTGGCTATGGCATTATGAAATCTCAATTGGATTTCTTTCCTCATTTGTTTTCCAAAATTTCTCCTAATTATACCATTTAATCTGTTATATTTTTCTAAATTTGTTTCCACATCTTTTTGATTATGAAACTATGATATATTATTACCTAAATAATTAAAGTGTGTTACTTGTTCTATTGGTTTATTATTTATTATTATTTTTACTCTCGAAAGTCCCTTTCCAGTGATTTGCCATGGATTTGGTTTTATTTTCAGATATTTTCATGTTGTATTTTTCCAGGGTATTCTGCAATTTAAACACTGATCTCTGCAAATCATCTTCATTCTCCGCTAGAAGTACTTGATCATCTGCGAAGATTATTGTTTGTATTTGATTTCATCTACATATTTTTACTCCAGGGGGGTTTAGTTTTTTCCACTCCTGGACAATTTGATTTAGATATAGAATAAACAGTAATGGAGATAGTCCACATCCCTGTCTTAAACCTTGGTTAATTTCAAATTTATCTGTTATTTTCCCATGATCTAACTTTACTTTTATAAATGTGGTTTCATATAAACTTTTTATAGCATTTATTAGATTATTGGGGACTTGGTAGCTTTCCAATATTTTCCACATTATGTCCCGTTTGACTCTATCATAGGCCTTTTCAAAATCTAAAAATAATATATATAGGGGGATATTAAATACTTTCCACTTCTCAATTAGTTGTTTTATAACAAATATAGCGTCGATACACGATCGGCCCTTTCGGAATCCATCAATGTGTATGTTATTGATGGAAAATCTATTTAATTTTTAGGTACTTTTCAAAGTTTTTATTATTCATGTCATACATCTCAATGGTAGATAAATTATACTTGAAGAGAAAAATATATTATCAGACTATGGCTTGAACCCATGATCTTTCTCTTTCTATGTGAATACTCTACCAACTGAGCTACCCGTGAAACTCCAATCTTAACGCAAATTTTCCTCTTATATATATATATATATATATATATATAGTTAATTCCCGAGCGCCAAATGCTACAAAATCGTTGCTTCGATCTTGCAAATGGCGGCTTCTTTATTAAGAAGACCTGTTATATTGAGAATTTTACATTACATTATAAAGCCAGTACGGCCTCTTTCGATGTTATTATTCTCTTCATACATCTCAATGGTGGATAAATTATATTTGAAGATAAAAGTATATGCTCGGACTGGGGCTTGAATCCAGGGCCTTTTCCTTTCTACGTGGATGCTCTACCAACTGAACTAGAGAAACTCCAATCTGAATGCAAATTTTTCTCTTATATGCACTGTTAATTCCCAAGTGCCAAATGTTATGAAATCGTTGCTCCGATCTTGCAAATGGCAGCTTCTATATTAAGATGAACCGAAAGTGCGTTTTTCGGCTCATTACTGCAGCGTCGTTATCCTCCCTAGACTGTGAGATTCATAAACTATGCCAATATTCCTTTCTCTATGCATCTACCCCCACTCTCCCTCTTTACCTCTCCTGGTGCGCTATTCCTACGGTGCATCTCCCCTCTACCTCGGAACCTTCAAATACGTTATGCACAGCGAGAACGTTATCATTCATTCATTCATTGATTCATTCATCTATCCATTCCGGGATGGGATCGGACTTTTAAGTGGACAAGGTCGTCTGGAGCCGCGAGTGGCGGAGTTTATGTTGGTCCTGAAGACCGGGGAAGAAGCCACCCTGGCTTGGACTCTAGCATGAATGTGGTATGTGGTATGATGTGGTTCTTTGTCATGTAAGAGTATTATTTATTTATTCACTTTCTTTTTCTTTTTGAATGATCAAATGTTTATCTTGGTTATGTTTTTACTTCAGACTTCTGTTTACATTAAATATCTTTTTATACTTAATGTTCAAAGTGATTTATGTGCATGTAGCTGTTTATATTCCTATACGGAAACTCACTCAGTTAGGAGATCATTCCAGCTCCCTTTATTTTTCTGTCTAGCTTTCCTGATTGATAATTATAGTGAAAACACTCATTTTAAGTCACTCTGTTGTTTTGAGAACTATTATTGAGTTATGCTAAAACGCTTAGGTAAGAAAGATGAATCAATCCTTGCCTCCTATGGGCCCGGGGCAAGTAGCTTTGTGATCAATAACCTTGGAGGTAATCAGATCTATGCTAGTAGAAGCAACAGAAACAAAAGACGATCCAGAGCGGCACGTAGGGTAGCGAGTAGTGAGGTTAATAACCCGCACAAAGAATTTTACATTTATTATTAAGAAATAGCGGACCTGGAAGACATTGTCTTGCCTGAATGTTCAATTCTAGTGTCATGGCCAGACAATAAATATAAGTTACTTTATTACCATAAAATTTACTAACTAATAAGTTTGCAAGAAAACTCACTGCCATCTGCTATTGCCCAAGAAACATGCATTATGACATCACATTGTAGTCATGTGGAATATGTCGGTAATGCAATGATTATACATATGACAAAAAAAAAATTCCTATTACTTGATCGCAACACCACCTACCAGGTCTAATTGTGAATCTGAACCACTCTGGGGCCCACTCAAACATTCAAACACACACACACACACACACACACACACACACACACACACACACACACACAAAAATTTCATTAAAATTGGTCCAGTTGTTTAGATGGTTTTTAATTTTGGATTCCAAGTATACTTCCACTTCTAATTGTCTGATTTCGCTCACTTTTGGATAATATCTAGCTCGGTAAATTTTAACAAGATATACTGAGTTTCGTTGTTAAACATCGAAAAATTGTGACCACTAGAGTGATTTTTAAATTTTCACTTCATGTGAACTCCTACAACAAATGGTTTTAGAGAAACAAATGCAAATCTAAAACATCCAGACACCGACATAAAACAAACACAACAATTTTCATCAAAATCAGTGCAGTTGTCTAGGCAGTTTTTAATTTTGGGTTTCAAGTAAACCTCCACTTTTAATTGTCGGATTTCACCCATATTTTGTACCTCGGTTTATTTTAATAGGACATACAGAGTTTCATTGTCAAACATTGAAAATTGTGGCCACTAGAGCATTTTCTAAATTTTCACCACAGGTGAAATCCTACACCTAATGGTTTTAGAAGATCCAATTGTGAAACTCAGCCATCCAGGGACCCATTCAAAAACATACAAAAAATTTCATCAAAATCGGTCCAGTCATATAGGCATTTTTTTAAATTTCGGATTTCAAGTAAACCCCCACTTCTAGCGGTCAGATTTCCCTGATTTTTGGATAGTACATACCTCAGTTTATTTTAATGGGATATTCCGAGTTTTGATGTGAAATATCAAAAATTGCAATTGCTAAAGCGATTTTTTAATTTTTGTTTCAGGCGAACTCCTACAACTAACGATTTTAGAACATAATAAATAGATAATGGATAAACACTCACCACATCTGAAACCTTGTATATATAAATTTTCACATATATTGGTTGAATGGTTTAGAAGTCTGTAGGACAGACAGACACATATACAATTCATTTATGAGCAATCCCATATGTGACTGACTGACATTTACAATACACTTTTGCACCAAAATGGTTGCATAAAGATTACAATTGATTGAAATTAGGGGTGTTATATACATCATGTGATAGAGGAAAAGTGTGATTAAGACTGTACATAAATATACAACGTCTGAAGAAAAACAATGTTATTTATTATCTATCGAAGTATGTGTGACTGACTGACATAAATGCCAACTCATCACACAGCTTAACATGTTCATCTGCATCATTCTCTGAAGTGTGATTCCTAAATCAATTTTCCAAATTACTGTTTGGGGCATATTTCAAGTTACATTCTCAATAAAAAAAACTAAACAAAAATCACAATTAAGACCGGAGTTATAACCTAATATGTGATGTGTGATTGACTGAATCCATTCTGTGACTGACTGACATATCTGAATTTTATTAAGAATTTAATATTGTGGAGCTGCAAATATTATACAAATATTACAAAATAATATGAAATTATAATAGATAAAAAGTGATAATACGGAGATAAATAAAGTACTACACATATTTTATCATGTACAGGAAATGTACAATTTGATATGCCATAAAAAGATTAAATAAATAGTGTAATTTATTTAACTTGGTTACCACGTAACATTTTAAATTTCACAAAATAAAGAAAATATTAACTTCTTATAACAAAGTGCCTTCTCTATAGTTAAATATACCTAATATGCATATAATTTTATTACATCCATATTAACTGATTACAATTTATCTGATGCTATATTTAACCAGCTATATCAAACACAGAAATAAAGACAACTCTTTTTGCAGATGGCATGATTATGTGGACATCTTCCTCACAAATAGAAAAATCTAAATTTTCTATGGAAAAGGCTCTTAACTTATTAGAAAAGCGGACCCACAACAATTTAATGGCCATTAATACAGGCAAAACAATGTTTCAAATATTTAGCTTGAAGAAAAAAAGTCCCAAAACCAAATCTACAGTTCAAGAAAACAAACCTGAGACAAACAAATGAAACAAAACATCTAGGGACAATTTTTTATTCAAAATTATCTTGGAGAAAACATATTGAAGCAGTAGTAAACAAAGCAACGAAAAGATTTTCAATCTTAAAAAAGATTAGCTGGAGCAAGGTGGGGTAGTAATCGCCAGACTCTGAACACCACGTATAAAACATTCATCATGCCAATACTTCTATACAACGGGGAGGTAATAATCACAGCAAATAACTCGAACCTAAATCACCTAGAAGTATGTCAAAATCAGGCTTTACGGCTTATAACTGGCGCAGCTAAATCAACCCTGATCACAGCAATGCAAGCACTAACTCAGAACCCTCCAATATGTCTAACTTTGGAGGAACAGGCAATAACACAACATGAAAAAATGTTACAGTTAACAACATCAAAATGGGGGGGAAAAAAACAGTAACAACCAACCAAGTTGAAAACACAAACAAGTTTCTTGTCCAAAGTAACAGAAATAAAAACAGATTTGAATCTTCCTAAATCTAAAGAAAATATTTTGATCAGAGAAAACCAATTAACATTCAGCTAAATCTAGAAGAACCAGTTACAAAATCTGAAACTCCCACACCTGTACTAAAAGCTCTAGCGTTAGAAGCTGTGAATAAGAGATATCCACCAGAAGAATGGTTATATGTCTACACAGATGGATCTACTATTGATAACAACTCAGGATCAGGAATTACATGTGCATTATTTTCATTTTATCAACCAGCAAGACACCACACAACAAATTTTGATGCGGAAGGAATGGCTATTCATATTTCACTCCAACAATTACTATACAGAATAAATAAATTTCAAAATGCTGTCATACTCTCTGATTCTAAGGCAGCAATATATGCAATAAATTCAATCAAAATGAAGTCAATACAAATTAAAGAGTGCTACAAAATGATTCAACAACTTCAAAAACTACAGAAAATAATTAAATTGCAATGGATACTTGCACATTGTGGAAATGACACTGCAGATTTTCTTGCCAAAAAAAGGCTCCAATCTAATTCAGAATACTACTAAAAGTTTACCTTTCACATCCATAAAAAGAATAATTAAAAACAAATATAAAATCAAACAAAACCAAGACCTATGTAATAAAGCCAAAGACAAAAAATGGAATATTTTAGTAAAGGAGCCCAGATATCATTCCAGAAATTCCACGTAAAACTACAGTAGCAAAATTTAGACTACTTACAGAACATGACTATTTGGACAAACATTTATATAAAATAGGAATCTACACAAATCCAAATTGTCCTCTATGCAACAAAGAGGACGAAATGAACGAAGAACATCTACAAACCTGTGAAATATTACCTGTTGGATCCACCATAGAGAAATATTGGAGAGCAAGAACGCTAATGGCTTCGTTGCCAAGGGACAGCATTTGAAAACAACAACATATTTCTGATGCAGTTATTAAGATTGAACCGTTGAAATAAATAAAAATACCGATATGGAATTTGCAGTGTTCATTCCAGAACACTAAAATTAACTTTCACACGTCTCAACTTTAAAGACAATAAAATAAATTAATGAAAAAGTACAGTATACAAATTATTAAAATTTTTATTTAAATGTGGAAAATGCTGTCATAATTCTTTCAAAACAATTGATTACAAATTATATTGCTGACATGAGTTCTATTTTTAAACTAAACAAATCTCTTACAATGCGCGAAATCTTAGGCTACTTTATTGCTGATGTGTCTGTTCCCAGCTGGTGCACATATTATAGCGTTGTCATACGTATTTTCACTCTATTGGTATCAAATAATGCTACACCCAATAATAATTTTCTTTTACATTACCAGTTATACATACTTAATCAAATAAATACACCATGCCAATTGTATTTTTTTAATACAAGTAACTTCATATGATTTAAAACTGTTGTTGCAATCAACATGCATGAATCTGTTTTACAAAGTGCAATGCTAGCACAAGAATGGAACTGTGGCAACATAGCACTGTGGATCTCCGAAATAATATGACACACATAACACGTGAAAGGTCAAACTAATGCGAGAACCTTTCAAGTTCAACAACGCCCACACACACATTTTCTAACATGTAAGATCTGCGCACTTGTTTTTAATTGCGATACACACAATACTCTGGTGACTCAATAACATGCATAATGAGGAATTATTTAAATGCCACTAATAAAAATATAATATTCTTTCACACATGAAACTTGTGAATTTTTCAATTGCGGTACAGCACAATACTCTAGTGACTCACTTAATAACATACATATTGAAGAATCGCATAATAAGGAATTATTTAAATGCCACTAATAAAAATATAATTTTCTTTCACACACTAAACTTGTGAATTTTTCGCACTGATTGTTCATTTGAAATTTGTGCATATTCTATAACATACTGCTTCAACACTTTCACAAGGTGAACTCCATGAGTTGCCGGAATAGCTGCAAGATGATGAAATCGCTTTTCTAAAAATCTCTTCCCTCTTTCTACCTCATTTTCTGTCACCTCCTGAACTATTATTTGTTTAGTTTTACTACTTACTATTTTACAGAATTCTGCAGCACTTTTAATCTTCTTTCCTGACTTTGAAGATATCCATGCCATCCTTTTTACCTGGCCACCAATCGCATCTACAGCTCCCTTACCATGATACGATTCAAAGAAGTTCCATTCTATGTTAAATCCAAATATGCAGATAAGCAGTGTCACATTGCTCAATGTATACTTCTATTTAAAGTGACTTGCTCCTATTAATCTTAGATCAAAATAATCCTTATTTCAAACATTAACTTCTAGAATCAGAAAATTTCATCTGGGAAAAAGTATATCCCATCGAAAAAATTACTCCTGTGCCAATTTCAAAATTTTCACCTCGGTATGACATTTTCATGGAATCACTCTACATTTAAATCCTACTGCTGACTGCCTTTTAGCTGAAATTGTCACAAAAGAAGGGCCAGTAATTATTTTATGAAACAGCTGAGCAGAACAGTCTACCAGATTTCCTAAATCATGTTTATGTTATTAGTTTATGTTAATACTCAGCAGAGTCCAGCAAGCAACTGACTGCGTCATGCGTATTAGAAATATAAGTGAGGGGACAAAAAGTCAAGTCAGCCACGGGACTCCAGCGGGAAAAGTAATGACTTTATAAGAAAATGTCATCAATACTTTTTTGTTAGTTGTGTACCGATAACGTATAATCCAAGAGGAAATTTTAATCTTCTTCACTTCCTGGTTTAGGCAAGAGTTGCCTGTTCCGTCTTCACTAATAGATCTAAGACCATCTCTTCCAAGGACGTCTGACATCTCTTCTTCCTCTTGGAAAATAATGGAAGATTTTATTTGGTAATCTACATTCCTCCATTCTCTCTACATGTTCTTTCCACTGTATCATCTTGTTAAATATATTTTCTTTTATGGAGTAGATCTGCAGTTCTTCACGGATATCCTCGTTTCTTATCTGGTCCATTCCAGTGCAGCCTTTTACTCTTCTTAAAAATTTCATCTCAGCTGCTTGGATTTTACTTTCTTGTTTGGTAGTGATAATCCAAGACTCACTCCCATACAAAAGGACAGGGACAGCCACTGTTTTATAAAATTTTAATTTTGTTTGTTTATGGGCTTTATTATTCAATGTTCTATTTATTGTACCACAAATAGCTTGAAACTGATGTGTTTTGTGTTCAATATCTTTATCATACCCATAGCTGATGTCATACTTACTTACTTACTTACTCACTGGCACTATCGAACCCGTAGGTACATGGCCACGTGGACATAAGCTCTCCATAAATCCCTATCCTCAGCTAATGCTTTCCAATCATTCCCTGTATAATCTACTTCCCTCAAATCATAGTTAATGTTCTCCCACCTCATTTTTGGTCTACAAACTGTGCATTTTCCTTCTGGCTTTCCTACAAGAAGTTTCCATGCACATCTTTCATTCCACATATGCGCAACATGTCCTGCCCATCGCAGTCTACGAGACTTAACTGTTCTTATTATATCTGGCTTCCTATAAAGACCATGTAGTTCATTGTTATGTAGTCATCTCAATTCACCTGTCTGTTCATCTCCCTTTGGTCCAAATTTTCCTAAGAACTTTATTCTCAAATACTCATAATCTCCTTTCCTCCCTTAAAGTAAGAGTCCATGTTTCGCACCCATATAATATAACTGGTAGAATAATAGTTTTATATATTTTCAGCTTAACGTTTTTTGAAAGGAGTTGGGACATCAAAAGTCTCTGCAATGCATAATAGCATGCATTTCCAGAATTGAGCCTATGTTTAATTTCTTTGTGCATCTCATTCCTATTTGTGATTATTGTTCCTAGGTATTTGAATTCAGCTACTTCCTCAAAATTTCCCTCATTTGTCATTAGCTGTCCATTTCCATTATATACTGAATTTCTACGTGTGACCATATATTTAGTTTTACTGATATTTACTTCCAGTCCTAATTTCTTAGTGTTACTCAACAGTGTGTGCGTGTTGGCCTTTAGTATCTCCTCACTATTGGCCAGTAGTACTACATCATCAGCATAAACCAACAGCTTATTAATACCATTCAGTTGTAAGCCTTCCTCATTCTCTAAAGATTTAATGGCATGCTCTAGCACAAAATTAAATAGTAGAGGAGATAGTGCATCTCCTTGCTTCAACCCATTCTGGATTTCAAAAGTGTCTGAAAACTGTTTGCCTACACGCACCCTACTCTTTGAGCCATTTAGACACATTCGTATAAGTCTAACTAACTTTTTAGGAATTCCGAACTCCAGCAGGATACTATATAACTTCTCCCTCTTAATTGAATCATATGCTTTTTTGAAGTCTACATATAGTTGATGTACAGTACCATTATATTCCCATTTCTTTTCTAAAATCTGTCTTATACTAAAAATCTGATCTGTTGTAGACCTGTTTCTTCTAAATGCACATTGATGATCTCCTAAAATGTTATCAATATAGGGAGTAAGTCTGCTTACTAATATATTTGTTAAAATTGTGTACGAAGTTGAAAGTAATGAGATGCCCCTGTAGTTGTTGCAATCAGTTTTATCTCCTTTCTTATAAATTGGTACGATAATTGATTCCTTCCATTCATCTGGAAGAGCTTCTTTTTCCCAAATCATACTAAGCAACCAGCGTATCTTGTCCATCAATTTTTCTCCCCCTGATTTTATCAGTTCTGCTGGGATCTCATCTGAACCTGATGCTTTATACATCTTCAATTTTTTCAATTGCCATTTCAACCTCTAATGCACTTGGCTCTGCGACTAGCATTTCTGCTGTCTGTAACTTATCCTCCTCAATGTCCTGTTCTGTATGTACATTTAATGGGTGATTAAAGTAACTTTTCCACATATTTAATATACTCCTAGAATCTGCAATCATATCGCCATTTTCATTCCGAAGTATGTTTGTTCTAGCCTGAAACCCTTTCTTCTCTATACTAATTCCCTGATATAATTCTCTAATGTTCCTATTTTTTGCATTCATTTCAAGATCATTAATCTTCTCTCTCAAATATTCCCTCTTTTTACTCTTTAGTAGCTGATGTCATATCCTAAATATTTAAAGTGGGATACTTGTTCAATAATTTCGTCTCTAATTACTATTTTTGCACGCAGAGTATTTCTTCCACAAAATGCCATTACTTTTGTTTCACTTATTGAAATTTTAAAATTATAATCGCTACATATTGCATTTAGTTTGTGAGCAGCCAATTGTAACAGATCTTCTTCATGGTGTAGTAAGACGAAATCATCGGCCAATATTAAGTTATTAATACTTGAGTTATTGTTCAATCTAAAGCCTTTGTCCATTATAATTTTCCATTGATTCATAATGTCGTTGAGATATATATATATATATTAAAAAGAGTGGGCGATAGACTACACCCTTGTCTAACTCCTTGATTTATTAAAATTTCTTCTGACCTTTTTCCATCAGTTTTTATCACTACTTTAGTGTCTTCATATAAGCCTTGGACTGATTTTATTAGATGGTGTGGATATCCTCGTTTCTTCATTATTTCCCATAGTATAGATCTATTTACTCTGTCAAAGGCCTTTTCAAAATCAATGAACAACAAATATATTGGCAGGTTAAATTCTCTTCTCTTTTCAATTAGTCTCTTTATAATAAACACATTATCACTACAGGATCTTCCTTTTCTAAACCCTGCTTGTTCTTCTTCTAAGAGTGTGTCAGATATCTTCTTCAATCTATTATTTATTATTTTTGCATATTGTCGCTTAAGAAACAATACCGCGTAACTGACATTTTTGGTGAAATTGACATTTTTATACTGTTAGCATCAAAGTGCGCTCAGCTCAAACATAGATTAGGATGACTTTTGTACCATGACCCTTGTTAAACTGTTGTTGTTGTTTTCAAATGCTGGGCCTTGGCACCGAAGCCATTAGCGTTCTTGCTCTCCAATATTTCTCTATTGTGGATCCAACAGGTAATACTTCACAGGTTTGTAGGTGTTCTTCATTCATTTCTTCGTCTTTATTGCATAGAGGACAATTTGGATTCGTGTAGATTCCTATTTTATATAAATGTTTGGCTAAATAGTCATGTTCTGTAAGCAGTCTAAATGTTGCTACTGTAGTTTTACGTGGAAATTCTGGAATAATATCTGGCTTCTTTACTAAAATATTCCATTTTTTGTCTTTGGCTTTATTACATAGGTCTTGGTTTTGTTTGATTTTATATTTGTTTTTAACTATTCTTTTTATGGATGTGAAAGGTAAGCTTTTAGTAGTATTCTGAATTAAATTGGAGCCTTTTTTGGCAAGAAAATCAGCAGTGTCATTTCCAGCAATTCCACAATGTGCAGGTATCCATTGCAATTGAATTCTTTTCTGTAGTTTTTGGAGTTGTTGAATCATTTTGTAGCACTCTTTAATTTGTATTGACTTCATTTTGTGTGAATTTATTGCATATATTGCTGCCTTAGAATCAGAGAGTATGACCGCATTTTGAAATTTATTTATTCTGTATAGTAATTGTTGGAGTGAAATATGAATAGCCGTTACTTCTGCATCAAAATTTGTTGTGTGTGATCCTGCTGGTTGATAAAATGAAAATAATGCACATGTAATTCCTGATCCTGAGTTGTTATCAATAGTAGATCCATCTGTGTAGACATGTAACCATTCTTCTGGTGGATATCTCTTATTCACAACTTCTAATGCTAGAGCTTTTAGTACAAGTGTGGGAGTTTCAGATTTTGTAACTGGTTCTTCTAGATTTAGCTGAATGTTAATTGGTTCAAAAGTAAGAGGGTTATCTCTGATCAAAATATTTTCTTTAGATTTAGGAAGATTCAAATCTGTTTTTATTTCCATTACTTTGGACAAGAAACTTGTTTGTGTTTTCAACTTGCTTGGTTGTAACTGCCTTTTTTTCCCATTTTGTTGTTGTTAATCGTAACATTTTCTCATGTTGTGTTATTGCCTGTTCCTCTAAAGTTAGACATATTGGAGGGTTCTGAGTTAGTGCTTGCATTGCTGCGATTGGAGATGATTTTGCTGCGCCAGTTATAAGCCATAAAGCCTGATTTTGGCATACTTCTAGGCGATTCAGGTTCGAGTTATTTGCTGTGATTATTACCTCCCCATTGTATAGTAGTATTGGCTTGATGAATGTTTTGTATGTGGTGTTCAGAGTCTGGCGATTACTGCCCCACTTTGCTCCGGCTAATCTTTTTAAGATTGAGAATCTTTTCGTTGCTTTGTTTACTACTGCTTCAATGTGTTTTCTCCATGATAATTTTGAATCAAAAATTGTTCCTAGATATCCCTTGTTAAACTTATAGATATGATGGTTTCAATCCATAGGTACTAAGGAGAAAAATAAACAGTTTTTTGTTTCTCGTGTAAAAGTTGTATTTTGTTAGTTACATGGTATTGTTTCTTAAGCGACGATATAATTTATAAGTGGAGTTCAATAAGCTGATACCTCTATAATTTTTACTATCTAATCTATTTCCTTTTTTGAAGAGGGATATGACTTCACCTATCTTCCAATTTTCAGGTATTTTACATGTCTTCCAACATTCGTTTATTAAGTTTAATAATCTTATTTCTGCAAACAAACCTGCATACTTTATCAGTTCATTGTTTATACCATCTATACCTGGTGCTTTTCTATTTTTCATTTCTTTCAATGCCTCTCTCATTTCGCTTAGAGTAATTCTGTCTATTTCTGATTTATTTTCACTTTCAGAAGGGCGTTTTATAACTAATTCTTCTTCATTACACCATAATTCTCTGTAGTGATTCTCCCATGTCTTCAAATCAATGGTATTTAGTTTTGCAGTATCTTTTTCTGTTGTATTTAATTGTTTCATTACTTTAAATGCTAATGATTGTCTGCCATATACATCGTGCTCTATTTTGGAAATAAATCTTTCCCAGGAATCTTTATGAGCTGTTCGAGTTATTTGTTTTGCTCAATTTCTTTTTTGTTTATATATAGTTCTAGATTCTTCAGTTTTCTTTTGTAAGTACTCTAAATAACTACTTATTTTAGGAATTCTCACTATGAGGTATATTCTACCTTAATACTCTAAATAAGCTAATTTTTTGTCTCGCACAGCCTCCTCTATTTCGTCATTCCATATCTTTAATCCTCTTTTGTTGCAAATCTTTTTCTTCTTTCCTATAGCTTCATTTGCAGCATTTGTAATACATGTTTTCATATTTTCCCACTCTTCATTTAGATTATCATTAATTGCTTTTCTTTCTAAGCGTTCTTGTAGCCTTTTTTGGTATAATTGTCTTACAATTTTAATCCATCAATTATTATGTTGTGTACAATAAATCTTAACTGTTTTCTTTGACTGACTGACCATAACTTACAGTTAACAACTACAGGACACATTTAAGGTACATAGAATATTAGAATGCAATTAATATTGTTTCATTTATGACCAAGACGGACCGAAGTATGGTTTAACAAAAGAGTTTGTGAAATAAAACGAATTCATACGACCAAATCATTAAACAGGAAATTGGTAAAATTTTGCAAATTTTTTCAGGTTTGGAATGACAACTTCTTCTTCTTCCTTCCAAGTATTATGCCAAGGCCTGTTACGATCCTATAGAAAATTTTCCCTTCAGCGTTTTCCAGAAAATTCTCATATAAGGCTCGAAAGCATAATAATAGTCCTTCAATTGGTTGTTGGCCAAAGGAAGGCAAGACCAGTGATGGTGCTGCCATCTTATAGCCTCTGATCAGACTTATGACAAGTTCTACCACTATTATTAGATTAAAATAATAAACATTTGAAACATTATCTCACAGAATTATAAAATTTGATATTTACAGATATATATATATATTACATCATCAAAATTATTCCTGCATCAGTTCCAAAATGTTCACCTTGGTATGTCATTTTCATGGAATCGCTCTTATATATAAATATATATATATATATATATATATATATATATATATACCCTATGTCTCAAGTTGGATCAGACTGCACACAGTGTGCAAAATTTTATTAAAATATATAAACTACTGAACCGATTTTAATAAAATTTTGCACACTGTGTGCAGTCTGATCCAACTTGAGACATAGGGTAGTTTATAACTAAATTTATAGTCACATTATTTTTTTATTGCAAATTACTTGTTTATTATTTAACAAAGAGCTATAATTATCTGTGAGTTCCATACTATTCTAACAGATGGCCATGTAAGGTACTTGGTTTATTATTTAACAAAGAGGGATCCAGGTGGCTGTGCTTTTTGTTGCAACCGCGAATTTCAATTGAATTACAAATATTGATTATTTCATAATTTAAGTGTGTTCAGTGTTTATTTTATTTTCAATATATTGATAATAATATTAATTTCATGTGTAAGTATTAGTTTTAAGTAATCTGGCTGAAAGACAGCAACTTAATTTAAATTTAACTGGACCGAGAAGGAACATTGAACAATATGGCAAATCAGTTCTAGAGACCATGAATGATAACATATCAAGTGAATTTCCGCAAATTGGTATAGGCCTATGTGACATAAATCTTACATTTAAGAAGAATGTCAATTTAAAAACATATGAAGGTCCTAAGGAACGGAATAACAAAACTGTAAGTAAGCCTATTAGTTATAATAATATGCCTAATATTACAGAAACAATCTCCATGCCTCCATATTTTAGAAAATACAACTATGAATTTTGAAATACCCAGTTATAAGGAGAGAGGACTGATTTGGAAGTTTGTCAGTCAGCCATCAGATGGCGCGGAGGTCAGTCTGCAGGATAGAAGGCAGTCGGACGTCAGTTGTGAACGTGACACAGCATTGAGAATGTCACAAATGATGTGACGAAACCCTGGGTTTGCAAGGAGTTATGAAGTATGAGGTGAATGAAATAAAAAATAAACAATATTAAAAAACGTCACAGTGTTATTTCCTATCACATAACTTAACAGAGAGTATTGTGGAGGAATTGCTAGAACTAGGACATTGAGTTCGTAACATATATAACATTCGACACAGAGTTACAAAGGAGCCATTACCACTTTTTTATATTGATTTGGAGCCTCAATCCAATAACAAGGAAATTTACCAAATTGAATCATTACTACATGCAAAAATTAGCTTTGAACCACCTTATAAAAAGAAGGATATGGTTCAGTGTCTACTCTATGGTCACACAAAAAGCTACTTCAAGCATCCTCCTAGATGTGTTAAATGCAGACAGGAACATTATTTTTTTATTGCAAATTACTTGTTTATTAAAACATCGGAAAAATTAACGTAAAAATATTTAGAGGCGATACGAAATTCGCCGGGCCAGCTAGTATAAATATATATATATATACATTTTACAATAAAGCCAGAATGGCCTCTTTTGATTTTTTGATTATTCATTTCATACTTCTAAATTATGGATAAATTATATTTGAAGAGAAAAATATAATCTCAGACTGGGGCATAGAAAGTGAAAGGTCTAGGTTCAAACCCCAGTCTGAGCATGTATTTTTCTCTTCAAATATAATTTAGGTGTCTTCTTTGATGTTTTTTTGTGAAACTCCTTCAGATTCTTTCCTAATTATCATTTTGTCTTACATGTTTAAACATCAATAAAAATTTGAATGTCAGCTATATAATCTTTTAGTTGCTTGAAATATTAACACATGTTTTTATTTAACTTTTACAGGAATTAATCACTATGAGGTTTAATGTATGGTAAAATCAAATGTTTCTCACCTCTCCTCATACAAATCCTCTAAGACACGTTTTTAACCTGTTTTCCAAGAGTATCATTTCTTCTTTGTTGAATGTTTTTGATGGTAAGTAAACTACACTATTTCTTATTCCTTTTGTATCAGATTTATTTCCTGATTCTGAAGTTTTATTCTTAAATAACTTTTTTATTTTACTCTTCCCTTTTCAACATTTCTGTTTTAAATTTTTTATCTTCTTTTTCTGTGTTTCTATTTTTTGTTTCATGGAAAAATTAAGTTTGTTGATTCCCCCCCCCCCAAATGTGTACCCCAAATCCTTGTTAGTTTTAGGTGCAAAAAATATAATTCAAGAACAAATTTGCTTATTATTTCATAATGTTTGCTTTTCTCTATTTGTAGAATTTTCTTTTCAACTATTTTTGTTGGTTAATTCTTCATTATTTTCCTGCAAATTTAGGTACAAAACCTAAACATCTATTGATGATTTCAATTAAATTACATGGGAAGTATCACTGAAATAATTTACAGTGTAGATAAATGAATCAAAAATTATTTTTAAATGTTACCTCATAAAATTCCACGATTTTCACTGGACCAGTTTCTGAAGGCAATCTTCTTTCCTCACCCAAAACTGACTGTCAAACTTCCGCCGTCACCACAAACCTTTAAACTGCCATCTTCAGAAGAATAAAAATATGAATCCATGAATCCTGAAGTACCCGGCAAGCAAGATTTGGTCTCAAAGTTCATTAAACCGGCACCAGATGGCAGTTTGAAAGTTGGTGGTGGCGGTGGAAGTTCGACAATTGCAGTTTTGGCTGAAGATAGAAAAGATGCCTTGAAAAAATGGTTCTGTGAAAATCATAGAGTTTTATGGGATGAGATGTAAAAGAATTTCCGATTTAATTTATATATGTATTGATAAATTTAATATCCACTGTCCTTTTCTTTATTTTTTCTTTTAATTTCAAGATCCTTTTAATTTTTAATTTTAGGAAGTTATATTTTGAGGTTATTTTAATTATATTATTTTTGGTCTGGACATCTTACCTCAATATTAATGTTGATTTGTTCTTGGACATGGAAAGCTGACGATAAAACAGAATTGTTTTGAAACATGTCCAAGAACAAATCAACATTAATATTGAGGTAAGATGTTCAGACCAAAAATAATATAATCCTTTTAATTTCTTTTTCCATTCCCAAAAAAAAAATCATTAAATTCAAATACTAAATTCCTGATCATGGAGGACGCTATCTTGTTTTAACTGTTAATTCAACCAACTCTTTGAAACTGATCCTGGATATATATAAAGTATATGAGATAAATATAAATATATGATTCATTTAAGATTAAGTAGAATTAAATACAAACCTGGTTCTATTTTCTCCATCTTGGTGCCATCACTGGCAGCATGGCATGAAAAGTGTAGAGGTTCTGCTTCTAGGAGACCTTTCATGTAATGGTTAGATGTGAGTCCCTTGAATCGACTAGGTGTTACTTTTTCTCCAGAATTTGTACCACCACCTAGTAACAAAATAATTAATATTTAATACTTTCCTTACCTTAATTTTAAGTTATATTTATAAATTCACAAACTATGTTTTACTGCCTTTTCTAAAAATAATTATAGAACTCAATAAAATGTTGTTATTTTCAAATGCTGGGCCTTGGCAATGAAGCCATTAGCGCTCTTGCTCTCCAATATTTCTCTATGGTGGATCCAACAGGTAATACTTGACAGGTTTGTAGATGTTCTTCGTTCATTTCTTCGTCTTTGTTGCATAGAGGACAATTTGGATTCGTGTAGATTCCTATTTTATATAAATGTTTGGCCAAATAGTCATGTTCTGTAAGCAGTCTAAATTTTGCTACTGTAGTTTTACGTGGAATTTCTGGAATAATATCTGGCTTCCTTACTAAAATATTCCATTTTTTGTCTTTGGCTTTATTACATACGTCTTGGTTTTGTTCGGTTTTATATTTGTTTTTAATTATTCTTTTTATGGATGTGAAAGGTAACACAATCAAATTTAGTACAGTATTTTCAAATTAATTAACTACTCATGCTGTAAAGTTGGTATAAACCAAATCCTCATGTAAATTATTTTCTAAGAGAGGTACTGATGGTTTTTTTTTTAAATTCTGATGAAAAAATTCAGAAACGGAGACACATCACAACATTTATTGTGCAATATGCCACGCAAGAGCCTGCATGGCAAAGTGGAAGCAAATCATTAGCTGGTAAAGTCTCAAATATATAACCCCTCAATTCAAGTGAATGTATTTCTCAAATTAATTACAGTCAGAATAATCACCTACCTTTGACACTGAAGATAATAAAAACGATTTCCTTGCACTAATCATACATAATCTGACATATTTATATATTAAATTTGGGAATTTTTAACATTATGAGGTTCAATTAATAATAAGGTGTCGCCGATACTGCAGTGCTGTGTTTAAAAAAACATAGATGTATGAGGTAAGAAAAAATCACGATTCATTTAATTATTAATAATCTGACATCTTTTAAAAAAATTACTTATTTTAGGAATTCTCACTACGAGGTACACTTATTTAGATAGAATTTTATCACTCACCTCATATTATTCTTATTTTACTATAAACTAGTTTCGGAACTTACTTTCCATTCCATCCTCAGTATCATCATGACCATTTTTCTGTCATCCTGAAGAGCCGTCTTTCGCTCCTTCCATTGGCAGACTGAAAAACCTCGAAACCAGGTCATTCTCCCCGGGAATTACAAAGTTCATCAATTTCTTCTTTTCGCTCTTTTGAATGTAGATATTTTCCCAAACAGTGAGTTCTTTTGGTTTTTTTTATTTGTTTTAATAATTTAGCTTCCTTCTCAATAAGATATTTTTCAGACCATGCATGGGCAACCACTGCAGATTTTTCTACTTCCCCTTTCTTGATGTTCCTGAGATGTTCTTTCACTCTAGTCTTCAAATTTCTGTTAGTTTTCCTATGTAGAACTTCTCACATTCTCACATTTAATCTGATAAATCCCTGATTTGTTTTCTTCTTTTATTTTCTCATTTTTATTAGGTCTAATCAATCTACTGATGATGTAGTCATTTTTGGGTGCTAACCCTATGTTGAAATCTTTAAAAAAATTTTTTTAAACTTGTGGTGCTTTGATGGATGATATGTTAATTTCCTGAATTTTATATTTTCTTCTTTGTCCATCGCTGTGGTCTTGAGATAGTGTGCTGCCTTGTCATGCAGCAGCCCCGGGTTTGATCCCCGGTCGGGGCAGTTTTTCTGGGTGAGGTTTTTATCAGGGTTTTTCCTCACCTGTAAGACAAATGTCAGGAAAACTTTAAGGCCCAAACAGTCCCCGAAATCATATGGCCATCGCAATCATCATCATTCATATTCACCTTAGATTAAGCTTAGGATTAGGGACTCTCCTGGTGCACCACTATCGTCATTATCATCATCACCCATCATAACATTGGGGCAATGTAATCCCACCTTCCAGGTGCCCCAACCTCAGAAGTGCGTTACAAGTACGCCATGCCAGGAGAGAACACCAAGAATGTCGTAAGACAACCTGGGGCATTTGCAAAAAAAAAAAAAGTTTCTTCTTTTCCTTTTAGAAAAGAAAGAAGACACACATAGATAACTACATTAACTACATAAAAGCTTCAGGTCGTAAGACAACCTGGGGCATTTGCAAAAAAAAAATTTTTTCTTCTTTTCCTTTTAGAAAAGAAAGAAGACACATATAGATAACTACATTAACTACATAAAAGCTTCAGGTCGTAAGACAACCTGGGGCATTTGCAAAAAAAAAATTTTTTTTTTTCTTTTCCTTTTAGAAAAGAAAGAAGACACATAGATAACTACATTAACTACATAAAAGCTTCAGGTTTCAATCACATAGCTCACAAAGAAGCAGTCTTCAATAGTTTGACACACAGATTAGTGAACATACCCATGAACAAAGAAAATTATGAAAAAGAACACTTAATCAACATAGCCACAAAAAATCATTTTGAAGAAAGAAAGATGGATCATCAGTTGATTAATGTCTTTGATATCGTCCGATTCCTAATAACCAATTTTGTCGGTCCATCCAATCTCCTGGTTGCAGATGTTTCTCCTTCATGAATAAACATAATCCCTGACTCCAGGAAGTTTTAGGTCTTCCTCTGCCTCGTCTTCCCTTAGGTTTCCATTACAAAACAGATTATGGTAGTCACTCCTCTTCCATTTGCTGGACATGTCCATATCATCTTAATTGCTGAGTTTTAATATAATCTAAAATAGCGTCTTCAATCTTCACTTTCTCCCTTATAACTGAGTTCCTAAATGTTTCTCTTCTTGAAATTCTAGCTACCCTTCGTATAAAATCCATTTCCGTTGCCAAAAGATAGATGTTTCAAAAGTTTTGCTTCTTTTTCAATTCTATGATTCTCTAATAAACTATGTGCTGCTATAGCTGATTTTTCAATTTCTCCTTTCTTTATGTTTCTGAAGTGTTATTTTTAAGAGTTTCCAAGTTCCTTTTTGTTTTTCCTATATATCCTATTGCAATCTTTGCAATCAATTTGATAAATTCCACATTTTTTTAGGTCTGGGGTGTTAACTTTATTATTAATTAACAGAAGATTACCCAGGCTGAATTTGTTAATTGGAGCCAATGTTATATTAAATTTTCTGAAAATTTTTGAGACATATTAAGAACTTCAGGATGGTAAGTAAATTTCTTGAAATTTTCATCTTTCTTGGAATCATGTTGTAGGGTGGTGTATTCCTGTAATATTTTCTGTTGTTTAAATTTCTTTAATTTATTCTTTATTAGGTCTTTATCAAAACCATTTATTTTAGTAACATGTACAATATGAAATTCATTGGAGAACATATTGTTTAAACAACTCTCCTCATAGGATTCATGCTTTCATGATATCGCGATTTCAAACACAGTCGTGTTCATCTTCAGCCATAACTCTGACTGACGAAATTCTTCGGCCGTCAACTATTCTATTGTCGCCATCTTCAGTGCTGCCATCTATGGTTGAATTTATGAACTTCGAAATCAAAGTAATTTCATTAGGGATATCAAAATTCATTGATCTATTTTTGTTTTTCTGAATGTATATTTTTTCCGATTCCGATTGAGGGTCTTTCCACTTTTCAGCGGTTGCCCTTTTACCAGCCGGCTGCTGGCCCTTCACATCCACATGTATCAATCACAGAGGTACATGATCAACAGCCAGTGTAGGGGTGACATGTGGTTAGCATGTCGAGTCCCCCAGCCGTTATAGCTGGTTCCTCAACCTGGAGCCGCTACTTATTGTAGCTACCCAATTGCCTCACGATGCTGGGTGGGCACCGGTCCCATACTGGCTGAAATACCTTGAGAAAATTTCTTCCCCCATGGAGACTCGAACCAGCGCAAGTCCCGTAGCTCTGCGCCAAGGCTTCCTACCTTAACCGCTCAGCTACGGCGCAGGACATATTTTTTCCCAAACTGTCAATTCCAAAGGTTTCTCTACTTGTTTTAAAAGTTTAGCTTCTCTTCCAATTTTATGATGTTTAATAAACTATGTGCAGCAATTGCAGATTTTTCAATTTCACAATTTTTAATATTTCTGAAATGTTCTTTTGTCCGAATTTCCAAATTCCTTTTTGTTTTTCCTATATAAACTTTATTGCAATCTTCACAACTTATTTGATAAATTCCAGATTTCTTACTGTCTGGAACATTGACTTTTTTATTGGTACTTAGAAGATTACCCAGACTGAATAATCTTCTAAGTACCAATAATAAAGTCAATGTTCCAGACAGTAAGAAATCTGGAATTTATCAAATAAGTTGTGAAGATTGCAATAAAGTTTATATAGGAAAAACAAAAAGGAATTTGGAAATTCGGACAAAAGAACATTTCAGAAATATTAAAAATTGTGAAATTGAAAAATCTGCAATTGCTGCACATAGTTTATTAGAACATCATAAAATTGGAAGAGAAGCTAAACTTTTAAAACAAGTAGAGAAACCTTTGGAATTGACAGTTTGGGAAAAAATATATATTCAGAAAAACAAAAATAGATCAATGAAATTTGATATCCCTAACGAAATTACATTGATTTCGAAGTTCATAAATTCAACCATAGATGGCAGCACTGAAGATGGCGACAATAGAATAGTTGACGGCCAAAGAATTTCATCAGTCGGAGTTATGGCTGAAGATGAACACGACTGTGTTTGAAATCGCGATATCATGGAAGCATGAATCCTATTAGGTGAGTTGTTTAAACAATATGTTCTCCGATGAATTTTAATGATTATACCTCATAATGTTTACTTCCCAACATTAATTTAATATAATGTACAATATGATTATATTTATTATTAAAATCTTCTACATTAAGTGGAATATTTATCAAGCTGTGTAATAGACTATTGAAAATTGCATGTTTATGTGACACATGATTAAAACCTGAAGATTTTATGTAGTTATCAGTGTGAGTATCTTTTCTATAAATATTAAAATTCAATTCTTTGCTGTTGTTCATTTCTTATTAAGTATAAGTCTAAAAATGGGATATTGTTATCTTGTTCAATTTCAATAGTGAATTGTACTGACTGATTCCAAGAAAGATGAAAAATTTAAGAAATTTACTTACCATCCTGAAGTTCATAATATGTTTCAAAAAATTTTCAGAAAATGTAATATAACATTGGCTCCAATTAACAATTCAGCCTGGGTAATCTGTTAACTAATAATAAAGTTAACACCCCAGACAACAAAAAATCTGGAATCTATCAAATTGATTGCAAAGATTGCAATAGGAAAGGAACTTGGAAACTCGTAAAAAAGAACACCTCAGAAACATAAAGAATGGAGAAATTGAAAAATCAACTAAAGCAGCACATAGTTTATTAGAGAATCATAGAATTGAAAAATAAGCAAAACTTTTGAAACATCTATCCAAACCTTTGGATTTAACAGTTTGGGAAAAGATGTATATTAAAAAAAAATACTAGAACCACGAACTTCGAGATTCCAGACATTACAAAGTTCTTAAAAAAATACACCAGATGGCAGTTTAGAAAATGATTCCTTCAAAAGAACACCAAATGGCAGTTTTCATAATAACTGGCAAAAGAGAAAATTGACAGTTGTGAAAACAGCTGATGATGGTGACTATGGTCGCCGATACTGCAGTATTTAAAAAAACAAAGAAGTATGAGGTAAGGAGATTTAAATCCCCATGCTAACAGGTTAACCTGTCTAAATCTTACAAATTTTAATAAAATACAGATATATCCAAATATTTAGAAATGGTTATATTTAAATTAATGTTGGGAAGTAAACATTATGAGGTTATATCATTAATAGTGCGTGGAGAACACATTTTTAATAACTAACCTCATACAATGTCAAATTTCTTTGAGACCATTGGTTTCAAATGATTTTTCATAACTGAAGATGAACGAAAAATAATTTGAAACCAACGGCCTCAAAGAAATTTGAAATTGTATGAGGTGAGTTATTAAAAATATGTTCATTTACTATTTATAATTTAGAAATGGGTTTATATATGACTACTTACCACCAACACCTAGAAGTTCTCTCAGATCTAAATCAGAAGTAAAACCCAAACTTGAAGGACCAGGAGCAACACCAGGACCAGTTACAAGAGCTCCACCACCTGTTTCTCCACTCACTACTGTTGCATATGTTATTGGAACTGAAGAAAATTTAGCAGGTACTGGAGGCTCAATTTCAAATAATTCAGGTTCAAAAGGAGTGTTGTACAAACCAAATCTGTTACAAAAAGTATTGATTTATTTAATCTATCTCTTCTAATGAATTAGAAAATTAATACATATACATAGATGGTATTATCTCACATTTGGGGCCACGAAAAAAAAAAGATTCCATATTAATATTTAATTTTAGGAAGTTATATTTTGAGGTTATTTTAATTATATTATTTTTGGTCTGGACATCTTACCTCAATATTAATGTTGATTTGTTCTTGGACATGTTTCTAAACAATTCTCTGTTTTATCTTCAGCTTTCCCAGACTGGTTTTATTTATGTTGCATTATGTTGCACCACCTGGATGTCGATGTCAGCTCCATCCTGTGGTTGGCCAAAGAACCTCCAAACAAGGTCACCCTCCATCGGAATATCAAAATTCATAACTCTGTTTCTGTTCTTCTGAATATAAATTTTTTCCCAAATAGTCAGCTCGTTTGTATTTTCTAACTGTTTTAATAATTTAGTGTCTGAATTAATATTATGTTTTTCAGACCAAACATGAGCAGCAACTGCAGATTTTTCAATTTCTCCATTTTTAATATTTCTTATGTGTTCTTTGGTTCTAATTTTTAGGTTTCTTTTTGTTTTCCCTATATATATCTTTTCACAACCCATGCATTCAATTTGATATATTCCTGACTTTTTATTTTTATCAGTTTTTTCATTTTTGTTGGTTTTTATTAGTTTATTTAAACTGTAGTTATTTTTTGGTGCTAATTTAATATTAAACTTCTCAAATATATTTTGAAATTTATTATGTACCCAGGGGTGATATGTGAATTTCCTATATTTTTTCATAGGTGGTTCTTCTTTTTCAAGATTACTTCTGTTTATCATTTTTGTTTTTTATACTTTTCTATCCTTTTATGTACCATTTTTTCTCATGTTTGAAATCTTCTTCGTTTAAGGGTAAGTTTACCAATCTATGAGTTAAACTATTAAATGCTGCTAATTTATGTCCAATTGGATTGAACCCTGTTGATTTTATAAAATTTTCCGTATGAGTTTCTTTTCTATGAATCCTGAATTCAATTTTTCTTTTTTCTTCGTTTCTGACCAATTTAAGATCCAAAAAAGGTATTTGTTTATTGTCTTCTATTTCTTTGGTGAATTTAATGTTTGTACTCTGTAAATTTAATAGTTTTAGGGAATCTTCTACATGTTTTTCTTTAACAATACAAATTATATCATCAACATATCTACTCCAAAATTTAAACATTGTGGGATGTGCTTTAGTGATTTTACATTCAAAATCGCTCATAAATAAATTTGCCAGGAAGGGTGATAATGGGTTTCCCATTGAGAGCCCTGATTTTTGTCTATAGAAACTCCCATTGAATGTAAAAAACATTTGATCAATGCATAACGCAGTTAATTTCAAATAATCTTCTTTGATCTCTCTGTCTATGTTGTTTTTTCTTAACCAATTGTTCAATATCTCCAAAGTTTTTTGTTTCGGTACATTTGTGAATAGTGAAACTACATCAAACGAAACCAACCTATCTGTGGGTTCAATTTCCACTTTTTCTAATTTCTTAACTAATTCCAATGAATTTTCAATCTGCAGACTTTCAAAATTATTAATTCTTTTAATATTGAATGGAAGTAATGCTAAATGAGGTAATTTTCTTTTAGACACAATTGGAAATATCAATCTCACTGCATATTATGCTTTCTCGCCTGGACATGTTTTGGTTAACATCATTATCATTCTCAAACAGTATCTGACTGTTGTGTTGACCATTGGATGTATTGTATATTCTCTCCCTCTGGTGGTGAGCAGGTGAACCTCATGATTATATTGTTTTTCCCGGTAACTTCAAATTTCATTACTTTCTATTTTTCTGAATGTAGATCTTTTATCATATTGTGAGTATGGTTGGTTTTTCCTGTAGTTGAAGCAATTTTGACTTCTCTTCAATTTTATCATTTTCGGTCAACACATGAGCAGCGACAGCCAATTTTTCTATTTTTCCATATTTAATTGTGAGATTCGTCTGCCCACCACCAGAGAGAAAGAGTATACAAGACATCCAACAGTGAACACAACAAAGAATGGTGAAGCTATATACAAAAACATTTCCAAGGAGAAAACAAAATATTAGATGTTTTATTTTAGAAAGAAAAATTAAGCCATGACTGAAGAAGGACATGATATTGTCTGAAATCGTCGGTATGAAAGAAGTTTGAAAATGTATGAGTTGAGTCGATTAAAATATGAACTCCACTCACTATTAAAGAAAAATTAACGTTTGAATCGGGAGTTGAACCCAGGATCTCTGACTCTCTACGTCAGTACGATAACCTTTACGCAATTCAAACTTCCGATACGAACATTAACATTCTTGTTATTGTTTATTTTTTATTATTTCACTCACCTCATAATAATAAAAAATAAACAATATTAAAAAACCTCATAGTGTTATTTCCTATCTACATAACTTAATAAAGTTGGCTATCAAGTCATAGGAAAACAAGAATAACGTAAACAACTGGAACAAGATGGCGGCTTCAAACATACAACATTTCAACGAACATTTTTCGAAAACTAAGATAGAAATTAAAAGATATTTGAAATTAAAAGAACTTAGAAGCAAAAATGAAGTATGAGGTGAGTGAAATAATAAAAAATAAACAATATTAAAAAACCTCATAGTGTTATTTCCTATCTACATAACTTAATTAACATTCTTTCTAGTAACACAATTCTCTTTTCATCCGAAGGCCAATAGCCATTGTTAACAACAACACCATATGATGACTCCCATTTGAAGTGTTTTATTGAGACTTTTAAGCAGTAAAGCTTCATATTTTGAATTAACACTTTCCAAAATTGGATATAGTTATATTTTAGAAAGAAAAATTAACGTTCGAACCAGGAGTTGACCCTGGATCTATAACTCTGAACGTCTGTGTGATAACCTTTATGCCATTCTAACTTCAACATTCTTTCCAGTTATACAATTCTCTTTTCATCTGAAGGTTGACAGCTATCACTATCATCAGTGCCATCTGATGACTTCTATTCAAATCATTTTATGTAATGTTTAAATTCTCAATAAAAATACTTTGAATAGAAGTCGTCAGATGGCATTGGTGATAGCGATGGCTATCGTCTTCAAATGAAAAGAGAATTGTATAACTCGAAAGAATGGTGACATTTGTATCAGAAGTTTGAATGGCATAATGGTTATCACACTGACGTACAGGGTCAGAGATATGGGGTTCACTCCCAGTTTGAACGTTAATTTTTCGTACTAAAATAAAACTGTATTAAATTCTGGAAAGTGTTAATTTAAAATGTAACATCAAAATATTAAGCTTTACCAGTTAAAAGTAAAGTTTAAATTCTCGATAAACATACTTCAAATATAAGTTGTCAGATGGCGTTGTTGATAGCAACGGCTTTCGGGCTTCGGATGAAAAGAAAATTGTATAACTAAAAAGAATGTTGATATTCATATCGGAAGTTTGAATGGCATAATGGTCATTGCACTGACGTACAGTCAGAAATCCTAGGTTTGACTTCCAGTTCGAACATTAATTTTTCTTCCTAAAATAAAACTATATCCAATTCTAGAAAGTGTTAATTTAACAGCACTGATGATGATGATGATAGAGATGGGGAAGAAGAAGAAGCTAATGACAAAGATAGTGAGAGCATAATATAATAGTTTTGGTAAGTATATAAAAAAAACAGTTAAAAAGACACTTCAAAATTAGAAGTGCTTTGGGTAGTGACATCTTCTTTACGAGTTTCTTCCATGGACCTCCAAAGTCTTGTTAACCTCTATCTTTACCTTATTACCACCACATAAACATTAACTAGAAACTTTTCCAGCAAAAATATAAACAAAAGATCATTACTATCCATCCATCCATAGTAATTCTGCCCGAAGGCAGGTCCTTCACTGCAATCATAGCATTTTCATGCTATGCTTGCAGCTTTACTAGGGAATTGTGTAGGTGTGGTAGCTTCCCGTTGCTTTCCACACCGGTGAAGGATGATGATGATAATGATAATGGTAAGGATGATAATGATAAGGATGATGGCCATATGATTTCGGGAACCGTTTGGGCCTTAAAGTTTTCCTGACATTTGTCTTACAGGTGAGGAAAAACCCCGATAAAAACCTCACCCAGAAAAACTGCCCCGACCGGGGATCGAACCCGGGCCCGCTGCGTGACAAGGCAGCATGCTACCTCGAGACCACAGCGTGGACGATCATTACTATAGTATAATGATAATCTCATTATTTATTCAAAAATATCTCTGAGTTCATAAAAAAAAAGATCACTGGTGTATGAAAGTCTAGTTTTAACAAAAGAATGAAGATATAGTTAGTTCAATAATTTTACTGAAATAATTAAGTTTAAAAAGCATAAATTAAGTCCATTGTTCATATTTGAATCAAATTAAAAAAAAAAACTGAAATGTGGACATTGTATTGCAATTTTATATTGACAAAGACCATAAATCTATAGATTTTACTGATGTTATTAAAATTGATAGAATTTATTAAGAGTTTATCTCTTGGATACATAAAGAGTCTATCTATTGGATATATAAACCTAATCTGAAAATACAATCGGAAGTAACATTATGAGGATTTACTTAATAAAAAGTGTTGTCTGTATTATTTTTACCTCTGCTACGTTATTTCCTTATTTCTGTTAGACATATGCTTCAAGGCTGTAACTACTGAGGATGAGGTTAACAATCCTTGAAACATATGTCTAACAGAAACAATGATATGATGTGAGAATAATACAGACAACACTTTATATCATATTACATAAACCTAAGCTCATGTTTTGTCGAACTCTAGTGGAGATTGGTAAAAATCTTTGCCAAAACTTATGCAGGCAAGAAAACAAATATGAAGTGAGGTATATATTTCCATTTAGGTAGAATTTTTTATCACTCACCTCATATTGTTCAACAATATGAGGTGAGTGATAAAAAATTCTACCTAAATGAATATACCTCATAGTGTAAATTCCTAAAATAAGTATATATTTCCAATTAATCTATTAAATATTGATGTCTCAATTTAAAACATATTCCTCTGAAACTCACCTTGTTCTCAATAATAAATGATAAGGACTAGATCGAACACTCATTTCTTGTGCTATTTGCTGAAGTAACGTAACACATTTTTGTCCTGTTGTAGCCGAAACATCAAGAGACATGACTCGACTTAAAAGCAGAAAGTACCATCGCAGGGCTCCAGCTGACACGGAACAAGATATCATGGGTAACCATTCTAGTAGAGCTCTCAAAACACAGCCATCAAATTGTACTGTTACAGAGTCTAATGCATTCTTCATTCCTCTGTAAAACAAGCATTTATCAGCACTTTGGAAAACCAAACATGTAATTTATAACAATTGCTATTTATTTATATATTAAATTTGGGAATTTTTAACAAAATCACGATTCATTTAATTATATTAATTGCTATTTAGTTGACAGTTGGATGAGACGCCAGCAGCTGGTGATAGGCCAAGGGTCTTCAAGGCCTGTCGTTCCATGGAGTTATTTTTATTTATCTTATTAACACATGTGGTCCTGCCTGTGTATAGGGCGCTCTCAATATTTCCCTAGATTTTAATATAAAACATAGATATATGAAGTAAGAAGAATTCACAATTAATTTGATTCTTATTTCCCTAGATATTCTGTAAAAAATCTAACTTTCTCTGGATGTTCTACTAAATGTATCCCCACTACAAATTGTTTTGCTGTCTAATGATATTTGAATTCCACATTGAATTCCAGGGGAGATGGTGACATACAGGTAGTGCAAAGTTTACCTAATTCAATTATTTCCCGGTCTGATAGATTTTATATATTTACCATAGATTATTGAGGATTTTGGAAGTGTGAAGGCTACACATATAAGATTAATAATGATGGCTCTGTTTTCCACTGACTTCCTGACTTCGTTTTCCCTCTCTTATCCCCTTGCTATCCTATGATGTATGATGCAAGTCTAATTATAACACAGTGCAGAAAAAACCTGAATGTGAGTGCTACACCAAACTATTTTGTATAGAGTTTTGATTCAGTTTACATTGACCTAGACCTAGTCCCGCGCCGTAGCCGAGTGGTTAAGGCAGGAAGCCTTGGTGCAGAGCTAAGGGACTTGCACTGGTTCGAGTCTCCATGGGGGAAAACATTTTTCTCTAGTAAAGCTGCAAAGCATAACATGAAAATGCTATGATTGCAGTGAAATACCTGACCTCGGTTTAAAATGGCTAAAATGACAACTTTTTTTTTCTTTCTATCACCCATTCAACTAATATGCTTGGACCTTATATTCATCACAAAATAAAAATAATATTTACTTCAATTTGCTTTGATACCTTTCACAATTTTCTTCAGAAGTTGCAATTTGGGTCCTGTATTAAGTGATTATTTAAAAAGAAAAACACCAATTTTACATTAAGTTTTAAAACAACTAAAATAGAGTCTGTTGTCTCAGAAAGCAGTGTTTAACAGACATATATATGAGGCACTTAGAATAGCAAGGGCATATTTGCAAAATAGTAGTTTTGAGAAAAACGCATTTAAAGTTTCATAAACTTTTTTCTCTATTTTGCGTGACATAGTGTATCTGTCAATGCGAAGAAGTTACATATTGTGTTCTTTAGTGGTTTAAAATTTGGACTGATATGAAAGTAATGATATTTATTGACTTTCCAGTAAAAATTAGGCCTATTGCAAGTTAAACTTATTAGGCTACTTCAGAAAAGACATTCTGTATTATTCACGTGATAAATTACAAACTTACATATTAATATATTAATGGTGAATTTTGTAACCCTGGTTTCCAAAACACTCTTAAGCTATTCTATTTTAATATTCATAATTTTTAATACAATTTAACAGTAAAGTAAAAAATAAACTATGGATTTTACTCTTAGACAATACTGTAGTTGTTCATTGACGTTACATATTATGGAGTAACATGCTTAATAAATCGTAAAATTATAAATAAAAGATGAACACATTGATTAAAGAAACAAAGAATTAAAAATCATTTTGACTCACTAAGGCCAAAATGTGGATGCAGGCGCAAGTACTTGTGAAAATACTGTTGTTGAAGCTGGGATGTTGATGATAATAAGTAGTAGTAGTAGCCTAATGCCCATTAGCTTGGATGTGTTCCATTTGCTTTCTTGCTTCCCAATAGAGTCCTGCCAGAGTTCTAGTAGGTGACATCTTCAGAGCTTCACAGCTAGCTAGATGATCTTTGTTCATGGTAGTGTTATTGTCTTGATGATCTTTGTTCATGGTAGTGTTATTGTCTTGGCACAGGATACAATTTGGAGAGTTGAAGATTCCAATTTTATGGAGGTGTGCTGCCAGGTAATCATGGCCTGTTAACAGTCTGAATGTTGCTACTGCTTCGTGTCTTGGTTGTTCAGGTATTAAGTTTTTATTCTGCGAGATAGCTGCCCATGGTTTCTCATAGCTTTGTGATTTGAAGTGCTCCATCAGTTCTTTCTGGAAGTTTCTTTTAATTATAATTTTTGCAGAATGGTAGGGCAGGGATTGATTTGTTTTCTGTAAAATTTTGTTGCCCATTTTTGCTAAAAGATCTGCCATTTCATTTCCATGTACCCCGCAATGAGAGGGGATCCATTGGAGCTGGATAATTTTATTTTGTTTGGTCAATAATCTTATGATCTTTTTTATTTCCAGCACTTTTCTGGAGATTGGAGAGTTATAAGTTGTTATAGCTTATATAGCTGATGTTGAATCACTTAGTACAACTGCTCTCTGAAATGTATTTATTCTGTAGAGGAGTTGTGTTAGTGCTAGCTCTATTGCCTGAATTTCTCCATCGAATTGTGTATAATTTTTTCCTACTGCAACATAGAAGCTAAACGCGTTTTTTGAGTAAATTCCAGCTCCGTTCTTAATATTTCCATTCTGTGATCCATCTGTATAGATATGTACCCATTGTGGTTCAGGATATAGACTGTTGGGGGGGAAAAATAGTTTCCAATGTGATTTGTTTTAGTTCAATCTGGGGTCATTTCACTTTTTATAAAAACATTTTGGATTAAATTTGTGTTAAAAGCAATATCTATATCTTCCATAGGGTGATACTGGTAAGAGAAGTTTTTCTGGATTTTAATTTGGGTTATACTGTTTTTGGAGTTTGATTTCTTTCTGTATTCAAGCCATAGTGAGTTTTAATGTGTCTCTTTCTGTCTTTATAGTTTATCCAGTAGTTATCATGTGGGGATTCTTATTATAATGTTTCATACTGTATTAAGGCCTGTTTGTGAATCTGATTGGGCTATTGGATTATTTTCAGTAAGTAATCTGCATTGCTGTTATGGGTGTAGATTTGTGCTGCAATCTGTTTATCTATTTGTAGGCATTTCTGGGTTACTTCTAATTTGTTTAGGTCTTTGTTTACAGCTGTTCAAGGTGCTCAAAGGCTTCACTTCCGTATAGTAATATAGGTTTTATGTATGTCTTGTATGTATTATTTAATACGGACCTACAACATCCCCATTTTGTTCTTGCTAATCTCTTTAGAATGTTGCATCTTTTGTTCATCTTTTCTGTTGTAGTTTTAACATGATATTCCCATTTAATTTTTGTATCAAATTGCATACCTAGATATTTAACATAATCTTGATGTTGTATGATTTGACCATTAATTTTGATGCAGAGCTCTGGTAGTGTATGTGCTAATGAAAATATCTTATAACAGGTTTTGTTAGTATTAATTTTCATGCAGTTATCCCTGCACCACTGTTCCAGTGAGGCAATGGCTTTATTTATTTGTGGGGTTAGTTTATGTTGTAGATTTTTAGGTGTGGTTGTCCAAATTGTTAAGTCATCAGCATAGAGTGTACAGTTAATGTTTTCATTTTTACTTAACTCTAATGGTAAGTCATTTATCATAATATTAAATAGTGTTGGGCTAAGTACTGAGCCTTGAGGGAGGCCTATTTTTGTTTGTTTATATTTTGATATTACATTACCATATTTTGTTGTGCAGAATCTTTAATTAATAAAGCTGTAGATCCATTTTAACATGTTACCATTAATATTTAGTTTCATGATTTTGTCCATAATTTTTAGTTTCCAAACTGATCCAAAAGCATCTTCAAAGTCCACGAAGACTGCTGCAACTGTTTTATGTACATCTAATGAGTCTTTGATTTCTTGACTTAGTTTAAGGGCCTGTTCTGTTGTGGAGTGGTGTGTTCAAAATCCAGCTTGGGCTGGTGATATTAAATTATTTTTTCTAAGTAGCATGTAAGTCTTGCTTGAACCATTTGTTCCATTGTTTTAGACAATGTGCTTGTTAGTGAGATTGGGCGGTAGCTAGATTTATTGTCAGCAGGTTTATTTGCTTTCAAAATCGGGATTACAATAGCTTTTTTTCCATGTTGAGGGTACATTTGTGTTCCAGATTTGATTGATAAGATTAAGGCAGATGGTCAGTGCCTTAGGTCCTAAATGTTTAAGAAATTCTGCAAAGATATGATCAGGTCCTGGTTGTTTTTTAATTTAGTTACAGAGCGCTTCAATTCTTGTATAGTAAAATCAGTGTTGAATATGCTATCCTTGTTTATAATTTTGGTTTGTTGTTTCAGGTTCTGTTTAATTTGTTTTTCTTCTTTTTTGTGTGTCTTAGTTTTACTATTCTTTCTAGCAAAATGTTTGGTGAAGGCTTCACTAATTTTATGGTCGTCAGTTAGGGTTTTATTAAATAATTTCAATGGTTCTCTGTTTTGCATTCTTCTATTGTTGTTTAGGGTTGATATGTAATTATGTACTTTTGTGCTATTGTTTCTGTAGTCCAGATTTTCAACAAATTTCTGGAAACATTGTTTTTTTGAAGATAATATTTCTTTTTTCATTTGGGCTGCTTTTTTTCTCCAAACTTGTACATCTGTTGTTTGCTTTGTTTGTTCGACTATTTTCCTTGCATTATCTCTTTCTTTTTTTAGTTCCATAAGTCTTTTTGTCCAAAATGGTTTATAGTTATATAGTTTTCCTCTAGGGATGTATTTTTTTGCTGTTTTCAAAACTATATCACAGAATTTTTTACAGTTTTTGTCAGGAGCTGTTTCTTTGAAGTTGAATGTTATATTTGGAAGGTCATTTTCAATTTGTTTTTGAAATCCGATCTAGTTTGCTTTTTTGAAGTTCCAGGAACATTTTGGTTTGTTTAGCAGGGGCTTGAGTTTATTTCTTATAGTAATAGTGGATAAGATCATCCTGTGATTTGTTTCTGCATTGTTCAAAACTTCTCTTGTTACTAAGTGTGATATGTCTGAAGATGCAAGAGTTAAAATAATTTAACAGGTCTACATCCACTTTGTCCTGGGATAAGCGATTGAAAGTTTCTTGGGCAGAAAATATGCTGTTGAAGTATCCATGGTCAGTTGAAAAGATGATGAGGGTTATCAAAATTCCTTAATAGGCCTATTTCATCTATCTTGTCCCTACCAACTTTCTCAAAACAACCTGCCCCCATCTCTTTTGCTTTGACAACCTTTCTTTGTTTTCACACTTAAATATTCGTATCCCATATATTTTTCTTCTTCTTAGACACATTTATTTTCCATTTACCTTTTTCAACAGAATGCTTCTTGGTACGACTGACGTGTTTGGAACTTCAACTCACTGCCTGTGTCACTCATTATTTTGTGAAGAAATATAAGATAATCATTTACACTAATAATGTACTCTTTAATGTCCAACACTTACACTAAAATCTTAGACACTAAATCAAGACTACCTAGAAGTTTACAGGTCACTGAGAATGTATGTAATACCTAGCAAGTACAGTGAAAGAACTGAACAAAAAACCCATTCATCTGCACACCACCCTCGTAGAAATAATAAGACAACACTAAGCACTTAAGATAATATCGAGGCCTAAACAAACTAGAGGAATATAAGGATAATATAAATATCCTGGATGAGATAAGCGTGTGGGCAGCTAGGCCAGCCGCATACTATTCTCAAACTCATCTGCTATTGCTCTGCAATGCAGCAGATCTAACACCATGTGTTATTGCAATGGAGATTTCAATCTCTTCCAAGGCATATCAACAGATCTTATTCACAGGGATGAAAGAAGAAAGTGATTTTTGTTGATATGCCCTTGCTATTCTAAGTGCCTCATATGAAATATCCAATTCAAATCCAGTGCTGATCAATCCAACTTCCCCCCCCCCTCAATTACTAAAAGATAAATATTGGTTTCGAATCTCATTATCATGTCCATTTTATCATCAATTACTATTATTGTTGCTAGTACTGGTAATGTTATACCAACTTCGATTCCTTTAAATAACTCAACATGGGATTTCACCAACAGCTTCTATCTTCTTTATTTGATTCATGCTAACTTTATTTACAAACATATATTTTATTAGAATTAAATAAATCATGATCATTTCTTACCTCATACTTCTATTTTCCTTTAAATACTGCAGTGCTGTATGAGGTAAGAAATAATCACAATTTATTTAATTCTTATGAATTGGACCTCATAATGTTAAAAATTCCCAAATTTAATATATAAATATATTTTATTCTTCCTCAAGTCTACGATTTTCAGATAATCACAAATGTTCCTTAATACATCTTGCTAATACACTAAGTTTCACAGATCACAATGCAATGGTCACTTGCCAGACCACTGATTAAGTCCCTCACAACTAACTTACGATTGCTCATGATTGATTGCTGGTAGTCTTATCTCCCTTCTGGTAGAGCACGAGGTATTGATGGTTCTGAATAGGCCGACTAGTTTCCCACTTGCAACTCAAACAGTTGCAAAAGCAATCCTTCAAGAAAGCACATCTGTAATGTTTTTTTTTAAATGCCCCAGGTTTGTCTTTCGACATTCCTGGTTTCTCTCCTGGCATAGCGTACTTGTAACCCACTTCTGAGGTTGGGGCGCCTGGAGGGTGGGATTACGTTGCCCCGATGATATGATGGGCGATGATGATGATGCGCCAGGAAAGTCCCTAATCCTAAGCTTAACCTAAGAGGAATATGAATGATGATGATTGCGATGGCCATATGATTTCGGGGACCGTTTGGGCCTTAAAGTTTTCCTGACATTTGTCTTACAGGTGAGGAAAAACCCCGATAAAAATATCACCCAGAAAAACTGTCCTGACCAGGGATCGGACCCGGGCCCGCTGCATGACAAGGCAGTACGCTACCCCAAGACCACAGCGGTGGATGTTTGCTGCAGGTTATACCACAACTCATGATTTGCTAATCAAGAATCAATTTTTCTTCATAAGGCAAGACTTGGGAATCTCATCGCAGACTGTGAAATTCAAAGGCCAGCCCTACAATGCATCACACTATTATTATTATTATAATTAGTAAACAGATTTTACAATATAATATGCATCTTCCTATGACAAAAATTATTTTAATTTTACTCTTTTCTTCCACTCTTCCTTATTTTTCTACCTTCATGGCATCAGCAACATACGTCAATCCATACTGTTCTTCTCGGTCTTTCTTTTTTCTTCTTCACTCTGTTTCTATTCAAACAACACAAGCTCCAGGAATTATTTTCTGTGACCTTTTCTCATGTGTCCAAACAATTGTAATTGTTTCATCAAACATTTCACAATCCATTAAAACTAATTTATTTGTATGATACACAAATGCAATAATTACTATTTTTTACTTAATGATGCTCTAACAACTTAGAACATTAGCATCACAATTCAAATCTGGCTGAAAATTTGTCTTAGATGCATTCTAATTTCAACTTGAGGTTATTCTCTATATCTATATCTATAATGGCATAGTCCAGCGTTGAGCCATAGACTCTCTCACACACAGCATTATTTCTCTTTCAAAGGAATCCACATTCAGAACTTTTATGCCCGTGAAAATCCATTGATACATCCAAGTTTGGTCGTCTATGGAACCAGAGGAAAGTGTTGTAACCACTAGTCCACCAGATCAGTTACCTGAGCTGGTATAGTATACTTGTAACAAAAATATTTTTGTTTTTTAATATGAATGCAAAGATTTTCACTTTCTAACTTAAAACATTGTCCTTTACCTAACTATGATGATTCGGATCTAGTTTCAAAACAAGTGAACAAATTAAGTTTTCCTATGACTTGATAGCCAACTTTAAAATAGCTGCACATGCCTTGTCAGAAAAACATAGAATAGAAACCAAAACAAAATTACTTAAACAATTGGAAAAACCGAAGGAACTCACAATTTGGGAAAAAATTTACATATGCAAGAATGAAAATACAACTATGAATTTTGAAATACCCGGTTATAAGGAGAGAGGACTGATTTCGAAGTTAGTCGGTCAGCCATCAGATGGCTGCAGTCTGCAGGATAGAAGGCAGTCGGACGTCAGTTGTGAACATGACACAGCATTGAGAATGTCACAAATGATGTGACGAAACCCTGGGTTTGCGAGGAGTTATGAAGTATGAGGTGAGTGAAATAAAAAATAAACAATAAGTGAACAAATTTTCATAACAATTAACAAAAGAATAACAATACTTACTCGCTACATATGATGATTAATTTAACACACTTGTGAGCAATACTTCTTCCTGATAGTAACATGCAGTGCTTAAAAAGTTGGATGAGATTATTTTCAATTATTCTAGATAATTCTATCTGCTGAGTTTTTGCATCTCCTTTTGCAGCTCTATGCCTGCTCATCCTTATTGATGTAACCCATATTAAAATATCCAGAGCCATACTTTGAGCTACTACAGTTTTATCTGGTCCTTCAAGACAAATCACTTTTACAAGTTTTTCAATAAAAGAATTTGATTCCAGCATTGCACATCTCTGATTTCTGTAAAGAGAAATTGAATAATAAGAAACACAACAAAAATATTACAGTAATGCATAAATAACTTGCAAGTTTCAAATGTATTTTAAAAACATTAAATATACTGCAATACATTACTCTTTCTTGAGGGCATGCCATAGCTTAGTTGGTTAAGCCAGTATGCTACAAGCCAGAAGACTCTTGCTTTGAGTCCAAGTGAGGTCTAAATTTCTAAAACAGGCCTAAATCTTATAGTCTAAAAAATCTTCTGAATCCCTGAGATTGACTCAGTCTCTAACAAAAATGAGTATCAGACATTTGTTCTGGGAGTAAAGGCAACAGTCACAGAAGGCTGTCAACCCAGATGATATCTTGTGCCAATTGTCAAAGAAGTGGGAACCTTAACTTCCTACTACCAAGTGTCTCTTAAGGCCTGTAGTGAGATCACTTTACCTTTTACATTACTTTTTTCATCTCAACCTGCTAAAGCACACTATGATGCAAAGTACTTATTTTGATACATCCTGCTTGGCTCAACATTTCATAAAAAAGCTTGATAATTTTGTTTAGAAAACTATTTACTACATAAATTGATACATAACCAGGCATAAACAGCATAAAAAATTAAGCTCTGTAGATTGATTCTATTTTGCATAACTAAGGTTCAATTTTAATATTCAAAATTATCAAGAAAAACTGCATAAAAAAAATCACCTTTCAAAACTCAATTACACATTTTAAAAAAGTTTAAGAATTTCAACATCAGTCTAACATCAATAAAAATTACAATTGGAAGTAACACTGAGGTAATTTACAATTTATATAAATTAATTGGATATTATTTTTACATCTCACTGCCAGAGTTTTGGCCGAGGAAAGAAGGGATGTCTTCAGAAACCGGTCCTGTGAAAATCATAGTGTTTTATGAGCTGAGATGTAAAATTAGCATCCAATCCATTTATATAAATTACTCTGGCTGTCAAAAATAAATTTAATATAAAAAATATTATCCAATCCAACATAAAAGACAATGACCCTAATAGTAAAAAAATGTGGTATCTACAAAATTAATTGTAAAGACTGTGAAAAATGTTACATCGGACAAACCAAGAGAAATATTTAAATTACAAAGAAAGAACAGTTCAGAAACATCAAATATAAAAATCAGCATTAGCAGCATTTTGATGAATTGTAGGAAGAGACATACAATTAATTTAATATTCTGTTAATCCTAGAGAACAATTAAAAAAAAATTCATATCCTATCCAAAAATACCTAGTTACTAAGCACATTAAACCAACACCAGAGAATTTGTCATGCTAGCTGAAGAGGGAAGAGAGGTCTCTCAAACATGTTCTAAGGTTAGAACAATGGCTACTAAGTGGAGTTTTAGTATAGATCTCATTAATGTATGTTATTTTAAAATCATTAGGAAGTAACATTATGACGTTTAATTTAATAACTGAGTTTATATTTTTTTACATTCTTACCTCATATGTTCATTTTGTTGGACAATCGTTTCAAAGCTTATTGCTCCATCTTCAGCTTGTCTCAAACTGGTTTTTTCTTTTCTTCAAGTTGTCGGCCCTGGATCTGTGTTCCAAAGAACTTGGTAATGAGGCTCCTTTCTCCGGGAATTTCAAAGTTAATAATTTTCTCCTTGTTCTTCTGTATACACAGATTCAGTGCCGACAACTTGAAGAAAAGAAAAAAACCAGTTTGTGACAAGCTGAAGATGGAGCAATAAGCTTTGAAACGATCGTCCAACAAAAACAAACATATGAGATAAGAATGTTAAAAAAATCTACTTCTTGTAAGCCCATGTTTCCCTTAACAGAGATTTAGGCGCTCTCCCATACAGGGAAGAATTTGAACCATACTAATTTAGTTACACTTGTTTTCGTATAATGTCATTTTTGAGTGGTCCGTGGCCAGCGTACGACCTCACATCGACATCTAGGAAACCAAGGTAGTACTAGGACGAGAAAATTCGGTAAATTTTGCTTAGAGACCTTTTCATTCAGACTTAAGAATTTTTTGCGAGCCTGAAAATCTTCAGACTTGGGACCCACGGCTTAAAGTCCCTCCTGGAAGACTTGCTCCTTGGATTTTTCCATCCTAAAAAATCCATCGATGCCGACTGGGTTTGAACCCGTGACCAGAGGCAAGGAGCATAACCACAAGTCCACCGCGGCCGATATGTTAAAAAATACAAACCCAATTATTAATGTATGTTATGCTTGGTTCTACTATTGTGTTCTTCTGTCTTTTTATTAATATTTATTATTATGTATTTTAGCAGCTATAATACCTGTTAAATGTAGATGATTAAATAAACTTTTTTTTTCCCCCAAATGCCCCAGGTTTGTCTTTCGACATTCCTGGTTTCTCTCCTGGCATGGTGTACAAAGCAGGGTTTCATTGCCCCGATGATATGATGGGTGATGAAGACGATAATGGTGCGCCAGGAGAGTCCCCAATCCTAAACTTAACCTAAGATGAATATGAATGATGATGATTGCGATGGCCATATGATTTCGGGGACTGTTTGGGCATTAAAGTTTTCCTGACATTTGTCTTACAGGTGAGGAAAAACCCCAATAAAAACCTCACCCAGAAAAACTGTTCCGACCGGGGATCGAACCCGGGCCCGCTGCGTGACAAGGTAGCACGCTACCCCAAGACCACAGCGGTGGACTTGAAATACCACATATGTTTGAAAATAGAATAAAAGATTATTCTGAGTGCTTATGTGCATCATAATGAAAATTACCACATAGCAGTCCAATCATAATAGAGAGTTAAAGAGATAGATAAAAGTCTGCATGCAGGAACTAAGGAAATTCCTCAGCAAGTCAAATTTATGGTCTAATTTTGCTGGTTGTGGAATATATATTTCTTTTGTTAAATTGAAGAAACTCAACTTCTGATGCCAGCTTATTTAACAGTGTTCATCATTAGTGAAAATGATAATTTATAGAAAATCCTCTAGAAAGAATATGGAGCACATATAATTTTGAATTTTGTTGATTGAGGAAATTTTTGCTAAATATGGTACAGCATGTTAATATTATTCATTTTTAAACACCTCAATGATGGACAATTTATATTTGAAAAGAAAAATAGACTGGGGTTTGAACCCAGGACCTTTGACTTTCTATGTCAATGCTCTTCCATCTAAGCCACCTAGGCCTCCAATCTAAACGCGTATTTTTCTCTTACACATAGTTAATTCCCTAACCCCAAATGCTACGAACCATTGCTACGATTTTTGCAAATGGCGGCTTCTTTGTTAAGAAGACTTTTTATTGGGAATTTAAACATTACTTATAAAGCCAGTAGCGCTTCTTTCAATGTTAATATTATTCGTTTTTAAACACCTTAATGATGGACAATTTATATTTGAAAAGAAAAATATACGCCTAGACTGGGGTTTGAACCCAGGACCTTTGACTTTCTATGTCAATGCTCTTCCATCTGAGCCACCTAGGCCTCCAATCTAAACGCGTATTTTTCTCTTACACATAGTTAATTCCCTAACCCCAAATGCTACGAGCCGTTGCTACGATTTTCATCATTAAGGTGTTTAAAAACGAATAATATTAACATTGAAAGAAGCACTACTGGCTTTATAAGTAATGTTTAAATTCCCAATAAAAAGTCTTCTTAACAAAGAAGCCGCCATTTGCAAAAATCGTAGCAACGGCTCGTAGCATTTGGGGTTAGGGAATTAACTATGTGTAAGAGAAAAATACGCATTTAGATTGGAGGCCTAGGTGGCTCAGATGGAAAAGCATTGACATAGAAAGTCAAAGGTCCTGGGTTCAAACCCCAGTCTAGGCATATATTTTTCTTTTCAAATATAAAATGGTACAGTATGTCAAAAATTACCTTGACAGCATGCGTCTGTACCACAACTGATGGAAAGACATTTCAAAAGAAAAGTGGCCCTGACAGGTAAAAAATCAAAACCTCAGCAGACATGTCAAGTATGCTCTAGGCATGAAAAAAAAAATAAAAATTGAGTGTGTTGATGTACATATTGTGATGTTGGACTACGTTTGGAGGAATCTTTTGAAGCATATCATACAAAACTCAATAAATAAGGTAGGCCTAAATGTATTTAGTATTAGTAAAGTTATCGCAAGTTCTTATTTTTTTTAGAGATTTTGTTTAAAAGGAAAATTGATTAGAATGTGAAAGTGAGTTAAGCCATATAAGCATTGAGAACCGATATGAAGTCTACGTGCTGTGTTTTCATTTCTTCACACACACTCATTCATTAGTTATTTTTAAACACAGATATTTTCCTCGCGTTTGACCTTCAGACACACAGACAACGGTACAACGAAACTGCTGTTCTCAATTAAATTATAAATACAGGACTCTCCGAAGTATAGGGCCTCTAAAATTAATAACTCGCACATTTTTACATAAAATTCTATAATAATTTCTTCATATCTGTAAAAACAAATTGTAATTTATTGTATTTACTACATTTCTCTATATATATCCATGCACAATTTAATCCAAATTTCATTACAATTGGAATATATTTAATCAAGATTTGGCAATTTGAAAAAATTCCATTAAAATTAGCTTTAAATAATTAAATGTCCTCCGTCTCCATTTAAATTGTGTGTCGACGCTAAAAGGTTAAATTTGTTTCAAGCGAATCCTTCCACTTAAAGGTCTAATTTTTGCTGATTAACAAACAAACTCAATGATGTTTTTATTATTAATTTAACATTTCTCAATGAAAGATAAATTAAATTTGAAGAGAAAAATCTTCGCCTAGACCGGGACTCGAACCCGGGACCCTTGGCTTTCCGGGCCAAGTGCTCTACCAACTGAGCTACCGAGGTGAGTTACGATCTAGACGCAAATTTTTCTCTTATATACGTTGTAATTTCCTATCGCCAAATGCTTTTGAAACCATTGTTTCTATCTTTGCAAATGGCGGCTTCTTAGTTAAGAAGACATTTTTATTGGAAATTTAACATTACTTTAAAAGCCAGTAAGGCCTCTAATGATGTTTTTATTATTAACTTAACATTTCTCAATGAAAGATAAATTAAATTTGAAGAGAAAAATCTTTGCCTAGACCGGGACTCGAACCCGGGACCCTTGGCTTTCCGGGCCAAGTGCTCTACCAACTGAGCTACCGAGGCGAGTTACGATCTAGATGCAAATTTTTCTCTTATATACGTTGTAATTTCCTATTGCCAAATGCTTTTGAAACCATTGTTTCTATCTTTGCAAATGGCGGCTTCTTAGTTAAGAAGACATTTTTATTGGAAATTTAACATTACTTTAAAAGCCATTAAGGCCTCTAATGATGTTTTTATTATTAATTTAACATTTCTCAATGAAAGATAAATTAAATTTGAAGAGAAAAATCTTCGCCTAGACCGGGACTCGAACCCGGGACCCTTGGCTTCGCGGGCCAATTTGTGCTCTACAAACGGAGCGGACTACGAGGCGAGTTACGATCTAGACCGCAAATGTATCTCTTATATACGTTGTAAATTTTCCTATCGCCAAATGCTTTTGAAACCATTGTTTATATATTTTTGGAAATGGCGGCTTCTTAGTTAAGAAGACATTTTTAGTGCGAAATTTAACATTACTTTACAAGCAGAAGTAAGGCCTCTAATGATGTTTTTAGTATTAATTTAACATTTCTCAATGAAAGATAAATTAAATTTGAAGAGAAAAATCTTCGCATAGACCGGGACTCGAAACCGGGGACTCCTGGCCTTCCGGGCCAAGTGCTCTACCAAACCTGAGCTACCGACGGCGGAGTTACGATCTAGATGCAAATTGTTCTCTTATATACGTTGTAATTTCCTATCGCCAAATGCTTTTGAAACCATTGTTTCTATCTTTGCAAATGGCGGCTTCTTAGTTAAGAAGACATTTTTATTGGAAATTTAACATTACTTTAAAAGCCAATAAGGCCTCTAATGATGTTTTTATTATTAATTTAACATTTCTCAATGAAAGATAAATTAAATTTGAAGTAATGTTAAATTTCCAATAAAAATGTCTTCTTAACTAAGAAGCCGCCATTTGCAAAGATAGAAACAATGGTTTCAAAAGCATTTGGCGATAGGAAATTACAACGTATATAAGAGAAAAATTTGCGTCTAGATCGTAACTCGCCTCGGTAGCTCAGTTGGTAGAGCACTTGGCCCGGAAAGCCAAGGGTCCCAGGTTCGAGTCCCGGTCTAGGCGAAGATTTTTCTCTTCAAATTTAAACAAACTCAACCTTACTTTTTTAAATTAATTTCTATATGCCTGGTTTGGTTTCGATGAAATAAAAATGACATGTTGACATATACAAACATATATATATTTATTGACGTTACAATTAAAAATTTTGACATTAAGCAATAAAAGACAAATATGTCATGAAAAGAAAAAAATTAATGCCTGAAACAGGATTTGAACCCAGGACCTCTAACTCTATATGTTAGTGCACTAATGTGTAGAGTTAGAGGTTGTGGGTTCAAATCCCAGTTCAGGCATAAATTATTCTTTTCATGACATATTTGGATTTCAATGTTTAATGTAAACATTTAATTATAACATTGAAATAAAAAAAAAGTCACTGCTATAAAATAAAAATATTCTCATTGAAATGCTTTCTTGTCATAGAAGCTGTAAGATGACAGTACAGACGCTTCCTGCTGCCTCTTATGATTTGAGAATTATATATAAAGAAGGAACATTAATGTTTGCACTTGGGATGCCTGGAGTTAGAGGTCCCGGGTTCAAATCTTGGTTCAGGCATTAATTTCTCTTATCATGACGACATGACATATATATATATATATATATATATATATATATATATATATACACAGTATTATCCTGCTTTTAAGTTTCCAAATTTTACGTTTTCCCCGCCTTTTACAACATTTTTTATAGGTCCCTTCAGTTTCCCTATATCTACAATGTATTAAAAACCCTGCTTTTACATTTCTAAAAAGTTTTCCTGCAATTTATGTCACATCACATTGATCTTCAGCATTAAAGATCGAAGATATTCAATTTATTTGATTGACTATCTTGCTTTTGTACAATCGATATAAAGTAGAGCAAGTTCATTGAGCCAACTAAGCTGGCTGCTATACAATCGATAAGGACCAAGCAAGTTTCATGAGCCAACGAAGCTGGCTTTTGTACAATGGATAAAGAGCAGAGCAAGTTCATCGAGCCAAAGAAGCTGGCTCAGGACTTTGAAACATTTCTGAATTTTAACCCGTGTACTTCTATGGCAAAACATTTTTTTTTAATCTCTCAATAAAGATTCATAGTGCTGCTTGCTGAACCTCTCCTTATTATTTATTTTTTAAATGGTGAAAGTAAAAGAAATAAAGTAATTTTATTAATTAAATAAAAATAAAACATAGTTTTATTTGATTTTCATATTTATTATATAATTTAGTGACAGCTGTTTCGGTACATTTATTAATTAAATAAAAATAAAACATAGTTTTATTTGATTTTCATATTTATTATATAATTTAGTGACAGCTGTTTCGGTACATTGTACCTTCTTCAGACATGTTAACAAATTATGAATTGTGTTCCAACTATAGTTTACAGCAGTTCAAACCACACATTACATTGAACTATTATAGGTAAATCACTATGAGGTTTAATTAAAAAAAACATCTTTACACCTCACCTGATATCCTGTCTTCTAAATAAATAAAAAGACAGGATATTAGGTGAGGTGTAAAGCATTTTATTCTAAATTAAAAGAAACATTACATTATTTAGCCAATATTGTATATATTATCCCAGTCACTGCTTTTTTTTTGCATGTTCTAGAATGGTTGCTCAATATGAGGGTAAACAATTTTTAGCTCCTCCTCGTTTTCCATAATTTACACTTTCCCCCAATTTATACCACTTTTCCTCTGGTTCCTTGAAAAGTGTAAAAGAAGGGTAATACTGTAGTATATTATCCCCATGTGTTTTTTTTTTTCATGTTCTGAAATGGATGTAGATTATGGGGGGGGTCAATATTTTTGAGCTCATCATTTCCCTCAACTTACAATTTGCCCTATTTTACACCATTTTTCCCGTGGTCCCTTGAAAAGAGTACAAGAGAGGTAATACTGTATAGGCCTATATAAATTTCGGCCATGGCCATTTTTAGAGTCTAACATAGGATAGGTGAAGATCAATAAACATTGTGTAAAAAGCTTTTTTATGAGAACCTCAATAGCTTAATTCCTTTGAATTCGCTGAAAAGAAAAATGAAAAATCATAAAAGTTGAATGAATCTTGAAAGATATTATGTTATATTCTCATAAGGTGTGTTCTATTCTCGTAAGGTAAAATGAAATATTTTCTTAAACAAAATAATTCAGAAGCAATCTACAAAAATCGCTGTTAATGTCACATCACTTTATCCAATTTATTAAAAATGTATAATGATAAGATAAATGCAAACCTTTCATTTGGAATGTTGGTTTGTTTTGTTTTCCGTATGGTGATAGATATTTCATGTAACCAATCACAGCCGAGATAATATTCCATTTTCTTACTTGCTGCTGCACTAGCGAGTCGATCAACTGTGTTACCAGGTACATGTAGATAATAATCTAGCATTGGATCCACAAGTTTTCCTTTCCCACTATCAAGTTTGCTCTTTTTGGAAGCAGATCCTTTTTCATCATTAATTCTGCTTTTACTAGCCTGAAAATGAGATATCAAAATTTATAAAGTAATACAAAGAGAATTCTGCGATCACTGAAAATAAATCATTAAGTTGAAAAATGACCAAAATGTGTAAAGTGTACTGTAATGATCTCCTAAGCCTTCTGAGCACAATAAAGAAATCAGTAATCCAGGACTCTAATACTTTCCAAGTTATAAATATCCCACGTAAAAAAGTGCTTTCCTGAAAAGTAGTGATTTTATTGATATTTTTTAGGTAACAACGCTTTGAGATTTTATTTAATAATCATTAAATTGATCAGATTTTACACCTCACTTATTTTGTATAAATCTCAGAATGGTTTTAAAAGGTCTTTTTTTCATTGTCAACTGACATGTGACCACTGAATTGATGTTTGGCAACTCTGTAAACCCATTCATCTTCCCTCTGCTAGTTGACCAATGAACTAGTAAGTCAAATCATTTCCCCTGGGAATTTCAAAATTCATAATTTTGTCCTACAGGGTTTCCAACCATCATCAACAGTCAGATGCCTGTTGACAATGAGAGCAAGACCTTCTGAAACCGACCCAAGATTTATATTTAAATATATGAGGCGAGGTACAAAATTTGACTCATACAATGATTGGTGGTTTTATACTTCATGTAATATCTGTGACCAGAAAAATATCAATTTTTTTCTTACAATTAATATTTATAAGTAAGAAATAGTATAATTATTAAGTTATGTGGATAGGAAATAACACTATGAGGTTTCTTAATATTGTTTATTTTTTATTTCACTCACCTCATACTTCATAACTCCTAGCATACGCAGGGTTTCGTCACATCCTTTGTGACATTCTCAATGCTGTGTCACATTCACAACTGACGTCCGGCTGCCTTCTGAGAAACCCTGGGTATGCTAGGAGTTATGAAATATGAGGTGAGTGAAATAAAAAATAAACAATATAAAGAAATAGTATAATTAATATTTAATTTTAGGAAGTGATATTTTGAGGTTATTTTAATTATATTATTTTTAGTCTGAACATCTTACCTCAATATTAATGTTAATTTGTTCTTGAACATGTTTCAAAACAATTCTGTTTTATCGTCAGTTTTTCCAGACTGGTTTTATTTATGTTGCATAACCTGGATATCGATGTCAGCTCCATCCTGTGGTTGGCCAAAGAACCTCCAAACAAAGTCACGCTCCATCGGTATATCAAGATTCATAACTCTGTTTCTGTTCTTCTGAATATAAATGTTTTCCCGATTAGTCATTAAAACAGTTAGAAAATACAAAAGAGCTGACTATTTGGGAAAAAATTTATATTCAGAAGAACAGAAACAGAGTTATGAATTTTGATATACCGATGGAGCGTGACCTTGTTTGGGGGTTCTTTGGCCAACCACAGGATGGAACTGACATCGATATACAGGTTGTGCAACATAAATAAAACCAGTCTGGAAAAGCTGACGATAAAACAGGATTGTTTTGAAACATGTTCAAGAACAAATTAACATTAATATTGAGGTAAGATGTTCAGACTAAAAATAATATAATTAAGAAATAGTATGTTTTATAAGAATAATGTCTAATTGTGTAATATCTTAAAAGTAATATAGGAAAATATTTTTAGAATTACAAAATATGTCCAAGTGTTTTGGCTATTATTAGGGAAATGATGCACTATGCATGTTAGAACGGACCACAGGTTACAAATTATATAGCCACAACTATATCAAATCCTATCAATTACATCACTGGCAATATTCGAGGTACCAACATATTTTTATTGTATTGTAACATCTAATAACACCATTCGTTACTACCAAACATAGTTTTTTTTAAATTTGAAGAGAAAAATTTTCGCCTAGACCGGGACTCGAACCCGGGACCCTTGGCTTTCCGGGCCAAGTGCTCTACCAACTGAGCTATCGAGGCGAGTTACGATCTAGACACAAATTTTTCTCTTATATACGTTTTAATTCCCTATCGCCAAATGCTTTTGAAACCATTGTTTCTATCTTTGCAAATGGCGGCTTCTTAGTTAAGAAGACATTTATTGGAAATTTAACATTACTTTAAAAGCCAGTAAGGCCTCTAATGATGTTTTTATTATTAATTTAACATTTCTCAATGAAAGATAAATTAAATTTGAAGAGAAAAATTTTCGCCTAGACCGGGACTCGAACCCGGGACCCTTGGCTTTCCGGGCCAAGTGCTCTACCAACTGAGCTACCGAGGCGAGTTACGATCTAGACGCAAATTTTTCTCTTATATACGTTGTAATTCCCTATCGCCAAATGCTCGGCAGCTCAGTTGGTAGAGCACTTGGCCCGGAAAGCCAAGGGTCCCGGTTTCGAGTCCCGGTCTAGGCGAAAATTTTTCTCTTCAAATTTAATTTATCTTTCATTGAGAAATGTTAAATTAATAATAAAAACATCATTAGAGGCCTTACTGGCTTTTAAAGTAATGTTAAATTTCCAATAAATGTCTTCTTAACTAAGAAGCCGCCATTTGCAAAGATAGAAACAATGGTTTCAAAAGCATTTGGCAATAGGGAATTACAACGTATATAAGAGAAAAATTTGCGTCTAGATCGTAACTCGCCTCGGTAGCTCAGTTGGTAGAGCACTTGGCCCGGAAAGCCAAGGGTCCCGGGTTCGAGTCCCGGTCTAGGCGAAAAAAAATTTTTCTCTTCAAATTTAATTTATCTTTCATTGAGAAATGTTAAATTAATAATAAAAACATCATAGTTTTTTTTCCTTACATTTGTATATATTTGAGTAAATTAAATTAGGATTTGGGTAATGGAGTAGATTATCTATGATTAGTTAATGTTATGAAATTTATCTTGAGTTTTTAAATGCTTCAGGATATTGGAGATAGTGATATTGAGTGAGGAAATGTGATGGTCTATTCTAATATGTTGGTAAATCTATTTTCCCATTATTCATTTTAGTCTTATCACAATATCTAGTCAAATTCTAATTAATTTTCCCCTTTTTTCTCACCAAGAATTAAATATGAAGAGATTAAATGCAACCAAGTTAAATCTATTTTTTTTTAATTAGTTGATGGTATTAACATAATTGTAAGATTTTAAAATTCATCGGAGAACATTTTTTTGAAAACTCACATCATAAATATTAAGTCTCATCCATCTGATGAAATACTTCCGTCGTCAAACTTTCTATTGTCACCATCTTCTGTGCTGCCATCTATGGTCGAATTTATATACTTCGAAATCAAATATTGTTCGTTAGGAATATCAAATGCATCAAAATAAATAAATATATTTCATCAGTTGGAGTTATGGCTGAAGATGGATGAGACTTCAACTGAGACCATGGTTTCGTGAAAAGTACATCTTTTCATTTAAAAAAAAGCACGAAATTTATGAGGTGAGTTAAAAAAATGTTCTTTTTTTCTCTGATGAATTTTAAATGATTATTACTTACAATGTTTACTTCCCAACATTAATTTCAATATAATTGTAAGAGTCATTTATGTGTGTTACTAAGGTGTTTGATGTAAAACAAGTCATATACTTCATTATATCCTAACACTTTTGTTCAGAATAAGTTACATCCATTTTTTCCATTTCATTTGTAGGAATGCATGCATTGCATGATTATTACATGTTACACAATAAGTCTCAATTGTTGTGACAGAAATATTTTTAGTAATCTGCTAGCATCAGTTCGTATATCAGTGATTGATATAATTAATGTTATGAAAGGTTCTGAAGGTGAAGTAAGCATTGCAAGAAGAGAAAAGAAAGACTGCTAATGAAATAGACTGTAAAAAAGAAAGAAAGCCAGCCACAGTGACTCATTTAAGTTAGTTAATCCTTTTCAATGAAAAAGTCAGCCATGTAATCATAATGTCAACAATATCGGAACAGTATTTAAGTGTTCTGAAATTACTGAAAATGGCCATCATGAAATTCAGACAGTTGATGCTTGAACATAACAAAATTAGCCAAGATAATTTTTTCTTTTTTAAATACACAAAAATTCAGCTTGCAACTAGAAACAGAACATCTGAAGTTGATCATAAAAAGATGAAAAGCTTTGTTGAATTCTTTGTGTATTATGATGTAGCATGTAAATCTCTCCAATTATATTTGAAAAGAAAAATATACGCCTAGACTGGGGTTTGAACCCAGGACCTTTGACTTTCTATGTCAATGCTCTTCCATCTGAGCTCAGATGGAAGAGCATTGACATAGAAAGTCAAAGGTCTTGGGTTCAAACCCCAGTCTAGGCGTATATTTTTCTTTTCAAATATAATTTGTCCATCATTAAGGTGTTTAAAAACGAATAATATTAAAATCTCTCCAAGTTTATAGTCAAACATTTGAAGCTATTGTCAAACCAAGAATTACTGTTGTAATGAAACAGTTTTTTCCACAGGACAGGTGGCTAGAGTAACATAAAGTGGGAAAAGATAAGAATCTTGATAAGAAAAATAGCATACGAGAATTTATAGGTGGACTGAAATTCAGGGAAAGTCACTATGGTAAAAGAGTTTGCCATAAGAACTGAGGAATATGCATAACCTCCACAGGATGTATGATAGTGTCAATGAATCTATGAAAGTCTCTTTTCCAACTCTTCTAAAGAGTTCAAGTAAAGTTTTAATAACCTTCAAGTTAGTGTGTGTACTACATGTGAAAGTCTTTGTACATGCATTAAAGAAGCTACAGCTCATAATGATTTAAAACAATAGTTAACAATTCACAAGTGCTGCAGTAAGGCATCTAAACAATAATAAGAAACAAAAGTAAAGATCCCGAAACTTAACGTTTACGAAATGCAGCAAGTAGAGATACTACCAAAAATACTTATTCAAGAGGCTTATTACTCACGTCAGTTGGGATTGTACAATTTTTGTAATTGTGATAATATGAACAATTAGACGATTAATATGAACAATTGGTAAAACCCATTTTCACAAACGAGGCTCTGAGGACCGAGTCACGGCAGTATAACTGTTCCATTGGGTACTGAGTAAATGCAGTATCCTAATGTCTGTCCAGAGACTAAAAGGTAGCAGTCATACCACTGGACAACTTAGCATCGGGCCAGTAACCCGTCCTAAGGAACTTCAACAGTACTTGCAAGTCTCAACACGAAGAAATCCAGAAGGAATTGATATATGACAACCCACAACAAAGAAATATGGTTAAAAGAAAATGGCATAATGATACTGTAAGATACGCAACCTGGAGTGTCCGAAGCATCCATGAAAAAGAAGAGGAACTAGACAGTACATTTAAGAATAGAAACATTGATATTGCAGTAACTACAGAAACTAAGAAGAAACTTAAAGGAACGAAAGAAACACAAAATTATGTACAAATATATAGCGGTGTCGACAGGAAAAACCATGGACAAGCTGGAGTAATGATTTGGATTACTAAAACCATAAGAAATAAAATTCAACACTACACTTACTGGAATGAAGGAATATTAGAGCTTCGACTGAAAATACATAAGGTATATTGACAGTTCTTGGTGTATACGCGCCGGAGGAAGGCCATGAAGAAGATAATGAAGAATTCTATAAAATATTACAAGAAATTTATAGCAAAATAAATAGAAATGATTACATTCTCATAATAGGAGACTTATATGCCAGAGTGGGCAATGCTCAAGTCAACAATAATATTGGAACATTTGGCGAACCAACTACCAACAGGAACAGGACAAGATTAACAGATTTTGCTATATACAATGAACTGAGAATAATGAATACCTTTTAAAATCATAGAAACATACATAAGTATACTTGGCATCGTCAGGACTCAAAATCAATTGATTATTTCATTGCAAATAATATTTTTAAATTGTTTCTCGATGTCAGAGCCTACAGAGGATATGATATTGGTTCAGATCACTACCTAGTAGAAGCAAAAATAAAATTTCCACCAAGATGGTTAAAAAAGAAGAAACAACAACAGAGCATAGAACAAAAGTACAAGGTAAAATTATTTTATGATGACAGCATTAAATGGTTATATTCGAGAAGAATTCAGCAATATATGACTACAACTCCAGAAAGTAATGATGTCGAAGAAGAATGGAAAAACATTAAAATGATAATTCAAAATGCAGCTAATGAAACTTTAGGAAAAGTAAATATACAACAAAGAAGAAATAGAACTCTAAAAATCTGGGATGATCAAATAAAACAATTGATTGAAGAGAAAAATGCAGCTTATAAAAAATATTTGAACACAAAGAAAGTAGAAAATGAAATAGAATTCAAACGCTGTAGAGCTATTGTTAAGAGGGAAATAGAAAGAGACTTAGGAAAACATGGTTAAATTTTGTTACACATTTAGAATCAGACTTGCATAAGCTCCAACCAAATGCCTTCAAAATATTAAAACATTTGAATAAAGATATTAAAGAATCTACCAAAATTAATTGCTGAGTAACAAAAGAAGATTTTTTCAATTATTATAAAAGTCTTTGGACTGACAATAGTTATGAAGATACAATTTTCCGAAATAATAATGAGACAGATTCCATAATATCATTGGAAGAATTGAACAATAGTTTAAAGAAATTGAAAAATGGGAAGGCAACTGGCACAGATGGCTTGAATTCTGAATTGTACAAATATGCAGGCAAACAGTTCCATGAAAGACTGTTGTCCTTCTTTAATAATGTATTAAAAAATGCAGATATACCACAAGAATGGAAGACAAGCATTGTTATACCCCTGCTCAAGAAAGGAGACAAGAGAAAAATGGACAACTATAGGGGAATCAGTTTGTTAAACACATGCTACAAAATCTATGCAGACATTTTAAATGGAAAATTGAAAAGTTTCAGTGAAAAATTCCTTATGGAATGTCAAAATGGATTTAGGAAAGGACGATCTTGTATTGATTCAGCATTTTCTGTTAAACTATTGCTTGAAAAAAGAAGAGAATTCAACCTTAGAAACACATTTTGCTTTCATAGATTTTGAAAAAGCATTCGACACAGTCAAGAGATCAAAACTATTCAATATATTGGAAGACAGAAATATAGCCAAATTTACTTCTGCAGAACATACAAAATATTTACAGACAACACCATAAAGATTAAATTAAATAACAGATTTTCTGAAGAAGGAATTATAAATTGTGGTGTGAGACAAGGCTGCCCCCTATCCCCAGCACTCTTTGTGATTTATATCAATGAAGTAATATGTTGCTGGAACAAGAAATATAAATTTGGAGTAAGAATATCAGAAAATACAAAATTAAACACCCTATTGTTTGCAGATGACCAAATAATAATTGCAAATTCAGAAGATAATCTGCAGAAAGGTCTGTATGAACTTAACAAAATTACAGAAGAATATGGTTTGAAGATATCTACAGAGAAAACAAAAATTATGGCATTTCAAGGTGTAGATCCTGTCAGAAGTAAAATTGTACTTGACAATAAAATTTTGGAGCAGGTGAATAATTTTACATATCTAGGATGCAATATCTCATATGAAGAAGAAAAGGATGTAAATGCAAAAATATCTAAATTTTTAAGAATTTTAGGGTTAATAAATTCTATCTTCAAGCCACAGTTAGTCCAAAAACATTCAAGACTAAAAGTGTATAAAACACTGGCTCTTCCAACTCTTTTGTATGGTAGCGAAGTATGGACGTTGAAACAGAAGGATATACAGAGACTTAGATCTGCTGAAATGAGATACCTTCGGAGGACTGCAGGATACACACTACTAGATCACAAAAAAAATGAAGACATCTTAGAAGAATTACACATGGAACCTTTAGAAAACAAAATTTATGATTATAAGTCAAGATGGATGCAACATGTTCATCAAATGGAAGATCACAGGATACCCAAACAAATGTTAAGATATCAACCTGCAGGAAGAAGAAGACCAGGACGTCCACTCAAAATACTTCTGGATGGTTTTTCTCTTGAGGCCGAAACAGGTCAACAAATGGCCTAAATTCGTGAATGTACTAAGATGATGATGATGAACAATTAGAACTACTCATACACATGGACTGAAAACAGTCAGAGTGAGTTACTAATCCATACTTGGTTCGTCTTCCGGGCTTATAGGCAGTGGTCTGGTTGTCTTCTTACTCGACGTTTCGTCTACTGCTGCGGTAGACCTCATCAGGAGATACTGCGTGCTCTCTGTGAACTCCTCAACAGTCGGCTGCAGACTGGCTGGTGGTTGGAAACTGTCTCTCTTTTTATAGCTAAACCCCGGGTGGTGGGGAGGTTTTCTGCACAGACCAAGTTTTTTGCTGTTGTGCCGATTGCAGAAGTCATAGGCTTCGTTGTCGTGTTATGCAGTGCTGGGATCCAAATTTTTTGTTTATCTTCATGGTTTCTTCTTCTTTTTTTGTTGAAGGAATTTTTATGTTTATATATTTCAATGGCTTCTCTGTATAGTCTGGTGTAGTAATGTGATGTTTGTGATAATACCTGAGTATCTTCGAATCTTATAATATGTTGTTGGTTGTTCATCAAGTGTTCCGCTACGGCCGATTTTTCATTTTGTTTTAGTCTGCAGTGTCTCATGTGTTCTTGTAATCTTGTGTTGATCATTCTTTTTGTTGTACCGATGTACACCTCTCCACAACTGCACGGGATACGATATATACCGGCATGACTTAAAGGATCTCTAGTGTCTTTGGCTGGGCGAAGTATATTGCTGATTTTTGTGTTGGTTTGTAGGTTGTTGATATGTTGTATTTCTTTAATAGTCGTCCAATTTTCTCTGTTGTTGTTTTGATATAAGGTAGGTAGACCTTACCATTTGTCTCTTCCTTGTTTTCGTTTTCGGACCTATATTTCTTGGGATTTATGGCTCGACGAAAATCTGTTTTGCTGTATCCATTGGTTAGAAAAGCTGCATGGAGATGATTGATTTCCTCTTGCAGATACTGTGGTTCCGAAATCCTTTTGGCTCGTTCAACCAGGGTTTTTATTATCCCACGTTTTTGTCTCGGATGGTGGTTAGACTGTTTATGTAGGTATCTGTCTGTGTGTGTATTTTTCCTGTAAACCTTGTGTCCAAGTGTCATGTCTTGGTTTCGGATTACCAAAACATCCAAAAACGGTAGACTGTTGTTTTGTTCTATTTCCAAGGTGAATTGGATGCTGGGACAAATCCCATTTATGTGTTTCTTGAAGTTATCTAGTTCCTCCTCACCGTGCTCCCAAATGACAAAGGTGTCATCCACATATCTCAGCCAAACTGTGGGTCTTAAGGTAGCATTCTCCAAAGCCTGTTTTTCAAATTTTTCCATGTAGAAATTTGCTATTATGGGACTTAATGGACTTCCCATGGCCACGCCATCTATTTGTTCCTAGAATACACCTCTCCATTGAAAATAAGATTCTGTGAGACATATGTTGTAGAGCGCTGTTATATCTGGAGGAAAGAGTTCTTGTAAGTATGTCATTGTATCTCCGATAGGTACCTTAGTGAATAATGCAACCACATCGAAGCTTAGTATTATGTCATTCGGCTTGAGTTTCAGAGTGTCTATCTTTTCTATGAAGTGTGTGGAGTCCCGACACTTTTGTAAGAGATTCCACACGCTTCATAGAAAAGATAGACACTTTGAAACTCAAGCCGAATGACATAATACTAAGCTTCGATGTGGTTGCATTATTCACTAAGGTACCTATCGGAGATACAATGACATACTTACAAGAACTCTTTCCTCCAGATATAACAGCGCTCTACAACATATGTCTCACAGAATCTTATTTTCAATGGAGAGGTGTATTCTAGGAACAAATAGATGGCGTGGCCATGGGAAGTCCATTAAGTCCCATAATAGCAAATTTCTACATGGAAAAATTTGAAAAACAGGCTTTGGAGAATGCTACCTTAAGACCCACAGTTTGGCTGAGATATGTGGATGACACCTTTGTCATTTGGGAGCACGGTGAGGAGGAACTAGATAACTTCAAGAAACACATAAATGGGATTTGTCCCAGCATCCAATTCACCTTGGAAATAGAACAAAACAACAGTCTACCGTTTTTGGATGTTTTGGTAATCCGAAACCAAGACATGACACTTGGACACAAGGTTTACAGGAAAAATACACACACAGACAGATACCTACATAAACAGTCTAACCACCATCCGAGACAAAAACGTGGGATAATAAAAACCCTGGTTGAACGAACCAAAAGGATTTCGGAACCACAGTATCTGCAAGAGGAAATCAATCATCTCCATGCAGCTTTTCTAACCAATGGATACAGCAAAACAGATTTTCGTCGAGCCATAAATCCCAAGAAATATAGGTCCGAAAACGAAAACAAGGAAGAGACAAATGGTAAGGTCTACCTACCTTATATCAAAACAACAGAGAAAATTGGACGACTATTAAAGAAATACAACATATCAACAACCTACAAACCAACACAAAAAATCAGCAAGATACTTCGCCCAGCCAAAGACACTAGAGATCCTTTAAGTCATGCCGGTATATATCATATCCCGTGCAGTTGTGGAGAGGTGTACATCGGTACAACAAAAAGAATGATCAACACAAGATTACAAGAACACATGAGACACTGCAGACTAAAACAAAATGAAAAATCGGCCGTAGCGGAACACTTGATGAACAACCAACAACATATTATAAGATTCGAAGATACTCAGGTATTATCACAAACATCACATTACTACACCAGACTATACAGAGAAGCCATTGAAATATATAAACATAAAAATTCCTTCAACAAAAAAGAAGAAACCATGAAGATAAACAAAATTTGGATCCCAGCACTGCATAACACGACAACGAAGCCTATGACTTCTGCAATCGGCACAACAGCAAAAAACTCGGTCTGCGCAGAAAACCTCCCCACCACCCGGGGTTTAGCTATAAAAAGAGAGACAGTTTCCAACCACCAGCCAGTCTGCAGCCGACTGTTGAGGAGTTCACAGAGAGCATGCAGTATCTCCTGATGAGGTCTACCGCAGCAGTAGACGAAACGTCGAGTAAGAAGACAACCAGACCACGGCCTATAAGCCCGGAAGACGAACCAAGTATGGATCAAGACACCGGCCGTGAAAGCCTACAATTATATATGAGTTACTAATCATTGCTAGTGTTGTTTATCACTATCTCAACAACATTAAGCCAGTGAAAGAAACATTTCAAACAGACAATGTTATGTCCTTCTGGTTAGCGATGGGTGAGGTGGTCAGAATAAGAAAAATATGGTGACCATAATGATCCTGAGTTGGTTTGGTAATGCCTCTGAACACATTGATTCAGTAGTTACCGCATTTACACATGTATAGGCCTCATGCGTGTATAGGCTGCACCCTAGTTTTGCAATAATAAATTACAACCTGATTCAAAAGAAAAACATTTCAAGAAAATTACTTACCATCCTGAAACACACAGAAAATTTCTAAAATATTTAAAAAAATTGATATTACATTAGCACCAATTACAAATTTAGCCTGGATAATCTACTAGTAACTAATAAGAAAGTTAATGTCCCAGATAGTAAAAAAATCTGAAATTTACGAAATCAGTTGCAATGACTGCAATAAAGTATATATAGGAAAAACTACAAGGAATTTAGAAATTCATACAAAAGAACACCTTAGAAATTGAAAAATCAGCAATTGCAGCTCATAGTTTGCTAGAAAATCAAAAAATTGAAAAAGGCACTAACTTTTGAAATATTTGGAGAAAACATTTTTCTCTTCAAATTTAATTTATCTTTCATTGAGAAATGTTTAATCAATAATAAAAACATCATTAGAAGCCTTACTAGCTTTATAAAGTAATGTTAAATTCCCAATAAATGTCTTCTTAACTAAGAAGCCGTCATTTGCAAAGATAGAAACAATGGTTTCAAAAGCATTTGGCGATAGGGAATTACAACGTATATAAGAGAAAAATTTGCGTCTAGATCGTAACTCGCCTCGGTAGCTCAGTTGGTAGAGCACTTGGCCCGGAAAGCCAAGGGTCCCGGGTTCGAGTCTCGGTCTAGGCGAAAATTTTTCTCTTCAAATTTAATTTATCTTTCATTGAGAAATGTTTAATCAATAATAAAAACATCATTAGAAGCCTTACTAGCTTTATAAAGTAATGTTAAATTCCCAATAAATGTCTTCTTAACTAAGAAGCCGCCATTTGCAAAGATAGAAACAATGGTTTCAAAAGCATTTGGCGATAGGGAATTACAACGTATATAAGAGAAAAATTTGCGTCTAGATCGTAACTCGCCTCGGTAGCTCAGTTGGTAGAGCACTTGGCCCGGAAAGCCAAGGGTCCCGGGTTCGAGTCCCGGTCTAGGCGAAAATTTTTCTCTTCAAATTTAATTTGGAGAAACCTTTGGAATTAACAATTTGGGAAAAGATATACATTCAGAAGAATAAATATAAAGTAATGAATTTTGATATCCCCGACGAGAATAATTTAATCTCCAAGTTCATAAAATCTACACCAGATGGCAGTTCAGAAGATGATGTTAATGAAGAAATTTCGACAGTTGGAATTTGACTGAAGATGGAAGTAATACTATACTTTTGAAACCGGTATCTTGAAGACATGCAACTTTGTGAGGTGAGATGTTAAAACATTTTCTCCAACTCATTTATATCTATTTCTAAGGCCACGGACAGGACAGAAGACGACACATTGTGAACCGCCTCATCAGGCAGTGAGGAATCTAGTGGATGTGATGATGAAAAGTGACATGGACGCATCAAGTGATGAACAATAAGTGCTGACAACACACATATTGGATACATTTGTTAGAGTATTTGTAAGGTATGTAAAGTAAAGTGATCCCACAACAGGCCTCAGGAGGCCCTTGGGTAGTAGGAGGTTAAGGCTCCCACTTTTTCTAGACAATCGGCACTTTATGTCAGCCAGGTTGTCAGCCATACGTGACGGCCGCCTTTACCCCAGAACAAGCATCTGGTACTCATTTCCGTTAGAGGCTGAGTCGACCCCAGGGTCATAGTGCCACCAGAAAGTTTGGGTCAGTTTAAAAATTTTGACCCCAATGGGACTTGAACCCTCGACCTTCCTGCTGTGGGCCTTGTAATTAATTAGATACAATTGTTCTAAAATGAAGCACATTTTCTAATTATTTCATGTATAAGCCCACTCTAATTTTGAAGCTTATATTATAAGTAAATAAGTGTGCCCTATACATGCGTAAATACAGTATGTTCTTCCCTGCCTTGTGACGTTATTTGGATGAATTTCCATACAAATTCATTCTCAGGAAACAATTCTTCATCAAGAATAATATCATAATATTTTCAAAGATATGTAGACAATGTGTCTGCTTATCCAAAAGACTGGATAGTTCATGATTGTATACTTTGATATGTTCAATATAATAAACCAATGATTGCTATACAAACAGCAAAAGCAATTATCTCACTGATAGTGGCACTTCTAACTCTACACCCAAAAGAAGATGTACTTGTAAGCACATTGTACATCCAGCAACACAATCAGTGAGGCCCATAATGGAGCTCAAGATTTGGGACATTCACAATCTGTTTGCAAGGAATAGTCTGAATGCCATGGAGGATCCAAGAGTTCTCTTCTACAGAGACCTTCAATCAACTGGATTCATCTTAGAAATGTCAAAAATGGTGAAGTAGAAAAGTCAGCAGTAGCAGCTAATGCTTGGTCAAAAAACATCCAATTGATACAAAAGCTAGTCTAATTAAACAAATACAAAAACAAAACAACTCACGGTTTGGGAAAAAATTCACATAAAAAAAACTTATGAATTATATTATTTTTAGTCTGATCATCTTATCTCAATATTAATGTTGATTTGTTCTTGAACATGTTTCAAAACAATTCCGTTTTATCGTCAGGTTGCCCAGACTGGTTTGATTTATGTTGCATAACCGTTGCACACCCTGGATGTCGATGTCAGCTCCATCCTGTGGTTGGCCAAAGAACCTCCAAACAAGGTCACGCTCCATCGGTATTTCAAAATTCATAACTCTGTTTTCGTTCTTCTGAATATAAATTTTTTCCCAAATAGTCAGCTCTTTTGTATTTTCTAACTGTTTTAATAATTTAGTGTCTGAATTTATATTATGTTTTTCAAACCAAACATGAGCAGCAACTGCAGATTTTTCTATTTCCCCATTTTTAATATTCTTATGTGTTTTTTTTTTTTTTGAAGAGAAAAATTCTTGTGTGTTCTTTGGTTCTAATTATTAGGTTTCTTTTTGTTTCCACAGGATGGAGCTGACATCGACATCCAGGTTGTGCAATATAATGCAACATAAATCAAACCAGTCTGGACAAGCTGACGATAAAATAGAATTGTTTTGAAACATGTTCAAGAACAAATCAACATTAATATTGAGGTAAGATGATCAGACTAAAAATAATATAATTAAAATAACCTCAAAATATCACTTCGTAAAATTAAATATTAATTAAAACTTATGAACTTTGAGATTCCCAGGAATTCTGATTTGATCCGTAAGTTCATCAGTCCACCAACAGAGGGAGGAAGAAGCAGTTCTCCTGATCAACATAACATCAGTCAACAAGAAATTACTGAAGATGAAGCTGCCTAAGCTCCGAAACCGGTATAATTAGAAGACTGGATATGAGGTGAGGTATAAAACATTTTAATTTAAATCTTAAATTAAACCTCATAGTGAATTTTTCTATAAAAGTTTAATATAGATCGTTATTTTCATTTTTTGTGCAGTTAATCAATCAAGCCTGAACAGAGTATTTAAAATGTATTACAGTATTTGTGACTAGAAAGAGATTATGTTATACGTATCATCAATTAAAACCTAATCACCTAAAAAAATTTAAAACATTTAACAGTCATCAATGTTATATTATTTTTGGTCTGGACATCTTACCTCAATATTAATGTTGATTTGTTCTTGTTTAATATTAAATTTAGTTTAATATTAAATTAGCACCAAAAAATAACTACAGTTTAAATAAACTAATAAAAACCAACAAAAATGAAAAAACTGATAAAAATAAAAAGTCAGGAATATATCAAATTGAATGCATGGGTTGTGAAAAGATATATATAGGGAAAACAAAAAGAAACCTAAAAATTAGAACCAAAGAACACATAAGAAATATTAAAAATGGAGAAATTGAAAAATCTGCAGTTGCTGCTCATGTTTGGTCTGAAAAACATAATATAAATTCAGACACTAAATTATTAAAACAGTTAGAAAATACAAAAAAGCTGACTATTTGGGAAAAAATTTATATTCAGAAGATCAGAAACAGAGTTATGAATTTTGATATTCCGATGGAGGGTGACCTTGTTTGTAGGTTCTTTGGCCAACCACAGGATGGAGCTGACATCGACATCCAGGTGGTGCAACATAATGCAACATAAATAAAACCAGTCTGGGAAAGCTGACGATAAAACAGAATTGTTTTGAAACATGTCCAAGAACAAATCAACATTAATATTGAGGTAAGATGTCCAGACCAAAAATAATATAATTAAAATAACCTCAAAATATAACTTCCTAAAATTAAATATTAGTCATCAATGTGTTTCAACAGCTAAAAATGTATAAAAACAAAAACAGTACAATTCCAGGTATCGTCACATCATGTGACTGACAATTATAAATTACTTATCGGTATCATCTCTTTTCCTTTAACTTAGGAAAGGAGGGCACTAACCGGAATAGGGCACTTGTAATTTTGTTTTTGTTTTTATAAATCTCCAAACTTTCAAGAACGTCAAGGAATTGAAAAATATTTACTGATTTAATCAGTCTATTACTCTTATCAATATGGTCATTGTTAATAATATGTTGAGCAACACCAGATTTGTCAATTCTGTTTAATCGGGAATGAGCAATATGCTCCTTAAACCCAGTTAAAATAGATCATCTTTGAAGAGAAAAATTATATGCTCAGACTGGGGCTTGAACCCAGGACTTTTGGTTCTCTAGACCAAATGCTCTAATGACTCAGCTACCGGAGCAAGTTCCAATCTAAACAGAAATTTTTCTCTTATATGCATTGTAATTCCCACACACCAAATGCTTTGAAACCTTTGCTTCTATTTTTTGCAAATGGCGCTTCTTTATTAAGAAGACATATTTGGGAATTTTACATTACATTATAAAGTCAGTATGGCTTCTTTCAATGTTTTTATTATTCATTTCTTACATCTCAATGATGGATAAATCATATTTGAAGAGAAAAATTATATGCCCAGACTGGGGCTTGAACCCAGGACCTTTGGTTCTCTAGACCAAATGATCTACTGACTCAGCTACCGGAGCAAGTTCCAATTTAAACACAATTTTTTTTCTTATATACGTTGTAATTTCTGTGCACCAAATGCTTTGAAACCTTTGCTTCTATCTATCTTTTGCAAATGGTGGCTTCTTTATTAAGAAGACATATTTGGTATAAGAGAAAATTTTCCATCTCCCTCAGATATATATTATAAATAACCTTGATGGAATAAAAAATAAAAGTACCTGAATGTACATTAATTACTACAATTATGAGGTGAATTGTTAAATCTAACTCAATTTATTAATTACCTGAATATAAATATTTTTTTAGAGATAAAAATAATCACTAACTTACGGTATCCTTCACAGCTTCTTTATCATCCCCAAGAGCTTTGATATGCACTAGAAGTGTTCGTCCTCGTATCCTAAACAGCTTTGGACTTGTAAGTGTTACAGTTCCACCCTGATCAGATAAATCCAGACATGAAGCAAGATTCACTGGACCACAAAGAATTTCAGTATTGTGATCACGTAAATACTCTTCTGAAGTAACAGGATTTTCCATTGGTCCTAACAGAAAATACATTCATAGTTCTCATAATAAAAAAATGTGTGTAATATTGAAAAATGAAAACATAAAATTCCTTGATAAAAGATTCAATTTTTAGTATTACTAATTTGGCATAAAATATATAAAATGCATAATTTCATTTCCAATACATTTCCATTTATAAAAATACAAAATGTTAAAATTTTAATCTCAATCAAATTCTTTAATTTTATTTTATTATTTATCTTAGAATTTGACTTGACTTAAGAAGGTGAATACAAAAGAACTTTTGTTTTTATCTATGTTTATAAAATAAATTTGACATCAATTCAGTAACAAATATACTACATGTTCCTTTATTAATTTATATAGAGTGGAAGTAATTAAAGTGAGCATGTTTTAAGCATGAGTTTCTTGTGGTAAATGCAATAAAAATGTCTTACACATTTTGGGTAAAAAATCCATGGTTTTTCTGATAAATAAAAAAAAAGGATTTTGTACAGTAATTTATCAGTGTATCACTTCATAATGATCAGTAGGACCCAGATTTGGTTCAACGGCAGTTTAACTTGCCCTTGATTTTTCAGTTTATTGTTGTAAACTGTAGTTCTTCTGTATTTACTAACATTTTAAACTTTTTCCAAACAATTTTTATAACATTTGACAATTTTTAAGTATTTATTTAAACACACAAAACACTAACATTATGACACTATTAGACAATATTGGGATGCTGATTGCTAATTTTCTCCACAGAGTATATTACTTAGTCTATGATTTTCTCTCTTCTCGTTGGTTTGGGTTATCGCTGGTTGAAACGATGTTGGAAAGAGATAAGTCAGTGTACATTCATTTTTTAATAAATGTTTGAGAATTTGAATATTATTAATATATTTATTTAAAGTAGATTTGGGGATTTATTGCAAAGACTGGTCTTTCAAATTTCCCAGCGATATGCTGCCATCTAGCAAAAACTGTATAAACTTTAGTACGATATCGATAATAATTGATATGTGGCAAGCAGCAATAATCCACTAGGCAAGGATGATAACTATATGTAGTTCGATGGTGGGTTATCACTGGCTCTATAAACTCTGGCGCATGAGCACTGTTGTTCTATAGGACTTAGAAAATATATTGGATGAGTTAAACTGCTGTTTCTCCCCCAGATTTGTATGAATAAATACATTTTTTTTCCTCACTTTATAATTAAAAAAATTGCAATGATTTTTCTGTTTTATACTCAGGATTTAAAGGTGTGAAGTCCTAAAATCAGCTAAAAGGAGTTAAAAGCTTAAAAGGAACTAAATTGTACTCTCCAAGGGAAGAGAGAGAGAAAGAGAAAAAATACAAAATATATGCTCAGCAAAAATTGTAGGAAAGGAATTGAATCTGAGACAATTCAATAATGGTACAAAATGAAAGTAACACTTTAAAATTTTGTCTAGCCTTCACACTTTGATAACTAAACAGTTTGCAAAAATGCCATTGCTGCTGTGATCAGATTCCAATTTTAAATTTAATGTAAGAAAACCAGTGTGGTTATAATTTAGTGTAGAGAAGAAGTTACTTCAAAGCTGGTCCAAGATTTTGTTTTTGCAATATGCATAAAGTGAAAGCTTTTGTAAAAGCAATTTAGTTTGATTGTAGATTGTTAACGACACTAACTTTTCAACATATGATTGTCAAGTTTGCTAGAAACAATTGAGGTGTGACAAAAAAATCAGATTTTGACCAACACAATAAAAGCAATATGATAAAAAAAGCAGAAGACGTCAATTCAACAATTCATTTCATTATATTTGAAGAGAAAAATTTTCGCCTAGACCGAGACTCGAACCCGGGACCTTTGGCTTTCCAGGCCAAATGCTCTACAAACTGAGCTACCGAGGTGAGTTGCGATCTAGACACAAATTTTTCTCTAATATACGTTGTAATTCCCTCACGCCAAATGCTTTGAAACCATTGCTTTTATCTTTGCAAATGGCAGCTTCTTAGTTAAGAAGATATTTATTGGGAATTTAACACTACTTTATAAAGCCAGTAGGGCTTTTATTGATGTTTTTATTATTAATTTAACATTCTCACTGAAGGATAAATTATATTTGAAGAGAAAAATTTTCGCCTAGACCAAGACTCGAATCCGGACTTTTGGCTTTCTGGGCCAAATGCTCTACCAACTGAGCTACCGGGGTGAGTTGCGATCTAGATGCAATTTTTTTTCTTATATACGTTGTAATTCATTTAATCTACGACTAGTTCTACACAGGTTATTTTCAATGTGAGGTTGTGTGATGTACTTGAGTCAGCCAATGTACTGTGGAATGTGTTGATGACTACAGTTTAGTCCTAGAGTTCCAGATGAGTTTATTTTGCATAACAACTACTTGAAGCCCCTCAATGAGAAGACACTGGATATCATAAGAGCCGATATAGGTGACAAATTATTTTTTTTGTTTTTTGTTGATGAGACCAGAAATAGCTGCAACCATTATATTGTCAATATTTTCATCAGGAAGCTGGATCCAGCAGAACTGGGAAAACTGCATCTTACCCTTTGTAAAGAGTTGGATATAACTATAACAAATAATAGCACTGTAATTTGTATAGTTAGAGAAGCTCTAAGTATATTGTGGCCTGGAAAGTATTGAGATTAAATGTTTCTTTTCCTGATTGAATTAGTACCACCTATATGATTAAAGCAAGAAAAGTTCTGACAAGTTTCTATTTAAATATGCTCCATATAACATGGTTAGCCCATAGCTTACATCAGTTGGTAGAAGAAATTATAAATATTTTCCCAGGAGTAAATCCCATTGTTTCTGCTGTCTAGAAAGTTATTCTTAAATCACAGTCACATTCAGATATTCAAACAGATGCTACTAGGAGTACATCTACCACCAGAACCTATAACAACTCATTGGGAAAGTTGTGGTCAGTCTAGGCCTACTAACCGATCATCATGAGAAAATGAAGAGAATCATAGATAAATTTGACAACAGCAGTGTAGCTTGCATCCCAAAGGCAAAGGTTACTCTTCTGGATAAGAAAAATACTGGTTCTCTTTCATTCATCAAGGACCTTTTCTTGCTGACTTTGTGTATCTTCCAGTGAATGCAGCAATGAACATCAATGAAGCAATTTCAAGTAAGAAAATACCATATGGGTAATGGACAGTGCGCTCTTTCCATCCTTAAACAAAATTCTGGATACCCAAAAATGAAATACATAGTTGCAGCTAATAACTGGAGAATTATCATGGGGACAAAAAAGGAGTGGCATATACGAATTAACACACCAGTGACTTGATGTTGTGTGGATCAACTTTTTCTTGTTACAAATGGGATATTCCATACGAAATTGGCAAAAAAATTGTGAAAATTGAACTCACATCTTTAAAAGTTTACCATTTTTTTTACAGTGAAACTTTATGATGCTGTCAATTTATCGTATTGTTTTAAATAGTCTCTTTTATAAAATACATTTCTCGAAGTATGGCTATTCCCTCAACTTGAAAAGATAGTCACATTATAGATGATTTTATGCTCTATCGCTTGAAAATTAGTATGTTAATATTTACGTTTTTCTGAAGGGCGTAAATGCAATTAATATGCAATTGACTTTCCTCACCAAAATTTTTATAAAATTAAAAAGTGCCACATTATTACCTGAACACCAGTTAATTTTTTGTAATTAGTATTAAAGTGGAGTCTTGAAAGGAAACTACCAAAAATTATTATTTTCCAAAAATCCCCTATGTGTAGACTGCCTGCAATACCTTTCGCGTGAGTGGAGATCGCTCGCTCATACAAACAATGACGGAGCTACTTGGAAATAGTCCTTTGCGCACTTACAAATATTTTTTATTGTTATTATCATCATTACATTATTTTTATTATCATTATTACAATTATTACATTATCATCATCATCGTGGACTAGTGGTTACTCTGCAAGCCTCCGATTCCGAGGTTCGCGGGTTCAAACTCGATAGGAATCAATGGCATTTTAAAGGCGTAACAATTCTGAATGTAGCCTTCTCCAGAAGGAAGGAAATCCGTGAGTCCCGTGTCGTAAATTTATGGTACATAGGAGAACCTCGCGCTTGAAATAAATTGCTACATAACGTCATTAAAATTAACAATCTTTATTGATATATTCAGTAGGCGGTTAATTTTGTGCTGATTTTGGCTAATGTATAGTTTAATTTAAATTACTAAGCACCTACGAATTCAAGCTGGTAGGCCTATTAAAATATTTTCTAGAGAGTAGTTTTGTAATGTGTTGTAATATTTTGTACTTGTACCCTACACCAATGTCTGATGTTGAATATTGCAAGTAATGTTAAGCTATCCATAATAATTTATAACAATTTTCATGCTGTTACAAGTAATATTTAAGAGGTTTAAATATATTTTATTGGCTTGGTATCACTTACTGATCTTGCATCCCCTACTCATGACATATCTAAGATGATATTAAAATGCACGATAATATTAGCTTTTATTATAAGCTAAATTGGGGTCAGGATTTTTAAACTGACCCAAACCCTCTGGCAGCACTATGGCCCTGGGGTCGACTCAGCCTCTAACGGAAATTAGTACCAGATGCTTGTTCTGGGGGTAAAGGCGGCCGTCACGCAGGGCTGACAACCCGGCTGACATAAAGTGCCGATTGTCTAGAAAAAGTGGGAGCCTTAACCTTTTACTACCCCAAGGGCCTCCGGGTCTGTTGTGGGATCACTTTACTTTACTTTTACTTTAATTTAATGTCTAAACTTCCCATTATTCTCCTTTTATAACACAACATGTATATCTCTACGATTATTCTCTCATTCCAGAAACATTTAAGAAATTGTAAAATTATATATTAACACATAATATTGTTAATAACTATTGTATACTAATATAAGCATAATTAAAATTATATTTAACTTCTAACTCACCATTCAGTCTTTGTAGATCTGCAAACTTGTTAGTTAAAAACAATAAGATATTATTTTTAATTTGACTGTGACACTTAAAATGACGAGATGCATTAAACAAACACACTGATGTAAAACAACTGTCTAGTATGTAATCTGAACTTGAGAATTGTTGATGTAAAACAGATGTTTAAGAAAGACTTGCTGACATTGCATTATTAATGTTTGGTAGGAAGTGGTACGAGTATTAAAACATTCGGTTTTATTTGGAAGTGATATCTTATAACAATACTATTTCGTCAAAGTTATCAGGGTACAATACAATACACTGAATAAAAAGTTAATTTAAGACTGAAATTAGTAATTATAACATAATAAAAATTTATACCAGTTCATTCAATTAATGACGAAATAGTTTTTATTATATAATATTACATTTAAACTGTAATGAAAAATTTGTAACAAAATAAATAATTTGTTCTAAAAAAGGACAGAAGATTACGAGTATTTGAGAATAATGTTCTTAGGAGAATTTTTGGATCAAAAAGAGATGAACAGACAGGTGAATGGAGAAAACTACATAATAGTGAGCTACATGATATGTATAGGAAGCCAGATATAATAAAAACAGTTAAGTCTCATAGGCTGCGGTGGGCAGGAAATGTGGCACGTATGGAGGATGAAAGAGGTGCTTGAAAATTTCTGATAGGAAAACCAGAGGGAAAACGCCCAGTTGGAAGACTAAGAATGAGGTGGGAGAATAACATTATACATGATTTGAGGGAAGTAGATTATACAGGGGATAATTGGAAAACGTTAGCTGGGGATGGGATGTATGGAGAACTTATGTCCGGGCTGCCATGAACCTACAGATTCCACAGAGCCAGTGAGTGAGTTAGTTATAAATAATTTGTTTAATAATTCACTGTAAACGTAAGTAACAGAGCTCTTTAATTCTCACATCAGCAATAAAATTTGATAAATAAATATCCACTGGGCAAGAATTAAAATATCGTCACTTTTATAAATTTACGGTACTGTTCCATTAAGCAGAACATATAATAATCTATTCGATTTAATGGCAGTTGAAAAAGTCACTGATGAAGCTCTTTCAATGAAGTACGCGCGCAACCTTGGTCGTGAAATGAATCTGCTGCGCCGTGGACCCGCGAGTTTTTTTTACGAAAATAGAATAGAAAACATTTATATTGTCTGAACTATTCAACTCTCCAAAAAGGTAATTGCTGGAAATTAATCCTTATTACGTGAGTAGTATCCTATATTTTTTCCGTTTTCATTTTTTGATATGTACTGCAGTAAACCGCCATAAAACAGAAAATTGACACCGAAAATAAAAATATCCCAATTATAAAAATAACACCCTTAAACTACATGATATCACCTATATAAATATGTTTGAAACAAATTTTTGCTGTTTACTGTTTCAGAAATATTAATTAGTAAACGTTTTAGTTTATCATATTTACGATAACTTTAGATCATCATAACTACGAACCTATAAATGATAAAAATTAAATTTCTGTATTAATACGTTTATAAATGAATTCACTATATTTAGGAATACATAAAATTAAAAAAATAAATTGCAAGATTTTTTGCTGTCCGATTTGATATGGGTTGTCCCAAATGTGAGTTGAGAGGCAATAGAAAATGTTTCACAACAGGTGTGACTCCATATGAAAAATAAAAGTATATATTTCCTGAAAGAGAGAAAAATATGAAGTGTTATGGCATAAACCTTAAGTTTCTCCAACAAATTGTTACCAGGAAAAACACGTCCTAATGTTTACACACAGCGAAAGCATGAAGAAAAGCTTGGCTTAAAGCTACCTGCCAAAATCTCCATGACATTTCACACACAACGCAACTGTTTCTTTGAGAAGACCATTCGATTTAAGTAATTTAGTTAGGATTCATTATTTTGAATTGTAAATAACTATAACTTACTAACTCACTGGCTCTATCGAACCCATAGGTTCATGGTCGCACAGCAATAAGCTCACCATAGATTTTTATCCTGAGCTAATTTTTGCAATTACCTCCTATATAATCTACATACCTCAAATTATGGTTATTCTCCCACCTCATTTTTGGTCTACCAGCTGGGCATTTTCCCTCTGTTGAACTTTTATAGGAATAAATCACTATGAGGTTTAATTTAAGATAAAATCAAATGTTTCATACCTCTCCTCATATTAATCTTCTAAGTAGATTACAATTTCAAGACCATAGCGGTCCCATCTTCAGTACCATCTTGATGACTGATGTTATGTTGATCGGAAGAACCACATCGCGATCTACTTAGAAGATTAATATGAGGAGAGAATGAAACATTTGATTTTATCTTATTTTCCCTTTGGTTTTCCTACAAGAAGTTTTCTCCCCCTCTTTCATTCCCCAATCATGCCGCATGTCCTGCCCATCGCAGTCTATGAGACTTAACTGTTTTTATTATATCTGGTTTCCTATAAAGACAATGCAGCTCACTGTTATGTAGTTTCCTCCATTCACCTCTCTTTGGTCAAAAAAATTTCCTAAAAACTTTATTCTCAAATACTCATAATCTTCCTTCCTCCCTTAAAGTAAGAGTACATGTTTCACATCCATATATTATAACTGGGAGAATAACAGTTTTATATATTTTCAGTTTAATATTTTTTGAAAGGAGATGGGGTGACAAGAGGCCCTGTAATGCATAACATGCATTTCCAGAATTGAGCATATGTTTAATTTCTTTATGCATTTCATTCCTATTTGTAGGAATGAGATGTATAAAGAAATTAAACATGGGCTGAATTCTGGAATTGTAATGCTTTCACAATTACACAATTACGTAACTGGAGTCTTTTGTTTTGGAAAGCATATTGAACATCTTCTGTAGTTCATTTTGCATGACCCAGAGTGCACCTGCTAGTGTTACCAATGGAGGCAAACTACATTACACTCGTTTTTTTTAGAAATGTTTAGGAGAAAAGAAATGAAGAGATCCCCTAGGCCTCGAATACTCTAATACCATCGGGTTCAAAGAAAACAAGAGTTCAGTCAAGGGAGACTGGATAGGAAAGTTGAAAGAGGAAATTGGTACATGGAAAGGAATAAATACCAAGTTAGATATAAGAAGCGAAAGAAGGAGGAAAACACAAGTAAGTGGAAGTAATAATTTTGCTCAGCTTGGGCACCTTGTGGTCACCATCCACATATCCCCTAGGTGGGGACCCCCTGAGGGGGTCATAATGGCACTAACAACCAGACCATCCAAGACCATAGTATAATAGAAGCCAAAAATTGCATCAGGATGTTGAAAAATCTAAACAGAAATGTTGTTCTACAATGGATTTCAGCACATTGTGGCATGGAAGGTAATGAGAAGGCTGATATGCTTGCAAAAAAAGATACACTCATCCAACAGAGTAAGATCAATTACCTATCTTACAAATCAGTACAACTCTACACCAAAATGAAAATAAAATCCCATATAGCCGAACAAAACAAAGTCCAACGTCAAACCAAGATATGGAAGACATTACTACAACCAGATACAATACCAAACAGCCCCCAATCAATTGCAGTTACATCATTTCGTCTTGAAACTGGTCATGATTGCTTAGCAGCACATCTACATAGAATTAAACTACTAGACCCTCCATACTGCATAGTATGCAAGGATACAAATACAATAATGAACAAGGATCACTTGATGTTCTGCACTGATCACAGAAAATAGTTGGAACACCATTCCAAATTACTGAATATTATTGGGAAGCCCGCAAGTGAATGATGACAAATCAAGAGCTTCAGAACATTTGAATACTACTACTACAATTACGTAACTTCCAAATTATGTATTTTTATAGAAATAGTACAGTCATTTGATGCAACTTTATACCACTGTTTTTTTCATGTTTGGTGAAATGATTAATTAGTAATCATTGTAACTTTGATTGCACTGACCTATTGTTTCACACCTCTTCCTATGATTGATTTAATTGGGTTAACCCTTTTAGTGCTATGACATGAGACAAGATTTAGAGTGAAATGTAATGCCTGTTTCATTGAATTTGCTAACCTAGAGAAGAAGAAAAATCTAGCACCACATTTTAAGCAGGAAAGTGATATTAAAGATTATAGGGACTAATATTCACAGAATTAAAAAAATATATATGCTTCTATACTGAGAGATTCATCTTTGAGATTAATAAATAAATAAATAAATAAATAAATAAATAAATATATATATATATATAAAAGAAAAGAACATTTGGAACCAAACATATTTTTTGAACTAACTTATCACGAATAACTCTTCCGAATTAGAGAAAAACAAGTACTCTCCCAGATAGAGCACATGTAAGAATATATTTGAGTAAATATTATACTTTTAACTACATCTGTTCAAGTTTTTTTTCACACTATGTGAATTCTGTTTTTAACACCCTTGAATAACATACTTAAGTAATCGTCATATAGTGGACAGTCGGTGTATGATTAATACTCCTTATATTCTCAGTATTATCAATAAAAACACAAACTGTAGTGAAAAATAGATTGAAATAAGAGAGAGTGTGGTCCATGGAATTTGTGATAACTGAAATGTTTAATGTCAAGGTTACTATCTCTGGATTCAGCACATCTGTGTTTATTATTATCGTCACTCAAAATATTGACGTAGCGGCCAGGACATTAGCACACATTTGTCTTTCTTATGGTGGAGTGTGGTAATAGATATCACTATAGGATTCATATTTGTTAATACCAATAACAGAAAAGTCACTATTTTCTTGTAATAAATCATCAATTTCTCCAATACTATTAACCACTTTACAAGCAGTAAAAAGATACAAAATGTAAATGCACCTCACAGAACTGAACACAATACCAAACTCGCGCTCCAAGCATGAACTCTATGCAGATTGCCAAGGGATTACCGTACTTCAAATTAAATTCAATAAAAAATAAAATATACTTTCGAAAAGCGAAATCAATATATATATATATATATATATTTCGAAAGAATACATTTGAAGCTCCATACTGACTTGTTTCCTAATGTCCTCTGTTGACAATTATTCAAACGTAGTGGTTAAGGCACTACGCTACAAGCCGGAATGTCGAGGGTTCAAGTCCCGGTAGGGTCAGGATTTTTAAACTGACCCAAACCTTCTGGCAGCACTATGGCCCTGGGGTCGACTCAGCCTCCAACAAAAATGAGTACCAGATGCTTGTTCTGGGGGTAAAGGCAGCCGTCACGCAAGGCTAACAGACCGGCTGACATCAAGTACCAATTGTCCAGAAAAAGTGAGAGCCTTAACTTCCTACTACCCCAAGAGCCTCCTGAGGCCTGTAGTGGGATTACTTAACTTTAAAAGAGAAATAAATTAATTACATTTGAGTTGTGTGTTTTGACTCGTCTCATATTTCTTGATTTTATGCAGACCGGTTTCGTCAGTAACTGTGTGACATTCTCGATGCTTCACAACTGTTGTCTTGCGGTTGATTTCTGCACCCTCTGTTGGCTGACCAATGAACTTCCAAGTCAAATTTTTTTCACCTACATCGGGAAATTCGAAATCCATGGTTTTATTTTTATTCTTGCATATGTAAATTTTCTCCCAAATTGTGAGTTCCTTAGATTTTTCTAACTGTTTTAGTACTTTTGCGTTAGTTTCAATTGTGTGTTTTTTTGACAATGCATGTGCAACTATTGCAGATTTTTCTATTTCTCAATTTTCAATATTTCTAAGGTGTTTTTTCAATCTTAAATTTAAATTCCTTTTTGTTTTCCTATGTATATTTTTTCACAATCAATTTGATAAATCCCTCATTTGTTACCGTCTTCAATCTATTCATTTTTCTTGGTTTTTATAAATTTATTCAAACTGTAATCATTTTTCGGTGCTAATTTAGTGTTAAATTTATTGAAAATTTTTTGAAACTTATTAAATACTAAAAAGTGGTATGTAAATTTATTGAATTTTTTACCAATTTCTTTATCTGTCTAAAGAGTACTTGCATTTCTCACTTGTTTGTTTCTTGAATTTATTTATTTTCTTATGAATCATTTTTTCTTGATAACCATTATCTTTTGCTATTTTTATAATGTGTTTTTTCTCTTTTTTTAAATTTTCTTTGGTCATGGGAACGTTCACAAATCTGTATGTTAAACTGCCTGTTCATGTGCAATATGGTTAAAACCTGTTGCTTTAATATAATTATCAATGTGCATTTCTTTCCTGTAGATTCCAAATTCTATTTTCCCTTTTCTTTAAAATTAAGTTGGTTGTTTCGGAATGCTATGGTGACGTATATTATTATGCAATGCTTAAAAAAATCTGTAAAAATTAAATGCCTGCATAAACCCTTTATCTGATATAATTGGTTCTAAATATTTGAAGGTAGCAGAAAAATACAAAAACTTGATTTAAAGAACCTCAAAATGTTACTTCCTGAAATAAACCATTAGAAAATAATGCATTAAGACGCAGCAAATGCTCTTTCAAATAAACACCCAGACAAAAATGTTTGCCACACATGTTTATATTTACCTGCATATGCTAATATTTTCGAAAAATAGCTCAAAACTTCTTTACTTGCATTAATTAAATATACCTTTAAAATAAAAAACAAACACACAAATGATGTATATAGGTATTATTGCTTTCTTATGAATAGTGATGTCATGATGTCATGGAGATGCTCAGAAATCTTCGGTAACACTCGGCCCTTGATCAGAAGTTGCATTTTTAAAATTCAATTAAAAAAGGTACTTGACAAACATGAAATTTTCATACACCACATTTAATTATAATAGCGGTTGCAGTGATATAAGATTTACTTAAATTTGTGTCATTGTAAGAAACCCAATCATACATTGTTTTCATTGCAATAGTTCATTTTAAAAAATAATAAGCATTTTGTTTTGTTTTGTTTAGTTGTTTCTTGACTCTCATACTTCTTAACTCCCTGGCATATCTAAATTTTGCCACTGTATTTGTGACATTCTCAATGCTGTTCACGTTCACAATGTTCAGCATTGAGAATATCACAAATACAGTGACGAAATCTAGATATGCCAGGGAGTCAAGAAGTATGAGATGAGTCAAGAAACAACTAAACAAAATTAAAATAAACCTCATAGTGTTATTTCCTACCTACATAACTTAATTTTGTTTTGTATGTAATTGTAACTACATATGGGAACTGATTAAGAACTTTGATTTCTTTATGGTGTGCATTTTCTTCAAGAATGTTTCTATTGGTATTGTAAATTCAATGAATAGTTATCGGTAATCACATAACAATTGGTACTGGGCATCTGAAAATTCACATCGCGTTCAAGAAATCCCTTATTATGATCGGATAGTTCGAGTTTGGTGTGCTGTTAGCACTAAACACATAATCGGTCCAATATTTTACGAGCTGAATATAAATGCAGAGAGGTACCGAAATGACACTTTGATCCCATTTTTTCGTGAACTGACAGAAGAAGAGAAATCATATGGGTAGTTTCAACAAGATTCTGCTACTGCTCATACAGCAGAGGAGTCCATGAATAAAATTAGGGAAGTGTTTTAGTGATTAGTGCTGGTGTATGGCCCTCTCACTCCCCTGATCTAACAGTGTGTGATTTTTTCTTATGGGGTAACCTGAAGGACAAAGTTTAAGAGACAAATCCTCATACATTGGAAGAACTAAAACAAAATATTAGAAATGAAATCAGAAACATTACAATGGCCCAACTTTTCCCGATATAATGCCTGTTTAGCCGAGGGTGGACGACATTTCCAGCATCTTCTATAAGGTAAGATTTTTATACATGCTTTATGCGCTGAGTTTACGTAGAAGGAAAGCCGGCTGTGGCATACCCAACCGAACACAGGCAAAATGCCCATTAGGTTATAAATGAATCCAGTAGATAAACCATATGAGGTAAGAAAAAAACAACAAAATTATTTATTAGACATTTTTTTAATCAGAAGCAAAGAGAACTCACAGCATTATAATGGGCATATTATGTATTTTATTGAAAAATACTGAAGGAAAAAAGCTGTTCCAATTCATGTCTCTGATGCACCGTGTGCAACTGAGGCCAATACTTTCCATTTTATATTGTGATATTCAGAATATTTCTGCCAACAAAAAATATTTTTTCTGAGAAAACTGTACATCTGTGATCCAAGACCACTATTAATTTTACTTATATTACTTCCACCCTATATATATAAAATATACATTTTTTTTAGTATATTTTTTACAAGTATTGCATATCTTAAAATATAACATTATTCATATTTGAAGAGAAAAATTATACGCTCAGACCGGGACTTGAACCCGGGACCCTTGGTTTTCTAGTCCAAGTGCTCTACCATTTGAGCTACCTGAGCAAGTACCGATCTAAACGCAAATTTTTCTCTATATACGTTGTAATTCCCGCCCACCAAATGCTTTGAAGCCTTTGCTTCTATCTTTGCAAATGGCGGCTCCTTTATTAAGAAGACATATTTGGGAATTATACATTACATTATAAATGCCAGTACGGCTTTTTTCGATGTTTTTATTATTAATTTCATACATCTCAATGATGGATAAATCATATTTGAAGAGAAAAATTATACAATATATATACAACGTATATAGAGAAAAATTTGCGTTTAGATCGGTACTTGCTCAGGTAGCTCAAATGGTAGAGCACTTGGACTAGAAAACCAAGGGTCCCGGGTTCAAGTCCCGGTCTGAGCGTATAATTTTTCTCTTCAAATATGATTTATCCATCATTGAGATGTATGAAATTAATAATAAAAACATATAACATTATTATTGATCTTAGTTATGTAACTTGATATCATACCTTTGGTGCTTCCATCAAACTGCATATTGATATTGAAATCTATTTGTTCATCAACAGGTGGAGTGAACATCTTCTCTTTTCTACCAATCCCACTAGCATTTTGCTTGAGTAAAGTGACTTGGATGTGAGGTGGAGAGGGACAGGGTGCATGCAATGAGAATTTCAGATCCACATGACCTATGTAGCAGCTCCGAGGGAGAGTGATCTCAAAAACATGCTCATCCCATGTTGTGCTGCAAACAATACAAAATTAACAAATTAACATATCACTTTACATGCTTTACACTGAGTGCAATAGTACATTCTAATATGTGTATTATTTGTTTTAGTGAAAGGAATAGAAGAATTGCATATAAATATTTTTAATTGAAAAGGAGTTTTTTTTTTTCAGTTTGAATTTCTTTAACTTATATATAATTAATTCTTTATCAAAATAATTTAATCTAGCAGTGTTTAAGATGTGATTATATCCTTTGTTAAAATTGTCTTTATTTAATGGAATATTTGTCGAGCTATGCATTAAGCTATTAAATATTGCATGCTTATGAGCAATGTGATTGAATCCTGATGATTTAATATAATTATCTGTATGACTTTCTTTCCTATATACATCAATTCAATTTTTTGTGTCTCATCATTCCTAATTATATACAATATTACCCCTCTTTTACACTTTTCAAGGGACCATGGGGAAAATAGTGTAAAATAAGGTAAACTGTAAATTGAGGGAAATGAAGATGAGCTCAAAAATGTTGACCCACATACTCTGCATCCATTCCAGAACATGAAAAAAACAGATGGGGTAATAAACTACAGTATTACCCCTCTTCTACACTTTTCAACGGAAAGTGGTGTAAATTGGGAGAAAGTATAAATTATGGGAAACTAGAAGGAGCTAAAAAATGTTGACCCTCATATTTAGCAACCATTCTAGAACATGCAAAAAAAAAAATGACTACTGGGATAATATACAATATTGGCTAAATAATGTAATGTTTAATTAGTTGATTTACAGTCTGATCATCTTACCTCAATATTAATGTTGATTTGCTCTTGGACATGTTTCAAAACAATTCTGTTTTATCGTCAGCTTGTCCAGACTGGTTTGATTTATGTTGCACACCCTGGATGTCAATGTCGGCTCCATCCTGTGGTTGGCCAAAGAACCTCCAAACAAGGTCACGCTCCGTCGGTATTTCAAAATTCATAACTCTATTTTTGTTCTTCTGAATATAGATTTTTTCCCAAACAGTCAGCTCTTTTGATTTTCTAACTGTTTTAATAATTTAGTGTCCGAATTTATATTATGTTTTTTAGACCAAACATTAGCAGCAACTGCAGATTTTTCTATTTTCCCCCATTTTTAATATTTCTTGTGTGTTCTTTGGTTCTAATTTTTAAGTTTCTTTTTGTTTTTCCTATATATATATATATATATATATATATATCTTTTCACAACCCATGCATTCTATTTGATATATTCCTGATTTTTTATTTTTATCAGTTTTTTAATTTTTATTTAATTTTAGGAAGTTATATTTTGAGGTTATTTTAATTATATTATTTTTGGTCTGGACATCTTACCTCAATATTAATGTTGATTTGGTTCTTGACATGTTTCAAAACAATCTCTGTTTTATCTTCAGCTTCCCAGACTGGTTTTATTTATGTTGCATTATGTTGCACCACCTGGATGTCGATGTCAGCTCCATACTGTGGTGGCCAAAGAACCTCCAAACAAGGTCACCCTCCATCGGAATATCAAAATTCATAACTCTGTTTCTGTTCTTCTGAATATAAATTTTTTCCCAAATAGTCAGCTCGTTTGTATTTCTAACTGTTTAATAATTTAGTGTCTGAATTTATATTATGTTTTTCAGACCAAACATGAGCAGCAACTGCAGATTTTTCAATTTCTCCATTTTAATATTTCTTATGTGTTCTTTGGTTCTAATTTTTAGGTTTCTTTTTGTTTTCCCTATATATATCTTTTCACAACCCATGCATTCAATTTGATATATTCTGACTTTTTATTTTATCAGTTTTTTCATTTTTGTTGGTTTTTATTAATAAAAACCAACAAAAATGAAAAACTGATAAAAATAAAAAGTCAGGAATATATCAAATTGAATGCATGGGTTGTGAAAAGATATATATAGGGAAAACAAAAAGAAACCTAAAATTAGAACCAAAAGAACACATAAGAAATATTAAAAAATGGAGAAATTGAAAAATCTGCAGTTGCTGCTCATGTTTGGTCTGAAAAACATAATATAAATTCAGACACTAAATTATTAAAACAGTTAGAAAATACAAACGAGCTGACTATTTGGGAAAAAATTTATATTCAGAAGAACAGAAACAGAGTTATGAATTTTGATATTCCGATGGAGGGTGACCTTGTTGGAGGTTCTTTGGCCAACCACAGGATGGAGCTGACATCGACATCCAGGTGGTGCAACATAATGCAACTAAATAAAAGCCAGTCTGGGAAAGCTAAGATAAAACAGAGAATTGTTTTGAAACATGTCCAAGAACAAATCAACATTAATATTGAGGTAAGATGTCCAGACCAAAAATAATATAATTTTTAATTTTTGTTGGTTTTTACTAGTTTATTTAAATTGTAGTTATTTTTCGGTGTTAATTTAATATTAAACTTTTTAAATTATCTTTGAAATTTATTATGTACCCAGGGGTGATATTGTGAATTTCCTATATTTTTTTCATAGGTGGTTCTTTTTCAAGAGTACTTCTGTTTATCATTTTTTGTTTTTTATACTTTTCTATCATTTTGTGTACCATTTTTTCATCAAACCCGTTTTCTCTTGCTACTTTGATTATGTGTTTTTTCTCCTGTTTGAAGTCTTCTTCGTTTAAGGGTAAGTTTACCAATCTATGAGTTAAACTATTAAAGGCTGCTAATTTATGTCAAATTGGATTGAACCCTGTTGATTTAATAAAATTTTCCATATGAGTTTCTTTCTTATGAATCCCAAATTTAATTTTTCTTTTTTCTTCATTTCTGACCAATTTAAGATCCAAAAAAGGTATATGTTTATTTTCTACTATTTCTTTGGTAAATTTGATGCTTGTACTCTGTAAATTTAACAGTTTTAGCGAATCTTCTAGATTTTTTCTTATACAATACAAATTATATCAACTACATATCTGCTCCAAAATTTAAACATTGTGGGATGTGCTTTAGTGATTTTACATTCAAAATTGCTCTTAAATAAATTTGCCAGGAAAGGTGATAATGGGTTTCCCATTGAGAGCCCTGATTTTTGTCTACAGAAACTCCCTTTGACTGTAAAAAACATTTGGTCAATGCATAACTCAGTTAATTTCAAATAAGGTAGAATATTTTTTATCACTCACCTCATATTGTTCTTCTTATTTGATTATAAACTAGTTTTGGAACATAGTTTCTGTTCCATCCTCAGTATCGTCACGACCGTTGTTCTGTCGTCTTGAAGAGCTCTCCTTCTCTCCTTCCATTGGTTCACTGAAAAACCTCGAAACCAGGTCATTCTCACCGGGAATTTTGAAGTTCATTAATTTCTCCTTTTCGCTCTTTTGAATGTAGATCTTTTCCCAAACAGTAAGTTCTTATGGTTTTTCTATTTTTTTATTTTAATAATTTAGCTTCTTTCTTGATAAGATGTTTTTCAGACCATGCATGGGCAGCCACTGCAGATTTTTCTACTTCCCCTTTCTTGACATTCCTGAGATGTTCTTTCACTCTAGTTTTCAAATTTCTCTTAGTTTTCCTATGTAGAATTTCTCACATTCTTCATATTTAATTTGATAAATCCCTGATTTGTTTTCTTCTTTAATTTTCTCATTCTTATTAGGTCTAATCAGTCTACTGATGCTGTAGTCATTTTTGGGTGCTAACCTTATGTTGAAATCTTTAAAATTTTTTTGAAACTTGTGGTGTTTTAATGGATGATATGTGAATTTTCTAAATTTTACATTATCTTCTTTTACTTTTAGAAGAGTGCTTTGATTAATAAATTTTTGTCTTTTGAAATTGTTTATTTTTTTGAGTATCATTTTTATTGCATAACCATTTTTCGTGGCTACGTTGATTATGTGTTCTTTTTCTTTTTCATAATTTTCTTTGCTCATTGGTATGTTCACTAATCTATGTGTCAAACTATTGAAAACTGCTTCTTTGTGAGCTATGTGATTGAAACCTAAAGCTTTAATGTAGTTATCTATATGTCTTCTTTCTGTAAATTCCAAATTCTATCTTATTTTCTTCATTCCTTTTTAAGTTGAGATCTAAAAATGGTATTTCTCCATTGATTTCCTTTTCCATAGTGAACTTTATAGTTTGACTTTGAATGTTCAATAATTTTAATGCATCATCTATCTGTTTATGATTAACTATTGCAATTATGTCATCCACATATATGCACCAGAACTTGAAAATTAAACGATGTCCATTAATTATCTTGTGTTCAAAATTCCCCATGAATAGATTAGCTAAGAATGGAGATAAAGGGTTTCCCATCGAAAGTCCTGAATTTTGTTTATAAAATCTTCCATTGTAGGTGAAAAACATATTATCGATACATAATTTAGTTAAAGTTTTATATTCGACTATCTTTACTTTTTCAATTTTATTATTGTTCAATAATAAAACAATATTGAATGTCAAGAAAGGGGAAGTAGAAAAATCTGCAGTGGCTGCCCATGCATGGTCTGAAAAACATCTTATCGAGAAAGAAGCTAAATTATTAAAATAAAAAAATAGAAAAACCAAAAGAACTTACTGTTTGGGAAAAGATCTACATTCAAAAGAGCGAAAAGGAGAAATTAATGAACTTTGAAATTCCTGGTGAGAATGACCTGGTTTCGAGGTTTTTCAGTCAACCAATAGAAGGAGAAAAGGACAGCTCTTCAAGACGACAGAACAACGGTCGTGACAATACTGAGGATGGAACAGAAACTATGTTCCGAAACTAGTTTATAATCAAATAAGAAGAACAATATGAGGTGAGTGATAAAAAATATTCTACCTTAATGAATACCTCATAGTGAGAATTCCTAAAATAAGTAATTTCAAATAGTCTTCTCTGATCCCTCTGTCTATGTTGTTTTTACTTAACCAGTTGTTCAATATCTCCAAAGCTTTTTGTTTCGGTACATTTGTGAATAATGAAACGACATCAAAGGAAACTAATCTATCTGTAGGTTCAATTTCCATTTTTTCTAATTTCTTAACTAATTCCAATGAATTTTCAATCTGTAGACTTTCAAAATTATTAATTCTTTTAAATTCATTATTCAGCCATTTTGAAATTTTGTAGGTTGGTGATCCAATATTGTTAATTATTGGCCTCATTTTGTTTCCAGGTTTGTGAATTTTGCGAAGTCCATGAATATTAGGGTATTTTGGGTTGCTCACCTTTAATTGAAATTTTTCTATCTCGGATAGTATTTTAACATTTTTAAGACACTAAATTATTAAAACAGTTAGAAAATACAAAAGAGCTGATTATTTGGGAAAAAAAAATCCATATTCAGAAGAACAAAAACAGAGTTATGAATTTTGAAATACCGACTGAGTGTGACCTTGTTTGGAGGTTCTTTGGCCAACCACAGGATGGAGCTGACATCGACATCCAAGGTGTGCAACATAAATCTAACCAGTCTGGACAACCTGACGATAAAACAGAACTGTTTTGAAACATGTCCAAGAACAAATCAACATTAATATTGAGATAAGATGATCAGACTGTAAATAAACTAATTAAAATAACCTCAAAATATCACTTCCTAAAATTAAATATTAATGTAATGTTTCTTTTATTTTAAATTAAACCTCATAGTGATATTCCTATAAGAGTTCAATGTAATGTTGAACTGCTGTAAACATAAAATTACTTTCTTTTTACTTTGACCATTTAAAAAATAAATAACATGGAGAGGTTCTGCAAGCAGCACTATGAATCTTTATTAAGAGATTTTAAAAAATATGTTTTGCTATAGAATTTCACGGGTTGAATTTCATAAATGTTTGAAAGTTCTGGCTCGATGAACATGCTCTGCTCTTTATCAATTGAACAAAAGCCAACTTCGTTGGCTCATTGAACTTGCTTGGCTCCTTATCGATTGTATAGCAGCCAGCTTCGTTGGCTCAATGAACTTGCTTTGCTATATACTGATTGTACAGAAGCAAGATAATTGATAAAATAAATCAAATATCTTTGATCTTTAACGCTGAATATCGACGTAATGTGACGTAAATTATTGCGGGAAAACAAAATTTCCGAAACATAAAAGCGAGGTTTTTAATATAATGTGAATATAGGGAAACTGAAGGGACCTTTAAAGAACATTGTAAAAGGCGGGAAAACATAAAATGCGGGAATGTAAAAGAGGGGTAACACTGTATTAATCCAAGAATGGAATTTTATTTAATTTTTCCAATTCTACAGTAAACTTTACTGATTCATCCTGAAGGTTCAATCATTTTAGAGCATCTTCAATATATTTAGAATTTATTATTGCAAAAATATTATCAACATATCTGTACCGAATCTTAAACGTCCATGGGCATGCTTTAGTGATTTGACACTGCATGTAACCCATAAACAAATACACCAAAAATGGTGAAAGTTGATTGCCCATTGACACACCCGAAACCTGTTTGTAAAATTTTCCATTGTAAGTAAAATAAGAATTACTGACACAAAGTTTTGTAAGGTTTATATATTCTTCTATTATTTCATTTTTGATATTTAGAGAACTCATCCATTTTCTCAAAAAATTTAACATTTTCTCATCTGGAATGCTCAGAAATAATGAAATTACATCAAATGAGACAAATCTGTCACTGTGTCCTAGACTAATATTTTTCAATTTATCAACTAATTCCAAAGAATTCTCAATACTTTTATTGTTGTATTTGAGAAACTCGTTAAATTTTTGTACCAGCCATTTAGATAAAATATTACTAAGTGAACATGCACTCGTTCTTTATCGATTGTACAGAAAATAGACAAATGAATGCTAGGTAGCACAAAGGGCAGGAGCGTCACCATGCATCGCTTTGGTGTGAACAATAGTCATGACGAGTTGTATTATTTCTGTTTCATAGTTTAATAAGGGAAGTAACATTATGAGGTTCTTAATTCGTAAATTAATGAGTCATTTTTTAACATCTTACCTCATATTTTATGTTTCTTCAAACATGGGAACTAGTTTTCGAGAGAAGGATCTCTCTCATTTTCAACTGACATTATGACTGATCCTTCTCTTGAAAACTAGTTCCCGTGTTTGAAGAAACATAAAATACGAGGTAAGATGTTAAAAAATGACTCATTAATTTATTTCTGTTTCTTCATCTTCGATATTTACACTGAAGATCGACGAGATGTAATGTAAACTGCGGGAAAATTAAATTGTAAAGTGTAAAATTGGGGATTTTAATACATTGTGAATATAGGAAAACTGAAGAGACTTAAAAAAATGTTGTAAAATGCGGGAAAACATTACATGCAGGTACATAAAAGTAGGGTAATACTGTATTATAATTGGCTATTTTAATGACTTAATTATTTATCTCCAACCAATTAAATTAAAGATGAGTCTACTAGGCAATAATTATCTATTATCTACGTAATATTTATTTATTATGACATTTATGATCGTTTTTATGCACAAGATAAATTTTATATAAAATATTTTGGATTCTTACTTAAAAACTTGCATTAAACATTTCAAAGAAACAAAATATTCCTTTTTAATACAGATTTACATTACCCCAAATCTCCAGCTTTATGCACAATATTAACATAAACAGTTTGCAAAGTATCAATTATGCTGTCCTGCAAAATATAAGTTAGAAACGTGTATTGTGATTTTAACTAATTTTGAGTTTTTCCTGGTGGACTAGTGTTTACCATGATCGCCTCTGGTTGCAAGTTTCGGAGATTCAAACCTAGCCTGAATTATTCAAGGTATTATAATCCAGAGGTACGAGTCCCTACAGAAGGGAACTAAAGCTGTGGGTATTGTGTTGTAGATTTACAGCATTTAAGCCTGATAAAGGGGAGCTCTGAGCTCTGAGCAAAATTTTCGGTTCTATTATGCCCTGATTTTAATTGTAATGCTAATGACTCGATCTCAGAATTTTAGGCATGAAAAATTTATGTTTCAGGCACCTATAATAGGTTACAAATTATGTAATTAGGCACTATTTAATTTTAGGGAAAAAAAAATCTTGTATCTGAAATGGGCCACAAAACAATTATGCATAAAATTAAGTATTTTTACATCTTATGTATTGGACCGCCATGTTGACTCAGGTGGTAGCATGGCTGCTTCCTTATTATTGGGCCTGGATTCAATACCCGGCAAGGTTGAAAATTTTAATTATAAAATTTAATTAAATTATAAATTATTTAATTATTGCTTAAATTATAAAATTTTCAATCTCAGAGTCAGGAGGAGTGGTGGTGTATAATTTTTATTTGCTAGATAGTGCGCCAGATTCCTGTATTAACCCCTTAACTTAAAAGCCCGAGTATACCCGTGTTTCTTCACAATATCCTGTTCATAAATTTAAACCCTGAAGAAAATTGTTGCATCTAGTTGATTACAAATGTGATCACTAGAGAGCACAGGGATGCTACTTTCATCGTTTTCACAGCTACTTGAAACATTCTAATAATCAGCTCCATTGAAGGTTAGTGAAAAGGGAATTTAAGTTGCCACATGCTTGTTTTACCTTTGTTTTTCCATTATGGAGAGTGAAGAAAAGTTTGATATGGAATTTAGTGGGTCAGAAAGCTACTCTTCAGACACTGACAGTGTTAGTAAAATAACAACAAATCAAGAAAGTGATTCAAGTGATGCTAGATTTTCCAACATCATATTATGGAGAGAAAATAGACATGACTGCAGCATTGCCTCCTGCACTTCCAGGATTTACCTTTACTGAAACACCTTACACAAAATTATTTTTGAGATGTGATGGAATATGTAAATAAAATAATTGATGAGTTAGTGAATATTGTAGTCACTGAAATTAATAGATATGCCAGAGATGAGAACATCCTTGGTTGGAAGGACACAATTAGAGATAAAATAAGAATTTTCTTTAGTGTAATACTGCTACAAAGTACCATACAGAAACCAAGCTAACAAATGCATTTGCTAAAACATGTACTACTTGTAACTCCAAATTTATGTCAGTTACTTAGTTAGCTACAAACAAATTTAGGTACTACAGATATGCCTTCATACTACCCATCCTCAGCCAAAGCTAAACAATAATTAGCCCATTTTGCAACATCTCAACAATAGATTCAAAATTCTTAGTCTCCAGGCAGGGATATAACCATAGATGAGAACCTTATGTTGTATATAGGGAGATTAATTTTGAATCTGTATCTACCACTAAAAATAGCATGATTTGGGATAAAGATCTACATGTTGTGAGAAATCTGACTCTGCATGCTCTATAATTATATATACAGGTAAAAGCACAAAATTTGATGATGAATATAATGATCTGCCCTAATAATCTCAAACAGCAATGACCCTAATAAAACCTCTTCTCAACAATGGCCACTGTGTAGTTAATAATTTCTACACCTCTCCGCTAACAGATCTTCTTATTGCTAAGAAAACTGACATATATAGCACTGTGTAACATAGAAAAGATATGCCACCAAGATTTTACAGCAAGAGACTGCAGAAGGAAGAAGTTATATTTGAAAAGAAAAATATACGCCTAGACTGGGGTTTGAACCCAGCACCTTTGACTTTCTATGTCAATGCTCAAACCCCAGTCTAGGCGTATATTTTTCTGAAGTTTTTATTATTGATTTAACATTTCTCTTCTTAACTAAGAAGCCGCCATTTGCAAAGATAGAAACAATGGTTTCAAAAGCATTTGGCGATAGGGAATTACAATGTATATAAGAGAAAAATTTGCGTCTAGATCGTAACTCGCCTCGGTAGCTCAGTTGGTAGAGCACTTGGCCCGGAAAGCCAAGGGTCCCGGGTTCGAGTCCCGGTCTAGGAGAAAATTTTTCTCTTCAAATTTAGTATATTTTTCTTTTCAAATATAATTTGTCCATCATTAAGATGTTTAAAAACAAATAATATTAACATTGAAAGAAGCACTACTGGCTTTATAAGTAATGTTTAAATTCCCAATAAAAAGTCTTCTTAATAAAGAAGCCGCCATTTGCAAAAATCATAGCAATGGATCGTGGCATTTGCGGTTAGGAAATTAACTATGTATAAGAGAAAAATACGCATTTAGATTGGAGGTCTAGGTAGCTCAGATGGAAGAACATTGACATAGAAAGTCAAAGGTCCTGGGTTCAAACCCCAGTCTAGGCATATATTTTTCTTTTGAAATATAATTTGTCCATCATTAAGATGTTTAAAAACAAATAATATTAACAAGGAAGAAGTTGTTGCTATTCAAAGAGGGGTAAAGTTACATTAGTGAGATAGAAAGACATGCATGATGTGTTTATTTTGAGTAGTATCAACAATGAAGAAATGAAAACTATAAATGAAAGGGGTAAACATATAATGAAACCTGCAGCAGTCATAGTATATGACACAATGGGAGGAATAGATAAAGTTGACCACCTCATAGCAAACATTCCAGTGACAATATATATATATTTTCCATCTACTTGAACTGGTTCTTTGGAATGCATTCTTCTTGTACAATAACTCTGGAGGAAGAAAGAATGCTCTTGATTTTCATGTGGTGATGATTGAGAAGATGGCAGCGGCTTCTTTATTCTTCTTCTTCGGCTTTCCCCCACTTATAGGTTTGCCGTCTTCAGTTTCCATTTATCTCTATCATTTCAATCTCCCTCTTCCAAATTCCTATCCTCCATTATTGTTCTGATGCAGATTTTCCATTTCCATCTTGGTCTGCCACGTTTATTTCTTCCAGGGGGGTGACCGTTGGTATATATTTTTTGGCCAATCTTTCATTTTCCATTCTTTGTACATGGCCATACCAATTAAGCGTTTGATTTTCAATCCTCTTAACAACAGATGTGGTGACATTCATTTCTCTCCAAAGGAATTCATTTCTTATTTTATCCTGTCTTGTTTTTTGGAGGCTTCTTCTAAAATAATAAAATTCAACTGTTCTAATTTTATTCTTTTGTAATTCCGTCAAAGACCAAGTTTCGCTTCCATATGATAAAATATTCTGTATTATGCTTTTATAAATTTTCATTTTAGTTTCCTTTGTAATATTTTTGTTCCAAATTACTCCATGTAATGTCTTAGTTGCATTTTTTGCCATTGCAATTTTAGTCTGAACATCACTCTTGCAGGTACCTAAACTTGTAATTATTGACCCAAGATATTAAAAAAATTCACATTTTTTATTTTCCCTGTTTCAAGTATGAGGTCATCCACATCCCTTCCCAAATACCATGTTTTCTGTAAATTTATATTCAGTCCCCATTTTTTATATTCTTTCATTAATTTATTTATCATATATTTCAAGTCCATTGCTGTGGTCTCGAGGTAGCGGCTGCCTTGTCACGCAGCGGGCCTGGGTTCGATCCCCGGTCAGGGCAGTTTTTCTGGGTGAGGTTTTTATCGGGGCTTTTCCTCACCTGTAAGACAAATGTCAGGAAAACTTTAAGGCCCAAACGATCCCCGAAATCATATGGCCATCATCCTTATCATTATCATCCTTACCATTATCATCATCATCCTTCACAGGTGTGGAAAGCAACGGGAAGCTACCACACCTACACAATTCCCTAGTAAAGCTGCAAGCATAGCATGAAAATGCTATGATTGCAGTGAAGGACCTGCCTTCGGGCAGAATTACTATGGATGGATAGATATTTCATATCATCTTCATCCCCTGCAAAAATTATTTGATCATCTGCAAACAACAATGAATGCAGTACTTTTCCTCCTATAGGAATACCCATTTCAGAACATTTTTTATACAAGTTAAGAGCCTGGTCTAAATAAATGTTAAAAAGAATTGGTGACAAACTGCATCCCTGCTTAAGACCTTTAAACACTGTGAATTCCTCTGTTAAATTATTCTGTATTTTTACTTTAGCTCTTGTATTACTACAGATCCTCCCAACAATATTAATCCATTTATCACAGATATTCATATTTCTCATTGCCATCCATAACAATTGTCGAGGTACACTATCATATGCCATCTCTAAATCAATAAAGGTCATATGTAGTTCTTTATTCTTTGATAGGATTTTCTCTTGTAATTGTCTAATACAGAAAATATTATCAATACATGATCTTCCACTCCGGAATCCACATTGTTCTTCTCTTAAGTTATCTTTTATCTCCTTAAGTTTAAAATTTATAATTTTACTAAAAATCCTAGCTGTTGAAGGTATAATGCTTATACCTCTATAATTGGAACACAGTTTTTATCACCTTTTTTAAAAATAGCAGTAATGTACGATAAATTCCAGTCTTCTGGGATATCATCTCCAATTTCAATTTTATTAAAAAGGTTTGTTAAAAATATTACTAAAATATCTCCTCCATGTTTTAGGAGTTCCGTCTGAATATTTCCTGGTCCTCTCCCATTTTTTGCCTCTTTCGAAGCTCATTTACTTCATCTTCTGTTATCTCTGGAGTGTCAAATTTATATTCTATATCCGTATCTTGAAGTTGAAACTCATTTCTATTTTCTTGAAGTAAACCTTTATAATGTTGCATCCATTCTGATGGTCTTAAAGTAAAGTGATCCCACAACAGGCCCAGAGGCCCTTGGGGTAGTAGGAGGTTAAGGCTCCCACTTTTTTCTTGACAATCGGCACTTTATGTCAGCCGGGTTGTCAGCCCTGCGTGACGGCTGCCTTTACCCCCAGAACAAGCGTCTGGTACTCATTTCCATTAGAGGCTGAGTCGACCCCAGGGCCATAGTGCCGCCAGAGGGTTTGGATCAGTTTAAAAATCCTGACCCCAACGGGACTTGAACCTTCGACCCTCCGGCTTGTAGCTCAGTGCCTTAACCACTACGCTACGGCATGCCCCCATTCTGATGGTCTTATCAACTGAATATTTATCTTCTTTCTTTCTGATTTCCTTATATTTTGTAATGTTTTCCAAGCTTCTTTGGATCTAGCATATCCAATCGAATTATCTATATTTGAGCATATATTATCCCAGTACTCATTTTTTGTTCTTCTGACTTCCGCCTTTGTTTTATGTTTTGAAGTGATATATTCATTTCAAGATGTTGTTGAGTGATCTGATAACCATATCATCCGTGCTTTCTTTTTTCTTCTACTAATTTTTTAATATTAGTGATTAAACCATTCATTATTTCTTTTTAGTTCTAGATTTTCTGTCCCAAGTGCTTCTAAAGCTGCTGAATGTATACTTTCCTTTAGTTGATCATACATTTCCACTGCTATAACATGAGACACAACACCCAAAAGCATCAAAATTATCGAATGTCACAAAATGATAAAACAATTATCCCATCTACATAAAAAAGTTGTACTTCAATGGATTCCGGCCCATTGTGGAGTGACAGGCAATGAAATTGCCGATTTTCTAGCCAAGAAGGGTAGCAAAATTGTTTCAAACCTAACTTCTACTACAGTTTCCTTTCACTCTATCAAAAGAATTATCTCAAATAAATATATCAATAAACTTAGAGAAGAATACACCACCAAAACATCTGGAAAGGAATGGGAAAATCTAGAAGCTTATGACATTAGCCTTTCTGCTAAATATTGGAGTGCAAGAGAGCGAATGATTTCATTATCAAGTGCTCGACATTAGATACCAACCAACCAACCAACCAACCAACCAACATTTCCACTGCAGATTTATTTAAATTTAAATTAAGTTTTTATTTTAATCTTGATTGAAAAAGATTTTTTATACTCTCATCATAGAGTAAACTTACTTTATATCTTTGTTCATTCAAAGGGGTTGTATTTATTCTGTCTTCCGTTACTTCAATATTTTGTTTTTTCCTACTTGTTAATATGAATTTTCCCAAAAGCATATAATGATCACTTCCGCAATCTGGTTTTCTATACACTCTACATCTTTCACTATCATATCACGTTTTTGTTTCACAATTATATAATCAATTATTGATTTGAGACTTTTTGTTGGCTGTTCCCATGTGTATTTATGTATTTCCCAATGTTGGAAGAAACTATTCATTATCATATAGCCATGTTGTTTACATAAACTTATACTTATCAATCTATCTCCATTGTCATTTTCCACTTTTTTCCCCAAATGGTCCAATCACTTCATCTTTCATTCTACTTCCTACTCGACTATTAAAATCTCCTGTTATTATTACTTCTTGATATTTTTTTTTATTTTGTCCAAAATTTCTGACAGTTTGCAAAAAATTCATTTTTCTCTATGGTTGTTGCATCCTCATTTATGGCATATACTCCTATTATTATAAGCTCTATCCCAAATAGTCTGAGATTTAACTTAATAATTCTTTCATCAATTTCTTCCCAAGACACTATATTTTTTACCAACTTATTTTTTATCAAAATGGATATACCTCATTTTGCTCTACTAGTTCTTGGTACTCCACTCCAGATATGTGTACAATTTCCTAATTTTTCCTGTCCTTTCCCTTTCTTTTTTGTTTCTGAGAACACAATAATATCTGCATTCATTGCTGTAATCTCATCTATTACTTCTTGTTCTTTAGTGTTCAAGCCTTGAACATTCCATGTGCCAACAGCAAAGGTCCGTTTTCGTAGCTTAGGTCTGTCATATTTAAATCTATCCGGCTGACATATTTTACTGAAGTACGTAGCGATATACTTTTTTCCAGGGCCAGGTGGCTTCTTTATTAAGAAGACATTTATTTGGGAATTTTAATTATATTATAAAGCTAGTACGGCTTCTTTTGATGTTTTTATTATTCATTTCATACATCTCAATGATGGATAAATCATATTTGAAGAAAAAAATTACAAGCTCAGACTGGGGCATGAACCCAGGGCCTTTGGCTTTCTAGGCCAATTGCAAAATAAAAGCAAAGGTTCATAGCATTTGGTGCATGGGAATTAATAGCATATATAAGAGAAAATTTTGCATTTAGATTGGAACTTGCTCAGGTAGCTCAGTCGGTAGAGCATTGGCCTAGAAAGCCAAAGGTCCTGGGTTCAAGCCCCAGTCGAAACATATAATTTTTCTCTTCAAATATGATAGTGCATCATATTACCACATAGAAGTCAAAAGATATGTGCAGGGAATTTAAAGTCAAAATAGTAAATTCTGAATAATATAATTTGTGATAATTGAGTCACCAACCGTAATTAGCTCCATCATTAATAACGGTCAAAATATAACCGAGAGTAAAGTAAAGAAATACAAGTTTCATCAAAGTTAAGATGAATAAATTTGTGAATAAATGCAGAAGCTACATTTTTAAATTTAGCTCAGTGTTTTTATCTTAGTGAAATCCATTTTTTATTCTTCCCTCAGTTCCCCTCAAGAGAATCTCATAAGCTGTGGCAAACTTTATTGAACCCAGGACATCTAGAAGGATTATAACTACCCAGTGATACCACAAAACGGTAGGTGGAGTGACAACAATGACCTCCTTTAAATGATCGCCTCAACGTGATGTCTTTTTCTTCCATAATTCCTTCTTTAAATGGTCGCCCAACGTGAACCAACTACAACATCATTCTTCTTTCTTCTTCATATTCATTATTTCTGCAGTTTCTGACAACTTGTTCCGTTTTTCTTTTTACTCTCCTTGTTACAAAAAAAACTTTCAAATGTGATGTGATCTTTAAAATGTGACCTCAAATCAGTGGAAGATTAACTTTACAAATGACTGGATAATGGCAACAGTTCATCTGGATTACTATATGAAAAAGGAGAAAAGGTAAGTTTACAATTGTTCAAAACACACATTACATTAATTTAGCAAATAGTATATTATCCCCATCTGTTTTTTTCATGTTCTGGAATGGATGCAGAGTATGGGATAAAGATTTTTGAGCTTATCTTCATTTCCTTCAATTGACACTTTCCCCTATTTTACACCATTTGCCCTTGGTCCCTTGAAAAGTGTAAAAGAGGGGTAATACTATATATCTATTTTAATATTTAGGCTTCGACCAATAGTAAAATAGTGTTAAACTTCTTCCTATTAAACTTCTAGAATTTCCAATATGGCAATTCACCAGTTTATCATAGTTGTTTGTATAAGATGGACATGTTTTGGCACAAGTGAAAAAGTTTGTTATATTAGGAATCCCCTATATTGGGTAAATCCCATTAAAACGAATAATACATAATAACTAATAGACTAAATAATCGTGGGGCGCGCCGTAGCATAGTGGTTAAGGGACTGCACTACAAGCTGGAAGGTCGAGGGTTCGTGTCCTGGTGGATTTTTAAACTGACCCAAACCTTCTAGCGGCACTATGGCCGTGGGGTCGACTCAGCATCTAACTGAAATGAGTACTGGATGTTTGTTCTGGGGGTAAAGGTGGCCGTCATGCAGGGTTGGCAACCCAGCTGACATCAAGTGCCGATTGTCCAGAAAAAGTGGGAGCCTTAACTTCTTACTACCCCAAGAGCCTCCTGAGGCCTGTAGTGGGATCACTTTACCTAATGTAATTGTAAATGTACATGCTCCCACATAAGATAAAGATGACAAGATCAAGGATGAGTTCTATGAAGAATTAGGATGCATATTTGATAGCCTTTCATATCACATGAAAATTGTCTTAGGAGATTTTAATGCAAAAGTGGGGCATGAAGATACATTCAAACCAACAACAGGCAAATTCAGTCTTCATGAAGATTGTAACAACAATGGGGTTAGAATATTATGACGATATTGTGAAAAGAAAAATTAATGTCTGAACCAGGAATCAAACCGTGGACCTCTAGTTCTCCAGACTACTGTGCAGCCCACTACACCATCCTAGACTTGACATAAACATTAACAATTCTTTCCACATATACAAATCTATAATTCTCGTTTCGTCCGCTGCCAGGTAGGTGTCACTACCATCGCCAATGGACGACTTAGTTTAGAAGTATCTATATTTGAGAATTTTACATCACCACTTTTATAAGCTGTAAACGATGTCATTTAACATTTTCCAATACTCTTATTTTAACACAGTTCCAATAATGGATCATATTATATTATAATGATATTGTGAAAAGAAAAGTTAATGTCTGAACCAGGAATCGAACCGTGGACCTCTAGTTCTCCAGACTAGTGTGCAGCCAACTACATTGTTTACTGCTTATAAAAGTGATGGTGTAAAATTCCCAAATATAGATACTTCTAAACGAAGCCAGCCGTTGGTGATGGTTAGTGACATCTACCTGGCAGCAGACGAAACAAGAATTATAGATTTGTATATGTGGAAAGAATTGTTAATGTTTGTGCCAGGTCTAGAATGGTGTAGTGGGCTGCACACTAGTCTGGAGAACTAGAGGTCCACGGTTCGATTCCTGGTACAGACAATTTTTCTTTTCACAATATTATAATATTATAATATGATCCATTGTTGGAACTGTGTTAAAATAACAGTATTGGAAAATGTTAAATAATGGAGTTAGATTAGTCATCTTTGCCACATCACAGAATCTCATTGTTAAGAGCACAACATTTCAGCATAAGGATATTCATAAATACACCTGGACGTCTCTAGATGGCGAAACTCGGAACCAGATAGATCACGTATTAGTGGACAAATGCTGGCACAGTAGCATCATCGATGTTAGATCAGTTAGAGGGACAGACTGCAATTCAGATCATCATCTGGTCAGGGTGAAAATCAGACAGCGGCTATCGTTTATGAGAGGAACAAACACTAAAGATGAATCTGAAACTCACTGGCACTATCGAACTCATAGGTTCATGGCTGCACGGACATAAGCTCTCCATATATCCCTATCCTGAGCTAATGTTTTCCAATCATCCCCCGTATAATCTACTTCCCTCAAATCATCGTTGTTATTCTCCCACCTCAGGTCTACCAACTGGGTGTTTTCCCTCTGGTTCTCCTACAAGAAGCTTCCATGCACATCTTTCATTTCCCATTTGTGCCACACGTCCTGCCCATCACATTCTATGAGACTTAACTGTTCTCATTATATCTGGCTTCCTATAAAGACCATGTAATTCACTGTTATGCAGTCTTCTCCATTCACCTGTCTCTCTTTGATCCAAAAATTTTCCTAAGAACTTTATTCTCAAATACTCGTAATCTTCTTTCCTCCCTTAAAGTAAGAGTCCATGTTTCACATCCATATAATATAACTGGTAGAATAATAGTTTTATATGTTTTTAGTTTAACGTTTTTTGAAAGGAGTTGGGAAGTTAATAGTCTCTGTAATGCATAATAGCAAGCATTTCCAGAATTGAGCCTATGTTTAATTTCCTTGTGCATCTCATTCCTGTTTGTGATTATTGTTCCTAGGTATTTGAATTCAGCCACTTCCTGTAACTTTCCCTCATTTGTCATTAGCTGTCCATTTCCATTATATAATGTATCTCTATGTGTGACCATTTATTTAGTTTTATTGATATTTACTTCCAGTCTCAATTTCTTAGTGTTACTCAATAGTGTGTGTTGGCCTTTAGTATCTCCTCGCTATCACTCAGTAGTACTACATCATCAGCATAAAAAATTTGAATTAAAAACTTAGCAAACGAAGAAGAAACTGATATCAATAAAGAATGGGAGGCAATAAGAGATACTATTAAATTGTCAGCATCAGAAAGCATTGGTTATTTAAAAAAGAGGCAAAACAAGAAATGGTTTGATGAGGTATGTGCTGACATTGTAAAGAAAAGAAAGCTAGCATAAATGAAATGGTTACACGAGTCAAATGAGGTAAACTTGGGTAGTATTAGACGGGAAACCACCAGGTTACTAAAGAGTAAAAAGAATAAAAAGAGGGAATATTTGAGAGAGAAGATTAATGATCTTGAAATGAATGCCAAAAATAGGACGGGAATTAGGATAGAGAAGAAAGGATTTCAGGCTAGAACAAACATAATTAGGAATGAAAATGGGGTTATGATTGCAGATTCCAGGAGTATATTAAATAGATGGAAAAGTTACTTTAATCAGCTATTAAATGTACATACAGAAGAGGATAATTTAGAGACAGCAGAAATGCTAGTCGCAGAACCAAATACATTAGAGGCTGAAATGTCAATAGAAAGATTGAAACTGTATATAAAGCATCAGGTTCAGATGAGATACCAGCAGAACTGATAATATCGGGAGAGAAAAATTGATGGACAAGATACCCAGTTGCTTAATATGATTTGGGATAAAGAAGCTCTTCCAGATAAATGGAAAGAATCAATTATTGTACCAATTTATAAGAAAGGAGATAAAACTGATTGCAACAACTATAGGAGCATCTCATTACTTTCAACTTTGTACAAAATGCTAACATATATATTAGTAAGCAGACTTACTCCTTATATTGATGACATTCTAGGAGATCATCAATGTGCATTTAGAAGAAACAGGTCTACAACAGATCAGATTTTTAGTATAAGACAAATTTTAGAAAAAAAATGGAAATATAATGGTACAGTACATCAACTATACATAGACTTCAAAAAGGCATACAATTCAATAATTAAGAGGGAAAAGTTATATAGTATCCTGCTGGAGTTCAGAATTCCTAAAAAGTTAGTTAGACTTATACAAATGTGTCTAAATCGCACAAAGAGTAGGGTGTGTCTAGGCAAACAGTTTTCGGATACTTTTGAAATCTACAATGGATTGAAGCAAGGAGATACGCTATCTTCTTTACTATTTAATTTTGTACTAGCATGCCATTAAACCTTTAGAGGATGAAGAAGGTCTACAACTCAATGGTATTAATAAGCTGTTAGTTTATGCTAATGATGTAGTACTATTGGGTGATAGCGAGGAGATACTAAAGGCCAACACGCATACACTATTGAGTAACACTAAGAAATTGCGACCAGAAGTAAATATCAAACTAAATATATGGTCACAATAAGAAATGCATTATATAATGGAAATGGACGGCTAAAGACAGATGAGGGAAGTTTTGAGGAGGTGGCCGAATTCAAATACCTAGGAGCAATAATCACAAATAGGAATGAGATGCACAAAGAAATTAAACATAGGCTCAATTCTGAAAATGCATGCTATTATGCATTACAGAGACTCTTGATGTCCCAACTCCTTTCAAAAAGCGTTAAACTGAAAATATATAAAACCATTATTGTACCAGTTACATTATATACATGCGAAACATTAACTCTTACTTTAAGGGAGGAAAGGAGATTACAAGTATTTGAGAATAAAGTTCTTAGGAAAATTTTTGGACCAAAGAGAGATGAACAGAAAGGTGAATGGAGAAGACTACATAACTGTGAACTACATGGTCTTTATAGGAAACCAGATTTAATAAGAACAGTTAAGTCTCATAGACTGTGATGGGCAGGACATGTGGCACGAATGGGGAATGCATAGAAGCTTCTTGTAGGAAACCAGAGGGAAAATGCCCAGTTGGTAGACCAAGAATGATGTGGGAGAATAACTATGATTTGAGGGAAGTAGATTATACAGGGGATGATTGGAATACATTAGCTGAGGATAGGGATGTATGGAGAGCTTATGTCCGTGCTGCCATGAACCTATGAGTTTCATAGTGCCAGTGAGTTAGTTAGACTGAATAATCAACTTAATACTTTCAAAGATAAAATATTTGATATTTATGAAAAGTTCATTACAGCAGAGTGAGAAAATAGTGCTACAAAGTTGAACAAAGTTCCTTGGAAGTATCTTAGTGCCAAAATAGAATGAATAATTAAATATCTACAACTTGTGTAATTCATTGAAGTATTATTAGACAACCTAATGGTCTCCCTGAAGAAAGTTAGTGCTAAACCATTAAGCTAGCCGATACCAAAGATCTCGACCTACAAGAGTCTGTCCCAGGTAATCATCATCTAATATATACACCATTAAATGTTGCCTCAACGAGGGACACACCTACATGCAGCATGTATGGATTTAATTGAAATATCACCTTGATATACTAAGACACATTGGAGAGGAACATACTGAGCTGTACTGAATAAAAAGTTAGAGAGATATAGATGTGATCAGTTGGATTTTGGCTGAGATAAAAGCAAATGTCCTTCGAAAATGTCCCAGGTGAGATAGAAAAATATGAAGTGAGACGTAAATATCCAATTCAATTTCTTTGATAAAATGGCTTGTAGTGCTAGTTCCTATCAATTTTGTGATTAACTTTGTTTTGAAAAGAAAAATTAATGCCTGAACTGGGGCTTGAACCCTGAACCTCTTAAGGTCCAGAGTTCAAGTCCCGGTTCATGTGTTCATTTTTCTTTTCAAAATAAATATGTCCAGTAATGGAAAATGTTAAAATTTAAAAATACACATCAAATTATTTGTGATTAAGATGTACAAAAGAACAGAATTATTCTATATTGTAGTTTGATGATTTCTTCTAGACTAGTTGGGAACGGTCACGAGGCTTGAAGGTCCATGACATTTAGCCAGAGACTGCATATGACATCTTTAAGGGTTGGCTTGCTTGAGACTCTCTTCTGCTGCCTGTATATCAATCTCAAGCCAACCTTTGAGGATGCCAGACATAGTCTCTGGTAAAACATCAGGGAACTTCAAGTCTCGTGGCCGCACCCAACTAGCTCAGAAGATATCTACAAACTATGATACAAATGTTTTTATTATTAATTTCATACATCTCAATGATGGATAAATCATATTTGAAGAGAAAAATTATACGCTCAGACCGGGACTTGAACCAAGGGTCCTGGGTTCAAGTTCCGGTCTGAGCGTATAATTTTTCTCTTCAAATATGATACAAATATTGGCTATGAAACCTAACTTCTACAAAATTATTCTGTCATGTGGTGTTTGAGTAATGGTAGATAATAATGGTACTGGGATTTTATAGACACCTTGTATATTAGCAACATTTTGAAATTAATTATATTTTTTAAGAAGTTACAAACATTGCTACTATACTCACGCATCATTTTGAAGTCTCCAACTTCTGGTATGTTGAAGTTCATCACCTTGTTGCAGGTGTTGAGGATGTCTTCGCTGTTTTTGTGCTTGCATCATCTCACTCCAACATGGTGGTACAGTTGCAGAATAGCATGGTGATAAGTTCTCATATTTTGTCAATTCATGAAGTAACAATAATTCTGACACCCCTAATGCTGGCTTGTTCACCAACAGTTGATCACTACTGAAATTTACAAATTAAAATAGTTAATGATTTTTTTATAATAGTCTGCATTTTTCTATAAAAGATCATTACATCACCGCCACTTACAAATTTTTTCAATTATAATTTAATATTCTTTAAGGTACAATAATACATAATTATTAAAGACCCCACACTGCATAATATGCAAAGACACAAATACGATAATGAACAAGAATCACTTGATGTTCTGTGCGATCTTCAGAAAATAGTTGGAACACCATTCCAAATCGCTGAATATTATTGGGAAGCCCACAAGCGAATGATGACAAATCAAGAGCTTCAGAACATTTGAATACTATTACTACTAATTATTAAAGAGGTTTATTTTTAGCTTACTTGACTAATTTCATAACTTACTCTACACTGGAATTAACAGATATTTGGGCTTCTGTCACCTACAAACATAGTCTAGAGGAGGATAACAATGTTACCATTTATACATGGAGTGATGGTGGAAATAGTGGGGGGAGCACAAGTGCAACAGAATTTTTAATTCACACATGATAACAGCTCACCATGAATATTGGAAACAATTAAATCAATACTAACATGTTTGAACCCGAGTTATACGTGTATCAAGGTGAAGAAGAAAGAATGCTTACAACTCAGAATTACTCATGAATTGGATTTAGATTATTACGTATTATGTAATATAGGAAGCACTAGGCCCATACTTATAGTTTTGCACAAATTGGAGTTTTTAAAATTAATTAATATTCCACCGAGAAACACGCATAAAGTTACTGTAATTGTAATATAGAAACACAAATTGCCTTAAAATAAAATTTAAGTCAAAAATCATATTAATGCAGTAGGCCTATATTCTTAGAACTTCACTTAAAAATATATAATTTTGAACTAGATCCTGGTTCAAATAAATTAGGCATTTTGACTTCTTGTACTTTCCTTGCATTAACTGTATACACCTCATTTTACAAACATATTAACACATTCAAATCTTTTTGTTAGAGTGGTTGAAGTGTGCAGGGGACAAAGCATTATGGAAGAAGTTAGAAAGCTGATTGAAACATTGTCAACTGAAGTGAAAGAGGGGTTTGAAAAGTGCAACGTGGGTGAAAAAATTTGTGATATTGAGACGAACATGCGTCGGATGGAGGACAGACTGAAATGGCTGGAATCTAAATTAGACTATCTCGAAAACCAGAGTCGCCGTAATAATATTGTGATATATGGAGTGCATGAAGAAGACAGGGAAAGCTGGGAGGAAACTGAACATATAGTTAAAAGAGTAGTGGCGCAAATCAGGATTGATTTGGTGGACAGTGATATTGAAAGAGCGCACAGAGTAGGTCGTTGGAATAGTGGAAAGAGACCGATTGTATGCAAATTATCACACTACAAAATAAAATGTTGGATCCTTAGAGACAGTAAATATCTTAAAGGGACCGGTATCAATATTGCCGAAGACTTTAGTGAGAAGGTGCGTCGCGAAAGGGACTTTCTTAAGCGACACATGCTCGAGGCGAGGAGGCAGGGCTGTCATGCAATCCTGCAATTTAATAAATTGATTATAAATGGACGAATCTGGAGCAGGGAACAACTACAAAATATGGACAACTCTGAAAATGAATTTGAAGAGGTCATTGACAGCGAGTCCCCAAAACCTACAGGGGACGCTTCAACAGCAGATGCTCTCCTTACAGCAGAGGAGGGAGAAAATTCTACACGAGAGAAAGAGAGAGGGAGCACTACTATACTAACTCCGAGGAATCCAGTAAACATACAGCACAAAACAGCCGAACGCAAAAAGCATACCCCACCTCTAAGAGGTGAACGACCGACAGACACTAAGACTGCTGAATTTACCCACAGAAAAGGAATTATTGAGAGGTGGAAGTTCGAAAAATACAGGTAAGACTTATGACAAGGGAACACAATAGGGTTTGTTGACAGTCGGTTCATGGAATATCGAAGGGTTAAAACAAAAACTTTCAATGGACAGATGTGTAGAGTTTATTGAGACTTATGATATGTTAGCTCTAGGAGAAACATGGTTAAAAGTAAATCTATGTAATATGAAAGGTTATTTTAAGGGTAATGAAACTAGAGGGAAGAGAGGTAGATATCCAGGTGGTGTTGCCATTTTATATAAGCTTAACTTAGACCCATATATTAAAAAGGTAAATATTGCTTTAAAAGAGGCAATTTGTATATATTACCATACAGGAAGAGCAGAAATGTGTCTGTTGTCTATTTACCGCCAACCACTAAATTCCAGGTATGCCAATCCAAATTTTTTTGTTGAATTGTCTGACTCGGCAGAAATAAAAGATAGCTTTCCGGAAGCAGGAATAATAATTTTAGGGGACTTTAACTGTAGGATTGGGGAGGAAAATATCACTATAAAATCAGATGATAATGAAACACGAGGTGAGGGTAGGAGAAGCAAAGATAAGATTTTAAATTCAGAAGGAAACCAATTGTTAGCTTTTTGCGATGCATTTGAACTTGATATTCTGAATGGGAAATATGGGGAAGATAAAATGGAGAACTGACATTTATTAATAAAAATGGAGGTAGCGTAATCGATTATTCAATATGCACACAAGACATGATTCCTGTCCTAAGTAATTTCTGTATAGTTTCCAGAATCGAATCACACCACTTCCCAAACAAACTTATTTTAAATATGAAAGGTATTAGTGAGACAGTTAATGATGAGGTGGCAACAATATTGCGGCCAATTACACGTTTCAGGTGGATCGAGGATCTGAGAGAAGAATTTATCAGGAGTTTGGAAACGCTAATACAGGATCTGCAATTAAATGATCTTAGCGGGGAGGAAATTATTAAAACTTTGACAGAATCTTTTCAAAAAGCAGGGGAAAAATTCAAGGTTAAATACGCAATGAACCAGAAGGACAAAGGGTGGTACAATAATGCATGTAGAAAGAAGAAGAAGTTTGTCGAAAGTAGTCTTTTAAAGTTTAGAAAAGAAAGCACAGATGAAAGCAGAAAAAAATTATGCACAAGAGAGAAAGGAATATAAAGAATTATTGGGAGAAACAAAACTAGCATGGCAAAATAAGAAATCCGAAGAAATGAGAGTCGCGACTGAAAGTGGGAACATTGCGGACATATGGAAAGCGATAAGGGAACTCAAAGTAAAGTCCATAAATCGGACAAGAATAACGCCCGGGGAATGGAGAAGTTACTTTGATAGGGTGCTGGGAAATGAGAGGTTAAGATATAATCAAGGAAATATAGTTGAGATCCCTGACCCAATTCATATTCAATTACTGGATCAGGATATTTCGAAAAATGAAGTGGTTTCTTCCATTAAATATTTAAAGAATGGTAAAGCACCTGAAATTGATGGAATACCAGGGGAATTCTTGAAAAATATGATATCATCCAATAAATTATTAGACGTTTTGAAAACTGCGTTCAACAAACTTTTTAATGGAGGAGATTATCCGGAAGCCTGGGCGACAGGTGTCATCCAACCGCTATACAAAGGGAAAGGTGGGGCACAGATACCAGAAAGTTATAGGGGAATTTGTCTCTTGTCAGTGTTCGGAAAAATATATTGTAAAGTACTTTACGAACGAATCAGACAATGGGCTAAAGAGAACAATAGGCTCTCAAATATCAGGCAGGTTTTAGAGAAGGGTACTCCACGGTGGACAACCTATTTGTTCTGAGAACATTAATTGATGACAATCTGAAAATGAAGGGGGGTAAATTATTTTGTGCATTCATTGATTTTAAGATGGCATTTGATACTGTGGACCGAAGCGCACTTTGGGAAAAATTAAATCGGAAAGGATTGTCTCGTAAAATGATACATGCTTTAATGTCAATTTATAAATATATTAAATTTTGTATAAAAGTAGACCAAGGGCACATTACAGAGAGCAGTGAAGTCAATCGGGGAGTGAGACAAGGTTGCATTTTATCACCAACGCTATTTAATCTATTCGTTGATGATATTGTTGACGTAATGCTAGAAGGAGAAATTGAGGCTCCGGAGATAGGAAATGTTAGAATCCCAGTCCTGTTGTATGCAGATGATTTAATTATCTGTTCCAAGACAATCAAGGGATTGCAAAGAGGTCTTGACCTACTGGAAATATACTGTAGGAATTGGGGATTGACTGTAAATGCTAGTAAGACAAAAACAATGACATTTAAAAATGGGACGGTTTATGGTAGAACAGAGGAATGGAAATACAGAGATCAAGTTCTTCAAAACGTGAAACATTTCGAATATCTTGGTACGACGTTGAAAATGAACGGAAAGTGGAAAAAACACATTGATATAGCATTATTTAAAGGGAGGGGACAACTTAACAGTGTACTCGGTATTCTGGGTCGAGTGCCTGATATTCCAGTCAGCACAATTAGAAAAAATGTATGGAGCTATGGTCAGGCCAGTCATGCACTATAGTAGTGAGATTTGGGGTTTCCAAAGAACGGAAATACTAAATAAGGTATATACGCATTTTCTAAAGTATATTACAGGACTTAGTAAGGCCGTTTCTAACTGTGGAATTTTATATGAATTCGGGTCATTCCAGGACGACATAAACGTAAAATTTGTGTACTCAAATACTGGTTGCGAGTAATCCAAGGTGAACAAACAATGCTTAGAGCAATTTGCTACGACCACCACAATTAAAAACATAGATGCTAAATTTTGGGCAGACGAGGTTAGGAGAGAACTCCAAAAGATTGGGATGGGCTGGATATGGGAAAAAGGGACTGAAAATCGCAAGAACGTGTGGAGAAAAATAAGGAGGAGGTACTTAGATATAAACCAACAAGATACTTTCGCTGCCTGGAATGAAGGAATTATCTGTCCTGTGTTCAAGAAAGGAGATAAACTGTTATGTAATAATTACAGACCTATAACTCTCTTGAACATAGCATACAAGACTTTTGCAATTATATTAAACAATAGACTTTTAGAAATAATAGATGGGAAAATGAGTGAGGCCCAAGCAGGATTCAGACCAAACAGATCAACAATAGACAATATCTTTGTAATGAAACAAATCTTTGAGAAATGTCACGAATACAATATTAACTTATATAACATATTTGTTGATTACTCCCAAGCTTTTGATACTGTACATCGAAACAAAATAATTGAAAGTCTAAGTGAATATGAGATACCTCAAAAACTAATAAAATTAATAGCTTTAACTTTGATAGATCCAAAGTACGATTAAAATGTAGCAACGCACTCAGCGATGCAATGGAAGTAAACTCTGGGGTCAAACAGGGAGATCCTTATCTACAACATTATTCTGTATAGTAATGGATATGGTCTTAAAAACAACTTGATCTAAGAGGAAATATTTCAACAAGACTAAACAGTGGTCTTGCATATGCTAATGATGTAATAATAACAGCAAGACAAAAAAATTCCCTACTGGAAACCTTTGAACAATTGAAAATGAAAGTATAAAATATGGGCTTGTAATCAATCTAAATAAAACAAAATATTTAAAGATGTATGAGAAATAAACAAATTTGACTGAACTAACTATAAATAGTGACTGTATTGATCAAATTAACTCCTTTAAGTACCTAGGTACAATACTAAACGATAATAATACTGATGTTTTTATTATTAATTTAACATTTCTCAATGAAAGATAAATTAAATTTGAAGAGAAAAAATGTTTCTCTTCAAATTTAATTATTCTTTCATTGAGAAATGTTAAATTAATAATAAAAACATCATTAGAGGCCCTTACTGGCTTTTAAAGTAATGTTAAATTTCCAATAAATGTCTTCTTAACTAAAACACCGCATTTGCAAAGATAGAAACAATGGTTTCAAAAGCATTTGGCGATAGGGAATTACAACGTATATAAGAGAAAAATTTGCGTCTAGATCGTAACTCGCCTCGGTAGCTCAGTTGGTAGAGCACTTGGCCCGGAAAGCCAAGGGTCCCGGGTTCGAGTCCCGTCTAGGCGAAAATTTTTCTCTTCAAATTTGATAATAATACTGTTGAAGAAGAGATCACAAACAAGAATATCGCAAGCGGAAATAAAGCATATTTTGCTTATTTCGCTCTATTCAAAGCCAAAATAATATGAAAAAATGGTAAATTCAAATTAGATACAGGCAATAATAAGACCAATCATATGTTATGGAGCTGAAAAACCTGGGTACTAAAAGAAGCAGATAACCTAAGACTATAACTGTTTGAGAGGAAAATATTTAGAAGAGTGTGCTAGGTCCAGGAAAGGAAAATGGAAATTGGAGGTTGAAAAAGGAATGAGCATTTATACCTCAGAATAATAAAGAAAATATAGTTCGTTCATCCACCAACACACTCACCACACAGATTACAATGGTTTGGACATACACTAAGAATGCCAAAGGGAAGATTGCCGAATGATATTTTGAATTGGAAGCCACAAGGAACAAGACCAAGGGGAAGACCCAAGGATCGATGGGAAGATGACGTAATTGAAGATTTGAGAGAGATGGGGATTTTTGATTTGAAATCCACTGCACAAGATAGGAAGAAGTGGCGTAAACTGGTTGAGAAGGCCAAGACATTCCACTGGAAGTCGTAGAGCCTGACGAAGAAGAAGATACTTTCGCCGAATGTACAGGAAAACGCTCACTGTGTTTACAAAGAGACCTAAAACACGTCTGGGGAAAAGAATCGTATATACTCAATCTAGGATTTAAGGAGAGATCAGGGCTTGCTTGGTTTAGGCTAGGGGCATGGAAATTTCTAAAAATTAGTGACGATCACGATATGAGAATATGTCCAATGTGCGGGAACTTTGAAGATGAGATACATATATTAGGAAAATGTAATGATTTAGAATATTGGAGACGTCAGTTATTACCGGAAAGATTTCTAAATTCAAATCTCGGAAAGATTGGCATGCTACGAGTTATTGGTAAATCCAGAAAATTGGATAAACCTCGGTAAATTTCTGGACAAAACGCGGAAAATAAGAACAACACTCATTCATGAATAAATATATATTATCAAAATGCAATACCATTAATTCTTAACAATTATATATAAATTAATTAGTGTATAATTCTATTGTGTTATTATTTAATTGTAATATTATTGTTTTCTTTATGTAATTGTAATGTTAATGTTTTTTTTAGTGTATAATGCTATTGTGTTATTATTTAATTGTAATATTATTGTGTTTTCTTTATGTAATTGTAATGTTAATGTTTTTTTAGTGTATAATGCTATTGCGTTATTATTTAATTGTATTAATGTTTTTTTAGTGTATAATGCTATTGTGTTATTATTTAATTGTAATATTATTATGTTTTCTTTATGTAATTGTAATGTTAATGTTTTTTTAGTGTATAATGCTATTGTGTTATTATTTAATTGTAATATTATTGTGTTTTCTTTATGTAATTGTAATGTTATTGCTTTTTTTGTTGTTTATTTTTCTTTACACTAGTACCAATTATTACTTTATTGTAACGGACTGTCAACAGCACGTACGGCTTACTGCCCGTTCGACCCATATTTGTAAATATCTTACTTTTTGTCTAATAAAGTCCTACTACTACTACTACTAATTACAACTTTTTGTGTTAATGTAATAATATCGATTGCACTTAACACTTCATTAAAGTTTAGGTGTCAGAAACATACAGAATTGAAACTAAGGCAAAATTACTAAACAGAAAAATCTTAGGAACTCAGAATGTGGAAGAAAATTTACATACGCAAGAATAAAAAGAAAACCATGAATTTTGAAAATCTTGGTGAAAGGGAAAACAATTTGATTTGGAAGTTCATTGGTCAGCCAACAGAGGGTGCAGAAACCAATTTGCAGGAGGGATAACCGCAAGACAACAGTTGTGAAGAATCGAGAATGCCGCACAGTTAGCAACAAAACAGGTCTGCATAAAAATCAAGATATATGAGGTGAGTCAAAACACACAACTCAAATATAATTTTAAAAAATGTTCTCCTCAAATATTAATTTGTCCTTCAATATGAATGATTAATTTAAATAAAAACAATGGAATATAAGCATTACTGGTTCTAACAGTAGTGTTAAAAACCCATTTAAGGGGGGACCAACACCTTTAGCCATTAAAAATATGGCATGTTTCAATTCTTTTTTCTCAGCAACAATGCTGGTTACAGAAATGAAATTTGGTATGTGATATCTACATTACAATGTGAGCATGTTTGTGTACTTAAGTACAATCTAACTTCAGTCGTTATGGTTAATTAAATATTCAAAATGCCCGGAAAGCCAAGGGTCCCGGGTTCGAGTCTCGGTCTAGGTGAAAATTTTTCTCTTCAAATATAATTTAACATTCAAAATGTCAGCTGAAAATTTTGCATTGTCTTGCTATTTTCCTGATAATTTTCCTAAATTTCAATATATTTTAATGATTCTGTTTTATTGTACTCACTAATGTTGTAGCTACAAAATATACTACAATTGTTTAATTATATAGAGTGTAAATATTTTATTTTTCATTTTAAATTGATGCATATTCACTTTTGTTAAAATTTGCATTAAAAATATTTTTTTAAAATAAAATATAATAGCTACGTTACTAATTGTAGTAAATTTTGTTCATCTCTGTAAACTACATATACATGCAAAATTTCATCTCAATATCTTGAAAACTTTGGGAGTTATCAGGGAAATCATATTGAAAAAATTAAGTTATGGAAAATAAGCGACAAACTTACCAAAAATGTAGGTACCTTCTAAAATTAAAGGGCTCACTGAGTGACAGCATTGCACATTTTTAAACATAACTCAAAAAGTAATAGATATAGCAATGAAAATCTTTCACTAATTTAAAGATTAAGTTTCAATCTATATGAAAAAAAAAATTGAAAAATGACTTTTTTTGACCCTCAAAGGTGTAGGTCCCCCCCTTAAAGCCTTCTCAAATAAGCTGCAAGATTGATCTAGAATGAAGGTTCATGGCCTCGGGCGAGCAAGATTGTATAAGAAAGAAAAAAAATTCTGTATTAATTTTAGTGTGATGCCCACGTAGCTAGTGGTCTAATGGTCTGGTCATAAAACTTGAGTTCAAATCCCAGTTTGGATGAAAACTGTTTCTCTTAAAATATTAATTTGATTTGCAGTGAGGGTGATAAATTTAAGTAAAAACATCACAATATAAGCTTTACTGGCTATAATAGTATTGTTAAAATCTCATTTAAAGTCTTCTTGAATAAGAAGTCACAAGTTGGGATTTAGAATGAAAATTCACACCCAGGCGAGCGGGACTATATAAGAAAGAGAGAAATTTCAGTTTAATTTTAATGTTATGTCCAGGTAGCATAATGGTCTAATGCATTAGTAGGGCAAACGTGCCCAATTTTGCAGTATTCCTAATTTTGCAATACTATTTTCTTTAAAATATTACGAAGTTTTGAAGAACCCTGGAAACAGTTTTTTTTATCGATCAAAGAGGGCAGCTTTTCCTCTATACCATGGATTTCTTTTTTTTAATTTTGCTATCTATAGGAGTTTCCATTAACCAGCCAAAAGAGTATTAGGTGGTCAGATTTTCTCTAAGTGTTGAGGTTCTTTGTACGGCTGCTTATTTAACAAGATATTTACACACTACATTTTACTAAATCTAATGTATTTTTTGCATAAATTTATATAGGAAATTAATATTTAATTTTAGGAAGTTATATTTTGAGGTTATTTTAATTATATTATTTTTGGTCTGGACATCTTACCTCAATATTAATGTTGATTTGTTCTTGGACATGTTTCAAAACAATTCTGTTTTATCGTCAGCTTTCCCAGTCTGAAAGCTGACGATAAAACAGAATTGTTTTGAAACATGTCCAAGAACAAATCAACATTAATATTGAGGTAAGATGTCCAGACCAAAAATAATATAATTATATAGGAAAGTTTGATGAATTTAGTTGCACAATCAAACTATTTAAAAAATATTTTAAAGCCCATAAATAGATCAATTTCAGTCAAGATTTTTTTCTCCCCGGAATGTGTTTTGTGAGCCTAGAAGAATTGGCAATAACATCTGTTGACCAACCTATCTTGACAATATATCATAAAATGCATTGTATGTAAGATTTTAGGGGGTAGGGGGTTTGTACAGTTATTTAATTGTTTTTTCAAGGACATTTCCTAATACGTGGAGGAAAGGAGGTAATCCGGGGGTATTACAAAACTTAGCTGAATTTAAATACCAATAACTAAATGTGCTGGAGAGAAATGAATATTATTGTATCTATTTTGCATTAAAATGGGTAAAGTATGAGGTGAATATAAGGAAGCAATATAGGAGTAAGGACGTTGTGGAAGATGTAGGGAAGATTCTGCGTGAAGGGTGGCCTACCTATAAGGTGTCTAAAGTGTATAAAATGCCATACAATATGTTGAAGGACCAACTAAAAACTGATCCTGGTGACGACATGAAACAGGTTTAGAAAGGTTAGGCAGACCATTTTTCTTCTCTTTGGATGAAGAATTGAAGCTAGCCTACATAGAAATGATGCACAAGAATTGGAGTTTGGGCTGTTTGCATCTGATGTTGACATTGTGCCTACAATCTGACAAAAAAAAAAAAGACAAGTCAAATGTCCCATTTAATAAAAACAAGTAAAGGAGATAGGATGTAAATGGTGACCCTCATTTAAAGAGCATCATAGCCTTGCAATGTGTCTTCCTGAAAATTTATCAGTTTCCTGGACAGCTCCATCGACGAAGAAGTGATAGAGGGGTTTTGTCACACCCTGGAACAGGCTCTAGACAAAAGAGATTTTAGAAAAAATCCACAGCCCATCTGATTCCATTAGTTCTTGATATTTGAATTTTGTCTGTAAGATTAATCATTCTTAATTGATTTCTAATAGGCCTATCTGCATTTTATTTTTTATCCATGATTGTGTGTAACCTGTTAACAGTCGTACAAATTTAATATGTGCTGTTTCTGTTCTCTTTTTATTTGAATTAGTAAATGTCCAATTTTCACATTCATATTGTTGCATAGGCAGTGGCACTGTTTTGTAAAATAAAAATTGTTCAGATCATCATCATCAAGCATTCAAGGATAAAGACCTAGTGACCTTATTAAATTAATATTGACAAGCTAAAGCTATTACTATGATAGAAATAAGTAAATTAATAAACACAATTAAATTATTGTAAATCAATGGTAAAGAGAAAAATTTTTGCCTGAACCGGGAATCGAACCCCGAAACCTTTAGCTTTCCGTGCTAATGCTCAGACCACCGAGCTAATCCAGGCTTCATTCCCATCCAAGCAAGAATCCTTCCTTTACCTTTACTCTACTGGCCCCACATTCAATTGCAATGAATAATCATTCACAAATACACAATGAATGGCTTCTACCTGAAGAAGACATGAAGGGACTCCACACAGCTATAGCATTATTTATTAAATTAATATTGAGAAGCTAAAGCTATTACTATGATAGAAATAAGTAAATTTATAAAACACAATTAAATTATTGTAAATCAATGGTAAAGAGAAAATTTTTGCCTGAACCGGAATCGAACCCCAACCTTTAGCTTTCCGTGCTAATGCTCAGACCACCGAGCTAATCCAGGCTTCATTCCCATCCAAGCAAGAATCCTTCCTTTACCTTTACTCTACTGGCCCCACATTCAATTGTAATGAATCATCATTCACAAATACACAATGAATGGCTTCTACCTGAAGAAGACATGAAGGGACTCCATACAGCTATAGCATTATTTATTAAATTAATATTGAGAAGCTAAAGCTATTACTATGATAGAAATAAGTAAATTAATAAACACAATTAAATTATTGTAAATCAATGGTAAAGAGAAAAATGGGAATGGATGGGAATGAAGCCTGGATTAGCTCGGTGGTCTCTGAGCATTAGCACGGAAAGCTAAAGGTTCGGGGTTCGATTCCCGGTTCAGGCAAAAAATTTTCTCTTTACCATTGATTTACAATAATTTAATTGTATTTAATTTTAGGAAGTTATATTTTGAGATTATTTTAATTATATTATTTTTGGTCTGGACATCTTACCTCAATATTAATGTTGATTTGTTCTTGGACATGTTTCAAAACAATTCTGTTTTATCATCAGCTTTCCCAGACTGGTTTTATTTATGTTGCATTATGTTGCACCACCTGGATGTCGATGTCAGCTCCATCCTGTGGTTGGCCAAAGAACCTCCAAACAAGGTCACCCTCCATCGGAATATCAAAATTCATAACTCTGTTTCTGTTCTTCTGAATATAAATTTTTTTCCCAAATAGTCAGCTCTTTTGTATTTTCTAACTGTTTTAATAATTTAGTGTCTGAATTTATATTATGTTTTCAGACCAAACATGAGCAGCAACTGCAGATTTTTCAATTTCTCCATTTTTAATATTTCTTATGTGTTCTTTGGTTCTAATTTTTAGGTTTCTTTTGTTTTCCCTATATATATCTTTTCACAACCCATGCATTCAATTTGATATATTCCTGACTTTTTATTTTTATCAGTTTTTTCATTTTTTGTTGGTTTTTATTAGTTTATTAAACTGTAGTTATTTTTTGGTGCTAATTTAATATTAAACTTCTCAAATATATTTTGAAATTTATTATGTACCCAAGGGTGATATGTGAATTTCCTATATTTTTTCATAGGTGGTTCTTCTTTTTCAAGATTACTTCTGTTTATCATTTTTTGTTTTTTATACTTTTCTATCCTTTTATGTACCATTTTTTCATCAAACCCATTTTCTCTTGCTACTTTGATTATGTGTTTTTTCTCATGTTTGAAATCTTCTTCGTTTAAGGGTAAGTTTACCAATCTATGAGTTAAACTATTAAATGCTGCTAATTTATGTCCAATTGGATTGAACCCTGTTGATTTTATAAAATTTTCCGTATGAGTTTCTTTCCTATGAATCCCGAATTCAATTTTCCTTTTTTCTTCGTTTCTGACCAATTTTTTACATTCAATGGGAGTTTCTATAGACAAAAATCAGGGCTCTCAATGGCAAACCCATTATCACCTTTCCTGGCAAATTTATTCATGAGCAATTTTGAATGTAAAATCACTAAAGCACATCCCACAATGTTTAAATTTTGGAGTAGATATGTCGATGATATAATTTGTATTGTTAAAGAAAAACATGTAGAAGATTCCCTAAAACTATTAAATTTACAGAGTACAAACATTAAATTCACCAAAGAAATAGAAGACAATAAACAAATACCTTTTTTGGATCTTAAATTGGTCAGAAACGAAGAAAAAAGGAAAATTGAATTCGGGATTCATAGGAAAGAAACTCATACGGAAAATTTTATAAAATCAACAGGGTTCAATCCAATTGGACATAAATTAGCAGCATTTAATAGTTTAACTCATAGATTGGTAAACTTACCCTTAAACGAAGAAGATTTCAAACATGAGAAAAAACACATAATCAAAGTAGCAAGAGAAAATGGGTTTGATGAAAAAATGGTACATAAAAGGATAGAAAAATATAAAAAACAAAAAATGATAAACAGAAGTAATCTTGAAAAAGAAGAACCACCTATGAAAAAATATAGGAAATTCACATATCACCCTTGGGTACATAATAAATTTCAAAATATATTTGAGAAGTTTAATATTAAATTAGCACCAAAAAATAACTACAGTTTAAATAAACTAATAAAAACCAACAAAAATGAAAAAACTGATAAAAATAAAAAGTCAGGAATATATCAAATTCAATGCATGGGTTGTGAAAAGATATATATAGGGAAAACAAAAAGAAACCTAAAAATTAGAACCAAAGAACACATAAGAAATATTAAAAATGGAGAAATTGAAAAATCTGCAGTTGCTGCTCATGTTTGGTCTGAAAAACATAATATAAATTCAGACACTAAATTATTAAAACAGTTAGAAAATACAAAAGAGCTGACTATTTGGGAAAAAATTTATATTCAGAAGAACAAAAACAGAGTTATGAATTTTGATATTCCGATGGAGGGTGACCTTGTTTGGAGGTTCTTTGGCCAACCACAGGATGGAGCTGACATCGACATCCAGGTGGTGCAACATAATGCAACATAAATAAAACCAGTCTGGGAAAGCTGACGATAAAACAGAATTGTTTTGAAACATGTCCAAGAACAAATCAACATTAATATTGAGGTAAGATGTCCAGACCAAAAATAATATAATTTAATTGTGTTTATTAATTTACTTATTTCTATCATAGTAATAGCTTTAGCTTCTCAATATTAATTTAATAAATAATGCTATAGCTGTGTGGAGTCCCTTCATGTCTTCTTCAGGTAGAAGCCATTCATTGTGTATTTGTGAATGATGATTCATTGCAATTGAATGTGGGGCCAGTAGAGTAAAGGTAAAGGAAGGATTCTTGCTTGGATGGGAATGAAGCCTGGATTAGCTCGGTGGTCTGAGCATTAGCACGGAAAGCTAAAGGTTCGGGGTCCGATTCCCGGTTCAGGCAAAATTTTTTCTCTTTACCACTGATTTACCTAGTGACCTTTTCCAGTCTCATTATCCATCATGTAGTCTTCTAAGTAATTTTGTAGACTAGATACCTATTTTTTAATGCTCTTCTTATTGTTCCATAAATTACATAAAATCTGTTTTATTGTTTTATTTATGTCATATATCTGGCAGTTAGGCCCATACACATGAAATTATATGTAATCAAAATTATTCAGCTGTTCTGTTGGTTTGCTAACATTTAATATTCTTAATGTTATGTAGTTAGTTCCTTTGAAGGGTAGTGTTTCATGCCTTGTAATTAAAGCACATCAATATTTTGTTTAATTTTATTGATTAACTGATAATAAAATTTATAAAAATAATATATTTATAACAATTGAACCTTGTTATATCTTTCCTTCATTTAAAATTTCCTTTTTGTAATTTTGCCCTATTATAATATAAGCAATTTAGTAGAAGTACTAAGTACTAACTACTGCAAAATTAGGAATGGGGTATTGCAAAAATAAGCAACACATACTGCAAAATTGGGAATAATAACATTGCTCATTAATATTATAAGTAATTAAGAAATTATGACCAATTAAAAATCTAGGTATACATCTCTGAATTAAGGAAAAAGAACCATTTAGATGATGTAAGCTAATATTTTTTTGTAAATACATAAACATGTTAAAATTTATTTAATATATGAAATACTGTGAAATTGGGAACACTTGCCCTACATAAAACCAGTGACACTGGGTTCAAATTGCAGTTCTAAAAAAAAATGTTCTTTTCAAATAAGAAAAAATTGTCACGCTGGAGTATTAACATATATACATTTTTTTTTCACATAATTTTTGGTGACTAGTAAGGAGGATCGATGAATATTTAAAAGAATCCCAATAGTTATAATCTTTTGGAATTTGCTAAGATGGAGATAAGTGTAAACTTCTTCTTCTGTCTTCATTAGGTCCAATGCTGCAAGATAGGATGATGTCAATCTATTTCTTTACATCTATGGTAAGAACTAAATTATGCATCAAATGAGCACTGATTTTAAAAAATGCATTGCTTGAAATATTAATAATTACAGATTAAGAATTGTGTACCTAGTGCTGGCAGTACTACTGGGTGAATGAGTGCTGGAGTGACTTGTATTGGCAAACATATCAGAGGCAAAGTCTGTTGTATCAACACCGGTTCCAAGTGGTGATGTATTGGTACCCAGCTGCTGATAACCAAGATGATGAGATGATAACGACACACACAAATCACTCTCATGATTTATGCAATCTTCTTCTCTGTCGTCCATATTGTTATCATCATTCAAAACAAAGAAACGTAATGAACCCTTGTCTGTGCAAGCACACAATCTTTCCAAACCTGAGGACAAGTAAAAATAATAATAATTCCATACAAAAATAACAATGCTCACAAACTTATGCTGAATTTAGTAATTAATTATTTCGCGAAGGAAAAAAAAACCTCCATAGCATAAAAAGACCTCAACCTGAAGGTACTACTTATACCTATGATATTAGTAGCTCAACTTATCACAGGAATACTTTTAGCAATACATTATTGAATTAGCAATAAGAATACCAAAACTCAATTAAAAATTCCTTCCCTATGAGGACTCTAACCCACAGATCTGATTCAAGCATGATGCCTTAAACTTTTAGATTAAGCTGTGGGTATTACTTCTTGAAAGAAATTAGAATTTGAAAATAAACAGAATCTAAAACTATTATTCATAATTATTACAAAAGAGTTACTTTGAATATTTAAAAAAAATTGCATTCATGTCATTCACATTCTTTTATTTTCAAAACAAATTTTTATCTAAATGCCCGATGGAGTTCCATATAATAACACAAATTTAAGTAAATTATGTATTATTTCAACAGCTATTACAATTAAAGGTGATGTATGTAAAATTTCATGTTTCTTCAAGTAATTTTTCTTCAATTGAATTTTAAAAATGTAAAAAAAATGTGTATAGTGACATCAACAGCACATCTTGTGTCTCAATACATTATTTTCTTGATGTTTTTATTATTAATGTAACACTTCTCACTGAAGGATAAATTATATTCGAAGAGAAAACTTTTCACCCAGACTGAGACTCGAACCTGGGACCTTTGGCTTTCTAGGCCAATGCTCTACCATCTGAGTTATTGGGGCGAGTTCCGAAGTAGACGCAAATTATTCTCTTATATACATTGTAATTCCCAGCACCAAATGCTATGAAGCCTTTGCTTCTATCTTTGCAAATGGCGGCTTCTTAGTTAAGAAGACATTTATCGGGAATTTAAACACTACTTCATAAAGCCAATAGGGCTTCAATTGATGTTTATTATTAATTTAACACTTCTCAAAAGACTTCTGGATGGTGTTTCTCTTGAGGCCGAAACAGGTCAACATATGGCCTAAATTCATGAATGTACTATGATGATGAATTTAACACTTCTCACTGGAGGATAAATTATATTTGAAGAAAAAAATTTTCGCCCAGACCAAGACTCGAACCCGGGACCTTTGGCTTTCTAGGCCAATGTTTTACCATCTGAGCTATCGGGGAGAGTTCCGCTCTAGACACAAATTATTCTCTTATATATATTGTAATTCCCAGCACCAGATCTTCAGAAATGGAGGAAGAGCCGCCATAAATGAAGAGATATACATAAGGGAAACTAAACTGAAAATAGTACCAGACTTCAAATACCTAGGCATCACGCTACAAACAAGCGCAAAATGCTTCACAAAACATATCACAGAAAAGACAACCCAGGCAATAATGATAATGCACGAAATAAGAAACATTAGATCCCTCACCTTAGAGATGGCAATGCTGTTATTTAGAGCAAAAATTCTACCAATACTGACATACGGCATAGATATCATCTGGACACATTTAACAATGAAGAATCTTTTCTCTCTAGAAAGGGTAAAAGCGAGATATATAAAGGCAGTATTAGGAGTGTCAAAAGCAACACATTCAAGACTCGCATACCTACTGGCGAAGGAAACTTTCCTCATCGACGACCTCAGAACAAGCATACTCTTACCCAGCACCAGCGCATCTGCTAGCAACATTGAACAGGAAAAGAGAAGAAATACATCCAGAATTCTACAGTACCGGGGCCATGGTGGACCGTGCGTGGACAAAAGAAAATTTTGAAATGAGACACGTCATCACCAGGCTGGCAATCCACGGATTCCACCACCTGATATGCAAGAACAAAAAATTCCATGAACCAAACATAGAATGTAAATATATGCTATGCAAAAAAACATGTGACCGATATCACATAGAGCTATGCACAAAAAGAACAAAGACAATTTGTGAATATGCAAAAATGTAAATTTAAAATGTATCATACTTTAATCCTGGCTATTTGGCTGCAATAAAATTATTAATTCCCAGCACCAAATGCTATGAAGCCCTTGCTTCTATCTTTGCAAATGGCGGCTTCTTAGTTAAGAAGGCATTTATCAGGAATTTAAAAACTACTTTATAAAGCCAGTAGGGCCTTCAATTGATGTTCTTATTATTAATTTAACACTTCTCACTGAAGAATAAATTATATTTGAACAGAAAAATTTTCGCCCAGACCGAGACTCGAACCCAGGACCTTTGACTTTCTAGGCCAATGCTCTACCATCTGAGTTTTCGGGGCAAGTTCCGATCTAGATGAAAATTATTCTCTTATATATGTTGTAATTTCCAGCACCAAATGCTATGGAGCTTTTGCTTCTATCTTCTTAGTTAAACAGACATTTATCGGGAATTTAAACACTACTTTATAAAGCCAATAGAGCTTCAATTGATGTTTTTATTACTAATTTAACACTTCTCACTGAAGGATAAATTATATTTGAAGAAAAAAAATGTTTTCTTCAAATATACATTATTTTCTGTTTGCATTTTCTGCCTTCAAATATTTAGAACCAACTATGTAGGATAAAGGGTTTATGCAGGAAGATCCGATAATCTTACAAAAATTAACACCTTCATTTTGATGCAATTTACTTTCAATTGCTAGGATATATTCCTACACAGATACATAACATCAAGTCAGACAGGTTTGTGAATAAAGAATGCTGAACTCCAGAATAGGGTGGCAAATGTTGGATATTTGCCCTTTTTTTATTTTAAGCAACCTTTACTATACGATTCATTTGTTAGAATTATGACGTCAGATTGCACTTTCCGAATGGACAGAAGAGAAAGTTTATTGTGACACGTCATTTAACGTTGGCTATATTTGGAGGACTGGTTTGCGGTGTCTCCCACACAACTGAATTATGAAGGTAGACCTCCATTCAACGTTATTTCATCGTCGGACAATTACCCTTTTTGTTCTAGTAAATTATCAAGTTATCTTAGAAAATACAGTTCAATCGAGAAACTAAAATTAAAATAATAATTTAGGGATAATTATTCTCTCAAAGTCCACCGCTGTGGTCTCGAGGTAGCATGCTGCCTTGTCACGCAGCGGGCCTGGGTTCGATCCCCGGTCGGGGCAGTTTTTCTGGGTGTGTTTTTTATAGGTGTTTTTCTCACCTGCAAGGCCAAATTTCAGGAAAACTTTAAGGCCCAAACGGTCCCCGAAAAATCATATGGCCATCATCCTTATCATTATCATCATTATCATCATCATCCTTCACCGGTGTGGAAAGCAACGGGAAGCTACCACACCTACACAATTCCCTAGTAAAGCTGCAAACATAGCATGAATATGCTATGATTGCAGTGAAGGACCTGCCTTCGGGCAGAATTACTATGGATGGATGGATTCTCTCAAAAAACAAATAAAAAAGAAAATAAGTCCAAACTTCAAAAGTGCAAACTAATATCAGTAACTGTTTAGAATCTAAGTTCGACATACTGCAATCCGATCCACCCACATCTAGGCCTCTTCATAAATTAATATAGGTCTGAATTACATCCTACTATCATCATCTTCTTCTAAACAAGTTTAAGGCACAAAGCATGTTACGGTTTCATTGAAGCATTCTCTGTCCATCTTTTTCTAGGACGTCCCAAAGATCTCTTCCCTTGAGGATGGTACTGAAGCATAACTTTAGGAAGTCTATTATGATTCATTCATTGCACATGAGTTTTCCAATATAGCTGGTATTAATTTATAAATTGTGAGATTGGTTGTAATTGAAGTGCTTGCATGATATCTTAATTTCTTTTGTGGTCCTACATTACTAACAGATCCTAAATATATCATAAATTACTAATATATTATCTCAACACATGCAAATGTAACATTATGAAACACTAAACATGTATCAACACTGTGTGTAAACATTAGAAAAACTGAAACTTCAAGCGCGACAGGCCTAGAAGGCCCTTGGCCTACCAGCTGGCTTCACATCCACATGTTGGTTAATCACAGGTAGACAATCATCGAGTCAGTGTAGGGGTGACATGTGGTCAGAATGTCAGACCGTTACAGCTGGTCTTCTCAACCTGGATTTGCTACTTACTGTAGCTACTGAAATGCCTCATGATGCTGGGTGAGCACCAGTTCCATACTGGCTGAAATTCCATGAGAAAATGTCTTTCCTCATGGGGACTCGAACCAGCGCCAGTCCCGTAGCTCTATGCCAGGGCTTCTTGCCTTAACCACTCGGCTATGGCGCCGGACTGAGTAAACATTACAGAATGTGAATAGGAACATCATAGGATAGTTTGCTGCAATCAAAATGGCAGCAGGTGTAAATTTAAGAAACTTTTTTCCTCGGTAATTACTTGTCGGAGAAACTTATGGTGTACATCATAATTAATATTTTGCATTCTTTCAGGAAATATATATATTTATTTTTCTTACAGAGCCTCATTATACCGCCAACAGCAGTGAGGTTATACCAAGCAGAATTTCTTTAAATAATTACACACTAATGTTTTTATTATTAATTTCATACATCTCAATGATGGATAAATCATATGCCGTATGGCATTTATAATGTAATGTATAATTCCCAAATATGTCTTCTTAATATAGGAGCCGCCATTTGCAAAGATAGAAGCAAAGGCTTCATAGCATTTGGTGGGCGGGAATTACAAAGTATATAGAGAGAAATTTGCATTTAGATCAGTACTTGCTCAGGTAGCTCAGATGGTAGAGCACTTGGTCTAGAGAACCAAGGGTCCCGGGTTCAAGTCCCGGTCTGAGCATATAATTTTTCTCTTCAAATATGAATTACACACTGATTTAACTAAAAATGTACAATCTTCTTTTATTTGGTTCATACTAATTTAATTTACAATCACATTTGATTATTCTTCTTTAAGTTCTTCTCTTCCATAGAATCAACAAAATTCATTTTTACACCATGCTAATGCACTTAACTTACACAGTTACTTTGCTCCCCAGATCACAACTTGCTGCTTGCTTGCCAGATCACTTCTCACTACTAACTGTTCTGCCAGCATTGAAGGTTCTGGAATGATCACCATGAGACTACGTAACTATGGTACTCGTGATCCTTCGAGAACATATCCTTCTCGAAGCCAACTCATTGAGAAGCAATGTCTAGATATCTAGGAAGCTTCCAGCAGGCATTCCTAACTCGTGAGTCATGACTCATGAATCCCTTATACCTTATAAGACAAGGCTTAATAGTCTTGTTACAGCCTGTAAAAATCAAAAGCTTCCAACAATGTGTCACAATATTAATGTAATATCTCCACTTTTGTTCTTCTTCTAAAACATATTTTAATTCACTTTATCATCTGTGACTGGTATAGCATTTCTATTGACATGCCAAGTACAAATTTTAATTAAATATTCAGATAAAAGGAGCATGCTGTAGCGTAATGGTTAAGGCACTACACTACGGGTCGCATGTTTGGACGCATTAGACAGTAAAATGCCTTCTCTGCTGAGCAAGTTGTATGCTAATACGATTTTGCTTACTCAGAAATCTGTCCATGCGATAATAATTGGTTAAATTTGTAAGCTAGCTGCGGAGGTACCTTACATGAGCAACTCAAATTAAAATCCCGAAGGGAACCGAACGAGAACCGATGGTAATCGATGTACTTTGCTGCTTTATCCAACATTTATCCAAGATGTCAGACCTTGAAGACTTCGATCATGTTTTCGGTATACACGGAGAAGAGGAATTTGATAGAGTCTACCAAAGAATTCAACTGGAAGAACAGGAGAATCGGCGTAATATTGCGTGTCGCAGACGTGTTTGTATACGGTATTATTTGCGGGATGCAAGCATAAATGCATTCCTCTATAGCAGACGAAAATAACGGAAGTGGTTTTATCGCTGAGAATTCTGGGTAATTCGTTGCCAATATTACGAAAACGTCGACGCTCGTGCATGACCGATAAGTCGGCCGTTAATTCGTTCTCAGCAATTGCTCACGGTGAATCAGCTCACTAGTGATTGGAAGTAATTTGAGTAGAGAGTAATGTTCTAACATACGACCCTACAAGCCAGAAGATCGAGGGTTCAAGTCCCAGTGGGGTCAGGACTTTTAAACTGAACCATACCTTCTACCAGCACTATAACCCTGGGGTCGGCTCAGCCTCTAAATGAAATGAGTGCCAGACACTGGTTCTGGGGGTAAAGGCAGTCGTCGTGCAAGGTTGACAACCCGGTTGACATTAAGTGCCGATTGTCCAGAAAAAGTGGGAGCCTTAACTCCTACTACCCCAAGGACCTCTTTAGGCCTGTAATGGGATCACTTTACCTTTATTCGCATAAAATTTTGGTGAAAATGCTAAATAACAGTTGTAAAAAGCACTTTAAAATGAAATTTTCTAGGAATCATGTAATAACCTAAAAAAAATATGTAAGCTACGCTAACAAAACTGGGCAAAAATTATGCTAAGACTCTTATGAGAGCTATTTTAAAATGAATCCTACAAATCTAGATCATGAATGCAATGGAATGGTGATTATTATTGAAACATCAAATATACAATTTTTTTTAACAATTATAATTTCAATGTTTTCAAATGGATTACATTACATTTATTTCATCTACTAGACCATCAAACAGCAACCTCATTGATACAATGTAAGTCCCTACCGCTAACCCATCCGAAAGCAGATACAACTTACGACGGAACAGACCACACAGAGAACACATCACGGTCAACTGTATGAACAGGGCAGGAAGTCGACAAAATTGCCAGTCTCAAAGACAACCCTTGAGGATGCTGGACACAGTCTCCGGTGAAACATCGGGGAACTACAAGTCTTAAGAGCCTGGAAATCTTCAAGATCATCATACCCTACATTGTTCAGTTAACTGACATTCTAACAGTAATAAAAACTTTATTTATAAGATATATCTTCAAATATTTTGTATCCAAGATACAGAACGAATGTCATTGTCTATAAAATTTAAATCTAATTTTTTTTATTATTCTGGCTTTTACAATGAATATATATTTTTCCGATACCCATGTTCACAGTTAACTACATATTTGTTTCAACACATTTTTCCATTCCTGTCTGTTCATCCATATATCTTCTTCTATTTCCCATTCCCTCTTAGCTTCATTGATTCCCTGAATCCACGTAATAATTAAATCTAATAATTTCATTATATTTAAAGAGAAAAATTATATTCTCAGACTGGAGTTTTATTGAGATGTATGAAATTAATAATAAAAACATCTAATAATTTCAGTTTATATAAATTTTGTTAGTTTTACTTCTTCTTCTTCTTCCTTCCAAGTATTAGGCCAAGACCTGTTACGATCCTAGAGAAAATTTTCCCTCCAGTGTTTCATAGGACGGCCCAGTGTTAGTTTTACAATGGCTTCAAAGAAGAGAGTTGGTCTCAACTTTTCAAAATTCAAGTGACATAAGTGATAACTTTTTTTTCTTCAAAGGTATGATGACATTGAAATTCATCGGAGAATATTTTTTGACAACTCACCTCGTAGAATTCATGTTTTTCATGATACCGCAGTTTCAAACACAAAATCTATGAGGTGAGTTATCAAAAAATGTTCTCAGATGAATTTAAATGATTATACTTCAAAATTTATATTTGAGAAATGTTAAATCAATAATAAAAACATACTTCATTATTGACGATTTTATTATTAATTTAACACTTCTCATTGAAGGATAAATTATATTTGAAGAGAAAAATTTTCGCCTAGACCGGGACTCGAACCCGGGACCCTTGGCTTTCTGGGCCAAGTGCTCTACCAACTGAGCTACCGAGGTGAGTTGCGATCTAGACGCAAATTTTTCTCTTATGTACGTTGTCCCGGGTTCGAGTCCCGGTCTAGGTGAAAATTTTTCTCTTCAAATATACTTCATAATGTTTACTTTCCAACTGGATAATTCTTATTTTATTTGATTTTTGATATATTTTTATTTTCAAAGTTTTATATGACTTGCATTTAATTGCATAATACATGTACTATAAGTCCTTCTTGCGTTAAAGTTCTTATGGAATAATCTAAAACTTGCGTCATCAAAAATATCGGAAGTCATTCTTACATGCCTTTTGTTTTATCATAGTTGGTGATAAATAATTAAATGATCAATTTTTTCATGGGCCCTTCTAGCTTTTCGCGCTCAACTTGTATGCAGAAGCTTCTGGGAGCTTGGGTCTGAATACTAAGTATAATGTCTTGCATCAGCCTCGGGCCCTCAGATGCCACTAAAGTTTCGTGCAAGTTACAAGTAACTGCCATCTCCACAGTAATGCGTGAAGTTACAAAAATGTATTAGAAATAAGCCTTGATCAGGCATTTAATGTGAAGTGAATAAATAACCAGAGTTAATATTTAATTTTAGGAAGTTATATTTTGAGGTTATTTTAATTATATTATTTTTAGTCTGAACATCTTACTTCAATATTAATGTTGATTTGTTCTTGAGCATGTTTCAAAACAATTCTGTTTTATCGTCAGCTGGAAACATTAAATATTGAGGTAAGATGTTCACAGACTAAAAATAATATAACCAGAGTTAAATTTTGAGTATTCTTAAAATGAATCCTACATCCTACAGTCCATTGCTAGTGGTCTTTGAAAGAAGTTTGTGAACTCAAACTTTGCCACACGAAACATCTGGTCCTCACAAGCCAAGGATCTATACCGGTCTTCTGAAAGAAAAAACTGTGTTTCTTACGGTATTTTCCTACGCAATAAAATTATTGCACAACAATTATGTATATGCATTGTGATGGCATGGACACTGAACACTTTGTTATATGAATATTACAACATAGTAGAAAAAAGAACATTTCATCACAAAATAAGAAGATTGAATATAATTCTACAAAGCAGTTTGAAGATTCATCAACCACAAGCCAGATTCCCACCATTGATGCTTCCATTGTTCTTCGGCAGCCATCTTTAACAGATAAGTGAAGAAAGTGATATCCCTTTGTCTTTTCCTATCTTACCAAGTTAATTTACCTTTGTGTAATTTAATTTTATATTTGTTTAATTTTTATTGTAGGCTAATTCACGAAGGCTGAAGAATTTAATGAACCACATTACGTAACGATTTCGTGAGTTTCCAAAAGGAAATTGACCTTGGTAGAAAATTTTGCTAATAATTATGACCCAAATGATATTGAATTGATTCTAATCAATTTTGATAGCTTAGATGGTATTTTAAACAAATACAATGAAATTCAAACATGTCTTGAAATAAATTCAGAAAATCCAGACACCCATTATGAGGATTGGGACCAGTTTATGGAAAAATACAACAGAGTTAAATCTAAGTTACTAAAAGCTTTGAAATTAAATGATACAGACAAAATATCTGTTAAATCAGAAAGAAAATCCAGTAGTTCAGGAAGATCTTCTCCCAGTTTAAAGCTACCTACAATAACCATTCCTAAGTGTAATGGTAATATTAGTAATTGGACCTACTTCAAAGACTCATTCAATAGTCTTGTCCTAAATAATGCAGATCTTCAGGAATATGTAAATGGTATTTAATTAATGTTGGGAAGTAAACATTATGAGGTATAATAATTAAAATTCAGTGGAGAACATATTGTTTAAAACGGAGTTATGGCTGACGATGAACATGATTATGTTTGAAATCGCGATATCATGGAAGCATGAATCCTATGAGGTGAGTTGTTTAAACAATATGTTCTCCGATGAATTTTAATATGTAAATGGTATTACCTGAAGGAATCACTCGAAGGAGAAGCCCACGATTTAATAGGTTCCTTAACCATTTAAAATAAAAATTTTTGTCACAGCTTGGAGTTTATTGTGAGACAGATATGACCACCCAAGGGTTATTTTATCTCACCACTTAAAAGGAATTTTGAATCTTCCTTCTGTTAAATCTGGTACCTCAAAGGAGTACAGATCTCTCATAAATTAATTTAATATGAATGTAGGGGCTGTTAAAAGTCTTCTAAAATCAGGTGAAGATGCCATTGAATCTCTCAGCACTAAAATACTGTTAGATAAATTAAAGCATTATGATTGAAAAGACTGGGACACTCGTTTAGGAAAAGATAATCCTAACCTTTCAAGTTTAATCAGTTATATTGAAAGTAAAGCTTAAGCCTTATAAATACATGACTATAAAGAAAATAGTTTTACCCCTAAGTCTAAAATGAATAATCAGAGAGATAAGTAAATCATTTTCAACTTCAGTTGAAAAATGTCTATATTGTAATATACCTAATCATGATATATTGATTTGCCGTAGTTTTTAACGTTTGAATGTTGAAGAGAAAAAAGAATTTTTCAAGTCCAATAATGTGTTTTTTGCCAAAGCAAACACTCATTAGCAAAAGATTGTAAACAAAGATGCAAGAAGTGTAGTAGATTCCATCATGTTCTTTTGCATATAGATGAAAATTCAGATTCTAATTCAAATGATGAGAATAAAAACAATCACATTAAAATCACGAAATGCTTCACATGTTAAGTCCATTTTGCCTACTGCATTAGTTGAGATCAGAAGTGCCTATGGTAAATTAATAACTGCCAGAGCCATTCTTGATACAGGTTCACATAAGTCGTTCATGACTGCTAATTTAGCTAGAACAAATTTTAAGTTGTCAGGTTTAAATAACTCAAATGCTGCTAATGTTATTAAGTCTTGCAATTTACAAACACATTGTCAAGATGATTCAAATATGCATGTTAATTGTGCTATTCTAGATACCATTACAGGTTCATTACCACAGTCGAGTATTGATGTTAGTTCATGGGCCATTCCCAAGAATTTAGAGCTCGCTGACCCCCATTTCTTCAAGCCAGGTAACATTGACCTATTATTAGGTTCTACAGTTGTTTTCAATAGTATAACAGAAAGCCCTAAGTTTAGGAAAGGATATCCTACCACACTAAGTTTGGAGATCAAATACCCTCTCATTGTATAAAACAACCATACCATCCTGTATGTTATTTAACTAAGACAGATGTTATTGATAAAAACCTTAGTAAGTTTTGTGAATTTGTCAAGATAATTAAATCCCTCAACTAAAGAGGATAAGATTTGTGAATCCCATTTTGTCGAGAACACCATTCATACTGAAGAAGATAGATATTAGGTTGCAAGTAAATATTGGCAACACTTATGATAAATCAGTTAAGTGCTTGAGTCTCTTAGAGAATAGATTTAATTCTAACCCTAAACTTCACTCTGACTACTCAGATTTTATGGATGAATATATTAGCCTAGGACATATGGAACCTATTTCTAATAAGTTTGAAAATGGAGAATTTTTCATTCCCATCATGCTGTTTTTAAGCCTACTTCTAGTACAATTAAGACTAGAGTTGTATTTGATGTTAGTACCCAATCTTCTAACAATTTTTCACTAAATGATATGTTGTACGTTGGACCTAATGTACAAGATGATTTTTCAATTATGCTTCAATTTAAAAAGTATGCAATTATGCTTACAGATGACATTGCTAAAATGTGTTGACAAGTTAAGATTCACCCTGATGACAGGAAATTACATAAGATTGTGTGGAGGAAATCTACTGAGGATCCTCTATAGTAATACAAACCTACCATGCTAATGTATGGTACCCCATGTGCTAATTTCTTAGCAACACGCTGCCTAGTACAACTTGCTAATGAAAATAAGGATAATTTACCCATTGCGTCCCTCAAGCTTTGTTAGATAGTTTTCATGTTGACAAATTTATAGAAAGCTATTCTACAGTTGAATCAGCTAAACTACTTTATGAAGTTAGTTCACTTATTGTCCCTCGATTGCTTTCCTATTGAAAAGTTGTCATCTGATTTTCTTGAAATTATTCAAAATATTGAATTGCCAGATATGAAAGAAAAAACTAAAGTTAATTTTTTTATGTAGCAATGAATTTCAACCATCAGCTTTTTGTGTCAATGAATTTGTGAATAAGTTTTCCAATTTTAATACTCTTAAGAGAGTTTCTATTTACATTACTAGGTTTTGTCATAACCTCAAGCTTCCCAAAGAAAGATCGACATTTTCTCTCACAGCAAGTGAGACATACGAATCACTTCTAAAACTCATTTATCTTTTCAAGTAAATTTCTATCTGATTTAATTAGATAGGTTAGAATTTTGTTATTGTTTTGCATGTATTTAGCTGGATATTTATTCCAGATGACATGCCTCATGGTGGCAATGCGTGGGGGTCTGAATTTGTTTTTCAAGATTGATTCCAAAGATATAATTATATTATTGTAGATTTCTATAGTGAAATTACTCTATTATGCCAAAGTAAGCCATTGTGAACTTCATATTATTGATTGTAAACATTAATTTGTGTTATATTATTTTTGGTCTGGACATCTTACCTCAATATTAATGTTGATTTGTTCTTGGACATGTTTCAAAACAATTCTCTGTTTTATCTTCAGCTTTCCCAGACTGGTTTTATTTATGTTGCATTATGTTGCACCACCTGGATGTCGATGTCAGCTCCATCCTGTGGTTGGCCAAAGAACCTCCAAACAAGGTCACCCTCCATCGGAATATCAAAATTCATAACTCTGTTTCTGTTTCTTCTGAATATAAATTTTTTTCCCCAAATAGTCAGCTCGTTTGTATTTTCTAACTGTTTTAATAATTTAGTGTCTGAATTTATATTATGTTTTTCAGACCAAACATGAGCAGCAACTGCAGATTTTTCAATTTCTCCATTTTTAATATTTCTTATGTGTTCTTTGGTTCTAATTTTTAGGTTTCTTTTTGTTTTCCCTATATATATCTTTTCACAACCCATGCATTCAATTTGATATATTCCTGACTTTTTATTTTTATCAGTTTTTTCATTTTTGTTGGTTTTTATTAGTTTATTTAAAACTGTAGTTTATTTTTTGGTGCTAATTTAAATATTAACTTCTCAAATATATTTTGAAATTTATTATGTACCCAGGGGTGATATTTGAATTTCCTATATTTTTTCATAGGTGGTTCTTCTTTTTCAAGATTACTTCTGTTTATCATTTTTTGTTTTTTATACTTTTCTATCCTTTTTTGTACCATTTTTTCATCAAACCCATTTTCTCTTGCTACTTTGATTATGTGTTTTTTCTCATGTTTAAAATCTTCTTCGTTTAAGGGTAAGTTTACCAATCTATGAGTTAAACTATTAAATGCTGCTAATTTATGTCCAATTGGATTGAACCCTGTTGATTTTATAAAATTTCCGTATGAGTTTCTTTCCTATGAATCCTGAATTCAATTTTTCTTTTTTCTTCGTTTCTGACCAATTTAAGATCCAAAAAAGGTATTTGTTTATTGTCTTCTATTTCTTTGGTGAATTTAATGTTTGTACTCTGTAAATTTAATAGTTTTAGGGAATCTTCTACATGTTTTTCTTTAACAATACAAATTATATCATCAACATATACTACTCCAAAATTTAAAAATTGTGGGATGTGCTTTAGTGATTTTACATTTTGGAGTAGATATGTTGATGATATAATTTGTATTGTTAAAGAAAAACATGTAGAAGATTCCCTAAAACTATTAAATTTACAGAGTACAAACATTAAATTCACCAAAGAAATAGAAGACAATAAACAAATACCTTTTTTGGATCTTAAATTGGTCAGAAACGAAGAAAAAAGAAAAATTGAATTCAGGATTCATAGGAAAGAAACTCATACGGAAAATTTTATAAAATCAACAGGGTTTCAATCCAATTGGACATAAATTAGCAGCATTTAATAGTTTAACTCATAGATTGGTAAACTTACCCTTAAACGAAGAAGATTTTAAACATGAGAAAAAACACATATATCAAAGTAGCAAGAGAAAATGGGTTTGATGAAAAAATGGTACAAAAAAGGATAGAAAAGTATAAAAAACCAAAAATGATAAACAGAAGTAATCTTTGAAAAAGAAGAACCACCTATGAAAAAATATAGGAAATTCACATATCACCCCTGGGTACATAATAAATTTCAAAATATATTTGAGAAGTTTAATATTAAATTAGCACCAAAAAATAACTACAGTTTAAATAAACTAATAAAAACCAACAAAAATGAAAAAAACTGATAAAAATAAAAAGTCAGGAATATAATCAAATTGAATGCATGGGTTGTGAAAAGATATATATAGGGAAAACAAAAAGAAACCTAAAAATTAGAACCCAAGAACACATAAGAAATATTAAAAATGGAGAAAATTGAAAAATCTGCAGTTGCTGCTCATGTTTGGTCTGAAAAACATAATATAAATTCAGACACTAAATTATTAAAACAGTTAGAAAATACAAACGAGCTGACTATTTGGGAAAAAATTTATATTCAGAAGAACAGAAACAGAGTTATGAATTTTGATATTCGGATGGAGGGTGACCTTGTTTGGAGGTTCTTTGGCCAACCACAGGATGGAGCTGACATCGACATCCAGGTGGTGCAACATAATGCAACATAAATAAAACCAGTCTGGGAAAGCTGAAGATTAAAACAGAGAATTGTTTTGAAACATGTCCAAGAACAAATCAACATTAATATTGAGGTAAGATGTCCAGACCAAAAATAATATAATTAAAATAACCTCAAAATATAAACTTCCTAAAATTAAATATTAATTTGTGTATTTTATTTTATGTATGGTATATGTTACTTATAATGTCTTGCATCAGCCTCAGGCCCTCAGATGCCGCTAAAGTTTCGTACATAGCTGCCATCTCTACAGTAATGCGTGAAGTTACAAAAAAGTGTCAGAAATAAGCCTTTATCAGCCATTTAATGTGAAGTGAAGTGATTAATGTGTTCATTAAAGTGAATAAATAACCAGAGTTAAATTTTGAGTATTCTTAAAATGAATCCTACAGTCCAGTGCTGGTGGCCTTTGAAAGAAGTTTGTGAACTCAAACTTTGCCACACGAAACACGAACATTATGTATGACATATTCATTTTGGTAAGTACTTTACAATTTGTCTAAGCAGTTGGAAATGGAAATAAAAGACAGAATACACTTACAAAGGCTATGGACTAGAAGACTCATCAAATTAAAATGGATCTAGAAAAAAAAAAGGTTACAATTGGAGCCAAATCCATGAAGATGATGTGTGGTTGGATAAAAATCTGTAGAGAATGTCATATTCTGAGATGATCCACACTTGAGAGGAAATGTCTGATGATGATGATGATGATAAAATAAAAAAAAAGTTTAGTTGGTCATTATATACACTGGTGTCCAAAAGTTTAGGATAATTTGTAAAACGGAAAATCAAAATGCTTAAAGAGGAGCAAGGAGTAAAAATTATTTATCAAAACGTTTCTCAGTACATTTAGTTTAGTTTACATACTAAATTATAATCTCTCTTCAACAATGAAAAAATTAATAGCAATTATAAATGAAAATTGCATTGTTGCAGTTAAGCCCTGTTCCATAAATCTTCATTTTTAAAGAGAGTTATGATATAATCAGATGTAGTGTAAGAACAGATTGCAGTAAAATGGCACAAAGACAACATCTGGACTCTCTGCTTCGGGGTAGAATTATTGGGCGGCTAGAAACAGGACAGACACAAACTGAGGTCTCCATAGCACTTAATGTGCCACAAAATGTTATATCTAGGTTATGGCGACGGTTCCAAGAGACCGGAGACGTTAGGCGAAGACCAGTGGGAGGTCGTCCAAGAGTTACAAATCCTCAGCAGGATCGATATCTCGCGTTAACTGCAAGAAGAAGAAACCGAACAATGTCTGCCAGACAACTGAGTTCAGAACTTGCGGCCGCCTCAGGTATCAGAGTATCCAGACAAATTGTCTATAGAAGACTCAGAGCTGCTGGTCTGTATGCTAGGCGGCCTGTTGTGTGCGTCCCACTGACCCTTGATAACAAGAGAGCACGTTTACGGTGGAGTCAAGAACATCGCGACTGGACTCTAAATTAGTGGAGCAGCGTGCTATTTACAGACGAGTCCAGATTCAGCTTGAACTGTGATTCGCATCGTGTGGACTATCTGGAGGGAGCAAGGAACTCGTTACAACCCCATGAACATCATGGAAAGACATCCATTTGGTGGCGGTGGTCTCCTGGTATGGGGAGGTATAATGATGAATGCACGCACAGAGCTTCACATCTTCGCAGGTGGCACTGTTAATGCTCAGCGGTTATAGAGAAGAGATCCTGGAACCTCATGTAAGACTTTTCAGGGGAGCTGTGGGTCCAGAATTCATATTCATGGATGACAATGCCCGACCTCAACAGGTCACAACTGGTGGATGAGTTCTTCAGGAGGAAGATATCCAGCGTATGGAGTGGCCAGCGAGGTCTCCGGATATGAATCCTATAGAGCATGCATGGGATGCCTTAGGGAGACAAATTGCATCTCGTCAGCCTCCTCCGAGGACACTTCAAGACCTTCACATTGCTCTTCATGAGGAGTGGAATTTGCTGAGCATCGAACTCCTGAACAACCTCATCACTAGTATGCCACGTCGATGTGAGTCTTGTATAGCTGTCAGGGATAATCACACCCCATACTAATCATTTGAACCATTGTTGTTCAACTTTTATGTTCGAATTCTGAAATGCAGTTTTCGTTTGTTGTGAAAATGACAAGTGAATGACGTATTCATGCCATTGTTTCTTTCGTGCCATGTTTCTAATTATCTGTGACATACCCTTACCAAATTTTGTATTATTCTGACAAATGCTTTATAATAAGTCGGCAAATGAACTAATTATCCTTAACTTTTGGACACCAGTGTATATTGAGGCATATATTTTCCTCTTCAAATAAAATTTGGCATTCGGTGAGAAGTGTTAAATTTAATATCTAAGATCAAAAATAAGCTTCACTGGCCATAAATGTGAAGTAATTCTCATTAAAGTTTTCTTGATAAAAAAATGCTAGAGGTGCACGTGAAACAAAAACTTCATAGCCTCGGAGCAGAGGAATTCATGTAATAAAGGAGAGAAATAATGTGTGTTTGAATCGGAATGCCTAGTAGTTTAATGGTCAAGAGCATTGGTGTACAGAACCAGACACATCAGGTTCAAATCCCAATTCAGGCGTATGTTTTTCTCTTCAAATAAAATTATAAACATTATTCCACTGTTAAATAAGGAACATAAGGTGGATTAAGATTAATTCACATTTAATATAGGAACCTGTCTATACTGATATATTAGTAATATTATCTGGCTAACCCAGATGTCGTAAGTAGAGCTGGGATTTGTATGTAGTACCAATTAGAAAATAATTAAATAAATAAATATATACATACATACATACATACACACACACACACACACACACATGAACACATACATACACCGCAGATCAATAACTAAATTCTACAATGGTAATTTTTTGCATTTTTTGGAATTTTTCTATGGTATTGCTGACAATCCCCGAAAATATTTTTCTGGTTTTATCACATACATAATGTGCATAAAAAAAACAGACCTCAGTGATAATACTTGTATCATTTCAACTATTGTCACCATTTTCAATTTTTTTAGAAATATTTTATTCTAAGCATAACAGATCTATAGATACAAATTAATACTTACTGTTACAATATGTGGCTGACACAAATTTTGTTTCTTTCTTTTCTGGTACAGCTTGAGAGACAGTTTTCAAAGTTGCCAAGTCAATGATTCTGACAGTCCCATCTCTGCAAACCAATATGACCATTCCCTGGGGACACCCTCTTGTAGGAGCCGATAAGTTAAAATTGGAATCAGCATTATCTTCTCTCTCTAGGAGAGGTAACAGTGACACTTCTACAGGACATTCTCCACACACACTCAAATCCCTCACTATCACAGGAGTCTCATCTACTTTCATTACTTCACCTTCAAAATTCAAAGCATACACAAGCAATGCGCTACCTTTACATTTGGAACCATTAGTCCTTTTAAATTCACCAGCTTCGTCCATTTGCATTCTATCCTGATATGAATTGCTGTCCTGAAAGAAACTGAAATTTTGCCTAGAATTTGATGATTCCATAGGTTTATTTTCTGTAGTTTTGACATTAGAAGCCATTTCCAAATTTCCTGTTCCATTGTCTATATCAACATCCATGTCACTCTCATCACTACATTCAAATATCATGTTCCCTTGAAAATTTGAATTACTTGGCACAGAAGCTATACTGTTGCTATCACAGTCTGTGGAACTTAATACAACAAGAAGATGGCCACCATCCTTAGTGGGATGTACTCCCATGATAGTCAGATCTCTCCTTTCTTTGTACACTTCTGGCAGAGCAATACATTGCATGACAACAGGATCACGTCGCTTTGTTTGCTGACAACTACCGACACTATCTACACTATTTTTATTGCTACCACAACTATCTTTCTTTGATACTCGACTAACTTTAATGACCATTGGTGGGCTACCTTCTGATGTTGAAGGAAAAGTAGGTATGTTGAGGCCTCCATTTATGGCAGAAAAAGTTACATTAACGGAAGATGCATCATATGTTCCACCTCCACTAGTAGGAGGTGCTATGGCAGTTGGTGGCACATATATTCCTCCAGATGAAGAAGCTGTTGGAAATTCTAATCCATCTACTAAACACTCAGCTGGAGGAGCCATTACAATGTCTGTATCCATATCTTCAATTACAGGGCCATCGTACAAAAATTTAGAAAGGAAGATTTCTTGATACATATTATTGTTCTCTTGTCTAGTACCAGAGGATGAAGCACTAGTACCGGTACCTGACATAACTTTTTTAGCACTATTCCCAGCTTGACCCGCATTACTTTTCCCTCCACCACCATCATCTTTACTATCTGCACACTCTTCCTTCGAATGATTATGATAATGGAAATCATACACTACAAGAAACAGTGATTTCTTATGGTCCATTCCTACAGTTTGTTTTGACATATTCTGGTCACTGTTACCACTGGAGTCAACCTCTCGAACTTTCATGATGTCCAAAGCTGCCGACTCACGATTACTGGCCTCGTTTACATCATTCATAGCCTGAACCATTGGTGAACTAATTATATCACTACCATCCCCCCACACAAGGTCTAAATTAGTTCTTCGACTGGCTATTGTTGAAGGACTAACACTAATACCTGCTACAAGGCATGGTCGAATGGATATATTACTACTATTACTACCATTCTGCATTGGTTTTACCACTTTTTTCCTAAGCTGTCTTTGGCTTTTCTGTTGATGAGGACTACCAACTACAGACACTGCTGTTAAAACCACATCTTGACAAGCCAATGGAGGAGGACTCAGTAACTTTTCTGAAAAGAAAATATCTGTATCATCTCACACAATAAAAATAAACTTACCATATTTAATATAAATACAATGCATTTATTACATAATTCAAGAAGTTGCAGAGATCTGAATTTGCAATACTTACTCTTAAATTAATTATAATATTAAAATGTGATTGGATAAAATAAAAGAGAAACTCATATAAATTAAAATCTTATTGCTCTGAAAATATATATGGGGAAAAAAAAAGGATTTCATACATGAGTGTTAATTTTGTTTTATAAGAGAGAGGAAAAAACCAGAAATACAATTTGAAAAAGTTTTCATTTCATTGATGGAAGAAGCGATGTCAACCAAATGTAATCTATGTTCAATACTAACATGGCCATCTTTAAGATTGGTCCACCAACAGAGGGAGTAAGAACCAGTTGTCCTGAACAATATAACATCAGTCGATAAGAAATTACTGATGTTGAAGCTATCTAGGCTTTGAAACCAGTATAATTAGAAGATGGATATGAGATAAGATATAAAGAATTTTAACTTCAATCTTAGATTAAACCTCATAGTGATTTTTTCCTATAAAAGTTCAAATGACCATTTTTATTATTGGATTTGAAGAGCAAGCAGTAAAATCTGTATTTGCAAGAAGTGGAATAAATTAATTAAATACTCAATTTACAAGCTTCTTCTATATTGAAAAAATCACAAATTAAAATAATTTACTTCCACTATATTAAATCTATCATTTTCCAAATAATTTCCATCCATAGTAATTCTGCCAGAAGGCAGGTCCTTCACTGCATTCATAGCATTTTTCATGCTATGCTTGCAGCTTTACTAGGGAATTGTAGGTGTGGTAGCTTCCCGTTGCTTTCCACACCGGTGAAGGATGATGATGATGATGATGATGGCATATGATTTCGAGGACTGTTTGGGCCTTAAAGTTTTCCTGACATTCCATATAATTTAAGAAAGGAAAATTAATGCTTGAACCCTAGGCTTCTAATTCTGCACATTAGTGTAACACTAATTAAGTCATTCGAGCACCAATAGGAATGTCAACATTTCTTTCCATTTATGCAATACTCTTAAATTAAATTCTATCCAGGATTGGAAAATGTTAAATTAAATGAAAACATACAAAATATGAAGCTTTGCCACTAAAAAGTAATGTATAAATTCTCAATAAAAATATTTTTGAATAGAAGATGTCAGTTGGTGTAATGGTAACGACAGCTATCAGCCTTCGGACGAACGAGAACTGTATAAGTGGAAAGAAATGTTGACATTCCTATCAGTTATTATATTATTTTTGGTCTGGACATCTTACCTCAATATTAATGTTGATTTGTTCTTGGACATGTTTCAAAACAATTCTGTTTTATCGTCAGCTTTCCCAGACTGGTTTTATTTATGTTGCATTATGTTGCACCACCTGGATGTCGATGTCAGCTCCATCCTGTGGTTGGCCAAAGAACCTCCAAACAAGGTCACCCTCCATCGGAATATCAAAATTCATAACTCTGTTTCTGTTCTTCTGAATATAAATTTTTTCCCAAATAGTCAGCTCTTTTGTATTTTCTAACTGTTTTAATAATTTAGTGTCTGAATTTATATTATGTTTTTCAGACCAAACATGAGCAGCAACTGCAGATTTTTCAATTTCTCCATTTTTAATATTTCTTATGTGTTCTTTGGTTCTAATTTTTAGGTTTCTTTTTGTTTTCCCTATATATATCTTTTCACAACCCATGCATTCAATTTGATATATTCCTGACTTTTTATTTTTATCAGTTTTTTCATTTTTGTTGGTTTTTATTAGTTTATTTAAACTGTAGTTATTTTTTGGTGCTAATTTAATATTAAACTTCTCAAATATATTTTGAAATTTATTATGTACCCAAGGGTGATATGTGAATTTCCTATATTTTTTCATAGGTGGTTCTTCTTTTTCAAGATTACTTCCGTTCATCATTTTTTGTTTTTTATACTTTTCTATCCTTTTATGTACCATTTTTTCATCAAACCCATTTTCTCTTGCTACTTTGATTATGTGTTTTTTCTCATGTTTGAAATAGAAGACAATAAACAAATACCTTTTTTGGATCTTAAATTGGTCAGAAACGAAGAAAAAAGGAAAATTGAATTCGGGATTCATAGGAAAGAAACTCATACAGAAAATTTTATAAAATCAACAGGGTTCAATCCAATTGGACATAAATTAGCAGCATTTAATAGTTTAACTCATAGATTGGTAAACTTACCCTTAAACGAAGAAGATTTCAAACATGAGAAAAAAACACATAATCAAAGTAGCAAGAGAAAATGGGTTTGATGAAAAAATGGTACATAAAAGGATAGAAAAGTATAAAAAACAAAAAATGATAAACAGAAGTAATCTTGAAAAAGAAGAACCACCTATGAAAAAATATAGGAAATTCACATATCACCCTTGGGTACATAATAAATTTCAAAATATATTTGAGAAGTTTAATATTAAATTAGCACCAAAAAATAACTACAGTTTAAATAAACTAATAAAAACCAACAAAAATGAAAAAACTGATAAAAATAAAAAGTCAGGAATATATCAAATTCAATGCATGGGTTGTGAAAAGATATATATAGGGAAAACAAAAAGAAACCTAAAAATTAGAACCAAAGAACACATAAGAAATATTAAAAATGGAGAAATTGAAAAATCTGCAGTTGCTGCTCATGTTTGGTCTGAAAAACATAATATAAATTCAGACACTAAATTATTAAAACAGTTAGAAAATACAAAAGAGCTGACTATTTGGGAAAAAATTTATATTCAGAAGAACAGAAACAGAGTTATGAATTTTGATATTCCGATGGAGGGTGACCTTGTTTGGAGGTTCTTTGGCCAACCACAGGATGGAGCTGACATCAACATCCAGGTGGTGCAACATAATGCAACATAAATAAAACCAGTCTGGGAAAGCTGACGATAAAACAGAATTGTTTTGAAACATGTCCAAGAACAAATCAACATTAATATTGAGGTAAGATGTCCAGACCAAAAATAATATAATTAAATAACCTCAAAATATAACTTCCTAAAATTAAATATTAATTCCTATCAGTGCTCGAACGGTGTAATTGGTATCGCACTGATGTACAGAATCAGAGATCCAGGGTTCAAGCATTAATTTTTCTTTCTTAAATTAGATTCTATCCAAGATTGGAAAATGTGAGTTTAAATTAAAATATTGAAAAAAAAAATCCAGATAAATCAATCAAAAGTCAAATACAAACTGTCCTTGTTTAGACAAACATAAGAAAAAATGGGATGGCTTACTTGTTTGAATTTGATCTGACCAGGTAAAGTGCAATAAAATTTAATTTTAAGATTTAAAATAAAATTAAATATCATAGTGATATTTTCTATAAAAGTTTAAAATTTAGTTTTGTTATTTTTTTTTGTCCAATGGCACCAGGTTGTTTTACAACATTTCTGCCATTCTCTCCTGCCATTGGCAGAATTGTAGTCCATTTCTGAGATTGATAAAGTAAACTTAAACTTTACCTAAATTCCAAACCATAGGCAACAACAGACAAAATTTCCATTAACCAATTTGCTTCAGGTTTAAATGCTCAATGCATTTCTCCAGAAACCGGATTTAAATGATATTAAGGTAGTGATAATATGAGGTGAGTGATAAACATATTCTACCTTAATGAATATACCTCATAGTGAGAATTCCTAAAATAAGTAATTAAATGATATTGTCTATTTTCAGACATTCAAAACAAACAAAAGATAACAGTACTTGAGATCACAATAAGGGTGGTCCTCTACTATTCATATATGTTAACAAAAGATTATCCTACCAAGGGATGTACAAAATATATAACAGCAGAGTTAAGCAAGTGTACCTCGTCTTCTGAGTTGAAGGCCATTTAACTGCCGGTGAGTCTACCTCGTCTTTTGAGGCGAATGGGTAAAGGAAGAATTGTTATTAATGTCTTATCAAGAATCAAACATGGGACCTCATGAAATGTAGTTTGCAGCTCTGGCCAGAACACCATGAGACTGGTCTTATTTGTAAATATGGAAATGAGGATGAAAATCTGGTAACAAATTTTCATTGAGTTCAGTTTCTCATTACTTTTCATATACAGCATTGCCTCACTTTAAGTTCCTGCATTTAATGTTTTCCTGTCTTTTACAACATTTTTTAAAGGTCCCTTCAGTTTTCCTCTACATTCAAAATGTATTAAAATCCTCACTTTTACATGTCTCCAAACTTATTTTCCCATTGTTTACATCGCATCATGTCAATGTTCAGCATAAAAATCAAAGATGAACTAGCGGAGGTAATAGAACTGGACATGCAACAGTTTTCGCTAAAGCGACGTGTGATAATGCTCATAATATTTGTACTAACTAGCATTCATTTGGTTCATTCATTTGATTTATTTGATCGATTCCACAGGCCTGCAAATTTTATTTTATTTTTCTGTGGCACACAGTTTAAATAGGTCTCTAAACCTAATTTCGGTGTGCTGAATTCAAATATGTTCACAGTCTTTTTTCATATCACATAAGGTTTTTTTGCCATGTTGAAATTATATATTTATTGCTTTTTGCATTATATGTAGTAGCCATAATCTTTAAATTGCTGTAAAAACTATAGAGGCTTGATACAATAACAATTGTGCAGTTAAAACAGTTTAAAATAAATAAGAAAACTACATATATAACATAAGATCTCTATTTTCTCTTATGCTTAGCAAGAAATGAATGGTAAGTTGAAAGTCATTTGTGCTCCTGACAATGATTTTCTCTTACCAAACACAAATGATAGTAGGCAATTTTGGAGACATCCCATCGAGCCTGATACCTCGTTTTCATCTCTTTTATGTGTTGATGGAATCTCTCACCATGTTCTTCACTTGGTGGTCCTAAATTCTCTATGAATGTTGAAGATGAGAGTGGAGGAAGCTCATATCACATCCCAATGCACTGAATTTTTTGAGCATGGCTTTTACAATTTTCTCATATTGATCAACTTCTACATTATCCAGAAACTTCTCGGTGGCATCCTTGTGAGATTCCCAAGCATATAGTTCTACTATAGACATGCTGTTTCTAAAAGTAACATCCCTAATAGTTTGCGAATCTGTGGCCAAGTCTTCCTTCACTTTTGCCTCCAATAGCAACAGAATTTTGTTAGCAATGTATTGGTAACAAGGGACTTTGCCCAAAACTTCAACAAATTGCTTCATTAATCCTAGTTTTATGTGCAACGGAGACAGCAATATTTTTTTCAGAATCAACTAATGGGCAATTTATTACATTTTTTTTTTCTTTTCAGCCAATTAGTAACTTTTCAGTGACTTTCCTGGCTCTAGAGTCCCATTTGCATGAAAACATGGAAATTTCGTGTACCCTCCATTGTTTCTCCAATAAAATACCACACACTTTAAGGTCACAACACACGTACCACTTGTATTCATTATATTTTTTTCTAGAATAGTACACATGTTCGTATATGTTTCTTTCATGTACACTAACTGAATTACTGGAACTAAAGCTAATTTATTTTCATTATGCAGAAGAGCGCTCTTTAGAATTATTTTGCTATAATCAATAAATATACGCCAGTCTGCCGGATCAAAAAGCTGTTCCTAGGCGACAATTCAAGCCAGGGATGTAACAACAGTACACTACTTTCCTCCATAATTAAGTACTTTTTTTAATTCTTTTTCACGATGTCTATACCAAACAAAAGTCTTACCAGGAGCTAAAAGATTGTCTTCTTTCAATCTAAATCATAAAAGTTTTGCTTTTCTTCTTTTGTAAGAACCAAATCGCGTATCTAATCGCTTACTTTTGATTAATTGATATAGACTCGGATTGTTGTCTTTTGATTCTAGGGACAAATTGACATCATCTTCTGTGCTGGAGGTGGAAGGAGTGCTGGTGCTGCTACTACTCTATTGTAAGGTTGTTTAGATTAGATTTATTTATTTAGCCTGGTGGAGTTAAGGCCATGTGGCCTTCTTTTCCACTCACCAGGGCAAACATATATTACATCAGAATATAACAATCACAATGAACTCTAATATTAAATACTAAATAAAAAATTTGATCAAAAAGATAATATCTATTATATTATGATCTATAATGCAACTAGTTAATGTTAGCTAAAATTAAGACTAAAACTAATAATAAAATGTATACAATCAAGACATATTAAATTGTCCCTGTCTAACGTATATATAGAACAAAGAAAAATAATGAGATATAGAAAACTAATTTTACGTTTGTACAATATTTAAAACAAAACAAAAGAAAATACTTGTTAATCTTAATATTATTTTCATAGATAATTAAATTTATTAATTGTTAAAAGAATACTATCAGTGAGGTGTATAAGTTAGTTTGTTATTAAATAATTCTTTAATTTGTTTTTGAAGGATGTTATAGTTTGACAGTCTCTGACATAGGGCGGAAGGGAATTCTATGTTTTGGTAAGCGAGACCGTAAAAGATAATGAATAATATACTCTGTGATGAGGAGGGATATAAAGGACAATGTGCTGATGGGATCGAGTGTCAAGATTATGTGTGTCGGATAGTCTGATGAAGTGGCGTGATAAATAATTAGGCGATGATGTGTGAAGGATTTTATAGAGAAGGGATAGTGAATGGACAGTTCTACGATCTCTTAGACGAAGCCACGATAATTGTTCCAGGGACGGTGTAACATGGTCAAATTTGCAAATACCACAAATAAAACGTGCGCAAAAATTATGAACATGTTGAAGTCTTTGAGTGGAAATAATATTTAAGTCTGTAAAAAGAGTGTCACAATAATCAAAATGGGGCATTGCAAGTGTTTCTACTAACATTTTCCTTAGAGCGAATGGCAGACAATTTCTTACGCGATTTAATGAATGTATTATTGAGAAGACTGTTTTGCATGTATGGTTTATTTGTGTATTCCAATTTAAGTTGTTGTCAATAAATACTCCTAGAATTTTTACTGTCTCACCATAAGGGATTTGAGCTCCATTTAGTGACACATGCGAGACTGTGTTTAGGTTAATTGTAGATAATAGTCTCTGGTGACCCATAATGATTGATTGTGACTTTCTAGGATTTAATTGCAGTCCATATTTAACTGTCCAAGTCATTAGTGAGTCAAGATCCTCGTTAATTTTGGCAACAGCGTCATTTAGAGAATATTTGTCTGTGTGGATGTAGATTTGCATGTCGTTTGCAATAAATTATGTTTGCAATGCTTTAGGGAGTTAGATATGTCATTTATGTAGATTGAAAAAAGTAAAGGTCCAAGCATCGAACCCTGTGGAACCCCAGCTTTACAGAAGGACCAAGAAGAACATAATGCATGATTTCCTACAATAGATTGCTGGCGCTCATGAAGGTAGGAATTGAACCATTGCGTGGCACTATCAGAGAGTAAGAGGTTTTTAAGTTTATGCAACAATAAGTCCAAGTCTACCATGTCGAATGCTTTACTAAAGTCCAGTAATGTAAGAATGGTAAGTTTCCGATTATCAGCAGCTTTGTGTATGTCTTCGCAAATATTTAGTAGAGCAGTATTTGTATTGTGTCCTGTCCTGAAGCCTGACTGAAATTGATCTAGAAGGTTGTGTTCATTTAGGTAGTCAGTCAGTTGTTTTATGGACTAATCGTTCCAGGAGCTTTTGAAAGGGTAGGTAAAATGCTAATGGGTCGAAAGTTGTTCGGAGTTAAGGGCATTTTAACTTTAGGCAGTGGGCGTACGAGGGCTTGTTTCCACAATGAGGGATATGTAGAAGTTTGTAGTGAGGAGTTAAAAATATGAGTTATAGTAGGTAGTATAGTGTCGATTATTTTATTCAGTAAAGTAATATTTATACGGTCAGTTCCTTCTGCTTTGGTTTTTATTCGCATAATGGCTTTCTTTACGTCGTAATCTGTAACATATGAGAAGTGGAAATGTTCTCTGTCGGGTTGATTTGTCAGTGATAATTCATTTATTGTTTGTTCTTTATCCTTTGGAGTAGTAGTTATAGCTGTGAATGAAGTGATTATGGAGTGTGTCCAGGGAAACAGGTAATTTGTCTAACCTGCGTGTCTTTTCTCCCTATTCCCATTCTATTCAAGTTTTTCCAGATTTCTGAAGTATTGGTATCTGTTAGGCTGTATAAATGTCTAAGTTTGGCGTTTCTTATAGCTTGATTTGTCTTGTTACGTAACTGTTTATATTGATTGAGATTTGTGTCTGTTTTGTCGAGTCTATATTTCTTATGTGCTGCGTCTCTATCAGCCATCAAGTTACGAATTGAAAGAGTCATCCAGGGTGCAGGGCATCGTTTCACAAGTTTAGTTTTTAGTGGGGCATGTCTGTTGTATAATTGTAGTATAAAGTCATTTAGTGCTTCAACTTTTTCATCTACAGAATGCAGCGTCCATATTAATTGCCACGGTATCTGCATAGCTTCTTCAATTAGGGCTGCATTGTCTATATGTTTTAAGTCTCTATATGTAATAGTCTTTCGAGTCGGTTTAGGGCAGTGCAGCGAATATGCTAAGAATATAATATCATGTGCTGATATTCCCAGGGCTGGCAGTTGCCCGTGAGTAAGTACTCTGTCTGGATTATTAGTTGCAATTAAGTCAAGTAACGTCTCAGAGTGATGAGTGTGATGTGTAGGCCGTAGGGGTAGGAGAGTCATATCACAAGCCTGGAACGTAGCCATCAGTTGTTGTGTATGTCTGTTATCAGTGTCTAGTATATTTATATTAAAGTCGCCCATAACGATAACGTGTTCATATTGTATTCGCGCGTTTTGTAAAGTGGACTCTATTTCAGCGATAGCTTTTATTTTAGGAGGTTGGTATACTACACAGAGAAGACATTTTTTGAAACTCACAAACATTTCTATGAACATAATTTCAGCATATGGTTCGTTATTAGATAAATACACAATTTTAGGAGTAAGGTCCGTTCTAACGAAGGCTCCAATACCGCCCCCGCGACTGTAAACATGATCATGTCTAAGAAAAGTATAACCATCCATGTCAATTAAAGAAGAGGTAGTATTGGAATTGTAATATTTGTCCCATATGCTGGTGGCTAATTGCTTCCTTAGTTTTTCACCATTAACTGTATAACATAACCAGAAGAGGGTTGTAGGATGAACCTAATCTCAGTTAAATACAATGACAAACAAGTATGAATAAAATCAGTAATTATTATAAAATTGCATTATATTTAAGGTGTTTATATATTTTAATAATATAGCACTTATATACCGCATACAAGTGGTGGACCACACTCTCATTTTTTGTGTTAAAAATATAATTATGCAAAATCTATATATGATACGCAAAAACTAGTAACAGTTCCATTACCAGGATATTTGACTTGACTTATTTGCATTAAAATATCTCATGCCACAAAATATTCGCAGGCCTGTGTTATCTCACTTCTGTACAATCGATAAAGGGCAGGGCATATTCAACAAAGCTGGCTTAGAACTGATTGCAATACTATATGAATTCAATCTGCATACTACTTCGACGAAATGAAGGCTGATTCAATCATACAGAAATGACCATTGACAGAATGAAATGTAAATTCTATCATAACTGTTAAAACATATTTTATCTACTACTATAACAATCAGTGACTTTTAATTGATAGTTTCTTGGCAACAAAATCTATTCTTTATATTTTAACAAAACACGCTATCAAAACATAAAATACAGGTTCAACAAAATGTAAAATACACTTTAATGATGATTTTGTATAACTACATAAACTTTCCTTGGCTCTTCTGGAAAGTATATTAATAGTTACATCTTGGACGGTTTTAAAATTTCTCCTAATGAACCGTGAAAATCAACTTTTCTGCTCATTTCTACTTTGAATTCACATATGAAACTAGCACCCAAAATTGCAGAATATAACAACAATGTTTCACATTGCTCTATCTCTAAGTATATTGTTAGTACAATAAATAAATTCCATTAAATATACTAAATATACAACATATACTAAAATACTCTGAGCGTAGATAAACTATTGCAGACAACATATTACAAAATTAGGTTTAGTAACTAGCTGCTCTTAGAATACTCCCTTCTATCGTGATCTAACGTGAGCATCTTATTACTAAACCTCTGCTTTTGTAACTAGTCTTCTAAATAACTATTTGTAATGTGGAATAATGAAAATCTGAACTTATTATTTATGTCCATGTGTAAGTTCAATTGGTTATCTTTATAACATCAGAAAAATTCTTAAAAAGCCTCTTCAAAATGGGGATGGAAAGTCTTAAATTTGAGGTATTCTGAAGAAATGTATAAGAAATCTTCAAATTTTATTTCCAAAACTGTTAATTTCTAAATGGCATACTGAAGCTCTTATCCTTCTAATACTAATTATATCTTTACTGTAAATTTTGGGTACTAATTAACAAATAAGTTCATTTAATTATGGGAAATAACCATTACAAGGTTCTTCAATTAAATCTAAATAAATTTAATAACCAATAAGAAAGTTAATATCATAGATAGTAAAAAGCTGGAATTTATCAAATTAGTTGTAATGACTGCAATAAAATATACATAAAAAACAAAAAGAAATTACGACACACAAAAAACACTTCAGAAATATTAAAAATGGTGAAATTGAAAAATCAGCTATTCCAGCTCATAGTTTGCTGGAGAGTCATAAAATTAAAAAGAAGCTTTAAAACATATGGAAAACCTTTGGAATTGACAGTGTGGGAAAAGACATATATTCAGAAGAACAAATTTAGATTCATGAATTTTGAAATTCCCGGCGAGCGGGACTTGATTTCAAGGTTCATCAAATCAACACCAGATGGCAACTTTGTAGATGAAGATTCAAACAAAAATTCAGCAGTCGTGATGTTGGCTGAGGATGAGAGGAATGCCACTTCAAAACTGCAGTTCCTGTGTTAGAAAAACATGATGTATAACAAGTGTTAAAGTTAATTGATAATTCAGTTAAAATTTAACACCTGACCTCATATTTGTAGATTTCTTGAGTACATGTTTCAATACTTCTGCTTATTATCTTCAGCTTCATCTAACTGTTGAATTGGTGCTTGGTGATCTCCCTCTAGTGGCTGACCGATGAACTGTTATAATATTCATATTATTCGTTTTTTTAACATCTTAATGATGGACAAATTATATTAGAAAAGAAAACTAAGTGTATATTTTTCTTTTCAAATATAACTGTTATAATATTTACTTTTAACATTACATTGTCTAAAATACTTACCAATTGTAACATCTGATAAAGGGAACTCTGCAAGAGAAACTTCTGTACCGAATGCATCGTCAGCTTTATCAGGCCATGCTTCTCTAGGTCTAATATCACTGTACAATAGGTTATCTTGATGTTGAGATCTTGAAATTGTGGGATCAGATGGTGTAATATAGAAGCATGTCTCTTTCTGGAAATTAACAAATAAGCACATTATAACCACCAGGTCACTTACCAAGCAATCAATTTATATTTTTAAATAATGTGTAAAAAATTATGGAAACAAATTTTTTTGCATAAAAAAGAATAAGAAGTATCTTAGTTGGATACATGTTTTTCACCCCTTAAATTATTATAACAAATTACTTCTCTCTCACATTCTTAGTTTTATTTATTTATTTATTTATTTAGGACTTTCCACAATTCTGTAGTTTTCCTCAACCAAACAACAATAAAATAACATTTAAAACATCCACTATTTAATCTCCATTCTCCATTTTTTTGTATCCAATACATTTGTATCTTGTAGTCTATTAGTAAACAATTATGGTGAAATTAAATGTTTCTTACACCTCCTCATATAAATCTGCTAAGTAGATCGCAATTTCGAGACCATAACTGTCTCATCTTCAGTACTTTCTCGGCGACTGATGTTATGTCGATCGGAAGAAACTCTTCTTCTTCTTCCCTCTGTTGGTAGACCGATGAACCTCTGGATCGACAGAACATCAGTCGCCAAGAAAGTACTGAAGATGAGACAGTTATGGTCTCGAAATTGCGATCTACTTAGCAGATTTATATGAGGAGAGGTAAGAAACATTTAATTTCACCATAAATTAAACCTCATAGACATAGGCTCAATTCTGGAAATGCATGCTATTATGCATTGCAGAGACTTTTGATGTCCCAACTCCTTTCAAAAAACGTTAAGCTGAAAAATATATAAAACTATTATTCTACCAGTTATATTATATGGGTGCGAAACATGGACTCTTACTTTAAGGGAGGAAAGGAGATTACGAGTATTTGAGAATAAAGTTCTTAGGAAAATTTTTGGACCAAAGAGAGATGAACAGACAGGTGAATGGAGAAGACTACATAACAATGAACTACATGGTCTTTATAGGAAGCCAGATATAATAAGAACAGTTAAGTCCCGTAGACTGCGATGGGCGGGACATGTTGCGCGTATGGGGAATGAAAGACGTGCATGGAAACTTCTTGTAGGAAAGCCAGAAGGAAAACGCCCAGTTGGTAGCCAAGAATTAGGTGGGAGAACAACATTAACTATGATTTGAGGGAAGTAGATTATACAGGGAATGATTGGAAAGCATTAGCTCAGGATAGGGATGTATGGAGAGCTTATGTCCGCGTGGCCATGAACCTACGGGTTCGATAGTGCCAGTGAGTAAGTAAGTAAGTAAGTGATTAATTCCTATAAAAGTTAAATGTATATCTTCTTGTTCCATCCATTAAGTTTCTATTTGGTCATCCTTTCCTGTTTCTCCCATCTGATGTCCATTGCAATACTTCTGTTGGTAGTCTTCCATCTTCCATTCTAACTACATGTCAGAACCATTGAAATCTTTTGTCATGTATCACTTTTACATTTTTTTTCTATACTAATTAATTTCCTCCTCTCAGCATTCTTTTTTCTATATATTAAATTAATGTTTGGATGTAAACATTAAGAGGTATAATCAATTAAATTCATCGGAGAACATTTTTTGACAACTCACCTCATAGATTTCATGTTTTCATGATACCACGGTTTCAAACGTAATTACGTTCATCCTCAGCCACAACTCCGACTGATAAAATTCTTCTACCGTTACCATCATTAGCGTTGCCATCTATGGTTGAATTTATGAAGTTTGAAATCAAATTTAATTCATTAGGAATTTCAAAATTCATTGATTATATTTATTTTTCTCAATGTATATCTTCTCCCAAACTGTCAATTCTAAGGTTTATCCACTTGTTTTAAAAAGTTTTGCTTCTCTTCCAATTTTATGATGTTCTAATAAACTATGTGCAGCAATTGTATATTTTTCAATTTCACAACTTTTAATATTTCTAAAATGTTATTTTGTATGAGTTTCCAAATTGCTTTTATTTTTCCTATATAAACTTTATTGCAATCTTTAAAACTTATTTGATAAATTCCAGATTTCTTACTGTCTGGAACATTGACTTTTTTATTTGTATTTAGAATTTGATTTTGAAGTTCATACATTCAACCATAGATGGCAGCGCTGATGATGGTGACAATAGAAGAGTTGATGGCCGAAGAATTTCATCAGTCAGAATTGTGGCTGAGGATGAATATGATTACATTTGAAACTGTAGTATCGTGAAAAAACATGAAATCTATGAGGTGAGTTGTCAAAAAATGTTCTCCAATGAATTCCAATTCTTTTTTCTGTCTTTCCTTGATTTCCTTGCCACTCTTAACTAAAGGGTCCAATTCAGTGGCTCTCAGTTTTCCTTCGTGTTATCTGTTATTGTGCAAGTTTCCACCCCATAAAGCATCATACTCTCCATTATTGTTTTATTAATTATCTATTTTTTAGGCAAAATATTACCACTCAAAGTAATGAATTTAACATTTCAATAACTTCACTTCCTTGGCATATGCATCTATATATTTCTAATTTTGACAATACATCTTGTAATACAGACCACAATATTTGAAGTTTCCAACTTGCTTAACTTTCTGTCCTTCAATTTCAATTTCATCATTACCCACAGTCATATATTTTGCTTTATTCAAATTTATTTTTAATCCTCATTTGTAATTTCTTGCACATATTATCTACATCTTCATTATCCTGTGCAACTATTACATGATTATCTGCAAAAAGTAGATTAGAGATAAATGTGTTATCTCTTATTTACAATTCCATTCCTCCACTCTTCTTGGTCCAATCTTTTAAAAATGTTTGTTTGTTTGAAAATTTAGAACATGATAGGTGATAAACAGTATACTTGGAGAAGTCCTTTGCTTGTATAAAATGGCTGCATTCAATTTTATCATTCTGTAACTTGGCAGGTTATTTTATCATACAAGTGAGAATCTTTCTTATGCCTGGTATTTCAATTGCCTCCCTCAGTAGTTTTCTGCCATATGCTTTTTCAAGACCAAGGACAATTAGTTCAAACTCTTTGATTTTACATGTTTTCTAAAAACTAATAAATTGTTCCTGTGTACTAATAAATTCCATTCACAAACATATTTTCAGTAATCTCCTAATATCTTCATAAATGGGTTTGTTACACAAATTTCTCTGTAATTTTGCTTTTCTTAACTATTGGTTAAAGAGTCTAGTTTCATTTCTATGGGATTTTTCTGCTTTAAAAACTTTGTTTATTAATTTATTCATTAGATTGATTTCTTTCAAACCTCTATACTTTAGAAGTTCTCAATTAATTTTCCTAGTTCTGGGGTCTTCTCAGTTTTTCCTTTATTTATTGCAATTTCTGCATCATCATAACTAAAGCTTTTTATTTTATGTTTTAAACTATTTGTCAGAGAGCACTGAGACTAAGTATTTTTACATTTTATGATATGCAGAATTAAATAAGACCAAAAAAAACCTTCATATTTCATAATATTTTAGCAAAATGTTCATATGTTAGTGAAAATTTCATACTTCATATTTTTCACCTTTCTAATTTTGATATTTTCTTTTTCCAATAAAAGTTCTAGGAATTCATTAAATTATGTTTTAAATAAATGAATTTATGTAATTTTTGACAGTATAATGTGGTAGACAAGTGAAAATTCTTCAATATCCCTTCTGAATAAGATAGATAGACTTTATAAAAGCAAATAATTGGATGAGGAGAGACAGAGTGACCGTGTTAGATGGAGGTTTTTGTCCTAAACTCGATCCCCAGAACAAGAACATGAGCCTAGATGAATCAGTAGAACAATTTTGGAATATTCTGTAGTCAGGTAGCTGTCAACTCATTCTTGCTACCTACTTTGTGAACAGATTACAGCATTTAAATGTAGGAAAGACTGCTGCTGCTAAACTTGAAGCAGTGCTTTATGAAATTAGTGAAGTTCATGTAGGTAAGGACATTTTTCTCACTTACATCAAACTATCAAATATAGCATGATACAAGTATGCTGCCATAACATCGTGTGATGTTGAGCATAATTTTTCATCGTGCAAAACAATACCGACTGACAGGCTTATAGTTTACTATAAAAAATATAGAAAAAAACTTCTGTGTATTATGAACCAAATTGACCACTTGGATTGTTCAAAGCTCAATTAGACCAAGACTACAGACACTACATTAGACCCATTTCATAAAAAAATGTTAAAATAATTAATTCTAACTACATTTCACCATGTCTGTAGTTTATTATTAAATGTAACTGTAATTGCAAAGAGAGTTCTTAAACAATCTCTAGAATCAATTATGGACTAATAACTTTTAACATCTTTTTTTTTTTTTTTATTTTATTTAATACACAATTGATCTTCTTGGTGATACAATATTAAAATATATATACAGTCAATATGCCCATTTCACCAATAAATGTTTAAAATGGTCAACAAGTTTCTACAGCCAAGCTGTCATTCTCAAGACCAGATATTGACTCAATCAGTCAATATCTGGTCTTGAGAATGACAGCTTGGCTGTAGAAACTTGTTGACCATTTTAAACATTTATTGGTGAAATGGGCATATTGACTGTATATATATTTTAACATCTTGTTTCTCCAAATATGACATACTGGAATTGTTTACTTGTATTCTAAATCTTCCATTTAATGTTATTGTTACATTTGCATCTACAGGAATTTAATATCTTTATGCAATGTCAAAATAGCAATATAATCCAAACTATACCTGCTCTAAATTTTGTTAGTGCTGTATTTCATGGAAACCTGTTTGCTTTGGTTGCAATGTTTTGTTTCTTGTATATGTTTGGATTTCATAATCAAATATCATTCAATACATTAATTAATTGTATTACGTATAACTTCTCAATTTTGATTTTTGAAGGTAAATTGATTCCACTACAGTCTTGGGAGTGGCATGTAGTTTGTTCAAGCTCCCATCTTTCTAGACAATAGGCATGAGATGTCTGCTGGGTTGTCAGATCTTCCTGATGGCCGCTTTGTGCCCAGAACATGCAACTATTTATGGCTTAACTTTGCAAGAAATTTGTAGAAAGAGACAGCTGGGCTCATCTCTCTCACTTGCACCAGTGTTGTCGGTGTTTCTTCACCAGATGTTAATAAGGGTAAGGGGGAAGACGAAAACTGACAACAGGGTGAACGAAAGCGGTCAATTATCTCCATCTCTCTCTTTGCCAAGTTAAGCCAGATATACAATAGTACTCACTTCCATTAGGATCTGAGTCGACCCCAGGTCCACAATGCCACCAGAAGGTCCGATCCAGTTAAAAATCTTGACCATATCGAGACTCAAGCCTACAACTTTCCTGTTCGGATCATGTTTCCTTATACAACTATACTATCCGTTAAAATTGTTTCAGATCATGAATATGATATTTTATTTTGGGTCAAATTAATGACAAAGCTAATTAAAATTAAAATGCAGTGAACATCTTGATTTCATGAGCTATAAATAAGTTCTGTTTGTCTCATTTATGTATTGGTATGTACACTTATAGGTTATAATGGGTCTATGTATATAAATATATGTAAAAAGTTTAGAAAATATTAGCTTCATAATATTTTTGTGTCATAATTTTCATATTTTTCATATTTTGTCTTCACGATTTCACATTTTCATATAATTCCTCGCTCTAATCATAACATATCTCCATTCTTGTATCCTTTTGTTTCCATGTTTCTGTATTTACATATTCACTTCTATCTTCATTTAACAATTTTTCAAAATGTTTCTTCCAATCTTCTATTTTTAACATTTTCAGGTATGCCAGTGCCATAGCTTTGGCAGATTTTTGAAATCCTAATTTGCAATTTATTTCTTTAATCAAAATAACACTATGAGGTATTTTCAATTTATACGTAAGGCATTGCAGAGACTCTTGATGTCCCAACTCCTATAAAAAAACGTTAAACTGAAAATATATAAAACTATTATTCTACAATTATATTATATGGATGTGAAACATGGACTCTTACTTTAAGGGAGGAAAGGAGATTACAAGTATTTGAGAATAAAGTACTTAGAAAAATTTTTGGACCAAAGAAGATGAACAAACAGGTGAATGGAGAAGACTTCATAAAAATGAACTACATGGTCATTATAGGAAGCCAGATATAATAAGAACAGTTAAGTCTCATTGACTGCGATGGGCAGACATGTTGCACGTATGGGGAATGAAAGACTTGCATGGAAGCTTCTTGTAGAAAAGCCAGAGGAAAAACACCCAGTTGGTAGACCAAGAATGAGGTGGGAGAATAACATTAACTATGATTTGAGGGAAGTGGATTGTACAGGGAATGATTGGAAAGTATTAGCACAGAATAGGGATGTATGGAGAGCTTATGTACGTGTGGCCATGAACCTACGGGTTCGATAGTGCCAGTGAGTAAGTAAGTAAGTTGGAGAAAATGTTTTTATATCTACATCAGTTAGAAAAAACCGGGTAAGTCAACTTTTGGTCGAAAATGAGTTATTAACATCTCACGATAGCTTTTGGTCCGATGCACGTTCGGTAAAAATGGGTAAGTTGTCAAGCGAATAGTGACGATGTTATTAAGCATTGAATTTTCGATGTATGCACTCTTTGATGTAAGTCATTGAACTAGTTTTTGCTCTCCTGTAAAAAATCACTTTGAAGACTTACCCGGTTTTTCCTAACTGATGTAGATATATCTCACCTCATAAAGTTACATGTATTCACGATACCGGTTTCAATGGTCAATCACCATTCTCTTCAGTCAAACTTCAAATTCCAACTATCAGAATTTCACCATTAACACCATCTTCCAAACTGCCATCTGGTATTGATTTTATGAACTTGGAGATCAATTTTTTTTTTCATCCAGAATTTCAAAATTCATGGCTCTATATTTATTCTTCTGAATGTATAACTTTTCCCAAACTGTTAATTCCAAGGGCTTCTCTAAATGTTTTAAAACTTTAGTTTCTCTTACAATTTCTGATTCTCTAGCAAACTATGAGCTTCAATCTGATTTTTCAATTTCCTAAAGTGTTCTTTTGTACGAATTTCTAAATTCCTTTTTGTTTTTCCTACATATACTTTCTTGCAGTCATTGCAACTAATTTGATAAATTCCAGATATTTTGCTATCTGGGACATTAACCTTATTATTAATTATCAGTAGATTACCCAAACCAAATTTGTTAATCGGTGCCAATGCAATATTGAATTTGTTAAATACTTTTGAAATTTTCTGCATGTTCCAGGATGGTAAGTAATTTTCTTGAATTGTTTATTTTCTTTTGAATCAGGTTGTAGGGTGGTGTATTGTCTTTTTTGTTGTTTGAACTTCTTTAACTTATTTATTATTATTCATAGATTTGGATATGTTGTTGTTTTCAAATGGCTGGAGCTTGGTTTACACCATTAGTCCTCTTGCTCCCCAATTAAGTCCTGCAATGTTTTTCCTGTCCTTTTTCACCTGCAATTTGGCAAGTGTTCCTTGCTTAGGAGAACATTTCCTCCACACAAGGAGCATCCCATAGTTCTAGGGACAATCCCCATTCTATGAATGTGGTCATCCGGACACTCATGGCCCGTTTCCAATCTGAAGAGAGCTACTGCTGTTCTTCTAGGGAGGTGTTTTATTGTAATCAAATGGTAAAGAGAAATTTTTTTGCTGAACCAGGAATTGAACCCCGAACCTTCAGCTTTCCGTGCTGATGCTCTATCCATTGAGCTAATCCAGGCTTCCCTCCCATCCAAGCATAAATCCTTCCTTTACCTTACTCTCTTGGTCCCACATTCAAATGCAATGAATCATCATTCACAAATACACAATGAATGGCTTCTACCTGAAGAAGACATGAAGGGATTCCACACAGCTATAGCATTATTTATTAAATTAATATTTTACAGATTCTGTAAGCTGAAGATGGGGCTCAGAAGCCTTGAAACATATGTTCAACAAAAGCAACCATAAGAGGTAAGAATACACAGACCAAATATCTCAATTATAGAAATTTCAAGAGGTGTAAGACAAGGGTTCAGTTTATCACCTACCCCTTTTAATTTATATATTAATGACAACATCCAAAATTGGAAAAGTAATGTTAATGTAGGTATAAAGGTATGTACACACTAGTGCCGCGCACACACACCATGTTCGTCAGATTTGTACGGGGCACCACGATCCACTCATTTTCGATTTTTTCCACAAACACTTTGATGGTTCGCTGTTTAGATTTGGATGGGTACTTGAGAGGTTCGTTGTTTTCGGCGTGCACCTTATTATTATTTGAGTATGGAGTGGTCAGAGGGAAACATGTTAAAACTTATTGATCTTTATAGAAACAAACAATTATTGTGGGATCCTCAACATTAGGATCATTTTAAAAAATCATTGAAAGGAGATGCCTGGAGGGAAATAAGAGATAAAATGGATACATCTCCGGATACATGCAGGAAAAAGATAATTACTTTACTTTCTTCCTACCGGCGAGAGAAAAGTAAAATATTGTTATATTGTTGACACATAACTTAGTATTGTTGGTTTGGCGCTACAGTAAATAGTGAAGATCGTCAGGTCAGTGTGCATGTATCGATATTTTTTACTCTAAGGAATAAAAAAAAAATGATTTCACAATATTGTTACAGTATGCCTGTTTTTCTTTTTTCAATGTTATGTGTTTTTGTTTTGTGTGTACTAAACACGTTCATTTCATAATGTTATGTATGAAGTATCACAAAACGATAGAATATATAAACACATACTAGTAATAAGCATATTTTGTAAGGTGACCAACGTCCTGATTTTTAACAATTTGTCCCGCGTCATTTTAAAAAAAGTTCCGATTTTTGGTAAAGAATGCACGACAAGCTAGGGAACGGAAAGGGAATATACTGTTTTAGCTATTTCGCCAGGATATGAGTTTTATATTATTTTTGTTAATTTTATAATGTTAAACTTTAATAATAACAAATCATTGTTGAGAACTGCTTATCAAAGTTTACATTGTTGATTCGACCACCATTGTTTGGTAAATAAAGTGTGGACATAAAAAAAATCGCAATTGAGTGTTGAGACTTTGAAAGTTATTTTATGTGTGAAATATAATTTAACAAATTCTTGTGAAAAAAATCATGACCTTTTAAACGACAGCAATCTACTTAAAAAATTCACTCAAATGAGAAATATGCCAAAGAATAAAATAATACTGGTACTATACATAATTTTGTAATGTATTACACTTGTAAATTGTACTTATGTTGATATTAAAATTAATATATTATAATACTATTTTTACATTCTATAAAAATTTTTTTTTGCTCCATAGAGTATCTTTACCTCTTCTTCTTTCTTCATCTTCCGTATGCAGTATTGGGTGATGATGCCCGTTCTGCGACTACAAAAACTGATCTTTCCATCGGTTGAAGGGTCTTCCAAGGTCTCTTTTGCCTTTAGGTTGAGGTGGTAAATCATCTTTGGTAAACAACAGGAATTTGACATTCTCTGGACGTGTTGGAACCATTTCATCTGATAATTTTGTATATGTTCAGCCATTTCCCTACTATTCCACTGCATCCTTATCTCATCACTCTTCATTCTATCCCTTAAAGTTACTCCAGTTAGTGATCGGAGGAATCTCATTTGTGAACTATTAATGCGGGATTTATCTTTTGCTCGAAGTGTCCAGCATTCACTTCCATATAGTAGAGCAGGTTTGGCTATGGCATTATGAAATCTCAATTGGATTTCTTTCCTCATTTGTTTTTCCAAAATTTCTCCTAATTACACCATTTAGTCTGTTATATTTTTCTAAATTTGTTTCCACATCTTTTTGATTATGAAACTGTGATATATCATTACCTAAATAATTAAAGTGTTAATTGTTCTATTGGTTTATTATTTATTATTATTTTTACTCTCGAAAGTCCCTTTCCAGTGATTGCCATGGATTTGGTTTTATTTTCAGATATTTTCATGTTGTCTTTTTCCAGGGTATTCTGCAATTTAAACACTGATCTCTGCAAATCATCTTCATTCTCTGCTAGAAGTACTTGATCATCTGCGAAGATTATTGTTTGTATTTGGTTTCCTCTACATATTTTTACTCCTGGGGGGTTTGGTTTTTTCCACTCCTGGACAATTTCATTCAGATATAGAATAAACAGTAATGGAGATAGTCCACATCCCTGTCTTAAACCTTGGTTAATTTCAAATTTATCTGTTATTTTCCCATGATCTAACTTTACTTTTATACATGTGGTTTCATATAAACTTTTTATAGCATTTATTAGATTATTGGGGACTTGGTATCTCCAATATTTTCCACATTATGTCCCGTTTGACATATCTTTACATTTTATAATTTATAGAATCAAATAAGACAACATTTTTTTTCATATTTCATAATATTTTGGCAAAATGTTTATATTTTAGTAAAAATGTAATATTCCTTCATATTTTTCAATTTTTTAAAAATAAAATTTCAATAATTGGTTAAAAACATTTTTGAAGTGATTGTAGTTTTGAAATTATTTGACAATGTAATATGGTATACAGGTAAAAATTCCTCAGTATCCCATCCAAAAGAAAATAAATAGTTTTGATAAAAGCAAATAATTGAATAAGGAGACATGGAATGACCGAGTGTAGGCCTTTGTCTCTGCAAAATGTCTACTGAAGGTTTGTGGGTTTCCTATGGATCGCAGGAGGTTCGTTGAAATTAATAATTTTGACGACCATAACATGCGTGTTCGCAGCGTGCATATGTGTATGTACCTTAAGAATGGACCCTTTTAAAATATTAAATGTTTTAATGTATGCTGATGATGTGGTTATTATTCAAGAAAATGAAAATAATTTGCAGTACTCTTTACATCAATTAAATCAGTTATGCCAAGAATATAATTCTAAAATATCAAGGGAAAAAACGAAAATAATGGCATTTTGGGGAAGTGAACATATAAGATCAAAAATCATAATAGACAACAAACCTATGAAACAAGTAACAAATTTTAATTATTTGAGTTGTAATTCTACTATAAACACAAAAACTGAAATAGACGTAAATGTGAAACTGTCAAGATTTCAAATGATATGTGGAACTATACATAAAACATTAAAGAACAAAACAAGAAGAGATACTAGATTGAAGTTTTATAAAACAATAGCAGTTCCTGCAGTACTTTATGGGAGTGAAACTTTGGTAATGACCAAAAAATTACAAAGTAGAATACAAAGTGTAGAAATGAACTTCCTTAGAAGAACAAAAGGCTGCACAAGAATGGATCGGTAAAGAATGAAGATATAAGAACAGAGTTAAATATACATCCATTAAATGATAAAATCAAAGGATATAGAGAAAAATGGTTTAGACATGTAGAAAGAATAAACGTAACAAAATTACCAAAAGCAGCATTTAACTACAAGCCAAGAGGTTCAAGGAATGTAGGAAGGCCAGTGAAAAGATGGACAGAACAACTGTGAGGCAGAACAGGCATTTTTCCTAGTCCGTGAAGTGAAGAAGAAGAATAGAAATTGCAATTGAAGGAATGAAATTGGAATACCGAATAATTGTCAGAAAAGAATGTGGGGAAGTTATAGTAAGGATTAAAAACACAACCATGGAAAACACAGGCTAAACAAATATGAAGATAGCTGAAAACATCAACAACAAAAACATAATGTACTCAAAATCAGATAAAGGGAATAATTTAGTTAGTTTGGACAAAGATGATTATAATGATAGAATGGAAAATCTTTTAAATGAGAGGAATATGAAGAAGTTAAAACAAATCTCCTTCCAAAAACGATTAAGTAGAATCTAACTTAAAATCAATTTAAAAAATTGTATCAGAAAAGGAAAAATTCAAGTTAAAATTTTAGCAAATTCTAGAAACCCCAACATTTATAGTCTTCCTAAATCCATGAAAATGGAAAGACAATGAAGCCTATTAATTCACCTACTTACCAAATAAAATGGCTAAGTAATAAATTCAAATAAATGGACATGTTTGAAAATCTGGCAGTGGAAAATTCTTACCAACTGATAGAAAAATTAGAAAATATAGAAATTGAACCTTCCAAAAGATTGGTCTCATTTGATGTCACCTTATTGTTCTCAAACATTCCAATAGACAAAAATAAAGACATTTTTTGACAAATGGCTAAAGAAAAACAAGACAGATTATGAGAGTAGAGAGGAATACCTGAAATTAATCAAATTATGCATGTTCTTCACTTATAGAGGAAAATACTAGACAAAGAATGGAACTTTCAATCGTAAATCATGGAAAATCCCCATTTTTGGCAAACATGTTCTTTGGAAAACTTTGAATTTCAAATAATCAATGCACACCCTTCAATCAGTGGTAAAGAGAAAAATTGTTGCCTGAACCAGGAATCGAACCTCAAACTTCAGCTTTCCATGCTGATGCTCTGACCACTGAGTTAATACAGGCTACATTCCCATCCAAGCGTAAATCCTCCCTTTTTGGATGGGAATGTAGCCTGAATTAGCTCAATGATCAGAGTATCAGCACGGAAAGCTGAAGTTCGGGGTTCAATTCCGGGTTCAGGCAAAAAATGTTCTCTTTACCATTGATTACAATAATTTAGTTGTCTACATTAATTAACTTATTTCAATCACAGCTTTAGCTTCTTGATATTAATTTAACACCCTTTGATGTTTAAATGTTGGTGCACATATGTGGACGATGTCTTAGCAATAGTCAATCACAAACACTTGGAAAATGCTGTAAAACTTTTGAATATTCATAATAAAACAAATTTACTATGGAAGTTGAAAATAACCAGCAATTGCTAATTTTGGATCTAAAATTAATCAGAAATGAAGAAAAAAGAAAAAAGGAATTTGGAATTTACATGAAAGAAACACACACTGAAATTATATTAAGGTGACAGCTTTCAACCAGATCACCCATAAATAAACAGCATTCAATAAATTTAACATACAGACTTGGAATTTCCATATGAGCATAAAAAATTGAATACAGAGAAAAACACATATTTAAGATAGCAAAAATGAATAGAAAGAAAAGATTATTCATATGAAAATAAATAGATTAAAGAAACAAAAATTGATAAATGAAAGTACCCTTCATACAGATAAAGAAATTAGTAAAAATTCAAGAAATTTTGGCATATATTATGTTTAAAAAAATTTCAGAAAATTTAACATTAAATTAGCACCGAAAAAAGATTATAGCCTGAATAGGTTAATTAAAACCAACAAAAAATGAAAAGATTGATGAAGGCAACAAATCAGGAATTTATTAAATTGATTGCAAAGACTGTGAAAAAACATACGTAGGAAAAACAGAAAGAAATTTGAATACAATATAGAAAGGATACTTTAGAAATGTTAAAAATGGAGAAATAGAAAAATCTGCAATAGCTGCACATGCATGGTCAGAAAAACACAGAATCGAAACAAAAGCCAAATGACTAAAACAGTTAGATAAATCTAAGGAACTCAGAATTTGAGAGAAAATTTACATCCACAAAAATAGAAAGAAAATAATGAACTTTGAAATTCCCAGAGAAAAAAAATTGATTTGGAAGTCCATTGGTCAGCCAACAGAGGGAGCAGAAATCAACCTACAGGATCACCCAACTACCGTTTTGACAGTTAGAAACAATTGATAATGATGCTTAGAAGTATCGAAACCCAGGTCTTCAAGAAAGCTACAAATATGAGGTGAGTCATGCATATCTAACTCCTATTATTTAAAATAAACCTCATAGTGTCACTTCCTTTAAATATTAAATACATAAATGTAATAAGTAGGACCCAGATTATGATGAAATGTCATCTTTTTTTATGAGTTGTCAGAGACGATGCAGATTAATAATTAACCTTTATATGACTTGTGGGACATATTTGTCCATAAAATGTAAAGCCTTAAAGGACTTAGCGGACATATTTGTCTACTGATAACATTATTTCTTTGTAAAAGTATAAAAATTCAGAAAATGTTGCAAGGAAGTTATTTGTGGCTCTAACCTATTGTTTTAGATCAAGTATTCATAAAAAATAAAATAATAAAACATGTTGTATCTTTTCCACCCCTAATTTTGTATTTAAATTATAATGAGTTAACATGGTAAATATCTTGTTAGTATTTATTTAAAAAAAATATCTGATATGCTACTTACATTATTTTGACTATTTAACTCATGCCCCAAACGGGAGTCAATGACCAATCACGTTTCAATGATTTCTGTTTTACAACCAATCAGAGTCGTGTTTCACGAAATATTTATCAGTGTTATAATTACCATATATTAAACAAAGCTCCTCCTTTTTAATATTCTGAACAGGTCTGACCGTTATTTTGCAGTGACTGAGCCTATAAGAAATACGGCTACCAGATTGTATATATAGTGCATACATGTCAACATTTGTAGCAATTTATTATACCACCAAAAAAAGAAACCACTGTTTGACTTTCTTAAATGTATTTTTTCCCAGGTAATAATCCAGAAAAATATAATTGTAATATTTACATCATACGACATCAGAAATGAATTAATATACAGATTGATGTTTCATTTTTTCTCCACTAGAGAGCATTCTTACAATATTGCGTTCCTTTGGCAATAAATAGTATGATCTGGTTGCAGTGATAAAAAAAGAAGCAGTAGAAGCGTACCTATCGTTTCTCATTTGTTTTCAAACATCGCCGTTTGCATTAAATATATAAATATTTTGAAATAACTACAGTTAAATAATGATTTGTGAGTAAACAGCTTAATTTTATTCGTTAAATAGTCCTAACAAATGCCACTCTTGATTTCCAAATTCTCTAGATAAATTCACTCCTCACTTCGTGAGTCGTGAATTTATCGATAATTTGGAAATCACTCGTGGCATTACTTATGATAATCCAGGATGCCTTGGTCACTCGCTTAGAACTGTCTTTTTGTATGATAGTCCTTGAAGCACCCCGATATACACAACCCAAAGTTAATCTTTTCAATCCTGTTTGCATATTATGTTACACGCTAGATAGCTTAATGGATAAAGCACTGGTCCCAAAAAACAGACGAAATGGGTGCATCTGTCTGTCGTATGCCTTTCTTAGGGCCCCTGAATTTGTGAAAATTTTTTTTGGGGGCGAGATGGTGGTCCCCAGTTTGAACCCTGCTCTGGTTCGTGTTCTCCTTCACTCATGTCATCTAAATTGTCTAATTCACTACACGTATCATAGGTGTCAGAGTCACTATCAGCGTATAATTCTTTCACAATTTCTTCTTCCGTAACTAATATACGTGAAGCCATTTTTTATATTTTAAAAAACGAACCACAGTCTACAGTTACTAATTCAAGACTGAATGCTAGTGTGGTTAGTACAAACTTGCTAAGGGTTTGACTGCCACAGAAAAAAAAAAATTGCTGATAACTCTGTCGTCAACAAGACTGGGTACCCGTGTTTATGGTTTGAAAGCAGATTTTTCAAGGCACACGTGTTCACACTATGTCATAAAATTCCTCTTGCAACAGTACAGTCACCTTCAAATCATAAACTGAACCCGTTATAAAGTCAAACCAAAAAATATAGACCTCGCAAAATAAATTTTAACTTTTAATAATAAAATTCTCTATTGTATGTAAAAATAAAACAATTTAATTGAATAATACACTCCTTTATGAATTAAATAAAAGTTATTTTATACTTATATCTCTTATAGTTTATTGTAAAAAAATTTTTTTGTTAGTATGCGCGCTCTACCATCCATTTAATATCACGGACTGGGATTTAAATTCCGTCCAGCAGTTCATGCAGTATTTTAAATACCCTGGAATATAAAGGTTAAGTGCATTGTGCAATAAATATGTTAGATATATGAGGTTTTTATACCTCCGCATTTTTCTGATAGTTATTTCACAAATCTTATTTGTAATTTTAGGTCATTTTATTTACCTTTCATACTTTTATTCGTCAGTTTTAAATAATCTATGGTCAGATGTATATTTTTATGTATTATTTTGCTATCTTATTTTTTGTACTCATGCAAGTCAATGAAATATCACAGTGCATTGCTTCAATATCACGTGAAGCCACTATGCTCTGCCTCCACGTGGATTGATTTGGAACTTTCCCGTTCAATGCAGGAATCCTTCTGTTTGTCTCACAAGAGCAGTGTTTCAGTATGGTTGTGTTGATTTTCATGCAGTGCAAAATGCCAAAACAACAAGTGTCTATTTCCAAAATTTGCTAAATTATAAACCGCACAGAAGGAGAAATGTTGGTCGCCCATACAGAAGATGGTCTGAACAATTTGAACAATTCTAGCTTTCATGAAACCGAAACGAGCCAACAGGCTAAATCCCTGGATGATGATGATGACGAAAAAGTGTCTAGTGCTATTCGTTTAAGACAGTATGTAACAGAATTCAGTGAACAACTATTTTGTACTGAGAGTATATTATTTTGCAAGGTGTGTGAAAATAAAGTTGCTGTATTGTTTCACAATACAACATAATATTGGGTGCGAAAAACATTTGTGGGCTCTTAAATATGTGAACAAAAGAAAAGCGTCTAATTACTGTTAAAACAAACTACTTCCACATCAAAGAGCAAGTCATCTTTATTTTTTAAAGAATTATGAGTAGTGATAATCAGTGCAAATATTCCACTAGGATATTAAATTAATATTGAGAAGCTAAAGCTATTACTATGATAGAAATAAGTAAATTAATGAACACAATTAAATTATTGCAAATCAATGGTAAAGAGAAAAAATTTTGCCTGAACCACGAATCGAACCCTGAACCTTTAGCTTTCCGTGCTAATGCTCTGTCCACTGAGCTAATCCAGGCTTCATTCCCATCCAAGCAGAAATCCTTCCTTTACCTTACTCTACTGGTCCCACATTCAATTGCAATGAATCATCATTCACAAATACACAATGAATGGTTTCTACCTGAAGAAGACATGGAGGGACTACACACAGCTATAGCATTATTTATTAAATTAATATTGAGAAGCTAGCTTTTAGGATGCAATATCTCATATGAAGAAGAAAAGGATGTAAATGCAAAAATATCTAAATTTTTAAGAATTTTAGGGTTAATAAATTCTATCTTCAAGCCACAGTTAGTCCAAAAGCATTCAAGACTGAAAGTGTATAAAACACTGGCTCTTCCAACTCTTTTGTATGGTAGCGAAGTATGGACGTTGAAACAGAAGGATATACAGAGACTTAGATCTGCTGAAATGAGATATCTTCGGAGGACTGCAGGATACACACTACTAGATCACAAAAAAAATGAAGACATCTTAGAAGAATTACACATGGAATCTTTAGAAAACAAAATTTCTGATTATAAGTCAAGATGGATACAACATGTTCATCGAATGGAAGATCACAGAATACTCTTACTTACTTACTCACTGGCACTATCGAACCCGAAGGTTCATGGCCGCGCGGACATAAGCTCTCCATACATCCCTATCCTGAGCTAATGCTTTCCAATCATTCCCTGTATAATCTACTTCCCTCAAATCATAGTTAATGTTGTTCTCCCACCTCATTCTTGGCCTACCAACTGGGCGTTTTCCCTCTGGCTTTCCTACAAGAAGCTTCCATGCACGTCTTTCATTCCCCATACGTGCAACATGTCCTGCCCATCGCAGTCTACGAGACTAACTGTTCTTATTATATCTGGCTTCCTATAAAGACCATGTAGTTCATTGTTATGTAGTCTTCTCCATTCACCTGTCTGTTCATCTCTCTTTGGTCAAAAATTTTCCTAAGAACTTTATTCTCAAATACTCGTAATCTCCTTTCCTCCCTTAAAGTAAGAGTCCATGTTTCGCACCCATATAATATAACTGGTAGAATAATAGTTTTTATATATTTTCAGCTTAACGTTTTTTGAAAGGAGTTGGGACATCAAAAGTCTCTGCAATGCATAATAGCAAGCATTTCCAGAATTGAGCCTATGTTTAATTTCTTTGTGCATCTCATTCCTATTTGTGATTATTGTTCCTAGGTATTTGAATTCAGCCACTTCCTGAAAATTTCCCTCATTTGTCATTAGCTGTCCATTTCCATTATATACTGAATTTCTACGTGTGACCATATATTTAGTTTTACTGATATTTACTTCCAGTCCTAATTTCTTAGTGTTACTCAATAGTGTGTGCGTGTTGGCCTTTAGTATCTCCTCGCTATCGGCCAGTAGTACTACACATCAGCATAAACTAACAGCCTATTGATACCATTCAGTTGTAAGCCTTCCTCATTCTCTAAAGATTTAATGGCATGCTCTAGTACAAAATTAAATAGTAGAGGAGATAGTGCATCTCCTTGCTTCAACCCATTCTGGATTTCAAAAGTGTCTGAAAACTGTTTGCCTACACGCACCCTACTCTTTGAGCCATTTAGACACATTCGTATAAGTCTAACCAACTTTTTAGGAATTCCGAAACTCCAGCAGGATTCTATATAACTTCTCCTCTTAATTGAATCATATGCTTTTTTGAAGTCTACATATAGTTGATGTACAGTACCATTATATTCCCATTTCTTCTCTAAAATCTGTCTTATACTGAAAATCTGATCTGTTGTAGACCTGTTTCTTCTAAATGCACATTGATGATCTCCTAGAATGTCATCAATATAGGGAGTAAGTCTGCTTACTAATATATTTGTTAGAATTTTGTACGAAGTTGAAAGTAATGAGATGCCCCTGTAGTTGTTGCAATCAGTTTTATCTCCTTTCTTATAAATTGGTAAGATAATTGATTCCTTCCATTCATCTGGAAGAGCTTCTTTTTCCCAATCATACTAAGCAACCAGCGTATCTTGTCCATCAATTTTTCTCCCCCTGATTTTATCAGTTCTGCTGGGATCTCATCTGAACCTGATGCTTTATAAATCTCAATTTTTCAATCGCCATTTCAACCTCTAATGCACTTGGCTCTGCGACTAGCATTTCTGCTGTCTGTAACTTATCCTCCTCAATGTCCTGTTCTGTATGTACATTTAATAGCTGATTAAAGTAACCTTTCCATCTATTTAATATACTCCTAGAATCTGCAATCATATCCCCATTTTCATTCCGAATTATGTTTGTTCTAGCCTGAAACCCCTTCTTCTCTATCCTAATTCCCTGATATAATTCTCTAATGTTACTATTTTTTGCATTCATTTCAAGATCATTAATCTCTCTCTCTCTCAAATATTCCCTCTTTTTACTCTTTAGTAACTTGGTGGTTTCCCTTCTAGCACTACCCAATTGCTCTAAATTTACCTCATTTGGCTCGTGTAACCATTTCATTTTTGCTAGCTTTCTTTTCCTTACAATGTCGGCACATTCCTCATCAAACCATTTCTTGTTTTGCCTCTTTTTTAAACAACCAATGCTTTCTGATGCTGACATTTAATAGTATCTCTTACAGCCTCCCATTCTTTATTTATATCAGTTTCTTCTTCGTTTGCCACATTGTCATCTGAAGATTCCAGTACTTCAAATCTATTAGCAATTTTGATTTGGTATTCTTGCCGCATTTCATCATTTTTCAAGTTTTTTAATTCAAATTTTACAGAATCTTCTTTAGCGTTCGTCGTTCCTCTCATAAGCGATAGCCGTTGTCTGATTTTCACTCTGACCAGATGATGATCCGAATTGCAGTCTGTCCCTCTAACTGATCTAACATCAATGATGCTACTGTGCCAGCGTTTATCCACTAATACATGATCTATCTGGTTCCGAGTTTCTCCATCCGGGAACGTCCAGGTGTATTTATGAATATCCTTATGCTGAAATGTTGTGCTGTTAAGAATGAGATTCTTTGATGTGGCAAATGTGACTAATCTAACCCCGTTGTCGTTACTATCTTCATGAAGACTGAATTTGCCTATTGTTGGTTTGAATATATCTTCCTGCCCCACTTTTGCATTAAAATCGCCTAAGATAATTTTCATATGATATCGTGAAAGGCTATCAAATAAGCATTCTAATTCTTCATAGAACTCATCCTTGATCTTGTCATCTTTATCTTCTGTGGGGACATGTACATTTACAATTATAAAATCATGTTGTTTACCCTTTAGAATTATGTATGATACCCTATCACTAACAAAGTTAATATCTCGGATAGCGGATAGGATCCTCCTTCTGACTAAAAAACCCGTTCCAAATGCAGGGCTTTCTGCACCCCGATAGTATAATGCAAAGCTTCCTGATTCCTGACTACCTTATCCTGGCCACCTAACGTCCTGTAAAGCGACTATATCCAAGGGCGAGATATCTAATTCCCGCGTTAATATCTCTAGTGCCCCGCTATTGTATAAAGTCCTAACATTCCATGTTCCTAGGAACATGTCCCTGTGTTTGAGCCTTTGGCATGGGTTCCCTGAAGTAGTCCCCGCCCGGAGATCCGAATGGGGGACTATTTGACCTCCGGGAAAATTTTACCCCAGATGAACCCATGTCCGCATTTCTTGACGGTTGTATTTTTACGGTGAAAGATCGTCACTCTTTCGCCCAAGGTACTTTTTTCGTCTGGCTTATCACCTTCGACCAGTCCGGCATGGGTAACCCTATCGGCAGCAATGCTACCGCCGGCATAGCTCTCAGGATCATTTAAGCACGCAAGCCACTCCACCACGACAAGGTAAAGATACCATGAAGATCACAGAATACCCAAACTAATGTTAAGATATCAACCTGCAGGAAGAAGAAGACCAGGACGTCCACTCAAAAGACTTCTGGATGGTGTTTCTCTTGAGGCCGAAACAGGTCAACAAATGGCCTAAATTCGTGAATGTACTATGATGATGATAAAGCTTTTACTATGATAGAAATAAGCAAATTAATAAACACAATTAAATTATTGTAAATCAATGGTAAAGAGAAAAAATTTAGCTCAGTGGACAGATCATTAGCACGGAAAGCTAAAGGTTCAGGCTTCGATTCCCAGTTCAGGCAAACATTTTTCTCTTTATCATTGATTTACAATAATTTAATTGTGTTCAATAATTTACTTATTTCTATCATAGTAATAGCTTTAGCTTCTCAATATTAATTTAATAAATAATGCTATAGCTGTATGGAGTCCCTTCATGTCTTCTTCAGGTAGAAACCATTCATTGTGCATTTGTGAATGATGATTCATTGCAATTGAATGTGGGACCAATAGAATAAGGTAAACGAAGGATTTCTGCTTGGATGGGAATGAAGCCTGGATTAGCTCAGTGGACAGGGCATTAGCACAGAAAGCTAAAGATTCAGGGTTCAATTCCCGGTTCAGGCAAAAATTTTTCTCTTTACCATTGATTTACAATAATTTAATTGTGTTCATTAATTTACTTATTTCTATCATAGTAATAGCTTTAGCTTCTCAATATTAATTTAATAAATAATGCTATAGCTGTGTGGAGTACCTCCATGTCTTCTTCAGGTAGAAACCATTCATTGTGTATTTGTGAATGATGATTCATTGCAATTGAATGTGGGACCAGTAGAGTAAGGTAAAGGAAGGATTTCTGCTTGGATGGGAATGAAGTCTGGATTAGCTCAGTGGACAGAGCATTAGCACGGAAAGCTAAAGGTTCAGGGTTCGATTCCCGGTTCAGGCAAAAATTTTCTCTTTACCATTGATTTACAATAATTCCACTAGAAAACCTAAACCCACCATAGCCTGTTCCAAGCCAGGTTGAAAAAGGGTGAGAGGGAGGAGTATCACCTCGTAAAAAAAAAACCCTTGATTCAGCTTGCCCAGCTGATAGTACTTTGTGAGTGCCCCTTGCCAGGGTTACGGTGAAGACCTCAACAGCAGATACAGCGGAGATCTTCGGTATGGTATACCTGTCGGAAGAGGCAACTATACATCTACTGCCTTGTGGATTGACGAACGAGCGGATGGGGTTCGTTAGTCCAGCAAGACAACTCATCTAGGAGAGACAAATACGAAATAAAACGGGACAGGCTGAGCTCTGGAGCTGGGTGAAGGCAATCGGCCTAGGGAGGAAACCCTGAATAATAAACCTGCTATGAAAATGGGCTATCAATCCACTTCAAGGTGGGTGTACCTTATACATTGCTTGAAATTCCAAGGATCAAGCCTCGGATCAAAGATGCACATCGAATATGTCTTCCTCTAAGGAGCGATTTTGGAAATAAACAGGATAAAAATCCTACAAATTATGAGTAAGAAGAAGAAGAAAACAAAACAATTCTAAACTACGTGATTTCCTTGAATGCCATACAGGTCATATTGTTCCAGACGAATCGATGTTGCGTAAAATCTATTAAATAAAATGTTATGAAAACACATTAAACCATATACGTGAATATGTGAATGGAAAGAAAATTTATGTATCAATTGACGAGACTAGCAATTCAGAGGGACTTTTGTAGCTAATGTAGTGATAGGGACCTTAGAAACTAACAGCCGTGGGCAGATTTTTCTCCTTATCTCAGAAGTTTTAGAGGCAATTAACCACACTCAGATATGCAAAACTGTTTGATAAATCCATGCATTTACTGTGGCTAATAGAATACAACATGAGAGCAAGCTTCCGATTGACATAACATTAGTCGCCAAAAAAGTACTGAAGATGAGACCGTTATGGTCTTGAAATCGCGATCTACTTAGAACATTTATATGAGGAGAGGAAAGAAACATTTAATTTTACCATAAAATTAAACCTTCTTCTTCTTCTTCCTTCCAAGTATTAGACCAAGGCCTGTTACGATCCTATAGAAAATTTTTCCTTATAGGAAATTCTCGTATAAGACTTGAAAGCATAATAATAGTCCCTTCGATTGGTTGCTGGCCAAAGGAAGGCAAGACCAGTGATGGGGCTGCCATCTTATAGCCTCTGGTCAGGCATTTCTGGAGAAGAAAAGAAAATAAAGGAAAGAAGAAATGGAAGAAAGGAATGACTCCCTAGCCCTCGGATGCCCTAATAGCGTCGGGGTCGAAAAAACAAGAGTTAACCAAGAGAGGTTAGATAGTAAAGTTAAAAGAGTGCAAAACACAAGTAAGTGGAAGAAATGTTTTGCACAGCTTGAGCACCTTGTGGTCGCCAACCACATATCCCCTAGATGAGGACCCCTGACTCATAGTGATTAATTCCTGTAACAGTTAAATTGCATGATTATTCACCAGATGGTGTTGTATAATTTTAATTCATAATTTTATCACCAGACAGTGCTGAATTTCATATTAGTACCACAAAAAAATCGAAAAAATTTAGATGTCATTAGTTCTACACTAGCGCGGCTTGTGGCATGTATGCGAAACTTGTCCATTTTCTCCTCTGGATACTCTGTGGGGAATGTTAAAGGTAATTTTTAACATTTTATGGTCATAAACATTCGGGCCCTAGTAATAAGTATTCACATTTACAGATTACTTAACAAAGCATGAAGGAAAAATTATTAGACATATTATGTACTTAATTAGTATTTCTAATGTGGTGTCGTTATCATAACTATCCATATATATAAAAATTATGCTAAATTATGGACTTCTTATTTTTTAAAATGCATTCACTATTTTCATGGAATGATCTACATATTAAATAAGATTACATTACTTTTTAAAAATAGTATTCTTGTGACTTGCAACTTAGTTCGTGGGTCACCTCCAATTTAATTGAATCTTTAATAAATGTTATATGACAATAACCAATATGCATAGTATTGTCCACTGTTATGGTCTCAAGGTAGCATGCTGCCTTGTCACGCAGTGGGACTGGGTTCGATTCCTGGTCAGGACAGGCTCCTGGGTGAGGTTTTTTCGGGGTTTTACCTCACCTGTAAGACAAATGCCAGGAAGCTTAGGGTCCAACAGTCCCTGAAAATCATCTGACCATCATCATCATCCTTTACTGGTGTGGAAACCAATGGGAAGCTACCACACCTATAATTCCCTAGTAAAGCTGCAAAACATAGCAAGGAAATGCTAAGATTTAATTGAAAGACCTGCCCTTGGGCAGAATTACTATGGATGGATGCATAGTATTTATGAACTGGAACCTGAAACCTCGAGAGGAAGAAAGAAAATGTGATAGTTCATAATTATGCAGCACCATGCAGATTACTGATTGAAGACAATCCATGACATAATACAAATATTCCATTCCATTAATGCAGTTTTAACCTTTCACCTTATAGGTATTTTTATTTACCATACAACACGTGGGCCTTACAGTGACACAACCTGTCAGGAGAGGCATTTTATAACTGTGGATCACATGCTTACTTTTTTTTTACCACACAATTACATGGAGAACCTCCACAAATGAGTGAATAACAGAGATATAACTGAAGATATGTTCCATGGATCTATGAAAATTCAACTTACAAAATAAACATACCAAAAAGTAAACATTTTAAACCACATCATCGTTAAATTAATAGTATGAAAATTTGAAAAATTATTAAATGAATTTATTAACAAACTTGCCCTTAAGAAAATGAAGAATAAATTCTACTGGGCTCTCAAATTAAGAGCTAGATGGTGGTGATGATACAAAATAATTTGAGGTTAATTATTGTACCAATTGAAAGCAACTATGGATATGATCTATTCAAATACACATGTAGATGATCAAGAAATTTTAGTACATTTCTCTAAATTTTTATAATACAATACTTTCTAAATTTCCAAAATGTTGATTTGCCACGTTACAACGTAGAATGAACAAAAATAAGGACTAATCAAATCAAATCAAATCTTACTCTAAATTTGTTGACATGCATATAACATCCACTAAGTGAGTGGATTATTGCATGGCAGAAAAGGTGGAACTGTTGAAAATGCTCTTACCAATAATTAGTTATTTTTTAGGAAGTAACACTATGTTTTTATTTAAATTGTCAGTAAATGAGTCAGATTTAACACCTCACCTCATATTTTGTTTTCCGTTCAGGACCAGTTTCAAGGAGTTCCCCTCATCATCAACTGTGCATTTGACTATAAAAATGAAGTCAGATGTCAGTTGATGATGGGAGTCTCTTGAAGCTAGTTCTGGAGAGAAAATAAAATATGAGGTGAGGTATTAAATCAGACTCGCTTCCAACATACCACTACACATTTCTTTCATAACAGAGAAAGTACCATGTTTTCAGGCACTATAATTCCCAATATACTGTAATTTTATTTTCTAATTAAAAACAAGCTATATAAATACATGTGTACTCTATGTTATACAGTGATAGTATTCAGATGAATACAACATCATACGAATTTACTAAAAAAAATTAAAATGGACAAGTCTACATATGAGTAGAGTTAAATTTAAATATTACAGTATGGGGACAGGGAGCAGGAGAATTCTGGTAATAGTGAACATATTTAAGATTGGCAATGGTGTGTATATGCCATTAAATAATCCATTCACTATAGGAAAATATACTGGTGAAACTTGTCAAACCTTTAGTTGTCTAGAGATGTTCCATATTGCTACCATTCCATGTTTTGTGGCTGTGGCAACTAGTTCTGGAACTGACGATGTTCCAATACAAGAGACTTCTTCACCCTGATCTCCAAAAACAGTGGCTGGAGAAGTAGCATACGTTACAGAAAGAGGAACATTTTGAGTATACTCTCCCTTAACAAATGGACATGATGGAGAATGCCGCTCATGCTCAGACCTGTTAAACAAAATTGTATCAAATGAAATACTTGAATATATATATATATATATATATATATATACATATATATAAAAAGATAAATGACAAATACTGTGTATGAATTCACAAATTAGTGTTGTAAGTAAATTTATCTAACTCATGTTTTGATTTAATATAATAAATTTGGGAATTTTTAAGATTATTTTTTATTAATAAGAATAAAATGAATCGTGAATTCTTCTTACCTCATACTTCTATGTTTTTTTTTAAACACAGCACCGCAGTATCGGCGACCATCACCAAACAGCTGATGATGGTGATGATTGTCGCCGATACTGCAGTGCTGTGTTTAAAAAAAACATAGAAGTATGAAGTAAGAAGAATTCATGATTCATTTTATTCATGTTTTGATGTTATATTTTAAATTAACATGTTCCAGAATTGGATATAGTTTTATTTTAGAAATAAAAATTACGTTTGAACCGGGAGTCGAACCCCGGACCTCTGACTCTGTACGTCAGTGCAGTAACCTTTACACCATTAAAATTCATCGGAGAACATATTGTTTAAACAACTCACCTCATAGGATTCATGCTTCCATGATATCGCGATTTCAAACATAGTCATGTTCATCTTCAGCCATAACTCGGAATTATGGCTGAAGATGAACATGACTATGTTTGAAAGCGAGATATCATGGAAGCATGAATCCTATGAGGTGAGTTGTTTAAACAATATGTTCTCCAATGAATTTTAATGATTATACCTCATAATGTTTACTTCCCAACATTAATTTAATATAACCTTTACACCATTTGAACTTCCGATAGGAACGTCAAATTTCTTTCTACTTATACAATTAAATTCTCCTTTCATCCAAAGGACGATAGCCTTCTTACTCATACTTGCAATGGTTGCACATCTTATTACAGAAGAATCTTAATATCTTAATTTCAACAGAACTGATTGTTACAAGTTGTTGATGTTAGTTTTGTACGGTATAATAACTGATGCTTCTCAGAATGATACACAATGGAGACTTTGTCTCTGCTGTCTCATGGAAGATGTGAAGGTCGAAGAGAAACTTTGAAAACACAGCTAAAGGGGCTCCAAAGAAGCTTTAAACAGACCCAACAACAGATAAAATATGGTTTTAAGAGAGATTTTTGCCTTGAAAAGATAGAAAAAAAAATTGTGCTTGGTATTGGAAAAGACAGGATTGGAGATATTTTTTAAAAAAATGTTGCAATGAAAATTAGTAAGCAGTTCTCACAAATTAAAAAAATTAAATGTGATGGTCATATAACAAAAGAAGTCAAAGAGTGAATATATTTAAGATGTATGTACGATTCAGAAGTAGAGTACCAAAAGGAAATTATGAAAGAAGTCAACAAGTGGTAGAATATACAATGTAATTAAAGATATTCTGTGGGAATGGTAAATAAGAAAGAATAAAAATGTTGATACAGTAAAACCTGTCTATGAAGGAACATGAAGGTTCCTTAAATATATTTCCATCTTGGCAGTTTTCCTTCTTATAAAAGAGTTCCCAAATTACAAGCTTGAATTTTCTCATGCAGTGTAAGGGTTTTACATTCATGCTTTAAAGACATAACATATTGACCGGAATACAGACAAAATAGTATGTAATACAGCTCAGTTTGCACGGCAATACAAACACAAAAGCAAGAAGGAACTCAACTACAGGAAGACAGAGTTTCCCAACTCCCTCGTACATAATGTAAGCACACAAAGCTGTCACACATAAGCAAGGGTATATATAAAATCATACCGTTCTGGAGATTTTTTCCATCTCTATAGGTTTCCTTCTTATATAGGTTCCGGTTAAGACAGGTTTTACTATACTTAAAACATATTTTGTATTTACATAAGTAACTCATCAGAAATGTTGGTATTAACAAAGCAAGATAAAAGCAGAATGCAAACAACAGAGATGAGAAATTTAAAATGTATCAAAGGATAGTCAAGACAAGATAGAATTAGAAATACAGAAATCAGAGAAGGCTAGGTGTTAGATTACAGAAAACATATTGAACAAAAGAGATTACAATGGTTTGGACATATTTAACAAATGGCATTAGATAAACTATCAAGAAAAACATCGAAAATGAGAATAAAAATTAAGAAGTGACCATTGAAAATACAATTATAAGAGAAAACTTACAGACAAGAGTAGAATGGACAACAATCATAAACAAAAAATGGTGGGAGAAGGAGATTTCAGGAGGAAGCTAACTTGGATGACCTATATGGAAAATGGACATGTCCTATAAAAGAAGAAAATAACTATATTTTAAACCAAGTTAGAAAAACTAATAATATTTATCAACTTAATGAAATAATATTTAGAAAGAAATAAATCTCGTAGTAAACTAAAATACTATAGAACAGTTATTGAATCAATGTTCTATTTTAGGAAGTAATATTTTGAGATTCTTTTAATCAAGTTTTTTTGAGTCTGTACTATCTTACCTCAATTTAATGTTGATTTGTTCTCGAACATGTTTCGATTAGTCTTCTAATCATAATCAGTCTGGCCATGCTGAGGATGATTAGAAGACTAATCAAAACATGTTCGAGAACAAATCAACATTAAATTGAGGTGAGATAGTACAGACTCAAAAAACTTAATTGAACCAGTGAAATGTAAAGAAAAAGGATCAAAACTACTGTCGAGATGAAATCTAATAGAACGATAATAGGTAAAACAAAAGGTGATAGAATAAGAAATGAAATGATCACAGAAATGATTAAAGAAAAATTTAATAGGAGACAATTGAGGTGGTTTGTAAATGCAGAGAGAATGGAAGACAAGAGGAATAATAAGCAGATAATGCAACCGAGAACAGAAGGGAAAAGAGGCAGGCCAAGAAAAGGGTATACAAGACCTCAAAGCTACCGGACAATTGTCTTACAGGTGAGGAAAAATCCAGAAAAACCTCAGCCAGGAAGCTTGTCCCAACCAGGAATCGAACCCGGGCCCGCTGCATGACAAGGCAGCACACTACCTCAAGACCACAACAGTGGACATGTTCAATATAGTACAATGAATATTTAATAAATATTATGTAAAGAATAAATAACTGGTAAAAATAACAATGAGTTTTCTTAATTTATTATGTAATTCTAAAGAATCTGGTCCTCTGAGAAAAATTATATATATATATACCATATAAATTCTGCCCGAGGGCAGGTCTTTCACTGCAATCATAGCATTTTCGTGCTATGTGTTGCAACTTTACTTAGGGAATAATAAGTATGGTAGCTTCCCGTTGCTTTCCACATCAGTGAAGGATACTTACTCACTGGCACTATCGAACCCGTAGGTTCATGGCCGTGCAGACATAAGCTCTCCATGCATCCCTATCCTGAGTTAATGCTTTCCAATCATTCCCTGTATAATCTACTTCCCTCAAATCATAGTTAATGTTGTTCTCCCACCTCATTCTTGGTCTACCAACTGGACGTTTTCCCCTCTGGCTTTCCTACAAGAAGCTTCCATGCACGTCTTTCATTCCCCATACGCGCAATATGTCCTGTCCATCGTAGTCCATGAGATTTAACTGTTCTCATTGCATCTGGCTTCCTATAAAAACCATGTAGTTCATTGTTATGTAGTCTTCTCCATTCACCTGTCTGCTCATCTCTCTTTGGTCCAAATTTTTTTACCTAAGAACTTTACTTTCAAATACTCGTAATCTCATTTCCTCCCTTAACCCATCAGCGTGGACATTTAAACATGGCGTTCCCTTCCCAGATGCAGAAGGACGTGTTAAAATGCCTGGACTTTTAAATATCCAAATGCAGATTGCCATGTCATCATGCATTTGTACATCTATGATTTTCAAGGCCTATACGGAGTTTGTTAAACATTCTGGAGAACTTATTTTTTGTTGCTGTGGTAGTGAAATCTCCCCTTCATGTTATGACATAATTTACGACAGGCATGTGGAGTGAGATCGCTACTTATTAGTGAAAGGAGATACTTTTTGTATTTTTTTTTCTCTTCAGCTATGCCCTTCGTTCGAACTAGTGAATGTCCTATTTTGCCGAAAAGAAATATCTGTAAAGTGTCTCACTGTATGGTCTCATAACTAACCTTTCTTTCAAAACCGATGTGGATCGTGTGTATACACAAAAATGTGTCTCAGACATTTCCAACTTCTGTAACAAGTTTACGTGGCGAATTTGATGTGTAGAATTATGAAAAAATAAATACAAATTATAATAGAAGGATAATAGTAATGATAATAAAAATAGTTATAATAGTAAATGTAATAATAATAATAATAGCAATAAGAGTAATGTATGTATTGCACACTTCCAACACAGGTCCTCTCTAGTGGGATTTTATTAACCAAGGTAATCCATTCTACACGAATAAATTTCTGTAATTATATAAATGAATTTATATCACAAATAAAATTTAGATTCTCCAACTTTTATAAATATTGTACATAGTGAATCTGATGTGTGGAATTATGAAAATCTTTAATTTAAGAATATGAATGAATGATAAATAGATGATGTTTAGAATTATGAATTAAAAGTAAACCATTAGCAACAATTTAAAAAATGAATGCATTTTAACTTATATCTTGATGAAAGTATAAGGAAAGCTCCATCTACAATTAAATATTACTTGTAATTAACTAATGACAGACACCATTCTATATCATTCTATGTTTCGATACTATATTCTATAGTGTTCTGTTCTAGTACAGGTCTTTCACTGTAATCATAGAATTTTCATGCTATGATTGCCACTTCATTAGGGAATTATAGGTGTGGTAGCTTCCCACCCAGGGGATGATAATGATGGTAACAATGATATTAAAGCCAGATGATGTCCATGGACCGTTTGGGCCGAAAAGCCCACTGCATGACAAGACAGTATTCTACCTCGAGACGACATATATAATAATTACTATTTTATTTACCCTTTCATTTTATTATTTTTTTTTATTTATTGGCACTAACACTTATTTACCAACATGTCAATAAGATTCATGTGGTTAGCACATCGCCTCAATGAGAGATCTATTAGGAAATTAAGGTGTAACTTGGAAGAAAGACGAATATAACACTGGGCAACATGATATCTATGAAATCTAGATGTAATAAAACATTGCAACTCTTGTAGGCTGCTATGGGTAGGGCATATGGCACGAATAGGAAATTATATAAGAACTTCGTGTAAGAAAACTAGAAGCAAAGTGCCCAGTACGGAGGATAACCATAAAGTGCAAGAAAAATATTAACCAGAATTTGAGGGAGATAAATTATACAGGACTCACTGCTGGGTTCCCGAGATCGAGTCTAGGTCACTCCATGTTGGTTTCGTGGCGGAAAAAACGGAGCTTGGACAGGTTTTTCTCGGGGTTTTCTCCCGCCTTCCCCTGCCACAATTTCATTCCACCATTTCTCCATACTCATCTCATCACATTCATTTCGTTTCATTTCATTCATCTGCCTCTGTACTGGTGTGTCAAGTCGTGGTCGGCCACACCCTTGTCATTCACAGACCTCTATATGTAGTGGCTTCTTCACATCTCATCCCTCGACCCTGACTTGGACACGAATTGAAGATATTATTATAAATTATACAGGAATAATTGGAAAACATTATTTGGGATAGCAATGTATGGAGATGTTATGTATGCATAATCATGACCTCCATGTTCGATGGTGCCATTAATTTCAAGTCAACACAAAACAATTTGGTTTCCAATGTCCTGCATTCTTTTTTTCAAAATTGTCCCTTTCATTGAACGTTGTAATAATGAGCTCCCATCTCTCAACATTCCAAATCAAGATATTGTATAAATTGATGAATCATTATGGTTATGGAGGAGCAAACAATTCCCTCCACGTAAAACTGCCAAATTTGATTTTTAAAACTTATGAATTGTGTGAATCTAGAACTGGGTATGTGGTATCAAGGTAGTGGGTCCGGGTTCGATTCCCGGCCGGGACAGGCTCCTGGGTGAGGTTTTTTTTGGAGTTTTTCCTCGCCTGTAAGACAAATGTCAGGACGTTTATGGGCCCAACGGTTCCCGAAAATCATCCGGCCATGATCATCGTTATCATTCACCGGTGTGGAAGCAATCGGCAAGCTACCACACCTATAATTCCCTAGTAAAGCTATAAAGCATAGAATGAAAATGCTATGATTGCAGTGAAAGACCTGCCCTTGGGCAGAACACTATAGAATAGAATAGAATGGTCAATCATTGTTTACATTCTATTAATCACAATTTGATATATATCTAAAATAAGTTACTGGGTGAGTAGAGTTTAAAAATACTATCGCACAGGGGTACTGCATGGACTTTTAAATGACCTCACAGAAGGGAGGAAACCGGTCTCGTATATGTATGGCAAACCACGCTGAGGGGTTAAAGTAAGAGTCCATGTTTCGCACCCATATAATATAACTGGTAGAATAATAGTTTTATATATTTTCAGTTTAACGTTTTTTTAAAGGAATTGGGACGTCAAGAGTCTCTACAATGCCTAATAGCACGCATTTCCAGAATTGAGCCTATGCTTAATTTCTTTGTGCATCTCGTTCCTATTTGTGATTATTGTTCCTAGGTATTTGATTTCAGCCACTTCCTCAAAATTTCCCTCATTTGTCATTAGCTGTCCATTTGCATTATATAATGTATTTCTACGTGTGACCATATATTTAGTTTTAATGATATTTATTTCCAGTCCTAATTTCTTAGTGTTACTCAATAGTGTGTGCGTGTTGTCCTTTAGTATCTCCTCGCTATCGGCCAGTAGTACTACATCATCAGCATAAACCTACAGCTTATCAATACCATTGATTGTAAGCCTTCCTCATTTTCTAAAGATTTAATGGCATGCTCTAGTACAAAATTAAATAGTAGAGGAAATAGTGCATCTCCTTGCTTCAACCCATTCTGGATGTCAAAAGTGTCCGAAAACTGTTTGCCTACACGCACCCTACTCTTTGTGCCATTTAAACACATTCGTATAAGTCTAACTAACTTTTTAGGAATTCCGAACTCCAGCAGGATACTATATAACTTCTCCCTCTTAATTGAATCATATGATTTTTTGAAGTCTACATATAGTTGTAGTACAGTAACATTATAGTCCCATTTATTTTCTAAAATCTGTCTTATACTAAAAATCTGATCTGTTGTAGACCTGTTTCTTCTAAATGCACATTGATGATCTCCTAGAATGTCATCAATATAGGGAGTAAGTCTGCTTACTAATATATTTGTTAGAATTTTGTACGAAGTTGAAAGTAATGAGATGCTCATAGTTGTTGCAATCAGTTTTATCCCCTTTCTTATAAATTGGTATGATAATCGATTCTTCCCATTAATCTGGAAGAGCTTCTTTTTCCCAAATCATACTAAGTAACTGGCATATCTTGTCCATCAATTTTTCTCCCCCTGATTTCATCAGTTCTGCTGGGATCTCATCCGAACCTGATGCTTTATACATCTTCAATTTTTCTATCGCCATTTCAACCTCTAATGCACTTGGTTCTGCGACTAGCATTTCTGCTGTCTGTAACTTATCCTCCTCAATGTCCTGTTCTGTATGTACATTTAATAGCTGATTAAAGTAACTTTCCCATCTATTTAATATACTTCTGGAATCTGCAATCATTTCTCCATTTTCATTCCGAATTATGTTTGTTCTAGCCTGAAATCCTTTCTTCTCTATCCTAATTCCCTGATATAATTCTCTAATGTTCATATTTTTTGCATTCATTTCAAGATCATTAATCTTCTCTCTCAGATATTCCCTCTTTTTACTCTTTAGTAGTCTGGTGGTTTCCCGTCTAATACTACCCAATTGCTCTAAATTTAACACATTTGGCTCGTGTAACAATTTCATTTTTGCTAGCTTTCTTTTCTTTACAATGTCGGCATATTCCTCATCAAACCATTTCTTGTTTTTCCTCTTTTTTAAATAACCAATGCTTTCTGATGCTGACAATTTCATAGTATCTCTTATAGCCTCCCATTCTTTATTTATATCAGTTTCTTCTTTGTTTGCCACATTGTCATCTGAAGATTCCAGTACTTCAAATCTATTAACAATTTTGATTTGGTATTCTTGCCGCATTTGATCATTTTTCTAGTTTTTTAATTAAAATTTTTCAGAATCATCTTTAGCGTTTGTTGCTCTCATAAGTGATAGCCGTTGTCTGATTTTCACCCTGACCAGATGGTGATTCGAATTGCAGTCTGTCTCTCGAACTGATATAACATCGATTATGCTAATGTGCCAGTGTTTGTCCACTAATACATGATCTATCTGGTTCCAAGTTTCTCCATCTGGAGATGTCCAGGTGTATTTATGAATATCCTTATGCTGAAATGCTGTGCTCTTAACAATGAGATTCTTTGATATGGCGAAGGTGACTAATCTAAACCCATTGTCGTTACTATCTTCATGAAGACTGAATTTGCCTATTGTTGGTTTCAATATATCTTCCCGCCCCACTTTTGCATTAAAATCTCCTAAGATAATTTTCATATGATATCGTGAAAGGCTATCAAATAAGCATTCTAATTCTTCATAGAACTCATCCTTGATCTTGTCATCTTTATCTTCTGTGGGGTCATGTACATTTACAATTACAAAATCATGTCGTTTACCCTTTAAAATTATGTATGATATCCTGTCACTGACAAACTTAATATCTCGGATAGCGACATCAGTGAAGGATAATGATGTTAAGAATAAGGATGATGATGATGGCTGGATGATTTTCGGGGACCGTTGGCCCTGTAAGCTTCCTTACAATTGTTTTACAGTTGAGGAAAAATCTCGAAAAAACCTCTCACCCAGGAGCCTAAAGATAGATTAGTTTCCTTTAATGTCGTTTCATTATTCGCAAATGTACCGAAACAAAAAACTTTGGAGATCTTGAACAACTGGTTAAGTAAAAACAACATAGACAGAGAGATCAAAGAAGATTATTTGAAATTAACTGATTTATGCATTGACCAAATGTTTTTTACATTCAATGGGCGTTTCTATAGACAAAAATCAGGGCTCTCAATGGGAAACCCATTATCACCTAAGTAAAGTATTCCCACTACAGACCTCAGGAGGCCCTTGGGGTAGTGGGAGGTTAAGGCTCCCACTTTTTTTCTGGACAATCGGCACTTGATGTCAGCCGGGTTGTCAGCCCTGCGTGACGGCCGCCTTTACCCCAGAACAAGTGTCTGGTACTCATTTCCGTTAGAGGCTGAGTCAACCCCAGGGCCATAGTGCCGCCAGAAGGTTTGGGTCAGTTTAAAAATCCTGACCCCACCGGGACTTGAACCCTCGACCTTCCGGTTTGTAGCGCAGTGCCTTAACCACTACGCTACGGCGTGCCCCTTTCCTGGCAAATTTATTTATGAGCGATTTTGAATGTAAAATCACTAAAGCACATCTCACAATGTTTAAATTTTGGAGCAGATATGTAGATGATATAATCTGTATTGTAAAAGAAAAACATCTAGAAGATTAATATTTAATTTTAGGAAGTTTAATTATTTTTAGTCTGAACATCTTACCTCAACATTAATGTTGATTTGTTCTTGAACATGTTTCAAAACAATTTTGTTTTATCGTCAGCTTTCCCAGACGGGGTTTTATTTATGTTGCACAACCTGGATGTCGATGTCAGCTCCATCCTGTGGTTGGCCGAAGAACTACCAAACAAGGTCGCGCTCCATCGGTATATCAAAATTCATAACTCTGTTTCTGTTCTTCTGAATATAAATTTTTTCCCAAATAGTCAGCTCTTTTGTATTTTCTAACCGTTTTAATAATTTAGTGTCTGAATTTATATTATGTTTTCCAGACCAAACATGAGCAGCAACTGCAGATTTTTCTATTTCCCCATTTTTAATATTTCTTATGTGTTCTTTGGTTCTAATTTTTAGATTTCTTTTTGTTTTTCCTATATATATCTTTTAACAACCCATGTATTCAATTTGATATATTCCTGACTTTTTATTTTTATCAGTTTTTTCATTTTTAAATTAATATTGGGAAGTAAACATTATGAGGTTATATCATTAATAGTGAGTGGAGAACATATTTTAAAATATGTTCTCCAGTCACTATTAATTTTTCATTTTTGTTGGTTTTTATTAGTTTATTTAAATTGTAGTTATTTTTTGGTGCTAATTTAATATTAAACTTCTCAAATATGTTTTGAAATTTATTATGTACCCAAGGGTGATATGTGAATTTCCTATATTTTTTCATAGGTGGTTCTTCTTTCTCAAGAGTACTTCTGTTTATAATTTTTTGTTTTTTATACTTTTCTAATCTTTTATGTACCATTTTTTCATCAAACCCATTTTCTCTTGCTACTTTGATTATGTGTTTTTTCTCATGTTTGAAATCTTTGTTTAAGGGTAAGTTTACCAATCTATGAGTTAAACTACTAAAGGCTGCTAATTTATGTCCAATTGGTTTGAACCCTGTTGATTTAATAAAATTTTCCGTATGAGTTTCTTTCCTATGAATCCCGAATTCAATTCTTCTTTTTTCTTCGTTTCTGACCAATTTAAGATCCAAAAAAGGCATTTGTTTATTTTCTTCTATTTCTTTGATGTCGTTCCATTGTTCACAAATGTACCGAAACAAAAAACTTTGGAGATATTGAACAACTGGTTAAGTAAAAACAACATAGACAGAGAGATCAAAAGAAGATTATTTGAAATTAACTGAGTTATGCATTGACCAAATTTTTTTACATTCAATGGGAGTTTCTATAGACAAAAATCAGGGCTCTCAATGGGAAACCCATTATCACCTTTCCTGGCAAATTTATTTATGAGCGTTTTTGAATGTAAAATCACTAAAGCACATCCTACAATGTTTAAGTTTTGGAGCAGATATGTAGATGATATAATATGTATTGTTAAAGAAAAACATGTAGAAGATTCCCTAAAACTGTTAAATTTACAGAGTACAAACATCAAATTTACCAAAGAAATAGAAGAAAATAAACAAATACCTTTTTTGGATCTTAAATTGGTCAGAAGTCCCGCGCCGTAGCCGAGCGATTAAGATAGGAAGCCTTGGCGCAGAGCTACGGGACTTGCGCTGTTCGAGTCTCCATGGGGGAAGAAATTTTCTCGTGGTATTTCGGCCAGTATGGGACCGGTGCCCACCCAGCATCGTGAGGCAATTGGGTAGCTACAATAAAGTAGCGGCTCCAGGTTGAGGAACCAGCTATAACGGCTGGGGGACTCGACATGCTAACCACATGTCACCCCTACACTGGCTGTTGATCATCTACCTCTGTGAATGACACATGTGGATGTGAAGGGCCAGCAGCCGGCTGGTAAAAGGGCAACCGCTGAAAAGTGGAAAGACCCTCAATCGGAAATTGGTCAGAAACGAAGAAAAAAGAAAAATTGAATTTGGGATTCATAGGAAATAAACTCATACGGAAAATTTTATTAAATCAACAGGGTTCAATCCAATTTGACATAAATTAGCAGCCTTTAATAGTTTAACTCATAGAATGGTAAACTTACCCTTAAACGAAGAAGATTTCAAACAGGAGAAAAAACACATAATCAAAGTAGCAAGATAAAACGGGTTTGATGAAAAAATGGTACTCAAAAGGATAGAAAAGTATAAAAAACAAAAAAATTATAAACAGAAGTACTCTTGAAAAAGAAGAACCACCTATGTAAAAATATAGGAAATTCACATATCACCCTTGGGTACACAATAAATTCCAAAAGCTATTTGAGGAGTTTAATATTAAATTAGCACCGAAAAATAACTACAGTTTAAATAAACTAATAAAAACCAACAAAAATGAAAAAAACTGATAAAAATAAAAAATCAGGAATATATCAAATTGAATGCATGGGTTGTGAAAAGATATATATATATATATTGTTTTTCTTATCATACCATATTAAGCTTGCATTGCTCAATGTTAAAGATTTAATTATAACATCGATAAAGCGTCACTGCTATAAAGTAAAATAAATATTCTCTTTAATTTGCTTACTTGATATAGTCAGCTACTAGATGGCAGTGAAGACAGTGTTCTCGCGACATCTAGTAATAATGGAGAGTATAATACATATATAAGAAAAACAAGTGTTTGAAATGGATTCGCCTGGTAGTGTAATGGATATCACGCTGAGGTACAGACTCAGAGATCCGGGTTCGAATCCCGTCCAGGCATTTGTTTTTCTTATCATACCATATTAAGCTTGCATTGCTCAATGTTAAAGATTTAATTATAACATCGATAAAGCGTCACTGCTATAAAGTAAAATAAATATTCTCTTTAATTTGCTTACTTGATATAGTCAGCTACTAGATGGCAGTGAAGACAGTGTTCTCGCGACATCTAGTAATAATGGAGAGTATAATACATATATAAGAAAAACAAGTGTTTGAAATGGATTCGCCTGGTAGTGTAATGGATATCACGCTGAGGTACAGACTCAGAGATCCGGGTTCGAATCCCGTCCAGGCATTTGTTTTTCTTATCATACCATATATATATATATATATATATATATAGGAAAAACTAAAAGAAACCTAAAAATTAGAACCAAAGAACACATAAGAAATATTAAAAATGGGGAAATAGAAAAATCTGCAGTTGCTGCTCATGTTTGGAGCTGACTATTTGGGAAAAAATCTATATTCAGAAGAACAAAAACAGAGTTATGAATTTTGAAATACCGATGGAGTATGACCTTGACGATCTTAACTAAGAAGCCGCCATTTGCAAAGATAGAAGCTATGGTTTCAAGCATTTGGCGCGAGGGAATTACAACGTACATAAGAGAAAAATTTGCGTCTAGATCGTAACTCGCCTCGGTAGCTCAGTTGGTAGAGCACTTGGCCCGAAAAGCCAAGGGTCCCGGGTTCGAGTCCCGGTCTAGGCGAAAATTTTTCTCTTCAAATATGAGTATGACCTTGTTTGGAGGTTTTTTGGCCAACCACAGGATGGAGCTGACATCGATATCCAGGGTGTGCAACATAAATCTAACCAGTCTGGACAAGCTGACGATAAAACAGAATTGTTTTGAAACATGTCCAAGAACAAATAAACATTAATATTGAGGTAAGATGATCAGACTAAAAATAATATAATTAAAATAACCTCAAAATATCTTACTTACTCACTGGCACTATCGAACCCGTAGGTTCATGGCCGCACGGATATAAGCTCTCCATATATCCCTATCTTGAGCTAATGCTTTCCAATCATTCCCTGTATAATAACCTCAAAATATCACTTCCTAAAATTAAATATTAATAATATCAAAATACCTAGTTGCTTAATACTAATTTCCAGTTCCAGTTGTACTGTAAACAAAGTTGCATAAGATATTACTCCAGGCAAAATGGTATTTTATGGAAAATAAGACTGAATAGAAGGTAAGATGTTACCAATAACTAGAAACTTCCTCAATTTCTTGTTTATGACAAAAAATGATATATGGGCCTATCTAATCTGATGTTTACACTATTTCTATGATGAAGATAGATATCCATTATTTACAATTTAATTATAAGCAGAATTTATGCTCCAGGCTGACTCACCTGTAAATTCTGCAGATATTTTCTCACCACATTCTCAATGGCTAATATGGGATATTTTTTCACTAAATTGTTTGTTTCTCTCCACTTTTTAAATGCTTTCTTTTCCAATGCTTTAGAAATACAAAAGGGGCCATTTTGAAACAACTGAAATTCCAATGTATTCTACATTGCACAAGTGTAAGAATAAAACAATGATTATATTTGAAGAGAAAAATTTTCGCCTAGACCGAGACTTGAACCAGGGACCCTTGGCTTTCCGGGCCATGTGCTCTACCAACTGAGCTACCGAGGCGAGTTACGATCTAGATGCAAATTTTTCTCTTATATACATTGTAATTCCCTTGTGCCAAATGCTTGAAACCGTAGCTTCTATCTTTGCAAATGGCGGTTTCTTAGTTAAGAAGACATTTATTGGGAATTTAACACTACTTAATAAAGCCAGTAGGGCTTCTATTGACGATTTTATTATTGATTTAACACTTCTCACTGAAGGATAAATTATATTTGAAGAGAAAAATTTTCACCTAGACTGAGACTCGAACCCAGGACCCTTGGCTTTCCGGGCAAAGTGCTCTACCAACTGAGCTACCGAGGCAAATTACGATCTAGACGCAAATTTTTCTCTTATACACATTGTAATTCCCTCGCGCCAAATGCTTCAAACGGTAGCTTCTATCTTTGCAAATGGCGGCTTCTTAGTTAAGATGGCTTTCTGGGCCAAGTGCTCTACCAACTGAGCTACAGAGGCGAGTTACGATCTAGACGCAAATTTTTCTCTTCAAATATAATTTATCCTTCAGTGAGAAGTGTTAAATCAATAATAAAATCGTCAATAAAACAATGATTGTTTAATCTATTACAATTGTAATTGTATTTTAAGATTCTCTCATTTAACTTATATAGACATGAGCTGGATAACATACATTTTTATTACCTTTATTTCCTTTATTTCAAGTATCAGAGAGCTTACTACATTTTCTTACATGCTTAAACATAAAACCATAGTTCGATCAATGAAAATGCAGTCATATATTTGGTTTGTTTACATTACAAATGGAACTTAGCTCAGAATTAGTATAGATGTCTCTTTGCGGCAATGAGCTAATCACAAATCACTGTATAGAAATAAACATAACAAATTAAGGTAGAATATTTTTATCACTCATCTCATATTGTTCTTCTTATTTGATTATAAACTAGTTTCGGAACATAGTTTCTGTTCCATCCTCAGTATCGTCACGACCGTTGTTCTGTCGTCTTGAAGAGCTGTCCTTCTCTCCTTCCATTGGCTGACTGAAAAACCTCAAAACCAGGTCATTCTCACCGGGAATTTCAAAGTTCATTAATTTCTTCTTTTCGCTCTTTTGAATGTAGATCTTTTCCCAAACAGTAAGTTCTTTAGGTTTTTCTATTTGTTTTAATAATTTAGCTTCTTTCTCGATAAGATGTTTTTCAGACCATGCATGGGCAACCACTGCAGATTTTTCTACTTCCCCTTTCTTGACATTCCTGAGATGTTCTTTCACTCTAGTTTTCAAATTTCTTTTAGTTTTTCCTATGTAGAATTTCTCACATTCTTCACATTTAATTTGATAAATCCCTGATTTGTTTTCTTCTTTAATTTTCTCATTCTTATTAGGTCTAATCAGTCTACTGATGCTGTAGTCATTTTTGGGTGCTAACCTTATGTTGAAATCTTTAAACATTTTTTGAAACTTGTGGTGTTTTAATGGATGATATGTGAATTTTCTAATTTTACATTATCTTCTTTTACTTTTAGAAGAGTGCTTTGATTAATAAATTTTTGTCTTTTGAACTTGTTTATTTTACCATTTTTAGATCTCAACTTAAAAAGGAACGAAGAAAATAAGATAGAATTTGGAATTTACAGAAAGAAGACACATATAGATAACTACATAAAAGCTTTAGGTTTCAATCACATAGCTCACAAAGAAGCAGTTTTCAATAGTTTGACATATAGATTAGTGAACATACCAATGAATAAAGAAAATTATGAAAAAGAAAAAGAACACATAATCAACGTAGCCATGAAAAATGGTTTTGCAATAAAAATGATACTCAAAAAAATAAACAAGTTCAAAAGACAAAAATTTATTAATCAAAGCACTCTTCTAAAAGTAAAAGAAGATAATGTAAAATTTAGAAAATTCACATATCATCCGTCCTATGAAACGCTGGAGGGAAAATTTTCTATAGGATCGTAACAGGCCTTGGCCTAATACTTGGAAGGAAGAAGAAGAAGAAGACATATCATCCATTAAAACACCACAAGTTTCAAAAAATGTTTAAAGATTTCAACATAAGGTTTAGCACCCAAAAATGACTACAGCATCAGTAGACTGATTAGACCTAATAAGAATGAGAAAATTAAAGAAGAAAACAAATCAGGGATTTATCAAATTAAATGTGAAGAATGTGAGAAATTCTACATAGGAAAAACTAAAAGAAATTTGAAAACTAGAGTGAAAGAACATCTCAGGAATGTCAAGAAAGGGGAAGTAGAAAAATCTGCAGTGGCTGCCCATGCATGGTCTGAAAAACATCTTATCGAGAAAGAAGCTAAATTATTAAAACAAATAGAAAAAACCTAAAGAACTTACTGTTTGGGAAAAGATCTACATTCAAAAGAGCGAAAAGAAGAAATTAATGAACTTTGAAATTCCCGGTGAGAATGACCTGGTTTTGAGGTTTTTCAGTCAGCCAATGGAAGGAGAGAAGGACAGCTCTTCAAGACGACAGAACAACGGTCGTGACGATACTGAGGATGGAACAGAAACTATGTTCTGAAACTAGTTTATAATCAAATAAGAAGAACAATATGAGGTGAGTGATAAAAATATTCTACCTTAATGAATATACCTCATAGTGAGAATTCCTAAAATAAGTAACATAACTAAATTAGTTTTGGTAAGTAAGACCTGCAAGAGAGCACCCTTGCCCATATGGGGAGGTAGTGGGCAGAAGGATAAGGAAAAATAGTCAGTCACACAGTGATTGGCTGTTATCAAGATGGAATACATTGCTGTAACAACACAGATCCACTATTCTTAAATGCTGAAGGCAGAAGTCCAAAACATTGAATTCTTTAACAACTTAAATTAGAAAAAAGTTCTATATTATGATTAAAAATGTCCATTTTGAGCAAATTCTGATAATTTAACATTTTTATTAATACAGTATTAATCAGCTATGTCCATCACTGTGGTATCGAGGTAGCATGCTGCCTTGTCACACAGCAGGCTCGTGGTTCGATTCCTGGTCGGGACAAGCTCCTGGGTGAAATTTTTTTTTCAGGGTTTTTCCTCATCTGTAAGACAAATGTCAGGAAGCCTAGGGCCCAATGAAAATCATCCGGCCACCTATATCATCCTTATCATTATCATCATCATTTTCACCGGTGTGGAAAACAATGGGAAGCTACCACACCTATAATTCCCTAGTAAAGCTGCAAAGCATAGCATAAAAATGTTATGATTGCAGTGAAAAACCTGCCCTCGGGCAGAACAGATATTGTCAAGAATTATAATGCGAGTATACAAAGAATGACAAGTTATTTTACAGAACATACAGAAAAAGCTGCTCACCATGGTTCATCTGTAGGTTCCCAACAGACAAGGCAGACATTGCAAGTGAAACACATGGCTCTATCATCCCCGGTTGAATTTGGTTGATGGTAAAACCCTGCTTGTGCCATTTGGTCTGGTAATGCCCATCTAAAGCAAAACATAATTAATTTATTATACACAATTAGTGAGTGAAGCTCATACATGATGGAGACAGATATAACATAAAAGCTCATATCCAAACAAATGCATTAACATAAATCACAGATTATAACAAGCTTAAAATTACAAATAAATACTTATTCAAAGTTAAAATTGGGAAACACATTATGAGGTTCTTAATTAATAAATTAATGAGTCATTTTAACATCTTACCTCATATTTCATGTTTTATCAAACACGGTAACTATAGTTTTCAAATGATCTTGTCATTCATTTTCAACCGCCATTATGACTACCGGATATTCGTTGGAATCTCCCTCTATAACGTTGCCATCTGGTGTTGATTTGACGAACTTCGAGATATCGTTGCCATCTGGTATTGATTTGATGAACTTCGAGATGAGGTCACGTTCATCCGGAATGTCGAAATTCATAGATTTAAATTTGTTCTTCTGTATAAATATTTTCTCCCAAACTGTCAAATCCAAAGGTTTTTCCAAATGTTTTAGAAGTTTAGCTTCTTTTTCAATTCTATGACCTTCCAACAAACTATGTGCTGCAATAGCTGATTTTTCAATTTCACCATTTTTAATATTTCTAAAGTGTTCCTTTGTGCGAGTGTCCAAATTTCTTTTTGTTTTTCCTATGTATACTTTATTGCAATCTCGACAATCAATTTGATAAATTCCAGATTTTTTACTATCTGGGGTGTTCATTTTCTTATTGGTTATTAATAAGTTACCAAGGCTAAATTTATTTATCGGTGCCAATGTAATATTGAATTTCTTGAAAATTTTTTGAAATTTGTTATGTATTCCAGGATGATAAGTGATTTTCTTAAATTGTTTTCCTTTCTTTGAATCAGATTGCAGGGTAGTGTATTCTTTTAATCTTTTTGTTGTCTGAATTTCTTCAATTTAGTTATAATTATTTCCTTTCCAAAACCATTTAAATTAGCTATGTCCAAAATGTGATTGTATTCTTTCTTAAAATCCTCTTCATTTAGTGGAACATTCAATAATCTATATATCAAACTGTTGAAAATTGCATGCTTATGCGCAATATGATTGAAACCTGAAGACTTTATGTAATTGTCAATATGAGTATCTTTTCTGTATATATTGAATTCAATTCTTTGTTGTTGTTCATTCCTTCTTATGTAGAGGTCCAAAAATGGGATTTGGTTATTATTTTCTAATTCCAGAGTAAATTTCACAGATTCATCCTGGAGGTTGAGTAATTTTAATGCATCTTCAATATATTTAGAATTTATCACAGAAAAAATATCATCCACGTATCTATACCAACATACGTGGATGATATTTTTTCTGTGATAAATTCTAAATATATTGAAGATGCATTAAAATTACTCAACCTCCAGGATGAATCTGTGAAATTTACTCTGGAATTAGAAAATAATAACCAAATCCCATTTTTGGACCTCTACATAAGAAGGAATGAACAACAACAAAGAATTGAATTCAATATATACAGAAAAGATACTCATATTGACAATTACATAAAGTCTTCAGGTTTCAATCATATTGCGCATAAGCATGCAATTTTCAACAGTTTGATATATAGATTATTGAATGTTCCACTAAATGAAGAGGATTTTAAGAAAGAATACAATCACATTTTGGACATAGCTAATTTAAATGGTTTTGGAAAGGAAATAATTATAACTAAATTGAAGAAATTCAGACAACAAAAAAGATTAAAAGAATACACTACCCTGCAATCTGATTCAAAGAAAGGAAAACAATTTAAGAAAATCACTTATCATCCTGGAATACATAACAAATTTCAAAAAAATTTTCAAGAAATTCAATATTACATTGGCACCGATAAATAAATTTAGCCTTGGTAACTTATTAATAACCAATAAGAAAATGAAACACCCCAGATAGTAAAAAATCTGGAATTTATCAAATTGATTGTCGAGATTGCAATAAAGTATACATAGGAAAAACAAAAAGAAATTTGGACACTCGCACAAAGGAACACTTTAGAAATATTAAAAATGGTGAAATTGAAAAATCAGCTATTGCAGCACATAGTTTGTTGGAAGGTCATAGAATTGAAAAAGAAGCTAAACTTCTAAAACATTTGGAAAAACCTTTGGATTTGACAGTTTGGGAGAAAATATTTATACAGAAGAACAAATTTAAATCTATGAATTTCGACATTCCGGATGAACGTGACCTCATCTCGAAGTTCATCAAATCAATACCAGATGGCAACGATATCTCGAAGTTCGTCAAATCAACACTAGATGGCAACGTTATAGAGGGAGATTCCAACGAATATCCGGTAGTCATAATGGCGGTTGAAAATGAATGACAAGATCATTTGAAAACTATAGTTACCGTGTTTGATAAAACATGAAATATGAGGTAAGATGTTAAAATGACTCATTAATTTATTAAATAAATACTTATCTAAATAACTTGTACTCTGAATCAGATTTATTAAATTTGATGATAAAAAATGGAAAAACATACAAACTAATTTTACATATAATTATGAAGCAGACACTATCATTTATATATTTAAAAAACAATACCATGAGGTTTTATTTTAAAAAATCAGATTTTACACCTCACTTTACATATTTTTTCATAAACCCAGGACTGGTTTCAAAAGGTATCCCTTACATTGTCAATTACTCAAAGTTAAAATTGGGAAACACATTATGAGGTTCTTAATTGTCAATTACACCTGACTGTTGATTTGAAGGTTGCCAAACACTGTAAATCATTCTTCTTCCCCATTTTGGTTGATCGATGAACTTCCAAATCAAATCCTTTTCCCCAGAAATTTCAAAATGCATAATTTTGACTATGTTTTTGAATGAGGCGAGCTGTAAAATCTGATTCATTTAAGCATTATTAGAAAATATAATTATTTCTTAATCATTCTTACTTAAAGACACTTTAATATCTTAAGTTACTATAACTATAACTATAACAGTCTGGGAAAGCTGACGATAAAACAGAATTGTTTTGAAACATGTCCAAGAACAAACCAACATTAATATTGAGGTAAGATGTCCAGACTAAAAATAATATAATTAAAATAACCTCAAAATATAACTTCCTAAAATTAAATATTAATATTACTATAACTATTAAGTTATGTAGATAGGAAATAACACTATGAGGTTCTTTAATATTGTTTATTTTTTATTATTTCACTCACCTCATACTTCATAAATCATAGCAGACCCTGGGTTTCTTCACGTAATTTGTGACATTGTCAATGCTGCGTCACGTTCACAACTGACAATACTTTAGACAAAAATCAGGACTCGCAATGGGAAATCCATTATCACCATTCTTAGCAGACATGTTTATGGGGAATTTTGAATGTCATGTAACTAAAGCACATCCTTTGATGTTTAAATTTTGGAGAAGATACGTAGATGATATCATAGCAATAGTAAAAGAGAAACAATTAGAAGATGCCATTAAACTGTTAAATATTCAAAATAAAACAATCAAATTTACAGTGGAATAGAAAATAATCATGAAATACCATTTTTAGACCTTAAATTGATTAGGAATGAAGAAAAAAAGAAAATAGAATTTGGAATCTACAGAAAAGAAACTCACATCGACAATTATATAAAAGCTACTGGATTTAACCATTTTCCACACAAACAGGCAGTATTTAATAGTTTAACACACAGACTTGTGAATGTCACCATGAGCAAAGAAAATTACAATAAAGAGAAAGAACACATCATACAAATTGCTAAGGATAATGGTTTTCACAAGAAAATGATACACAAGAAAATAAATAAATTCAAAGAACAAAAAGTCATCAATGAAAGTACTCTTCAGACAGATAAAAATATAGGCAAAAAATTCAAGAAGTTCACATACCATCCTTTCGTATTTGACAAGTTTCAAAAAATTTTCAACAAATTCAACATTAAATTAGCACCGAAAAATGATTACAACTTAGGTAATTTAATAAAAACCAACAAAAATGAAAAAATTGAAGACTGCAAAAAATCGGGAATTTATCAAATAATTGTAAAGATTGTGAAAAGATATACATAGGAAAACAAAAAGGAATCTAAATACAAGATTAAAAAAGAACACCTCAGAAATGTTTAAAAATGGAGAAAACCGAAAAATCTGCAATAGCTGCACATGCCTGGTCAGAAAAACTAGAATAGAAACCAAACAAAATTACTTAAACAATTGGAAAAACCGAAGGAACTCACAATTTGGGAAAAAATTTACATATGCAAGAATGAAAATACAACTATGAATTTTTGAAATACCCGGTTATAAAGAAAGAGGACTGATTTGGAAATTCTTCGGTCGGCCACCAGATGGCGCGGAGGTCAGTCTGCAGGATAAGAAGGCCGTTGGACGTCAGTTGTGAACGTGACGCAGCATTGACAATGTCACAAATTACGTGAAGAAACCCAGGGTCTGCTATGATTTATGAAGTATGAGGTGAGTGAAATAATAAAAAATAAACAATATTACTATAACTAGTTTAATATAATAAATTTGGGAATTTTACCATTATGAAGTTTCATTAATAAAAATTAAATGAATTGTGAATTCTTCTTACCTCATACATCTGTGTTTTTTTAACACAGTACCGCAGTATCAGAGAAACATCTCCATCGTCAGCTGTTTTCACAAGTCAATTTTTTCTTTTGCCGAAAATTATCCAAACTGCCATCTGGTGTACTTTTGAAGGAGTTATTTTCTAAACAGCCATCTGGTGTATTTTTGAAGAATTTTGTAATCAAGCTCGGCTTTTTTTAATATATTTATTTTCCCAAACTGTTAATTCCAAAGGTTTAGAGAGATGTTTAAAAAGTTTTGCTTCTTTTTCAATTCTATGATTCTCTAATAAACTATGTGCTGCTATAGTTGATTTTTCAATTTCTCTATTTTTTATGTTTCTAAAGTGTTCTTTTTTATGAGTTTCTAAGTTCCTTTTTGTTTTTCCTATATATACTATTTTGCAATCTTTGCAATTAATTTGATAAATTCTAGATTTTTTGTTGTCTGGGGTGTTAACTTTATTATTAGTAAATAGAAGATTACCCAGGCTGAATCTGTTAATCGGAGCCAATGTTATATTACATTTTTTGAAAATCTTTTGAAATTTGTTATGAACTTCTGGATGGTAAGTAAATTTCTTGAAGTTTTAATTATTCATTTTACACATCTCATTGAAGGATAAATTAAACTTGAAGAGAAAAATTTTCGCCCTGACCGGGACCTTTGGTTTACTTTGGACCATTGGAATTACAACGTATATAAGAGAAAAAATTTGCATCTAGATTGGAACTCACCCCAGTAGCTCAGTTGGAAGAGCACTGGTATGGTAAACCAAAGGTTCTGGGTTCGGGTCCCGGTCTGGGCGAAAATTTTTCTCTTCAAATTTAAATTTCTTGAATTTTTCATCTTTCTTGGAATCATGTTGTAGAGCAGTGTACTCATGTAACTTTTGTGTTGTTTAAATTTCTTTAATTTATTCTTTATTATGTCTTCATCAAAACCATTTATGTTAACAATGTGTACAATATTCATTATCAAATTCTTCTACATTAAGTGGTTTATTTATTAATCTGTGTAATAGACTATTGAAAATTGCATGTTTATGTGAAACATGATTAAAACCTGAAGATTTTATGTAGTTATCCGTATGAGTGTCTTTTCTATAAATATTAAATTCAATTTTTTGTAGTTGTTCATTTCTTATTAGGTATAAGCCTAAAAATGGGAACTTGTTATCTTGTTCAATTTCAATAGTGAATTTTACTGACTCATCTGGAAGATTAAGCAATTTAATGCATCATGAATGTATTTTGCATCAATTATAGTGATAGTATCATCCACATATCTGTTTTTAGACTTATATCTAATAAGAAATGAACAACTTTGGAATTAACAGTTTGGGAAAAGATATATATTCAAAAAAACCATACTAGAACCATGAACTTCAAGTTTCCGGACGAATCAAGCTTGATTACAAAGTTCTTCAAAAATACACCAGATGGCAGTTTAGAAAATGACTCCTTCAAAAGTACATCAGATGACAGTTTGGATCATTTCTGGCAAAATAAAAAATTGACAGTCATGAAAACAGATGACGAGAAGATGTTTCTCCGATACTGCGGTGCTGTGTTTAAAAAAACGTAGATGTATGAGGTAAGAAGAATTCACAATTCATTTGATTCTTACTATAACTATACCTACTTTTGGACTTACAAAATGAATAAAATGGAAATCATGTGCGGGTAACATCAAATAACATATATTTGAAGAGAAAAATTTTCGCCTAGACCTGGGACTCGAACTCGGGACCCTTGGCTTTCTGGGCCAAGTGCTCTACCAACTGAGCTACCGAGGCTATAAAGTAGTGTTAAATTCCCAATAAATGTCTTCTTAACTAAGAAGCCGCCATTTGCAAAGATAGAAGCTATGGTTTCAAGCTTTGGCGCGAGGGAATTACAACGTACTTAAGAGAAAAATTTGCGTCTAGATTGTAACTCGCCTCGGTAGCTCAGTTGGTAGAGCACTTGGCCCGGAAAGCCAAGGGTCCCGGGTTCGAGTCCCGGTCTAGGCGAAAATTTTTCTCTTCAAATATAATTTATCCTTCTATGAGAAGTGTTAAATTAATAATAAAAATCGTCAATAGAAGCCCTACTGGCTATAAAGTAGTGTTAAATTCCCAATTAATGTCTTCTTAATTAAGAAGCCGCCATTTGCAAAGATAGAAGCTATGGTTTCAAGCATTTGGCGCGAGGGAATTACAACGTACTTAAGAGAAAAATTTGCGTCTAGATTGTAACTCGCCTCGGTAGCTCAGTTGGTAGAGCACTTGGCCCGGAAAGCCAAGGGTCCCGGGTTCGAGTCCCGGTCTAGGCGAAAATTTTTCTCTTCAAATATAATTTATCCTTCTATGAGAAGTGTTAAATTAATAATAAAAATCGTCAATAGAAGCCCTACTGGCTATAAAGTAGTGTTAAATTCCCAATAAATGTCTTCTTAATTAAGAAGCCGCCATTTGCAAAGATAGAAGCTATGGTTTCAAGCATTTGGCGCGAGGGAATTACAACGTACTTAAGAGAAAAATTTGCGTCTAGATTGTAACTCGCCTCGGTAGCTCAGTTGGTAGAGCACTTGGCCCGGAAAGCCAAGGGTCCCGGGTTCGAGTCCCGGTCTAGGCGAAAATTTTTCTCTTCAAATATAATTTATCCTTGTATGAGAAGTGTTAATTAAATAATAAAAATCGTCAATACGATAAGCCCTCCTGGCTATATAATAGTGTTAAATTCCCGATAAATGTCTTCTTTTAACTAAGAAGTGTGCCCGCCATTTGCAAAGATAGAAGCTATGGTTTCAAGCATTTGGCGCGAGGGAATTACAACGTACATAAGAGAAAAATTTGCGTCTAGATCGTAACTCGCCTCAGTAGCTCAGTTGGTAGAGCACTTGGCCCGGAAAGCCAAGGGTCCCGGGTTCGAGTCCCGGTCTAGGCAAAAATTTTTCTCTTCAAATATAATTTATCCTTCTATGAGAAGTGTTAAATTAATAATAAAAATTGTCAATCAAATAACATGTTAGTCATATTTAATATTTGTGGGAAGTAACACTATGGGGTTTCTTTTAATTATTATGAGTTAGGTATTTTGACTCACCTCATATATTTTTTTATGAGGAGAGTCAAAATAGCTAACTCATAATAATGTTAGCCCAGAAACCAAGGCCGGTAATCATGGACACACTCATGCGTAATCATGGTAGTCAGATAGAAATTATTCAGAATTCCATGTGCAGAGAGAGGTTGATGACTCAGAAAGTTGTTCTTCCAGTAAATAATTGCAAAATCAAGCCATGCAAGTGTGCTTACCGCATTGGACCGTAAAATTGTATATAAAATAGCACAATTTTTCTCTTCAAATTTAATTTATCTTTCATTGAGAAATGTTAAATTAATAATAAACATCATTAGAGGCCTTACTGGCTTTTAAAGTAATGTTAAATTTCCAATAAATGTCTTCTTAACTAAGAAGCCGCCATTTGCAAAGATAGAAACAATGGTTTCAAAAGCATTTGACGATAGGGAATTACAACGTATATAAGAGAAAAATTTGCGTCTAGATCGTAACTCGCCTCGGTAGCTCAGTTGGTAGAGCACTTGGCCCGGAAAGCCAAGGGTCCCGGGTTCGAGTCCCGGTCTAGGCGAAAATTTTTCTCTTCAAATTTAATTTATCTTTCATTGAGAAATGTTAAATTAATAATAAACATCATTAGAGGCCTTACTGGCTTTTAAAGTAATGTTAAATTTCCAATAAATGTCTTCTTAACTAAGAAGCCGCCATTTGCAAAGATAGAAACAATGGTTTCAAAAGCATTTGACGATAGGGAATTACAACGTATATAAGAGAAAAATTTGCGTCTAGATCGTAACTCGCCTCGGTAGCTCAGTTGGTAGAGCACTTGGCCCGGAAAGCCAAGGGTCCCGGGTTCGAGTCCCGGTCTAGGCGAAAATTTTTCTCTTCAAATTTAATTTATCTTTCATTGAGAAATGTTAAATTAATAATAAACATCATTAGAGGCCTTACTGGCTTTTAAAGTAATGTTAAATTTCCAATAAATGTCTTCTTAACTAAGAAGCCGCCATTTGCAAAGATAGAAACAATGGTTTCAAAAGCATTTGACGATAGGGAATTACAACGTATATAAGAGAAAAATTTGCGTCTAGATCGTAACTCGCCTCGGTAGCTCAGTTGGTAGAGCACTTGGCCCGGAAAGCCAAGGGTCCCGGGTTCGAGTCCCGGTCTAGGCGAAAATTTTTCTCTTCAAATTTAATTTATCTTTCATTGAGAAATGTTAAATTAATAATAAACATCATTAGAGGCCTTACTGGCTTTTAAAGTAATGTTAAATTTCCAATAAATGTCTTCTTAACTAAGAAGCCGCCATTTGCAAAGATAGAAACAATGGTTTCAAAAGCATTTGACGATAGGGAATTACAACGTATATAAGAGAAAAATTTGCGTCTAGATCGTAACTCGCCTCGGTAGCTCAGTTGGTAGAGCACTTGGCCCGGAAAGCCAAGGGTCCCGGGTTCGAGTCCCGGTCTAGAGGAAAAAAAATTTTTCTCTTCAAATTTAATTTATCTTTCATTGAGAAATGTTAAATTAATAATAAACATCATTAGAGGCCTTACTGGCTTTTAAAGTAATGTTAAATTTCCAATAAATGTCTTCTTAACTAAGAAGCCGCCATTTGCAAAGATAGAAACAATGGTTTCAAAAGCATTTGACGATAGGGAATTACAACGTATATAAGAGAAAAATTTGCGTCTAGATCGTAACTCGCCTCGGTAGCTCAGTTGGTAGAGCACTTGGCCCGGAAAGCAAGGGTCCCGGGTTCGAGTCCCGGTCTAGGCGAAAATTTTTCTCTTCAAATTTAATTTATCTTTCATTGAGAAATGTTAAATTAATAATAAACATCATTAGAGGCCTTACTGGCTTTTAAAGTAATGTTAAATTTCCAATAAATGTCTTCTTAACTAAGAAGCCGCCATTTGCAAAGATAGAAACAATGGTTTCAAAAGCATTTGACGATAGGGAATTACAACGTATATAAGAGAAAAATTTGCGTCTAGATCGTAACTCGCCTCGGTAGCTCAGTTGGTAGAGCACTTGGCCCGGAAAGCTAAGGGTCCCGGGTTCGAGTCCCGGTCTAGGCGAAAATTTTTCTCTTCAAATTTAATTTATCTTTCATTGAGAAATGTTAAATTAATAATAAACATCATTAGAGGCCTTACTGGCTTTTAAAGTAATGTTAAATTTCCAATAAATGTCTTCTTAACTAAGAAGCCGCCATTTGCAAAGATAGAAACAATGGTTTCAAAAGCATTTGACGATAGGGAATTACAACGTATATAAGAGAAAAATTTGCGTCTAGATCGTAACTCGCCTCGGTAGCTCAGTTGGTAGAGCACTTGGCCCGGAAAGCCAAGGGTCCCGGGTTCGAGTCCCGGTCTAGGCGAAAATTTTTCTCTTCAAATTTAAAATAGCACTATTCATTTTTTTTAAATTTCGTAAATTATTTTTGTTCATTTTAACTTGTAGGCCCAAGAAATTACCAAAATCCTGTAAAATTACCATAGGCCATACTTCAAACTTAAGATAATCAAATTAATCATGGTCATTGCTAAAGAAACGTGAAAAAGGAATCCTCCAGTAACTTATAAATTATATTTGCAGACAGTGAGTATGAATTTTTGTCTGATATGACTTTTAAGTCCTGCAATCTGCACTAAAGCATCATGCCTTAAATCACTCCACTAATGCAGGACTACCCACTTAATCTAGTGATTATATGAAGTATAATTTATTTTGTATTTAATGGATAAAAAAAATACTACACCACCAGGTTTTAAACTCAGATCTGCAGATCAACAGATAGGTGTGTTACCACCTGACCTAACATAACAGAATTTCTATAATGACATAGCCCAATGTTGAGCCATAGCATCTCCCTTGTTAGGAGTCACTAGACCAAGTTAATGTAGTTATTTGTCCATAGATGTCAAGAATGGCATACGGTCAACACACCGACTTAATAAGACATCTAGCGGCAACTAAGGTATTGCTAGGATGTGTTGGGGTCAGTGGATTTTGCTTAGAGGCCTTTTTACACTTTACAAAAAAAAAAAAGAAGTAGAAAATTCTGAAAAAGCTGCTCACGTTTGGTCAGATAAACTTAAAATCAATATAAACACCAAATTATTAAAACAGTTAGAAAATACGAAATAATTTGTCATTTGTGAGAAGATCTACATCCAGAAGAACGATAGAATCGTGAATTTTTAAATCCCGGGGGGAGAGATTTGATATGAGAGTTCTTTGGGCCACATAAAGATGGAGTATGATTCAACATCCAGGGCCGACAATGTAAAAATCAACAGTCTGAACAAACTGAAGATGAAACAGAAGATTTGTTTTGAAATATGTCCTAAAAGATCTCAATACTATGAGGCAAGATGAAAACAGACTGAACCTTATTAAGTTGTGTAGATAGGAAATAACACTATGAGGTTTTTTAATATTGTTTATTTTTTCTTTCACTCACCTCATACTTAATAACTCCTCGCAAACCCTGGGTTTGAGGTGAGTGAAAGAAAAAATAAACAAGACTGAACCTATTTATTAATAAGAACCTCATAATGTTTCTTCCTATTGTAATTTTATAATCTCCTCTTTAACCTTTCTCCTGATCGCTCACCCAATGTAATGAATAGAGTGAGGAATTATATATTTCATGTTTTAAACGAGCCCTGAGACAAAGAATTTTTACATTTTATAATGTTTAGAATCAAATGGGAATAAAGAAAAATTTCCTGTTTCACAATATTTTGGCAAAACATTCATACAATGTCATATTTTAATGACGATTTAAAATTCCCTCACTCCTTCAACATTTTAAATACATATCTTTTTTAAAGTTTATATTTTTAAAAATTAGCAAAGTTCTTGAAGGTAAATCTAGCATTACCCCCCCAGACATCAAGCTACCAAATGTAATGCAATACAAGAATGCTCTAGGCTCCCTTCACATTTTGTGATGTGGCCTATGGTCGTTCAAAGCAGTTCAGACAGACAGATATTCCATACTAGTACCAGAAACGTACAGACTTTTAATTGTGTAATGTGAACACAATTGACTACTTAATTTATTGTTGCATGCTTTATTGGAGTTCCCTGTATTTATGCAATATAAATAGCATGTCACAAGATGGTAAAACAGTTATCCCGTCTACATAAAAAAGTTGTACTTCAATGGATTCCGGCCCATTGTGGAGTGACAGGCAGTGAGATAGCCGATTTCCTGGCCAAGAAAGGTAGCAAAATTGTTTCGAACCCAACTTCTACTCCAGTTTCCTTTCACTCTATCAAAAGAATTATCTCAAATAAATATATCAATAAACTTAGAGAAGAATACATCACCAAAACATCTGGAAAGGAATGGGAAAATCTACAAGCTTATGACATTACTACATTACAAAGAAAATCTGCAGTAGCAATATTCAGACTGCTAACGGGACATGACTACCTGAAAAACACCTACACAGACTTGGCATAACAGATTCACCTAAATGCCCTTTTTGCAATTTAAATGAAGATATGGAAAGAAACCATCTCCTTCGTTGTCCAGCTTTTGTAGAAGAGACCAACCTTTCTGCTAAATATTGGAGTGCAAGAAAGCGAATGATTTCATTATCAAGTGCTCAACATTAGACCATTTCTAATTATAAGTCAAGATGGATGCAACAATTTCATTGTATGGAAGATCACAAGATATCCGAACAAATAATTAAAATTCATCGGAGAACATATTGTTTAAACAACTCACCTCATAGGATTCATGCTTCCATGATATCGTGATTTCAAACATGTTGTTGTTGTTTTCAAATGCTGGGCCTTGGCACCGAAGCCATTAGCGTTCTTGCTCTCCAATATTTCTCTATTGTGGATCCAACAGGTAATACTTCACAGGTTTGTAGGTGTTCTTCATTCATTTCTTCATCTTTATTGCATAGAGGACAATTTGGATTCGTGTAGATTCCTATTTTATATAAATGTTTGGCCAAATAGTCATGTTCTGTAAGTAGTCTAAATGTTGCTACTGTAGTTTTACGTGGAAATTCTGGAATAATATCTGGCTTCTTTACTAAAATATTCCATTTTTGTCTTTGGCTTTATTACATAGGTCTTGGTTTTGTTTGATTTTATATTTGTTTTTAACTATTCTTTTTATGGATGTGAAAGGTAAGCTTTTAGTAGTATTCTGAATTAAATTGGAGCCTTTTTTGGCAAGAAAATCAGCAGTGTCATTTCCAGCAATTCCACAATGTGCAGGTATCCATTGCAATTGAATTCTTTTCTGTAGTTTTTGGAGTTGTTGAATCATTTTGTAGCACTCTTTAATTTGTATTGACTTCATTTTGTGTGAATTTATTGCATTAGAATCAGAGAGTATGACCACATTTTGAAATTTATTTATTCTGTATAGTAATTGTTGGAGTGAAATATGAATAGCCGTTACTTCTGCATCAAAATTTGTTGTGTGGTATCCTGCTGGTTGATAAAATGAAAATAATGCACATGTAATTCCTGATCCTGAGTTGTTATCAATAGTAGATCCATCTGTGTAGACATGTAACCATTCTTCTGGTGGATATCTCTTATTCACAACTTCTAATGCTAGAGCTTTTAGTACAAGTGTGGGAGTTTCAGATTTTGTAACTGGTTCTTCTAGATTTAGCTGAATGTTAATTGGTTCAAAAGTAAGAGGGTTATCTCTGATCAAAATATTTTCTTTAGATTTAGGAAGATTCAAATCTGTTTTTATTTCCATTACTTTGGACAAGAAACTTGTTTGTGTTTTCAACTTGCTTGGTTGTAACTGCCTTTTTTCCCATTTTGTTGTTGTTAATCGTAACATTTTCTCATGTTGTGTTATTGCCTGTTCCTCTAAAGTTAGACATATTGGAGGGTTCTGAGTTAGTGCTTGCATTGCTGCGATTGGAGTTGATTTTGTTGTGCCAGTTATAAGCCGTAAAGCCTGATTTTGGCATACTTCTAGGCGATTCAGGTTCGAGTTATTTGCTGTGATTATTACCTCCCCATTGTATAGTAGTATTGGCTTGATGAATGTTTTGTATGTGGTGTTCAGAGTCTGGCGATTACTGCCCCACTTTGCTCCGGCTAATCTTTTTAAGATTGAGAATCTTTTCGTTGCTTTGTTTACTACTGCTTCAATGTGTTTTCTCCATGATAATTTTGAATCAAAAATTGTTCCTAGATATTTTGTTTGCGATTTCAAACATAGGCATGTTCATCATCAGCCATAACTCCGACTCCGACCTCATAATGTTTACTTCCCAACATTAATTAAATATATCCAAACAAATGTTAAGCTATCAATCTATAGGGGGAAAAAAAAACCAGGATGTCCACTCAAAAACTTCTGGATGGTATTTCTATTGAGACTAAAACAGGTCAACAAAAGGCCTAAATTTGTGAACAGACTATGATGATGAGATGATGTTGAAATAGTAATCATGTCAAACTGTCTCTATTCTAAATTTTGTTTCAAGGTAGCATGATGCCTTGTCATGTAGCAGCCCGGGTTCGATCCCCAACCAGGACAAGTTTCCTGGGTGATGGTTTTTTAGGGGATTTTTTTTCACATGTAAGACAAATGTCAGAAAACTTTAAGGCCCAAACGGTCCCTGAATATCATCCGGCCACCATTAACATATTCATCATCACTACCATCATCATCACCTATCATCGGGGCAGCATAACTTCGCCTTCCAGGCACCCCCGTAGGTTACAATAATGCCATGCCAGGAGAGAATACCAGTGTGTTGAAATGACAACATGGTGGCATTGAATAAAAAAAATTCATGGAATGCTGCTAAAATCAAAATACAGTGAATACTTGATTTCATGAACCGCAAATAAGGTCTGCTTATTTCATTTATGCACTGGTATGTACACCTATAAATTGTATAGGGTCCGTATATGAAAACGTATATAATAATTTAAGAACTAGCAGTTTCATAATATTTTTTGAGTCAAAATTTTCATATTTTATTCTGATTTCTTATTTTGGTATAATTTTCTTCATATAATCCTTTGCTCTGGTAATGAACTATCATTTGCAGTACAAATTGGGTTGCATTTACATTAAGAAGGTAAAGTTGAATTTATCATCATTGAAGTTAAGTAAATTATTATTAAGTAGCTCACACTATTACTATGATTAAAATAAGTAAATTTTAATAAATTAATGAGTCATTTTTACATCTTACCTCATATTTCATGTTTTATTAAACACGGTAACTATAATTACATTATTTTTGGTCTGGACATCTTAACTCAATATTAATGTTGATTTGTTCTTGGACATGTTTCAAAACAATTCTGTTTTATCGTCAGCTTTCCCAGACCAAAAATAATATAATTAAAATAACCTCAAAATATAACTTCCTAAAATTAAACGGTAACTATAGTTTTCAAATGATCTTGTCATTCATTTTCAACCGCCATTATGACTACCGGATATTCATTGGAATCTCCCTCTATAGCGTTGCCATCTGGTGTTGATTTGATGAACTTCGAGATATCGTTGCCATCTGGTATTGATTTGTAAATTTTGTCGATACAAAGTTAAAAGTAATATACCCACAGAATCCAAAATTGTATAGACTCTCAAAAATACACAAGAAGGGGAATAAGATGAGACCCATTGTTAATAATATTGGCTAATCTTGTTACATTTTGGCAAAATGTCTTATCAAGAAATTTAATGAAATATCAAGTTTTGACAACAAAAGCATTGAAAATTCAATTGAATTAGTAAAAGAACTGAATAAAGTTTCATTGGATTGTAATAACAGATAGGTTTCTTTTGATGTAATTTCTTTATTTCCGAGCATCCCAATTGGAAAGATCTTCTTCTTCTTCCATATGCAGTATTGGGTGATGATGCCCGTTCTGCGACTACAAAAACTGATCTTTCCATCGGTTGAAGGGTCTTCCGAGGTCTCTTTTGCCTTTAGGTTGAGGTGGTAAATCATCTTTGGTAAACAACAGGAATTTGACATTCTCTGGACGTGTTGGAACCATTTCATCTGATAATTTTGTATATGTTCCACCATTTCCCTACTATTCCACTGCATCCTTATCTCATCACTCTTCATTCTATCCCTTAAAGTTACTCCTGTTAGTGGAATCTCATTTGTGTACTATTAATGCTGGATTTATCTTTTGGTCGAAGTGTCCAGCATTCACTTCCGTATAGTAGAGCAGGTTTGGCTATGGCATTATGAAATCTCAATTGGATTTCTTTCCTCATTTGTTTTCCAAAATTTCTCCTAATTACACCATTTAGTCTGTTATATTTTCCTAAATTTGTTTCCACGTCTTTTTGATTATGACACTGTCATATATTATTATTACCTAAATAATTAAAGTGTGTTACTTGTTCTATTGGTTTATTATTTATTATTATTTTTACTCTCGAAAGTCCCTTTCCAGTGATTGCCATGGATTTGGTTTTATTTTCAGATATTTTCATGTTGTATTTTTCCAGGGTATTCTGCAATTTAAACACTGATCTCTGCAAATCATCTTCTTTCTCTGCTAGAAGTACTTGATCATCTGCGAAGATTATTGTTTGTATTTGGTTTCCTCTACATATTTTTACACCTGGGGGTTTAGTTTTTTCCACTCCTGGACAATTTCATTCAGATATAGAATAAACAGTAATGGAGATAGTCCACATCCCTGTCTTAAACCTTGGTTAATTTCAAATTTATTTGTTATTTTCCCATGATCTAACTTTACTTTTATAAATGTGGTCTCATATAAACTTTTTATAGCATTTATTAGATTATTAGGGACTTGGTAGCTTTCCAATATTTTCCACATTATGTCCCTTTTGACTCTATCATAGGCCTTTTCAAAATCTAAAAATAATATATATAGGGGAATATTAAATTCTTTCCATTTCTCAATTAGTTGTTTTACAACAAATATGGCGTCGATACACGATCGACCTTTTCGGAATCCACATTGTTCCTCTCCAATTTTATCTTCTAATTAGAAAGATGTTAAATATTTTTAAAAAATGGCTAAATTCCTTGAAACTAGAAAGAAATATAATAGAAGAATATTTAAATCTTACAAAACTTTGTATCAACAATAATTTTTTTCACCTTCAGTGGAAAATTTGATAAACAAATCTCAGATCTAGCTATGGGAAACCCACTATCACCATTTTTGGCAAATTTATTTATATGTTATTTAGGGTGTCATATCACCAATGATTATCCCTGGATGTTTAAACGTTGGTATAGATATATGGATGATATTTTCTCTGTGATTAATTCTAAATACATTGAAGATGCATTGAAATTACTAAATCTTCAAGATAAAATTGTAAAATTTACTATGGGATTAGAAAAGAATAACCAAATCCTATTTTTGGATCTCTATATAATAAGGAATGAACAACAAAGAATTGAATTCAATATATACAGAAAGGATACTCATACTGACAATTATATAAAGTCTTCAGGTTTCAATCATATTGCGCATAAACATGCAATTTACAACAGTTTGATATATAGATTATGGTAAAATCAAATGATTGTTACCTCTCCTCATACAAATCTTCTAAGTAGATCGCGATTTCGAGACCATAACGGTCTTATCTTCAGTGCTATTTTGGCGAGTGAAGAAGAAGAGTTTCTTCTGATTGACATAACATCAGTCGCCAAAATAGTACTGAAGATAAGACCGTTATGGTCTCGAAATCGCGATCTACTTAGAAGATTTGTATGGGGAGAGGTAAGAAACATTTGATTTTACCGTAAATTAAACCTCATAGTGATTAATACCTGTAACAGTTAAATTGATATATAGATTATTAAATGTTCCACTAAATGAAGAAGATTTTAAGAAAGAATACAATCACATTTTGAACATAACTAATTTAAATGGTTTTGGAAAGGAAATAATTATAAATAAATTAAAGAAATTCAGGCAACAAAAAAAGATTTAAAGAATACACCACCCTGCAATCTGATTCGAAGAAAGGAAAACAATTTAAGAAAATTACTTATCATCCTGAAATACATAACAAATTTTTAAAAAATTCAAGAAATTCAATATTACATTGGCACCGATAAATATATTTAGCCTTGGTAATCTATTAATAACCAATAAGAAATTGAACACCCCAGATAGTAAAAAATCTGGATAAGACTCAAATGAATCGTGAATTCTTATTAAGAAATCTTCATAATGTAAAAATTCCCAAATTTATTATATTAGAAAATCTGGAATTTATCAAATTAGTTGTAGATACTGCAATAAAGTATACATAGGAAAAACAAAGAAGGAATTTGGACACTTGCACAAAGAAACACTTTAGAAATGTTAAAAATGGTGAAATTGAAAAATCAGCTATTGCAGCACATAGTGTGTTGGAGAGACATATAATTGAAAAAGAGGCCACACTTCTAAAATGTTTAGATAAACCTTTAGATTGTTGTTGTCTAATGTGCTGCATCTAAATACTGAAGTCATTAGCAGTCTTGCTCTCCAATACTTTAACATCTTAGAATCTTCATGTTTGACAGTGATACAGTTGTTCAGATGACCTTCGTCCATTTCTTCATCGGGGTGATTGCATAAAATGCATTTTGGTGAAGGCAGAATATTAATTTTGAAAAGGTGTTTTGCCAGACAGTCGTGGCCCGTTTTCATTCTAAAATGTGCTACTTCTGTTTTTCTTGGTATGTCTGGTATATCAATATTTTTATTAGACATTCCTATTTTTTGTTTCTGGCCACAGTTTGAAGTCTATTGTCATTCATAACTTTGGATTTTAACTTTATGTAGTGTTACACTGAGGAGTAAGGTGTTGGTTTAGATCCAGGCAATTGTTCAATGAGAGATATTTTTTTGGTGAGGAAATCGGCTGTTTCATTACTGGCAATACCACAGTGGGAGGGTAGCCAATGAAGGACAACTTCTTTATCACAGTTTCACAGGTCAGTAATAATGTTATTGCATTCTTTGCATCAAAACTTTTTGCCAGCAAATTGCCTGTACATAGATGCTTTGGAGTCACAGATGGCCACTAATTTGGAAAACATGGCTTTTAGTGTTAATAGGTTTTGGAGAGAGATTTTTATAGCATGAATTTCACCATCAAAATTTGTTGTTCCTTGTCCAGCACCACAGTAAAACGAAAAAAGGGAGCATGTTCCTCCTGCTCAGGACCAGTTTTAGCATTTGTGAGCGAGTCATAAGTATAGACATGCAGCCATTCTTCTGTAGGATAACTGGTGTAGAGAGTTTCAAACAATTGGTATTATAAGATAAATTAAACCTCATACTGATTTATTCCTAAAAGTTCAGAATTGGTATTACGTTCAGATTTTTTTGTAATGTTTGCATTTATGTCTAAGGGGGATAGGCTCAAAATCTAGGGGGTTTATTACTGACGAGTTCTCTATTTGTCGGAATTTCAATTTTTTCCTCTAGTTCTTTGACTTTCTCAAGGAAAGTGACTTGGGTGTTTAATCTTCTTTCTTCTACTTGTTTCTTTCTCCATGTGTCTTCCGAATATCTGATTAATTTTTCATATTGTAAAAGTGCTTTTTTTTTAGAGTTAAGGTGATGGGGTGGTTCTGGGTAACTGCCCTCATGGATTCTATTGGGGTGAATTTCATGGCCCCTATTATTATCCTCATGGCGTAATTTTGTATTATTTCCAGTTTTTCCATTATTCTTGGGAAAAGATATATATTCAGAAGAACAAATTTAAATCCATGAATTTCGAAATTCCTGATGAACAGGACCTGATCTCGAAGATCATCAAATCAACACTAGATGGCAACGTTATAGATGGAGATTCCAAAGAAAATCCAGTAGTCATAATGTCGGTTGAAAATGGAACAGATGTTTCCTTTTGAAAACTGCAGTTCCCGTGTTTAAGAAATCAAACTATGAGGTAAAATATAAAAAATTACTAATTTTTCATGACACTTTTACTACGTGAGTTTTAAAGAGCATCATTAAAAAAATACTGTTCTTTATAATAGCATAAATAAAATACTAGTACTTGAAAAATCTTGATTTGACTAAGATTAATGAAATGCCCACAAATAATAATCTACAAATAGATATAGTTACCTTCTACAGATGTCATTAAATATTCAAAAGTTTAGATGTATTCAAATGTTTATTATTGACCAGAGTCACTTGATGGTATTACTCCACAAAAATAAAACTTGCAATTTAACAGATGTTCTAGACACATTAATATTTATTAACTAACACAAATTTTCAGAGAAGTTGACTATGAAATTTTACAAAATATAAACATACTTGTAATTCATATGTGGCCATTTAATGAAGGTATCCCTACGAGCAGCTTCACTGAACATGAGTGCTCTGTCAGCTGGCACGCCTTCGGTGGAAAAGGTTGGCAGTAAACAATTCAGTCGTTCGTTTATAGCTGAAGCAATGGAGAGGGCAGGTATGTGCCGGTTCTGACGCTTCAACTCCTGAACCATCCCCGCACACACAAGTTTCAGGGCACAGTGCGGTAGCTCCAGGCATATTGAATTCCACTACAAATCACATTGTTAAATATAAACACTTATCTTTAGCATTTAAGTTGAGTTGTTATAAGAATTGAAATTCATCAGAGAACATTTTTTGACAACTCACCTCATAGATTTCATGTTTTTCATGAGTTGTCAAAAAATGTTCTCCGATGAATTTCAATGATTATACCTCATAGTGTTTTACTTCCCAAAATTAATTTAATATTGTTATAAGTTGATTCATCGTCATCTTACCTCATATTCATTGATTTCTTTAGGATGTGTTTCAAAACATCTCTGTTTTATCTTTGGCCTGTCCAGACTGACAATTTTTATGTTGTTGGTCCTGGATGTTGATTCCCACTCCCTCTTTTTAATGGTCCAAAGAATCTGCATATCAAATCTCTCTCCCCGGGAATTTCAAAATTCATGATTCTCTCCTTCTGAATGTAGATTTTCTCCCAAATGGTGAGTTTGGTTTTTTCTGTTTTAATAATTTGGTGTTTACATTGATTTTATGTTTTTAAGACCAAACGTGAGCAGGTACTGCATATTATTCTACTTTTTTTACATTTCTTATGAATTCTTTAGTTCTAATAGTTAAATTTCTCTTTGTTTTCCCTATGTATATATTACTTAGAACTAAGGAACACATAAGGAATGTAAAAAAAGAAGTAGGAAAATCTGCAATAGCTGCTCATGTTTGATCAGAAAAACATAAAATTTATGTAAACAACAAATTATTAAAACACACATGAACCCACCATTTGGGAGATCTACATCAAGAAGAACAAGGAGAGAATCATGAATTTTGAAATTCCCGTTGAGAGAGATTTGATATGTGGGTTCTCTGGACCACAAAAGAGGGTGTGGGAGTTGACATCCAGGGCCAACAATGTGAGAAATCAGAGATGTTTTGAAATGCATTCTAAAGAAATAAATGAATATGATGAAAGATGACAATGACTCAACGTATTTATTAAGAAAAATCTCATAACGTTATTTCCTGTTGTATTTTCACATTGTTTCTCTTTTTTCTTTTTTGCTTGTTTTAAATTGAATAAATTTTGAACTTTTCAAGGGACCACGAGAAAAATGGTGTAAAATAGGGGAAAGTGTGAATTGAGGGAAACAAAGATGAGCTAAAAAATATTGACCCCCCACAATCTACATCCATTTCAGAACATGAAAAAAAAAACACATGGGGATAATATACTACAGTATTACCTCTCTTTTACACTTTTCAAGGGACCAGAGGGAAAGTGTAAATTATGGAAAATGAGGAGAAGCTAAAAAAATGTTTACCCTCATATTGAGCAACCATTCTAGAACATGCAAAAAAAAGCAGTGACTGGGATAACATACAATATTGGCTAAATAATGTAATGTTCATTTTAATTGAAAATAAAATTCTTTACACCTCACCTCACCTCATATCCTGTCTTATATTTATTCAGAAGACAAAATATCAGGTGAGGTGTAAAGAATTTTATTTTAAATTAAACCTCATAGTGATATTCTTATAATAGTTCAATATAAAGTGTGTTTTGAACTGCTGTAAACATAAAACTACTTCATTTCTTTTACTTTTACCATTAAAAAATAAATAACAAAGAGTGGTTCAGCAAGCAGCACTATGAATCTTTATTGGGAGATTAAAAAAAGTTGTTTTGCCATAGAAGTATACGGGTTGAATTTCAGAAATGTTTTAGGCTCGATGAACATGCTCTGCTCTTTATCAATTGTACACAGTTAGTTGTGCTTGGCTCCTTATTGACTGTATAGCAGCCGGCTTCGTTGGCTCAATGAACTACTATATATTGATTATATTATTTTTGGTCTGGACATCTTACCTCAATATTAATGTTGATTTGTTCTTGGACTTTGGTCCAAGAACAAATCAACATTAATATTGAGGTAAGATGTCCAGACCAAAAATAATATAATTAAAATAACCTCAAAATATAACTTCCTAAAATTAAATATTTATTACTATATATTGATTGTACAGAAGCGAGATAATCAATCAAATAAATTGAATATCTTCGATCTTTAATGCTGAAGATCGATGTGATGTGACATAAATTGCGGGGAAAACAAAATTTCAGAAACGTAAAAGTGGAGTTTTTAATACATTGTGAATATAGGGAAACTGAAGAAACTTTAAAAAATGTTGTAGATGGGAAAACGTAAAATGCGGAAACGTAAAAGCGGTGTAATACTGTATTTGAATTATATAAAAAGAGAATCTGCATTTATCATTCCTCGATAGATTTTTTTCCATCATTTATTTCCATCATTTATAAATCCTAAACATTTAAATTAAATAAATGTTAAATAACACACACATATATATAACTAAAACATTTTATATGTTCAGTTTACAGTTGTTTTTGTCAAACATATGTTTCAGGGCTTCTTAGCCCCATCATCAGTGATTACAGACTGAATTTTCTCATGTTGTCGGCCCTGATTCTTGATTCCTGCTCTCTCTGCCTCTGGTCCAATGAATTTACTAATGAGGTTCCTTTCTTCCGGAATTTCAAAATTCATAATTCTCTCCTTATTCTTCTGTATGTAGATTTTTCCCATATGGTAAGTTCATTTTTGTTTTCTAACTGTTTTTTATAATTTTGTGTTTTTCTGACCAAATGTGAGCAGCCACTGCAGATTTTTCTACTTCCCCTTTTTTTTTACATTTCTTATGTGTTCTTTAGTTCTAATGGTTAAATTTCTTTTTGTTTTCCCTATGCATATCTTATCACAATCTACACATATTATTTGATATATTAATGATTTTTTACCATCATCAATCTTTTAATTTTTATTGGCTTTTATTAGTTTATTTAAACTATAATCATTCTTTGGTATTAAATTAATATTTAATTTTCCAAAAATCTTTCAAAATTTGTTGTGTGCCCAAGAGTGATATGTGAATTTCCTGTATTTCTTAGGTTTTTGGTATTTCTATCTGCAGAGTGCTTTCGTTACTCAATTTTTGTTTTTTGTACTTCTCAATTTTCTTGTGTATCATTTTTTTCACTGAAACCATTTTCTTTTGCAACTTTAATTATGTGTTTCCTCTCTAACTCGTAATTTTTCTTGTCCATGGGTATATTTACCAATCTATGTACTAGGCTGTTAAAGGCTGCCATTTTGTGTGAAATATGGTTGAAACCTGTTGATTTTAATATAGTTATCTGTATGTGTTTCTTTTCTGTAAATGCTGAATTCTATTTTCTTCTTTACTTTACCCTCAGGGGTCCCCATCTAGGGGATATGCGGATGGCGACCACAAAGTGCCCAAGCTGAACAAAACATTGCTTCCATTTACTTGTGTTTTGCTCCTTACTTTTATCTTTAACTGATCTGGTATTTCTTCCTTTTCTAGTACAAGATCCCTCTTTTTACTTTCCTGTCCAGTCTCCCTTGCCTTACCTCTTGTTTTCTTCGACCCCGATGGTATTAGAGTATTCGAGGCTGAAGGATTCATTTCTGTCTTTCCTATATCTCTTTCTTTTAACCTCGTGGACATTCACCTTGAATGCCCACATAAGCTGCATGTTCAAATTCAGCCCCATTGCAACTTATAGCATAAGTATGCAATGGATTCGTGTTATCAGCTAAGGCTGGATACATGTAATGAAGTAATTTCAAAACTAAAAATGGTAAATGTTTGTTCATTTCTTTTTCTAGTGTGGATTTGATTGTTTTCTTCTGTATATTTTAAAAGTTTTAAGGTATCTTCTATGTGTTTTTCTTTAACTATGGCAACAACATTGTCTACGTATCTACACCAAAATTTGAACATGAGAAGATGTGCTTTGGTTATTTTGTTCAAAATTACTCAAGAATAAATTAGCCAATAAAGGGGATAATGGGATCCCCATTGACAGTACAGATTTTTGTATATAGAAACCCCCGTTATATGTAAAAAACATTTGGTTGATGCATAGTTCAGTTAATTTTAAGTATTCTTTTCTCCTTTATCTTGTTTTTTGATAAGCCATTTTTTCAATATTTCTAATGTTCCTTCTTTTGGTACACTGGTGAACAATTCTGTGACGTCAAATGAAACTAATCTATCTTACTTACTTACTCACTGGTACTATCGAACCCGTAGGTTCATGGCCGCGCGGACATAAGCTCTCCATACATCCCTATCCTGAGCTAATGCTTTCCAATCATTCCCTGTATAATCTACTTCCCTCAAATCATAGTTAATGTTGTTTTCCCACCTCATTCTTGGTCTACCAACTGGGCGCTTTCCCTCTGGCTTTCCTACAAGAAGTTTCCATGCACATCTTTCATTCCCCATACGTGCAACATGTCCTGCCCATCGCAGTCTACGAGACTTAACTGTTATTATTATATCTGGCTTCCTATAAAGACCATGTAGTTCATTGTTATGTAGTCTTCTCCATTCACCTGTCTGTTCATCTCTCTTTGGTCCAAAAATTTTCCTAAGAACTTTATTCTCAAATACTCGTAATCTCCTTTCCTCCCTTAAAGTAAGAGTCCATGTTTCGCACCCATATAATATAACTGGTAGAATAATAGTTTTATATATTTTCAGCTTAACGTTTTTTGAAAGGAGTTGGGACATCAAAAGTCTCTGCAATGCATAATAGCATGCATTTCCAGAATTGAGCCTATGTTTAATTTCTTTGTGCGTCTCATTCCTATTTGTGATTATTGTTCCTAGGTATTTGAATTCAGCCACTTCCTCAAAATTTCCCTCATTTGTCATTAGCTGTCCATTTCCATTATATACTGAATTTCTACCTGTGACCACATATTTAGTTTTACTGATATTTAATTCCAGTCCTAATTTCTTAGTGTTACTCAATAGTGTGTGCGTGTTGGCCTTTAGTATCTCCTCGCTATCGGCCAATAGTACTACATCATCAGCATAAACTAACAGCTTATTAATACCATTCAGTTGTAAGCCTTCCTCATTCTCTAAAGATTTAATGGCATGCTCTAGTACAAAATTAAATAGTAGAGGAGATAGTGCATCTCCTTGCTTCAACCCATTCTGGATTTCAAAAGTGTCCGAAAACTGTTTGCCTACACGCACCCTACTATTTGAGCCATTTAGACACATTCGTATAAGTCTAACTAACTTTTTAGGAATTCCGAACTCCAGCAGGATACTATATAACTTCTCCCTCTTAATTGAATCATATGCTTTTTTGAAGTCTACATATAGTTGATGTACAGTGCCATTATATTCCCATTTCTTTTCTAAAATCTGTCTTATACTAAAAATCTGATCTGTTGTAGACCTGTTTCTTCTAAATGCACATTGATGATCTCCTAGAATGTCAACTAATCTATCTGCTTGTTCTATTTCTATCTTATTTAATTTTTCTACAAGTTGAAGAGAATTTTCAATAGTTAATCATTAAAATTTTCCATTTCTTTGAATTCCCAGCTTAACCATTTAGATATTTTGTAAGTAGGAGATCCTATGTTACTGATTATTGGTCTCATTTTTCCTCCTGCTTTATGAATTTTGGGAAGACCATGGATATTGGGGTTTCTAGGGATAGCTTCTTTTAATTTAATTTTATCTTTTTCTGTGAGAATTATTTTGATAGATTTTAAACCGTTTTCAACCCTTAAACTGTTTTTGGGAGGAGATCAATTTTGATATTTTCACATTCTTCTCCTTTTAAAAGTTCATCCATTCTGTTGTGATAATCTTCCTTGTCTAAAATTACTATGTAGAATGTTGTTGCCATAGTTAAAGAAAAACACATACAGTGAGATCAGTTTAGTAGTGGAAGGCAGATGCGGGGTTTGTGTTGTGCGATAACAAAGGCTTACACATGCAGGCACAGGACCTGAAATGTTCGCTGACTCAGCAGTTTACGAGTTCACGGTCACAGTCAGATAGTGTACCTCGAGTAGATAAGGCGCTTGATCGGTTTTCCTTGTGAAATGAATGGCATGTGTATAATGTAAACTGAATGACATGTGTATAAGTTACTTCAATTTTAAAATTTGTATCTTATAAAACATAAGTGTAAAGTGAATCACGTGTGTATGAGTGTAAACTGTATAATAATTTTTCTACTGAACAACATGTATTTATTTATGAACAATATTTATTAACTCAGTCTGCCAGCCAAGTACGAAGACGTTTTGAAACACGATTCCTGGGTATAAAAATTCCATCACGTTCAACAGTCCATAATATATACAACAAATTTTATAAAGAGGTGCCAAAAACGTATGGACAACAAAGGTGAACAGTTCCAACACCTGCTTCAATAAAGTTGGTAAGTACGACAATTTGTAAAATAGTTACAAAAATGTGTGTGGTTGTATCACCACGATCCTATGCTGTCCGTTCCCCACAGCGAGTGTGTCAGCAGTGTATAATGAAATCCCCGCGTCTGCCTTCCACTACTAAACTGATCTCACTGTAGAAGATACCTTAAAACTTTTAAATATACAGAAGAAAACAATCAAATTCACACTAGAAAAAGAAATGAACAAACAATTATCGTTTTTAGATCAGAAATTATACAGGAATGAAGAAAAGAAGAAAATAGAATTCAGCATTTACAGAAAAGGAACACATACAGATAACTATATTAAATCAACAGGTTACAACCATATTTCACACAAAACTGCAGTCTTCAACAGCTTAGTACATAGATTGGTAAATATACCCATGGACAAGAAAAATTATGAGTTAGAGAGAATACACATAATTAAGATTGCAAAAGAAAATGGTTTCAGTGAAAAAATGATAAACAAAAAAATTGAGAAGTATAAAAAACAAAAATTGAGGAACAAGAGCATTCTTCAGATAGAAAAACCAAAAGATAAGAAATACAGAAAATTCACATATCACCCTTAGGCACACAACAAATTTCAAAAGATTTTCGGAAAATTTAATATTCATTTAGTACCAAACAATGATTATAGTTTGAAAAAACTAATAAACACTAATAAAAATGAAAAGATTGATGATTGTAAAAATTCAGGAATATATCAAATAAAATGTGTAGACTGTGACAAGATATACATCCATCCATCGTAATTCTGCCCGAAGGCAGGTCCTTCACTGCAATCATAGCATTTTCATGCTATGCTTGCAGCTTTACTAGGGAATTGTAGGTGTGGTAGCTTCCCGTTGCTTTCCACACTGGTGAAGGATGATGATGATAATAATGATTATGATAAGGAAGATGATGGCCATATGATTTTGGGGACCGTTTGGGCCTTAAAAGTTTTCCCGACATTTGTCTTACTACTAGGGAATTGTAGGTGTGGTAGCTTCCCGTTGCTTTCCACACCGGTGAAGGATGATGATAATAATAATGATAAGAATGATTATGATAAGGAAGATGATGGCCATATGATTTTGGGGACCGTTTGGGCCTTAAAAGTTTTCCTGACATTTGTCTTACAGGTGAGGAAAAACCCCGATAAAAACCTCACCCAGAAAAACTGCCCCGACCGGGGATCGAACCCGGGCCCGCTGCGTGACAAGGCAGCACGCTACCTCGAGACCACAGCGGTGGACAAGATATACATAGGGAAAACAAAAAGAAATTTAACCATTGGAATGAAAGATTACAGTGGTATGGCACACAACAAATTTCAAAAGATTTTCGGAAAATTTAATATTCATTTAGTACCAAACAATGATTATAGTTTGAAAAAACTAATAAACACTAATAAAAATGAAAAGATTGATGATTGTAAAAATTCAGGAATATATCAAATAAAATGTGTAGACTGTGACAAGATATACATCCATCCATCCATCGTAATTCTGCCCGAAGGCAGGTCCTTCACTGCAATCATAGCATTTTCATGCTATGCTTGCAGCTTTACTAGGGAATTGTAGGTGTGGTAGCTTCCCGTTGCTTTCCACACCGGTGAAGGATGATGATGATAATAATGATAAGAATGATTATGATAAGGAAGATGATGGCCATATGATTTTGGGGACCGTTTGGGCCTTAAAAGTTTTCCTGACATTTGTCTTACAGGTGAGGAAAAACCCCGATAAAAACCTCACCCAGAAAAACTGCCCCGACCGGGGATCGAACCCAGGCCTGCTGCGTGACAAGGCAGCACGCTACCTCGAGACCACAGCGGTGGACAAGATATACAGGGTGGACCGCTCGAATGGACCTAATTTCAATTGCTTGTTACTGGCAAACGGTTGAAGATAGAAACTTAAAACAACATTCATATTACAGAAAAACTCACCAAGTTTTGATATCCAGATCACCACATCTCTATATGAGCCCCAGCAGTCACTGTGACGATATCAAAGCGATGAACAATTTCTTGCCAAGTACGTTGGAGTATGTCTTCTGGAATGTTCTCAATAGCCTCTATGATGCGCTCACGAAGATCACGAAGGTCTTTGACTGGGGTGGTGTAAACTTTATCTTTGACATAGCCCCAGAGAAAGAAATCCAGTGGTGTTAAATCGGGAGATCTCGGGGGCCACGCGATTGGTCCTCCCTACCAATCCAACGGCCAGGGAAAATGTTGTCCAAAGTCGTACGAACTTCATTGGACCAGTGGGGAGGAGCACCATCTTGCTGGAAAACGATGTTAGGCTGCAGTTGTTCAATTTGTGAAAGAAGAACTGCTCCAGCATGTCAAGATATGTGGTACCACGAACAGTTTTCTCGGCGAAGAAAAACGGTCCAATGACCTTATTATGTGACAAACTGCACCAAACATTCATCTTCGGACTATCACGAACATGCTCTTGAATAGCGTGAGGATTCTCCGATCCCCAGATCCGCACATTATGCCGGTTTACCTTGCCTGACAAATGGAAAGTGGCTTCGTCCGAGAAGAAAATCTTGGTCATGAAGTCAGGATCAGCGCCGAGACGGTCCAGCATCGTATTGGCGAATTCCACTCGTTTCGGCATGTCATTCGGCTCCAGACGTTGCACTAACTGCACTTTATATGCGTGCAGTTTGAGGCGTTTGTGGACAATCCGTTGTAATGTCGATTTTGGTATTTGAAGTTCCCGCGAAGCTCTTCTTAATGACTTCCGGGGCTTCGCTCAAATGCGGCTTGAACATTTGCTACCATTTCATCGGATGCTCTGCGACCACCACCATGCTTCTTCAACACAGATCCTGTAGCTAATAATGTATCACGCCACTTCTTTATGCTTCTAGCAGTTGGAGCATCACGGTTAAACACACGCCGGAACTCCCTTTGAACTCTAATGATTGATTTAAACTCCGCATACCACAAAACAGCTTGCGCTTTCATCTGCGGAGTCGCCATTTTCACAAACAATTAAATCTAAGAACGAGAAACGTATCTTTGTGCCATCTACCGACAGGATTCGAAACTTGGTGAGTTTTTCTGTACTATGAACGTTGTTTTAAGTTTCTATCTTCAACCGTTTGCCAGTAACAAGCAATTGAAATTAGGTCCAGCTTGCGCTTTCATCTGCGGAGTCGCCATTTTCACAAACAATTAAATCTAAGAACGAGAAACGTATCTTTGTGCCATCTACCGACAGGATTCGAAACTTGGTGAGTTTTTCTGTACTATGAACGTTGTTTTAAGTTTCTATCTTCAACCGTTTGCCAGTAACAAGCAATTGAAATTAGGTCCATTCGAGCGGTCCACCCTGTACATAGGGAAAACAAAAAGAAATTTAACCATTGGAATGAAAGATTACAGTGGTATGGCACACAACAAATTTCAAAAGATTTTCGGAAAATTTAATATTCATTTAGTACCAAACAATGATTATAGTTTGAAAAAACTAATAAACACTAATAAAAATGAAAAGATTGATGATTGTAAAAATTCAGGAATATATCAAATAAAATGTGTAGACTGTGACAAGATATACATCCATCCATCCATCGTAATTCTGCCCGAAGGCAGGTCCTTCACTGCAATCATAGCATTTTCATGCTATGCTTGCAGCTTTACTAGGGAATTGTAGGTGTGGTAGCTTCCCGTTGCTTTCCACACCGGTGAAGGATGATGATGATAATAATGATAAGAATGATTATGATAAGGAAGATGATGGCCATATGATTTTGGGGACCGTTTGGGCCTTAAAAGTTTTCCTGACATTTGTCTTACAGGTGAGGAAAAACCCCGATAAAAACCTCACCCAGAAAAACTGCCCCGACCGGGGATCGAACCCAGGCCTGCTGCGTGACAAGGCAGCACGCTACCTCGAGACCACAGCGGTGGACAAGATATACATAGGGAAAACAAAAAGAAATTTAACCATTGGAAGGAAAAAAGAATGGCCGTGTCAAAAGAATGCCAGAGCAAAGATTGCCTAAAATTGTTATGGAATGGATGGAAAGGAGGAAGAGAGGAAGACCGAAGAAAACTTGGATAGAAGGGGTACAAGCAGCTATGAATATCAGAGGATTGGAGGAAGATCAATGGATGGACAGAGAGGAGTGGCATTTGGTTTCCGGAAGACAGTGGCAGCTGCCATAATACCGGATGATGATGATGATGAGTACTAAAGAACACATAAGAAATGTAAAAAAAAAGGGGAAGTAGAAAAATCTGAAGTGGCTGCTCATGTTTGGACAAAAAAACAAAAAATAGATGTGAACACAAAATTATAAAAAAAAAAAAAAAATGAACTCACCATATGGGAAAAATCTACATACAGAAGAACGAGGAAAGAATTGTGAATTTTCAAATTCCCAGAGAAAGGAAGGAATCAAGAACCAGGGTCAACAACATGAGAAAATTCAGTCTGCAATCGTTGACGATGGGGCTAAGAAACCTTGAAACATATGTTCGACAAAAACTATATGAGGTAAGAATGAAGACAAAATGTTTTAATTACCCACATTATATTCTTTTGAAAGTACTTACTTTTTGAGCTTTGGTTCCTTTCTTAGGTTTGCTCTGCCCTTCTTTGATTTTTTTGCCAAGTTCCTGCAAAACTTCTGCCGTGTGGTCAACTCCAGGTAGCTCAATGCATCTCAAACTATGCTGTAGCAAGATTGCCTGTAAACCCGATATTAAAATAATGATTTACTTAGACAAAATTTATTAACAACACCTTCAATTCTAGTTGGTTATTTGGGGGAGCATTTTGAAATCATATTTATGAATACCATCCCCCATTTTTGATAATATATATATCCATCCATAGTAATTCTGCCCGAAGGCAGGTCCTTCACTGCAATCATAGCATTTTCATGCTATGCTTCCAGCTTTACTAGGGAATTGTAGGTGTGGTAGCTTCCCGTTGTTTTCCACACCAGTGAAGGATGATGATGATGATAATGGCCACATGATTTCGGGGACCATTTGTGCCTTAAAGTTTTCCTGACATTTGTCTTACAGGTGAGGAAAAACCCATATAAAAACCTCACCCAGAAAAACTGCCCCGACCGGGGATCAAACCCGGGCCTGCTGTGTGACAAGGCAGAACACTACCTCGAGACCACAGCACTGGACATATATATATTGATGCCATGCCAAATATTATATTATAATAATATTTATAATATAGACAATATACAACTGAAGGACATAAAGGACAAATTTATTTACGAATTAAAATAAAGCACACAGGTTAAGCTTTGCATTATACTTCAGGGGTGCAGAAAGACCTGTATTTGGAATGGGGTTTTTAGTCTGAAGGAGGATCCTATCTGCTATCCAAGATATTAAGTTTGTAAGTGATAGGATATCATACATAATTCTAAAGGGTAAACGACATGATTTTATAACTGTAAATGTACATGCCCCCACAGAAGATAAAGATGACAAGATCAAGGATGAGTTCTATGAAGAATTAGAATGCTTATTTGATAGCCTTTCACAATATCATATGAAAATTGTCCTAGGAGATTTTAATGCAAAAATGGGGCGGGAAGATATATTGAAACCAACAATAGGCAAATTCAGTCTTCATGAAGATAGTAACGACAATGGGGTTAGATTAGTCACCTTTGCCACATCAAAGAATCTTATTGTTAAGAGCACAACCTTTCAGCATAAGGATATTCATAAATACACCTGGACCTCTCCGGATGGGGAAACTCGGAACCAGATAGATCATGTATTAGTGGACAAACGCTGGCACAATAACATCATCGACGTTAGTTCAGTTAGAAGGACCGACTGCAATTCGGATCATCATCTGGTCAGGGTGAAAAATCAGACAACGGCTATCGCTTATGAGAGGAACAAATGCTAAAGATGATTCTGAAAAATTTTAATTAAAAAACTTGAAAGTTATGAAATGCAGCATGAATACTAAATCAAAATTGCTAATAGATTTGAAGTACTAGAATCTTCAGATGACAATGTGGCTAACAAAGAAGAAACTGATATAAATAAAGAATGGGAGGCTATAAGAGATACTATCAAATTGACAGCATCAGAAAGCATTGGTTATTTAAAAAAGAGACAAAACAAGAAATGGTTTGATGAAGAATGTGCCGACATTGTAAAGAAAAAAAAGGTAACAAAAATTAAATGGTTACACGAGCCAAATGTGTTAAATTTAGAGCAATTGGGTAGTATTAGACAGAAACCACCAAGTTACTAAAGAACAAAAAGAGGGAATATGTGAGAGAGAATATTAATGATCTTGAAATGAATGCCAAAAATATGAACATTTGAGAATTATATCAGGGAATTAGGATAGAGAAGAAAGGATTTCAGGCTAGAACAAACATAATTTGAAATGTAAATGGGGATATGTTTGCAGATTCCAAGAGTATATTAAATAGATGGAACAGTTACTTTAATCAGCTATTAAATGTACATACAGATCAGGATACTAAAGAGGATAATTTACAGACAGCAGAAATGCTAGTCACAGAACAAAGTGTGAGGTTGAAATGGCAATAGAAAAATTGAAGATTTATAAAGCATCAGGTTCAGATGAGATCCCAGCAGAACTGATAAAATCAGGGGGAGAAAAATTGATGGACAAGATACACCAGTTGCTTAATATGATTTGGGAAAAAGAAGCTCTTCCAGATAAATGGAAAGAATCAATTATCGTACCAATTTATAAGAAAGGAGATAAAACTGATTGCAACAACTATAGCGGCATATCATTACTTTCAACTTCATACAAAATTATAACAAATATATTAGTAAGTAGACTTACTCCTTCTATTGATGATATTCTAGGAGATCATCAATGTGGATTTAGAAGAAACAGGTCTACAACAGATCAGATTTTTACTATAAGGCAGATTTTAGAAAAGAAATGGAAATATAATGGTACTGTACATCAACTATACGTAGACTTCAAAAAGGCATACAGTTCAGTTAAGAGGGAGAAGTTATATAGTATCCTGCTGGAGTTCGGAATTCCTAAAAAGTTGTTAGACTTATACAAATGTGTCTAAATGACACAAAGAGTAGGGTGCATGTAGGAAAACAGTTTTCAGATACTTTTGAAATCCAGAATGGATTGAAGCAAGGAGATGCACTATCTCCTCAACTATTTAATTTTGTACTAGAGCATGCCATCAAATCTTTAGAGGATGAAGAAGGCCTACAACTCAATGATATTAATAAGCTGTTAGTTTATGCTGATGATGTAGTACTATTGGGCGATAGCGAGGAGATACTAAAGGCCAACACTTACACACTATTCAGTAATACTAAGAAATTGGGACTGGAAGTAAATATTAATAAAATTAAATGTATGGACACACACAGAAATGCATTATATAATGGAAATGGACAGCTAAGACAAATGAGGGAAATTTTGAGGAAGTGGCTGAATTGAAATACCTAGGAACAATAATCACAAATAGGAATGAGATGCACAAAGAAATTAAACATAGGGTCAATTCTGGAAATGCTTGCTATTATACATTACAGGAGCTCTTGACTTCCCAACTCCTTTCAAAAAATGTTAAACTGCAAATATGTAAAACTATTATTCTACCAGTTATATTATATGGATGTGAAACATGGACTCTTACTTTAAGGGAGGAAAGGAGATTACTAGTATTTGAGAATAAAGTTCTTAGGAACATTTTTGTATCAAAGAGAAATGAACAGACAGGTGAATGGAGAAGACTTCATAACAGTGAACCACGTGGTCTTTATAGGAAGCCAGATATAATAAGAACACTTAAGTCTCATAGACTGCAATTGGCAGGATATGTGGCACGAATGGAGAATGAAAGACGAACATGGAAGCTTCTTGTAGGAAAACCAGGGAGAAAATACCCTGGTCTCGGTCTAGGCGAAAATTTTTCTCTTCAAATATAAAATAGAAAATACCCAGTTGGTAGACCAAGAACTAACTATAATTACATACAAAATAATAGAAAAATTATTCATTCATTTAATTATTAACAATTTTTAACCAAGTTTCATATGTATTATTAGGACCAACCTCAAAATGTTTATGACATATTTCAAGAAACATATGATATTAATAATTTATTTATTTAACCCATTGGCGTGGGCATTTAAACATGGTGTTCCCTTCCCAGATGCAGAAGGACGTGTTAGAATGCCTGGACTTTTAAATATCCAAATGCAGATTGCCGTGTCATTACGCGTTGGTACATCTATGATTTCCAAAGCCTATAACAAGTTTGTTAAACATGCTGGAGAACTTATTTTCTGTTGCTGTGGTTCTGTTGCAATGGCAATATGCCGGCTGTCATATTAGATAATGAACAAATTCCTTATACCGACGTCGTTAAAAACTTGAGATTTTACTTAGATTCTAATTTAAATTGGCATGTGCAAGTAAAACAAACATCTAAAAGGATCTTCTCCATAATGCATTCCCTAAAGTGACTTAAACATTTTCTTCCTACAACTCTTAAAAGAATTTGAATCCAAACTTTAGTGAAGCCGCATTTTGACTACTGTGACGTTCTACTAACTGACATAAGTGACGGATTGTCGGACAAACTGCAGCGTGTCCATAATATGTGTATCAGATTCATATTTAATGTTCGAAAATACGATCACATTTCTCCATTATTCCACGAATTGTCATGGCAACATCTAAAAGAGAGAAGAAAATTGCACTGTCTAATTCTCCTATTTAAGATCCTACATAGCTCGATTCCCAATTATTTATCATCCCGTTTCCAGTATCTATCCTCAAACCATAACTTAAACACAAGATCACAACATAGTCTCTTACTTAATATACTGCAACATAGGACATCACATCACTCCATGTCATATACCATCTCCACTTCTTGCAACTGGAATTCCCTACCACAAGAAATAAGGGGCTGCCGGACATTGGCATCTTTTAAAAGAAATCTAAATTTATATTTGCTCTAAACTCGACTTCATTATTATCCAGTGTAAGACATATATATTAATTGGTGTTTCCCGTATAATGTATCATATTTATATTTATTATTATTATTATTATTATCGTATCATTATTGTTATTACCCTATAAAATGTTGTTTGTACATGACATTTACATTGCTACATTTATTGTATCTTTAACTGTTTATAATTAGTATAGTGTATATCTATATTTGTCGAATATTTATTTGTATTTGTGCTGGTTGAGTGGAAGAGAGGGCCTTATGGCCTTAACTCTGCCAGAATAAATAAAGTATTATTATTATTATTATTATTATTATTATAAGAAAGGTCCCCCTTCATATTATGACATTATTTACGACAGGCAAGTGGAGTGAGGATAAGTGAAACGAGATCCTTTTGGAATTTTTTTTTCTTCAGCCAGACCTTTCACTTAACATAGTGAATGCCCTAATTTTGCCGAAAAGAAATATCTGTTAAGTGTCTCACTGAGTGGTCTCATAACTTTCTTTTATAAGCGACAATGGCTCGTGTGTATACACAAAAATCATTCGGAAGAAGAAACTGTATGGATTTCAAGTAAATTAGTTTGACATTTTCCAACTTATATAAAAAATTTACTTGACGAATTTTATGTGTAGAATTACGAAAAAAGAAATTAATTTAAAAAATATAATAGATTGATAATAGTAATAATAGTAATTATGAAATAATGGTAATGATAATAAAAATAAAAATAGTAATAATAATAATAATAATAGTAATGTGTGTATGTACTGCATTCTTCCAACACAGGTGCTCCCTAGCGGGAGTTTATTAACCAAGGTAATCCATTCAACAAGAATCAATTTCTGTAATTATATAATGAATTTGAAGTAACTTACTTTTAGATTCTTCAACTTTTATAAAATTTGTACATAGTGAATCTGATGTGTAGAATTATGAATATATTTAATTTAAAAATATGAATGAAGGATAAATAGACAAAGTTTAGAGTTATAAATTATAAGTAAATCTTTAACAACGATTTAAAAAATGCATGCATTTATTGATGAAAGTATAAGGAAATCTCCATCTGCGATTAAATATAACTTATAATTAACCAATGAAAGACACTATTCTATAATATTCTTTATTTCAATATTCTATTCTATAGTGTTCTGTTCAAGTGCAGGTCGTTCACTGTAATCATAGAATTTTCATGCTATGATTGCAGCTTTATCAGGGAATTATAGGTGTGCTACCTTCCCATATAGGGGGATGATGATGATGAAGGCCATATGATGTCCCTGGACCGTTTGAGCCTCAAAGCCCACTGCGTGACAAGACAGCATTCTACCTCGAGACCACAGATATAATATTTAATATTTTCTTAACCCTTTCATTTGTTATTTGTTTTATTTATCGACGCTTACGCTTATTTACCAACATGTCAACATGATACATGTGGTTAGCACATCGCCTCAATGAGAGATCTAATTGGAAATTAGATATAACTTGGAGATAACACTAAGCAATTTATGATTTTTATTTATGATATCCAAATGTAGTAAAACAGTGCAAGTCTCGTAGGCTGCTATGGGTAAGGAATGTGGCACGAAGAGGAAATTGTATAGGAACATGGAAACTTCTCGTAGAAAAACTAGAAGCAAAGTGCCCAATAGGGAGGGATAGCCATGAGGTGTAAGAATAATATTAACCAGGATTTGAGGGAGGTAAATAATACAGGACTCTCACTGCTGTGGTCCTGAGATCGAGTCACGGTCACTCCATGTTGGTTTCGTGGCAGACGAAACAGAGCTTGGCCAGGTTTTTCTCGGAGTTTTCTCCTGCCACAATTTCATTCCATCATTTCTCCATACTCATCACATCCATTTAGTTTCATTTCGTTCATGTGCCCCTGTTTTGGTTCGTCAGGCGTGGTAGGCCACACCCTTGTCATTCACAGATCTCTATATATAGGGGCTTCAATCTCATCTAATCCCTCGGCCCGACCCTGAGTTTGACACGAGTTGATTATATTATTATAAATTACACAGGAATAATTGGAAAACATTATTTGTAATAAAATGTATGGAGAGGTTATGTATGCATGATCATGATCTCCATGTTCAATGGTGCCATTAATTTCAAGATAACGCAAATCAAGTTGGTTTCCAATGCCCTTCAATTTTTTTTCAAAATGTTCCCTTTCATTGAATATTTAAATAATAAATTCCAATCTCTCTACCTTCCAAGTCAAGATGTAATAATTGATGAATCATTATGGTTATGGAAGGGGCAAACAATTCCCTCCACTTAAAACTGCCAATTTTGATGTTAAACATATAAACTGTGTGAATCTAGAACTGGGTATGTGGTCTCGAGGTAGCGTATTGCTTTGTCACGCAGCCGGCTGGGGTTCGATTCCCGGTCGGGACAGGCTTCCTGGGTGAGGTTTTGTTTCTGGGTTTTTCCTGACCTGTATGACAAATGTCAGGAAGCTTTAGATCCAACGGTACCCAAAAATCATCCGGGCATCATCATCAGTATCATTATCATTATCATCATTAACATTCACCGGTGTGGAAAGCAACGGGAATTACCACACCTAGTAAAGGAACAAATCATAGAATGAAAATGCTATGATTGCAGTGTAAGACCTGCCCTTGGGCAGAACAATATATAATAGAATGGCCATTCATTGTTTATATTGTATTAACCAGAATTTAATATGTATCTAAAATAAGTTATTAGGTGAAGAGTTAAAAATACTACCGCACGGGGGTACTGCATTGACTTTTAAATGACTGCACAGAAGGGAGGAAACCGGTCTTGTATAAGTACGGCAATCCGCGCTGAGGGGTTAAAATAAGAGACATATAAGTCGTAAGAGACAATGACAAATATTTTACGAAATTAAGAAAAAAATATACGGTACATTGAAGCAGTCATAATTTCACACTTGAAAACGCAAAGTCACCTCGCTAGGTAGCTTATGAAATTTCCACTTGAATTGGCAATTATTATTGCATGAACAGATTCTTAAGTACGCAAATCGTCTTTGGATGGAACTTTCTGAGCTGAGTACATGTTGAGTACAACTTTTATGCTAGAATGCGTTCATAGATAAGAGCCTACGCCACACTCTCCACCTACATTTATCTGGGCGTATCTAACTTGCTCACACCTCAACGAGACTAATTTCTGAAGCTTGGGAAGTACCTCTCGTAAAATAATGGATATTACTTATAACCAAAACTCTTGTCCAGTTTTGATCAAGATTACTGCTAATAGCAATTCCTTTTGCATCAGTAACCAATACACTTATTTAACATCTCTCAATAATAGAGATGCAAAATTACTGCAAATGAATTTCTTAAATTTCTCTCAGGGGCCCCCATCTAGGGGATATGTGGATGGCGACCACAAGGTGCCCAAGCTGAGGTAAACATTTCTTCCACTTACTTGTATTTTGCTCCTTACTTTTATCTTTAACTGATCTGGTATTTCTTCCTTTTCTAGTACCAGATCCCTCTTTTTACTTTCCTGTCCAGTCCCCCTTGCCTGATCTCTTGTTTTCTTCGATCCTGATGGTATTAGAGTATTCGAGGTCAAAGGGATCATTTCTGTCTTTCCTATATCTCCTTCTTTTAACCGTGAACACTCACCTTGAATGTCCACATAAGCTGCATATTCCAATGCTTCTGTATCAAGCTAGCCTAATCAAACAAACAGATAAACTAAAGGAACTCACAGTCTGGGAAAAAATCCATATCCAAAAAAACAAAAAAGACAAACTCATGAATTTTGAAACTCCCGCAAATTTTGACCTGATCCAGAGGTTCATCGGTCCACCGATAGAAGTAAGAAGGAAACCGCCAAGAAACGACATAACACCGGTCGACCAGAGGCTACTGACGATGGAGATAAGCTCCGAAACTGCAGTATAGAAGAAAAAGGATATGAGGTGAGGTAATAAAAACATTAATTTAATTATTGAAGAAAAATTTCTTCAATTGTCCATGCTACCTGTTTTTTTTGGTAATTATTAAAGTCAACTGGCCATATGCTAATGAGCTTGTGTGTGTGTTCATTTGAGTGTAACATATTCTGTGGTCATTTGAGTGTAACATAAAATATTTTAGGATTTTTTATATTCTCCAGTAATTTTTTTATAAAGTGTATTTAGCAATTACCTTTTGATTTGATGTAAATATCAGTGTGATATTTATACTCTACTAATCTTTATGAATAATTTGATATGTTATACCACAGCTTTACCTTAATCGGCTCTCCTTCTATATTACAGCCCTCTTCATTTTTTGTTACTATCTGAATTTTAAAAATATTGTATCTGAATTATGTATCCCATCTTTGATAATGGATGTTATCTACTGCAAATTCAAGTACCTGTATAATATTTAGATAAATACAGTTCAAAGATATAAATTCTCACTAATTTTATAAAGTAAAAGTAAAAAAGATTGTGATTAAAATATTACCTCTGACAATAGCAATTCTAGTTTCACTATATCATCTGGTTTTGTTATGGGTGTTTGAAGGATGGTATCTAATAACAAAACTCCATTATAATCTCTACGAACGCCAATTCCTCTTCCATCAGTGAAGAATATCTTGTCATGACCAGGCAGGTACAATCCATGTAGTTTTCCCTCATGCTTTGCTGTAAAACAATTGAAATAATGGTAGTAATACTCCAATAAACTTAGTTTTGATTTCTAAAGTACAACAATGAAAATTTTTCACCACGGATCAGTCAGTTATATTCAATGATTTTTCAGCTACTAATAAATTTAATTGACTAATCATTTGATGTTAGTTTATAATATGGAAATTATTACTATCTTCTAGATTTTAGGTTGGTAGCAACGGCTGCCATAGCCCTACAGATTAATTTTAATTATAGAGAATGGATATTTCATGGCAGATGCAGTACTACCAATTGTAAACATTCACACCATTGCCAAATTTCTCTCATTTCCTACACTTATATTTTAAAATAAAGTAAAACCTGTCTTAGCCAGAACCTTTATAAGAAGGAAACCTGTAGAGGCGGAAAAAAAAATCTTCAGAACAGTACGATTTTATATGTAAAAATCAACCTTCATAACGTGGAAACAGAATGGTTTTTAAAGTACCAATAGTTAATTTTTACCTCAATATGACAAAAAATTATTCTTTAAGCACATTCTAATTACAGTATTAATGATCACACGTGAAAATTCTGCACCACTTCTGCATTATATCATTTTACCTTCTTGTGTTGCCATTTTATTGTGGGGATACCCTTGCTTATGTGGGACAGCGGGGAATCCTTCGCTTTTCCTTGCCTGCTTACATAACCTGCGTTGGGAAACTCTTCAGTCTGGTTGAAGTATTCCTGTAGTTGAGTTCCTTCTCAGTTTGTGTAATAAAGTTGTTTTGTATTGCCATGCAAACTGTGCTGTGTTACATACACTATTTTGTCTGTTTTCAGTTCAATACATTATGTCTTTAAAGCGTGCATATAAAACACTTACACTGCATGAGAAAATTCAAGTTATAACTGAACATGAGAAAGAAAAGCGAACTGCTAAGGATTTAACTGTTAAGTTCAATGTGAATAAAACCCAAATTTATGACATTTTAAAAAATAAGGACAAAATTAAGAAAATTTGGTTTGAAATAAGGACAAAATTAAGAAAATTTGGTTTGAAGGCAAATCAGGTGATGTAAAACGATTAGGACAAATTTCTCAGAATCAAGCGATAAACAGTGCTGTATATGAGTAGTTTGTTGGTGCACAGTAGAAGAGAATGCTCATTTCAAGCCTGATCATTCAGGAACAGGCATTAGATGTTGTACAATCTTTAAGAAACGGAAGTTTTAAAGCCTCTAAAGGTTGGCTAGAAAGCTTAAAACCCGTGACATTGATGTGCAGACAGTGTCAGAATGGGAGAACAAAGTACAGACTTTGGTTGAGGGATATGAATCTAGAAACATTTACAATGGGGATGAGACAGGTATTTTCTTCAGAGTTTTGCGTAATTATACCTTAGCTGTGCGTGGTGACAAATGCATTGGAGGGAAAATTTCCAAGGAACATTTAACACTGTTTATTTGTGCTAACATGGAAGGCAAATTTGAAAAAGTTGTAATTGGAAAGTCTGCATGTCCAAGAGCATTTAAAAATTTGAACCGCAGCTCTCTACCAGTGACTTGGAGAAATAACAAGAAGGCCTGAATGACTGACTCTATCATGAAAGAATGTAGGTAGGAAATAACACTATGAGGTATATTTTATTTATTTTGAGTTGTATTTTGAATCACCTCATATTTCTTGACTCCTTCGCAGACTCGAGTTTTGTTCACTGCATCTGTGATATTCTCAATGTGACAGATGCAGTGAAGAAACTCGAGCCTGTGAAGGAGTCAAGAAATATGAGGTGAGTCAAAATACAACTCAAAATAAATTAAATGACTAAAGAGTAGCAATATAAAATGAAGAATGAAAATCAGAATGTTATTCTGTTTTCTAGACAATGCTAGATGCCATCCAAAACTTGAATTGACCAATGTGAAGTTGCTATTTTTCCCTCCTAACACAACATCCATCATCCAACCTATGGTCCAAGGTGTCATTTACAGCCTTAAATCGCATTACAAGAAATTTGTGTTACAGTCGTTAGTCGCCAAGATGAGTACTTGTTCAAATGTGTCAGAAATCATCAAGCAGATTAAAGTTTTCGATGTAGTGAAGTGGATTCATCAAGCTATAGGGAAAGTTCTCCCAGAGACTATGAAAAAGTGTTTTTTAAAAGCAGGATTTCCTTGTCAAGAAACATTCACTGAACATGATGAGGTGAAGGAAAATTTAACAGTCATTGCCGACCTAATTAAATGCAATTGAGATTGAAGATGTTATCAATTTCGACAATGATTTGGCAACAACACAAAATATAGAATGAGCCGTCGATTCTTTAAATGAAACGAGAGGGGAGTCCTCAAAATATGAAGGAACTCAAATTTCCAAAGAAGAAATAAGAAGAGGAAGAAGATGCCCCAACGAGCTGAATATATTTAGCTACAAACAAGCATTGTTGAATGTGAATGATCTCCAAGAGTTTGCTGCTTCATGTAACGATCCTGCTTTGATGGACCTTCTGCAAGATGTAGAGAACCACATACTTGCCCGTGCTGTGACTAAAACTTGGCAGCCTACCTTACTACAGCTATGGAGGAAGTGAAATTAACTAAAAATGTGAGTAATCTCTCTTTTACTTTTTATTCACTGTATTTGTGGTGCAGATACTGTAGTACTCTAAATAATTTACTTGTAATTTGGGAACCATAAGATGGAAAACTGCCAAGACGGAAATATATTTAAGGAACTGTCATGTTCCTTCATAGAATGGTTTTACTGTATAAACTTAATTATCTGGTCTAAGGCAACATGCCTTAGCACAGAGTATCAGTACATATAGTTGTTCAAGTCACCATGGAAGAAGAAATTTTCTCATGGAATTTGGCTAGTATGGGACTGATACCCACCCGGCAGTATGTGGAATTTGGGTAGCTTTAAAATATATATAGTGACTTCAGGTTAAGAAAACAAGATATCCATGCTGGAGGACTTAACATGTCCCTATACTGGCTGGATTGTCCACCTCTGTAAATTGGACATGTGAATATGAGGTCATCAGATGGTTGTTAGGTCAGGGGCCTTCTAGGCTGTCATGCCATGGAATTAAACTTAATTATATTAATAGCAGATTTACAAGTTTTGAAATAAGCTTTAATTCAATAGCAAATTTATGTATTTTCTACATTTAAACACACTTTTACTGTATTACTTGTAATAAGCCTTTGACAATAGCTCACTTAATTCAGAAAAGAGACTTGTAATGTCACCTCTATGAAAATAAAAATTAGCTCTTTTCTAGAATGCAATCTTGCCAATCAATATTACAAAGGCTTTCCAAATACAAACAAGGAAATGAACAGTAGCATGTTGTGACGTCTCAAGTAATCAATTGTGTGAAACAGAGAAACCAAGTAGCTGGTAGGTGTTTCTCCAAAAGTCCTGCCTTATATGCCATGATATAATAGACTTCCTTTAACTCAATTCTTAGATTTGGATTGTCATATTAGATATCTATTGACTAACTAACTAACTCACAGGCACTATCAAACCCATAGGTTCATGACCACACAGACGTAAGATCTCCATACATCCCTATCCTTAGCTAATGTTTTCCAATCATTCCCTGTATAATCTTCTACCCTCAAATCATAATTAATGTTATTCTCCCACCTCATTCTTGGACTATCAATTGGGTGTTTTCCCTCTGGTTTTCCTACAAGAAGCTTCCATGCACGTCTTTTATTCCCCATTCATGCCATATGTCCTGTCCATCGCAGTCTACGAGACTTATTACCCAACAACATTAATGTTTTAGCCGATATGGGGAAGCAAAGGTGCTAATGTTGAAGAGGGGAAAAGTGTCTCCTTCCACCGTTTTTGACTGGACAAATGGTATAGTCAGTGGCAAAATATAGTGGTAGAGCTATTTGAAATAGGAGATGGAGTTAATGAAAGATAGTCAGAGTTTGTATGCCTATGATTTCTGTATAATGTGAAGTACAAAGAGATTAAATCAACGCTGATTTCCAGCTACTGTCTGTCAGACAAATGTACGAAAACAAACATTACTGGAGAATTAGATATTCATTTATTGTATTAGTTTCAAGTTAAAATGGAGAGATTACTTTTATTACATTTTTTATATCAAACCAACTCACTGGCACTATCGAATCCATAGTTCATGGCTCTCTATACATTCCTATCCTGACCTAATGTTTTCCAATCATCCTCTGTATGATCTACTTCCCTCAAATCATTATTAATGTTACTCTCCCACCTCATTCTTGATCTATAACTGGGTGTATTCTTTCTGGTTTTCCTACAAGATGCTTCCATTGCACCCGTTTCATTCCCCATTTGTGCCACATGTCCTGCCCATCACAGTCTAAAATACTTAACTGTTCTTATTATATCTGGTTTCCTATAAAGACCATGTAACTCACTGTTATGTAGTTTTCTTCATTCATGTGTAAGTTCACCTCTCTTTCATCCAAACATTTTCCTAAGAACTTTATTCTCAAATACTCGCATTCTCCTTTCCTCTCTTAAAGTAAAAGTCCATATTTTACATCCATACAATATAACTGGCACAATAACAGTTTTATATATTTTCAGTATTTTTTTTAATGTTTTTTTAGAGGACTTGGGACAACAAGTCTCCCTGCAATTCATAATAGCATGCATTTCCAGAATTGAGCCTATGTTTAATTTCTTCGTCCATCTCATTCCCATTTGTGATTACTGTTCATTTTTTTTTTTAAATTGCGGATGAGCCCATGTAGGACTATGCAAAGTACTTAGAGGTGTTTTCCTTTGAGCTCAAATTTCTTTCATTCTTTTGCTATGAGCTTGTTTTCTATCATCTGTCCAAGTTGTTCCAGTTTTTTTCTTCGCTTTGTCCTCTTGGTCAACTTGCCACTTATTCACCGTAAGTCTAAATATATCTCTGTTTGGGATATCTTCTTTAGTAATTCCTGCCAATTTTAAGTCCTTCTTGACTTCATCAATCCACTTCATAGTATCCACTGGAGCTTTACTTCTGTTTTCGTAGAATTTCATTATCTGTTTTGTAAGCCTATTTGAGTTCATTCGTTTAATATGGCCATAAAATTTTAACCTTCGTTTTCTAATATCACTATGAATGTCTGTATATTTTTATTTCCTTTTTACTTCTGAGTCTAAATGCTTCATCTATGACTTGTGGACCTAAAACTTTTCTTATAATTTTGCATTCTTTTTTCACTATATTTTCGATATCTTTTTTTCTGTTCAAAATTAATGTTTCTGCTATTATTATTATTATTATCCACATCTGTGGTCTTGAGGTAGTGTGCTGCCTTGTCATGCAGCGGGCCCCGGTTTGATCCCTGGTCAGGACAAGTTTCCTGGGTGATTGTTTTTTTTTCAGGGTTTTTTGTCACCTGTAAGATAAATGTCAAAAAACTTTAAGGCCCAAATGATCCCTGAATATCATCATTAACATATTCATTTAAGTTTAGGATTAAGGCCTCTTCCGGCGCATCATTACCAACATCACTATCATATATCATAGGAACAGCATAACTCCATCTTCCAGTCACCCCAATAGCAGAAGTGGTTTACAATAACGCCATGCTAGGAGAGAATACCAGAATATTGAAATGACAACATGGGTGCATTAATTAAAAAAATTATTACTATTATTATTATTATTATGGATAGAAATTTTCAAATCGTTCTTTATTTTCTCCTCTTCACAAAAGTAGATAACTTTCTTAATAATTTCACGTCCTTCAATGCGAACATTGGGTTTGCACTTGACATTGTAACTAACAACTGACTATACACGACTAATGGAAAGTAAACACTGTCACTGCAGCCTAAGACAAGGATCTACTATCTCCAACCCCTACTCACCCTTACCACATTCTTTTAGTTTGCAGTTTGTCCACACTGAAAGTTAGTGTGGCCGAGTAATAACTGTTCTTATTATATCTGGATTCTTATAAAGACCAGTAGTTCACTGTTATGAGTCTTCTCCATTCACCTGTCTGTTCATCTCTCTTTGATACAAAAATGTTCCTAAGAACTTTATTCTCAAATACTAGTAATCTCCTTTCCTCCCTTAAAGTAAGAGTCCATGTTTCACATCCATATAATATAACTGGTAGAATAATAGTTTTACATATTTGCAGTTTAACATTTTTTTAAAGGAGTTGGGAAGTCAAGAGCTCCTGTAATGTATAATAGCAAGCATTTCCAGAATTGACCCTATGTTTAATTTCTTTGTGCATCTCATTCCTATTTGTGATTATTGTTCCTAGATATTTCAATTTAGCCACTTCCTCAAAATTTCCCTCATTTGTCATTAGCTGTCCATTTCCATTATATAATGTATTTCTATGTGTGACCATATATTTAGTTTTATTGATATTTACATCCAGTCCCAATTTCTTAGTGTTACTCAATAGTGTGCGTGTTGGCCTTTAGTATCTCCTCACTATCGTCCAATAGTACTACATCATCAGCATAAACTAAAAGATTATTAATACCATTGATTTGTATGCCTTCTTCATCCTCCAAAGATTTTATGGCATGCTCTAATACAAAATTAAACAGCAGAAGAGGTAGTGCATCTCATTGCTTCAACCCACTGTGAATTTCAAAACTATCCGAAAACCGTTTGCCTACACGCACCCTACTCTTTGTGCCATTTAGACACAATCATATAAGTCTAACTTTTTTAGGAATTCCAAACTCCAGCAGGATACTATATAACTTTTCCCTCTTAACTGAATTGTATGCCTTTTTGAAGTTACGTATAGTTGATGTACAGTACTATTACATTCCCATTTTTTCTAAAATCTGTACCTATTATGTTCCATAATATTTTAATCATATTATTTTGTGATACATTATTTTTATATTCCTTAAGTCTTATCCAATCTATTTTGTACACACTTCTAATACTGTTATTTTAGGGTCGTATGCAAATACATTAGTCTCTACTCAAATTACTTCCAATCACTGGTGAGCTGAGATCGAATTAACGGCCGCCTTAACCGGTCATGCATGAATGTTGACGTTTTCGTAATATTGGCAATGAATTACCCAGAATTCTCAGCGATAAAACCACTTCCGTTATTTTCGTCTGCTATAGAGGAATGCATTTATGCTTGCATCCCGCAAATAATACCGTATACAAACACGTCTGCAACGCGCAATATTACGCCGATTCTCCTGTTCTTCCAGTTGAATTCTTTAGTAGACTCTATCAAATTCCTCTTCTCCGCGTATACCGAAAACATGATCAAAGTCTTCAAGGTCCGACATCTTGGATAAGTTTCAAACTACATCGTTACCATCGGTTCCCTTCGGGATTTTCACATAAGTTTATATCTTGAGCTACGATCTTAAGGTACATTGTCAGGTAGCTTACAATTATTACCGCGTGAATAGATTTCTGAGTAAGAAAAATGTGTTTGAATAAAACTTTATTAGCAGAGAATGCCTTTTACTGTCTAATGCGTTCAAACATTCGACCCTTAGTCTTCATTCTAGAAATTTTACGTTAAGTTAGTATAGTGTCATTATGAGTACTGATATTTTGAATGAACATCTAAGTTGTGTATATATATATGTAATGTATGTATGATATATGAAAAGAAAAATGAATGCTTGAGTCGGGATATATATACTCCATATGTCCCATATAGTGACATGGGTGCTCTCTAGTGGAAGTTTCTTAACAAAGCTAATTTATAGTCCAGCCGCTTAGTCTCCGGCCCTGACGTTTTCACGACAGTGATGCCAATATGGATATTCGGTTGAAGGGGCCGCTTTATGTATGTAGTTAGCAGAAATAGAGCTTAAAACATTGCAGCAATTTCAAACCTTACTAGCAGCTTCAAGAGCAGCGATTGGTTGTAGTATATGTCCACTCCCACTTCAACTATTTCCTTATTGGAATAGAGGGCAAGTTTCTTCCTTTACTCCTCGTACAACCTAAACATCAGGGCCGGATACTCAGTGGCTGGACTTTAGTTATGCTTATTAACTTACAGATATCAATGAGTGACATGTGATCATCAGTTGTTCTATTTATTTATTTATTTATTTATTCATGATCAATAATACTAATAATAATTGGTTCTTTATTGATTGAATTTCATTCCTCTCAAAACCACTCTTATTATTTTTTTTATTATGGTATAAAAATAATTGAACCAAAATTGCTGGTCAGAAAATATAAGTGACTAATTGATGAATAGGTTAAGATTTTTCAAATTGAAATTTGATTATATCCTCCAACAGCACCTATGAGGACTGAAGTAAGAAAAATTAATGTAATAGACCCATTAAAGTTAATTGTAAAGAGATTAATATTAATGTGTGATCTCCTGAGCCAGAATGAAGTTAATAAAATAGGATAATAAAAGCTAAATTCTCGGGGCACTCTGTAGGATAGTGGTTAAGGCACTGTGCTACAAGCTGGAAGGTCAAGGGTTCGAGCCCCAATGGGGTCAGGATTTTTAAACTGACCCAAACCCTCTAAGGCACTATGGCCCTGAAATCGACTCAGCCTCTACCGAAAATGAGTACCAAACACTTGTTCTGGGGTAAATGCTGCAGTCATGGAGGGCTGACATCAAGTGCCAATTGTCCAGAAAAGTGGGAGCCTTAATCTCCTACTACCCCAAGGCCTCCTGAGGCCTGTAGTGGGATTACTTTACTTTACTTTAAAAGCTAAATTCTCTCTGGTGCAAAGCAAAGGTACTGCATAGGTTAAATAGAGTTCCCATGGGAGAAAAAAAGTTATAGAATGTATGAGAATGGTGCCTTCCCAGCATTTCGAGAATTTGGTACCTTCGATAAGTTGTGATTATATGTTTGAGAAAACTGGCTATAACAGCTGGCAGACCCGACATGCTGAATATATATCAATGCTCGTATTAAAATATACTCTAAGCTTTCACCTGTGGGTGCATTTTGTTACAGATATGTCATTAAACTAATGACCCAAGTTTGTAGTTCAAAGTTTAAGATTTTGGTTGGCAGAGGACCAGTCAGCAATATGACTTAGGAATCTTAATCAAAGTCCACCACTGTGGTCTCGAGGTAGCATGCTGCCTTGTCACGCAGCAGGCCCGGGTTCGATCCCCAGTCGGGGCAGTTTTTCTGGGTGAGGTTTTCATCGGGGTTTTTCCTCACCTGTAAGACAAATGTCAGGAAAACTTTAAGGCCCAAACGGTCCCCGAAATCATATGGCCATCATCATCATCCTTATCATCATCTTCATCATCATCATCCTTCACCGGTGTGTAAAGCAACCACACCTTCAATTCCCTAGTAAAGCTGCAAGCATAGCATGAAAATGCTATGATTGCAGTGAAGGACCTGCCTTCGGGCAGAATTACTATGGATGGATCTTAATCAAAAGACCAAGGTTGTTTCCTCTCACTAAAGGCTACAATGTTTCATTGTCACACATTTTTGCAGTAGTTCAATGTCATTTTACAGAATTGAAGCTGAACTCACCTCTTAGCAAAACATGATTGGGAAAGGATGATTACCCTGCAAATTTTTTCATGGGCTTTTGAAAAGTTTGAGACATGCATCTTTAATTTTGGTATGATTGTATCATAAATTGTAAGATATTCTATCTACATTATGTTCCTGGTGCCCATTTTCCATGTACCACTTAAGAAGACACTTGGATTTAGTTCGCTCTGCAGTCAAGACATGTTTAATATTTTATTAGCAAGCTCAAAGTGAAAGTAAACTCTGCACAATCTTATGTATGATATATTTGATCTCTCGAGTCATTAAAGAGTACTGTCAGACAAGATTTTTGAAAATATGATCTGCCATTGCATTGACAGCCACTTGTCTTTATAGACAAGCAGTCTCCAGGATAATCTGACACATTTAATATCAAGGAATAACTAGATGCCAACTATACACATGCTTGGAAAATGTTTAACTTATTTTACAAACTCTGCTTTTAGAGCCACTTGTCATCACAGATATCCAACCCTCAGACAATCTCTGGGACTTCCAATATCAAGGAATAACTACATAGCCAAGTACACAAATGTTCAGAAGATTTTTAACTTCTTTTAGAAACTAGAAAATTGTATTAGCATATTTTCTTACCTTACATTATATTATCACAGTGACATAATGAAAATTCTAATACTTCGAGATATCTGCATCTTCTTTCAATGGTAAACAAGAATGGAATTTGGTAAAAGACCTTTTTATTACTCTCAAAACAGCTTTCATAGGATACATAAAAAAATATATAACATATATAAATAGATAATTAATTTTAAGAAATTGGATGGTGTAGAAAAATGGTAACAACTTATTCTGGTACTTACAAGTAAAACACGTGTGAAGAAAATATCTCTCTTCTGTTTGTGGATGGCTCATTTATACAGGGCAAGTCAAAATGTTGTGCAGGTTTTCAGAAATTTATTATGTGAAATGTAATGAACATATAATATCGTGAGACATATTGTATGAAAGGTAAACTCTCAAAGTTTAGTTGTCCACTTCTAAAGTTCCGCGTTCACCCGCAAGATGTCAACAGCAGAGCAGTAAAGGAAAATGGCGTTGACTGGGGATCAGAAGTCTTTCTGTGTGCTTGATTACCATGTAAACAACTCTGTGACTAGTGTTCAACGACATTTCCGTACCAGATACGATAAAGACCCGCCGGATGGGAGATCCATTCGTAAGTGGTACACACAATTTAGGGATTCAGGCTGTATCTGTAAACGAAAATCGACTGGCCGTCCGTCGACGAGTGAAGAGACAGTCGAACGCGTTCGCACATGCTTCGTGCGGAGTCCACAGAAATCCACCTACCGGGGAGCGACAGAACTTCAACTACCACAAAAAACTGTATGGCGGATTCTCCGGAAACGTTTACAGATGAAACCCTACCACTTGCAACTGGTTCAAGCCTTAAAACCCGCCGATTATGCTTTGCGAGCGTCCTTCTGTGTTGATTTTCTCGCATTAATGGAAGAGAATGAGTTCCATGAGAGGGTAGTTTACAGTGATGAAGCGACTTTCCACCTTCAGGAAAAGTGAATAGACACAATGTAAGGATTTGGGGAACTGGTAACCCCATGCAACTCTGGAACATCAACGCGATTCTCCGAAAGTGAATGTCTTTTGTGCCATTTCCCATGCAAAGGTTTATGGGCCCTTTTTCTTTCATGAACGTACTGTGAACGGACATGTTTTCCTTGATATGCTACAACAATGGCTCCTTCCGCAGCTTGAAGCGGATAGTCCAGATTTCATTCTGCAGTTGGATGGTGCCCCTCCACATTACCATGGCAGTGTTCGAGACCATTTGAATACGGCTTTACCACAACGCTGGATAGGCCGTGCATCTCAGGGTGATCAACAACTCATTCATTGGCCACCTCGTTCACCAGATCTAACCCCGTGTGATTTCTTCATGTGGGGTCTTGTAAAGGATCATGTTTACGTACCACCACTTCCAACAACACTGCATGAACTGCGTGCCCGCATCACAGCAGCCATTGCTGATATCGACCGCGGACTGCTACAGAAAGTTTGGCAGGAGATTGAATATCGGCTTGACATCTGTCGTGTAACAAAAGGCGCTCACATAGAACATCTGTGAATATTTAAAAAAAAACTTTGAGAGTTTACCTTTCATACAGTATGTCTCACGATATTATATGTTCATTACATTTCACATAATAAATTTCTGAAAACCTGCACAACATTTTGACTTGCCCTGTAAGGTAAAAATAACTTGTCACTTAAATTCAGTAGCAAATTTAAGACAGTGTACACTTAGCAACAAAAAGAATGGGCCGACTCTTGATCTCAAATATTTTAAGTTCTAACGCGCGATTTATGCAAGTAAACTAATTGCACAGTAGCGCTACAATACATTTCCCTTCTTCCTTTGAAGAGCATTCTTTCAAGCACAATTAGCCAGCGAACGCTTAACTCAGTGCTTAGTGGCTTGATTTGTATGCAAGAGGTCCCAGGTTCGATTCCCGTTGAGGTTACATTTTTTAATTGTTAAAATACTTTCTATTTTATTCCATTCTTAAAGAAAAAATGTACTAACTATTTGGAAGTATTATTATTATTATTAATATTATTATTTATAAAAAGGTTTACAATGTAATAAAACATCTTCCTGTGCCCAAAGCTTTTTCAATTTTTATCTACTTTCTCCGTTCTTCTCTATCTTCACATACTAATTCTTCCAGACCTAGCTCCCTCATACCTCTTCTTACATCATCCATCCATTTAAATCTAGATGAATCTCTCTTTCCTTTCCCAAGTGGAATCCATTCCAAAGCTTGTCTGGGTAATCTCTTCTCTGGTATCCTACGTATATGACCATACTATTCTACAACATATTTGGTCTTAGTTTATGTTGTACTGTAAACAAAGTCACAAAAGGTATCCTTCAGCAGGCATCTGTGATTGGTGGAGCGATGGTACTATTTTACGCGCCATGAAAGTTTAATGTATTCAACACAAGCAACCATTGTTTATTTTTTATCATTTCACTCACCTCATACTTCATAATTTATAGCAGACCCAGGGTTTCTTCACGTAATTCGTGACATTGTCAATGCTGCGTCAGTTGTGAACATGACGCAGCATTGACAATGTCACGAATTACGTGAAGAAACCCTGGGTCTGCTATAAATTATGAAGTATGAGGTGAGTGAAATGATAAAAAATAAACAATATTAAAGAACCTCATAGTGTTATTTCCTATCTACATAACTTAACAAGCAACCATATTGGAATAACTGAATTCCCTCTTCGTCAACTGATATGCGAGAAATGGTGTTAAATTTAAATTTATACTTACTGTTCACCATTGCCATTTTTTTCATATACTGTCTTTTATTTCTTTACTATTATTTTTGCAATAATTTTGTTCAAACATAGTAGTAATATTATATAAAATTTAGATTGATCAGGGAACTATGTTTTCATCTATGCACTGGACAACGATGTTATTAGGTTCATGTGGCCAAGGAAATCATACTTCTTAACCATGTGCTTCTGTTTACATTACAACATAAACTAAGGCAGAAACCAGTATAGTTGTCTGTATCTCACAAAATATAATATTGAATTTTGGACTTTCATTTGTTGTCTGATGATTGTATTTCTGAGGTTTTCCAATTTAGAATGTCTACTTGAGCATCTAAAACAATCCATTTCAGTACACATAAGCTCAAATTTTTATTCAACTGTCAAGTTTCTGCACCGCATGTTTAGCATGCTTCAAATTATGGATTTATAAATTTGTAATTTGGTAAATATTCTTATCCCACAAAACTCTGTTTAACATTATTACCGATCTGCCTTTTTGAATTCTATATTTTATGTCATTTTCTTGGGTACATTTTGAGTTAATTTTGATCCCCAGATAAATTACATTCTTCACATCCTTTGATACATCCCATTATTATTATTATTATTCTTAATTTAAAATAAACCAAATAAAGCAAGTGAAACAAACTAAATATTTGGGAATAATTATGGATAACATTGAAGGTATAGGCAAAGAGAACATAAAACATAGAATTGAATTGAGTAGCAAAATAATATCATCGTTAAATTCCATATGGTGGGATAAGCATATTTGGAAAGACACAAAAAAATATATTGGTAAAACATTGGTGGAATCTGTTGCAATGTATGGAAGTAAGGTATGGACAATCAATAAGTACTACAAGAATAGACTAATAGCTCTAGAAATGGATTATTTACGGAGAAGTGCCAGAAAGTCTAGATTAGAACATGTCACAAATAAGGAAATTAGAAACATAATGAAAGCAGAAGAAAGCATAATTGAAAGAATTGAGGAGAAGGAATTAAAGTGGTTAGGGCATGTCTTAAGAATGGAAGATGAGCGATGGCCAAAGCAACTATATGAATGGCATCCGAACAGAAAGAAGAAAAGGGGGAGTCCAAGGTTAACATGGAAGGAAAACATGAAGACAATAATGCAAGCTAGAGGGCTAAGCATCGAAGATGCCCAAGACAGTAGGCTTTGGAGGTTTGGCACGGGAAGACGGCAGCAGCTGTAAAAACCCGAAGATAGATAGAGAGATAGATTATTATTATTATTATTATTATTATTATTATTATTATTAGTATTATTATTATAGATGGACAATAATAATAATAATAATAATAATTACTATTATTATTACGAGGGTGAATCAAATATAAACCGGAATTATTGTTTACAATTTTATTGAATTAACAAAAGAATACAAAACCACCACTTCATTTTTCTACATAGTCTCCTGCATTTCCAACACACTTTTGCCATCGAGTTGGCAACTTTTTGATGCCGTCCTTGAAGAATGAGGGATGACGTGTAGTCAGCCAGTTGCGCATGAACTCCTCTACCGCTGCACTGTCACCAAACCGCCTTCCTCCCAGGTCTTCTTTCAGTGGCCCAAACAAATGGTAGTCACGGGGTGACAAATCTGGACTGTAAGGAGGATGTTCCAGAGGTGTCCAATGCATTTTCGTCAGTTTTTCGTCAAATTTTTTGTTCCTGGCTGAGGAGCCGAGGAACCCACCTGGCAGACAATTTTCGGAATTTGAGTTCATCACTGATGATGGCTTGAACACTTCCGAAGCTTATTCCAGCGTGTGAAGCAATTTCAGAAATTGTTATGCGCCGATCCTCCTCAATAAGGTCCCGTACAGCACAAATGTTGTCTGCAGTGATGCTTGTTCGTTGCCGTCTTTGGTGGGGCTCATTTTCCACTGAATCCCGGCCCGCTAAAATTTTTTTGCGCCAATCATACACCTGCAAATGGTTGTTTCACCGAACTGCGCATGGAGCCTTCTCAAAATTTCAGAAGGTTTAGTGCCTTCTTTCGCCAAAAACTTAATAATAATGCATTGTGCAACAGACGTGTGTACCTCTTGCTCGCTCATGGCGCACTGAAGCAAGCGGCCGCTCTTCGGAGTGTGAAACATCAAGATCCCTACTCCAGACACCCCCATCAACTTCCCCTCCAAACTGCAACCTTTGCAGTTTGCTACCAGAGCCTCCAGATACAAATTCCGGTTTATATTTGATCTACCCTCGTATTATTGTCCATCATCTATGGGCTATTATAATGCTGGACTTGACATATATAAACTAAATATTTTAATTGAAGGGTGAACTTTTTCTTGACTAATAAGTAATAAATAAATAAATAAACATATAAAGATATGAAGCTATATTATCTTTTATTACATAAATTTAAAGCATTATTATTAAAATGTGGTACTGCACACACAATTAAATTTATACCGGTAGCTAAATAATGTTAGAGAGTTTATGAAGGCAGGAATATCTTAATATATAAAAATTTCATGTCACGTTGTTTGTCCGCGATGGAATCCTAAACTACTGAACCGATTTTAATAAAATTTTGCACACTGTGTGCAGTTTGATCCAACTTGAGACTTAGGGTAGTTTATAACTAAATTTATAGTCGCATTATTTTTTTATTGCAAATTATTTGTTTATTATTTAACAAAGAGTTATAATTATCTGTGAGTTCCATACGATTCTAACAGATGGCGGTGTAAGATAATTTGGTAAGGTAATTGGTTTATTATTTAACAAATAGAGATCCAGATGGCTGTGCTTTCTGTTGCAACCGCGAATTTCAATTGAATTACAAATATTGATTATTTCATAATTTAAGTGTGTTCAGTGTTTATTTTATTTTCAATATTATTAATTTCGTGGGTAAGTATTAGTTTTAAGTAATCTGGCTGAAAGACAGCAACTTAATTAAAATTTTTAACGCATACCTTAGCCACAGCAACATGAGGCCGGGACTTCTAGTTACTTAACATAGTGTAAAGTGGACCTAGATTACATGGCAGGAATGAAATTTTATAGGATGTTTTTTATGAAAATACAAATGAATGGAAAAAAAGAAAAAAAACTATCGAGAGATTCGGACCCTGGCTCTCATATATATTTTATCTTTGGTTTAACGTCGGTCAAACATCAGATACTAGTTGCCTAATCCCATTAGTCTTATTTACTGTTACACTACGAGAGTTGGACTTTATTTGAAATGTCACAATTTGAGTAATATTGCATTTGTCGAACACTTGAAAATATCTAGAAACGTGTCTCCTTCACTGTTCTTCAACTATTTAATATGAATAAAACCAAATACAGCATATTTAAAACATTTAACAATATGTTACCTCGTGAACCATAGCTTTAGCTTTTCGAGGATGTGCAGTGGGCCATAACAGGGACTCTGCTTTTTTGAAGCGGCTCATTCTTTCTGTTGCTAAGTGTACATATTAAAACAGAAAATCATTGTGTATGCATTTAAAAAAAAATTATCTAGCTATTCCCAGTAAGCTTGAAAAAAATTAGTCACATTTCCAAACTTTTCATTGAATAAGCAGTCCTCTCCATAGCAGTAACAATTCTATTTGGTAAAAAAATCTAAGCAAAAATCTCAATCCTAAGCTTTACAAACAGGTTTATTTAAATGGTCCAACACGCAAAAAACAGCTAATACCAGTATATAACAGCACTGTTACTGTCTTTATTTTAACTTAGTAATTTTCGCCAATATGTTTTCTATCACTCACCTGAAAGAAAGCTGACATCTTAAAAATACTAAATTTTGTAACAATCTTCCTTGTCAACTCTTTGTCTTGATTTTTAAAGGTTTTATGCTTTTATGTATAACACTTACTCAGAATGCAACTATAGTATACATGAAAGCATAAAACCCTTAAGAAACAAGACATAAAACAGAAGATGATTTTTGAGATAAGTAATTTCTTTTTGCGAGTAGCAATATGTTACTTATTTTAGGAACCAATATATTTTCCATAATTAATGGACAATAATTGCATAATAAAAAAGATAACCTATAAACCAGAAAATTGCCAAATTTAACTAAGCATAAGTATCTCACTGTCCACCGCTGTGGTCTCGGGGTAGCCTTGTCACGCAGCAGGCCTGGGTTCGATTCCCGGTCAGGACAGGCTCCTGGGTGAGGTCATTTTCAGGGTTTTTCCTCACCTGAAAGACAATTTCAGGAAGCTTTAGGGCCCAACGTTCCTCGAATATCATCGGCCATCATAATCATCCTTCACCGGTGTGGAAAGCAATGGGAAGCTACCACACCTATAATCCCTGGTAAAGCTGTAAAGCATAGCATAAAAAATGCTATGATTGCAATGAAAGACCTGCCATCGAGCAGAATTACTATGGAATGGAAGTATTTCATTGAATGTGCTCATGAATAGATTTAAATCCAGCCCAGATTATCGGCTTACAGGTATCTAAAAATCTATCACCATCTCCTTCGGCTGCTAGCAGAAGGATTAGACGTCCAAGAACAGCCTCCATCAGTTATTATTCTAGGCTAACTTCTTTACCTCCTTCCATGTTTTTGGCTTTGTTAGCTATTTTATCAGAAATTGTTCTTCTTCAAGTCTGTTTTAGTTTTCCTCTACTTCTAATCTCCTGAGAATTCTAATCTAATCCAGTCTTTACAATTACTTTATTGCCTGTAATGTATTACTTACCCAATTCAATTTTCATTCAATTATTTCTACTTTAAATTCATTTTTTACTTATTTTTCCCCATTACGTTTTATTTTAAATTATTTCTGTCCATATATAATTTTCAATATTCTTCTTAGGCATCTCGTATTTTTTGACAATTCAGCTGTTTTCCAGGTTTTAGATCAATATAAGATGACTCATCATCATCATCCTCTTATCATGTTCTCCTTTTGGAAGGTCAATTCTAAATATGCCTCCAACCATCTCTATCTTCCCATACTTTGCTTCTTTTTAGTTCTTCCCAGTCGTATCCTCTCTCTTGTAGACTTTTCTCAATTGGTTAATCCATCTTTCTCATGGTCGTTTTCCTTGTATCTTCAGATTTAACAGTCTTTGTGGCAGTCTTTCCTTTCCCATCCTTTTTAAATGTCCAAACCATTTTAGTCTACTTTTTTCTATGTCTGTTGTTAATTTTTCTCCACTTAATGTCTCTCTGATTTTGTCATTCCTTATTCAATATCTCCTTGTTTTATGTATCATTCCACATAAGAATTTCATTTCTGTAGCTTGGATTCTGCTCAAGTCTCGGCTGCATATGTTAGAACTAGTTTGAAATATGTTTTATACATTGCCATTTTACTCTTGGTGGGTATATCTTTATACCAGATTAATTGTTTAGTTAGATTATAGACTTTTAAACTTTTTTCTATTCTTCTACTGATTTCAGTCTGTATTTTCTCATTTGCATTTATCACCATTCCTAAACATGTAAATTTTCCCACTTTTTGTAGATTTATGCCTGATAAATTAATATTCCAATAATCGTTCTGGTTTCTCCATATTTTCATGATTACTGTTTCTCAATATTTATTTTTAAATCTTATTCTTCTGGCCTCCCAAAGTCTGACCCCGCTTCCACGTTGTGGGAGATGGTAAGTGTGTTTCAGGTTTCTTGTTGGACCTGCACATCGACCTGATGTACATCAGTCTGATTCACATCAGCTCGATGTGTATCATTCTAACAAGTATACCTGAAATGAGCGAGCTAAAGGGGCTTCAGTGAAGCCACGTCAGGTCTAGCAAGTTGGTAGTGGATGATGAAATGCTTTCAAAAACCAAAGGGGCCTCGGACATCAACACATTAAATATTAACACAGAGCATTCAGAAGAATTGATACAAATAATGAAGAGAAGAATACAAATCCTAGAAATATGTGAAATGAAGAAAACTGGACAGGGTAAAAAAGAAGCTGAACAAGGAATATGAAATAGCCTATACTGGTCAGCGGAGATAAATAAAAAAAAATTAAAGAACTGTGTTTCTAATTCCCATAAAAAAATTATGAAGTCAATGTGTTTATTTCTTTATTCTACTTTAAACATCCTTAAGGTCTATATAATTTATGGCAATCAAGTTGCACACATGCATTTTCCTTGACACTGTCAATATATACACATTATTAAAAATTACTTAAATTGAAATTGATTAGAATATTCAGGATTGGTCTTTCAAAGAAATTTGTGGATAAATGTATGTGTGTGTGTGTACGTGCATGCATTTGTGCACACGCATGCAAGTATGCATATATATATATATATATATATATATATATATATAACATTATATTAATTTAAATGGCTACTCATCAAGAAAATATGGACAAAGAACTGACCTCAAAAAATGAATCTACACTATGAGATAACCTTTATACATTTTAATTAGTTCAAGGAAAACTTTTGGTTTAGTGTTAAATAGTCACTTAGTATATTGGAATTATCAGAACAATCCAAAATCAGACAAGTACAAAACTTCATGAAAACTAGTTAATACCATACCATGTTCATCACAATTTTAAAATAATTAAATTCACGAAAATGAATCTCTGGTGTATTCAGTACAATTTGAAAGTAATTGCTTTAATTACACTAATGAAAACAGTATAATAAATACCACAAAACCATCTTCTGAACATTCTGGATTTGTCTGGTTTTGAAGCTCCACAATTAAATGACAGCTATGCTAACTTCTATCTCAGTCTACAGCCAAGGGTAGGCTTTGGCTTCCTTGACCACGTTTTCTACATTCTTGCTGCTTTATCCTGTTTTCTTAAAACATCTACATTGCTTTGAATAAGAATTTGTACTTTAAAAACTAATAACAATGAGAACCATATTTTTTTGGGAAACCCAATGTAATAAAAACCGTTAAGACTGCAATTGGTGGGATATGTGGCACAAATGGGAAATAAAAGATATGGAACTTGTAGGAAAAGCAGAGGTGAGAGAGTAACACTATGATTTGAGGAAGGCAAATTACACAGGGAAACATTGGAGAATATTAGCTCAGGATAGAAATGTATGGAAAGCTTATGTCTGCACAGTCATGAATCTGTGGGTTTGATAGTTCTGAGTGAGTTAGTTATGTTCATAGCCCTGTCTTACACATTTGACATCATCTAATGAAAATATTAATGGCAATATATTTATGAAAATGTTTTTAATATCTCACCTCGTAAGTTGCGTGTTTTCACAATACCGGTTTCAAAAGTATAATTTTACTTCCATCTTCAGTCAAACTCCAACAGTCAAAATTTCGCTGTTAACACCATCTTCTGAACTGCCATCTGGCATCGATTTTTAGATATTTATATAATTATGCGAATAATGTCTATCAAGCTGTACAGATGTTCAAATGCTTAATGTAACTTCAGTTAGATGGCTGTCAAATCAGTGTTACCAACTTTCACAATTAATTCCAAACATATTTCAAAAAATTAACTTCATTTTGTTAAGTTTGATGGGTATATAAGATTAGTTTATTAAATAATATGCATGTAGCTTGTTTTGTTAGGTTAGGAAATGGGAAGTTGGTTTACATCCATTTTTTATAAACGTTTGGGAATTTATTCCGAAAGTTGGTAACTCCAATTTGAGAGCAATCTAACAGAAGCTATATTAAGCATTATAGCAACCCGTGCATGCACACTGCGATTCTGTAGAATTCATGGAGTAAGTGACCGACAAACAGTGGACTTTTTCCAAAGATTGCATAAAATCTAAGTGTAGGGGAAACTTGGGATACTTGACCCAAGGCCTCTTTCTCATAGTAGGGGTATTTTGGATGCATGGTGTTTCTACCACTGTAAGCCCTTGATACCCTCTCTCATTTCCTTAGAAAGAAATTACATTGTTTACTGAGATTAGTGAAGGAAGGGAAAAAATGTGTATTGTACTGTCATAAATAAATTTTGAGTGATTGAATTTTCATCAGTCTACATTTGTTTACTTCGAGGTAAGAAACTTAGTATTATTTCTTGTTATTAGTAATGTATCTGACCTTATTTTGACATGATGCCACCTAGCTATTTTATAGTAGATACAGTGAAATATTGGATTATGTGTATGAACTTAGTGCAGGGATACTTGACCCATGTTTGACAGGGATACTTAACCCATATTCGATATATGTATATAAAAACTACATTATAAGTTTTAGATTCCAGATACCTCATCTCCACAAAAGTAAAGAGAATGCCAAACCCGGAGTCCATCCCCAAAGTAATTATGAAAGAGCCAGTCAAGAAAGTTTTAGTTACTGGTGCCCTAAATACAATTGCAACAAAAAAACAAAATGGCATTAATGAGAATACTTTGTGGATATATGTCATCGCCTCACTATGATGGTTATCCAGTGGTTCACTTTGTTTCCCAGCAATTGTTATATATAATTAAATACAAAGAAGCCGACTACCGCCACTATAATAATTCCACTTGTTAAGCATTGTCGCGCAGCACCCGCTTTTATATAAACAGACAACCATCATAGTGAGGCGATAATAAAAAGATTTGGCAGGCCAAGTATAAGAAGGGAAAAGAAAAGTTGAAGAAAAAATTCACAAAAAAAATTATTTTCATAAAGGAAAGGGGTGAAAAAAAAAGAAAGGAAGAAAAAAGAGGAAAATGGCAATTTGGTAGGTCTTCGGAAACGAAGTTCTGAATCTGATCTGAAACCTGTTCAGAGTGATTTAGAATTAGAAATGAATGATTAGACACGAGTCATAAAGCAATAGTTCAAATGAAATGATTGGATGATTGTGAAATGTTGTCAAGTTTGTGGGCCAAGTTAGTGAAGTTTGTTCTGAAATGTTTACAGAAATATACGAGTTCAAGATTCAAGTGACCAGAATGTGACAATGTTCCTGAGGATAATCCAAAGCAAATTAATTTTTAATTGGAGTCTCTTGAATTTATAACAAAAAAAAACGATAGAATGTTAAACTTCAGTTTGAATTTCTCATTAAGTAGGCTTAATAGTTGTATTTTCGTTAATATTATACAAACTGACATGTTATAATAATAAATGCAATTTCACTTAAAAATTACAACTTTAATGTCATCTCTGTTTTAGCATTATTTGAAAATGATTAGACATGGGTCAAGTATCCCTAACTTCAGGGATACTTGATCCTTTTGCACACAAGGAAAAATTAAAATTTTGCACTTTTAGAATGTGAAATTTCTTTATATCGAAATTGGATGCAATGAGGATATGATTATAATATGCAATGGTGCTATTCAGTATTTTTTTCACTCCATTAAAATATTCCTAAAAATAAAAGAGTGTTTCTTGGGTAAAGTATCCTAAGTTCCCCCTATAATTATTGGTTATTATAGCAGACTGAAGTTTCATTTACAACTATTTACCTGTACTCTGATTATTCTTGAAGAGGTTATGTTAGATTAATATTGCAGTTGAGTCAAAAACTGTTGGAGGCCTAACTGTATTCCCAGAAAACAACACATTATACAAATTACTAACAGATTCTTTACATTTAACATACCAAAACTTCAGGGATTAAACAATAAATACTCATCAAATATGTAACAAAATGACTTCATAGAAAGTGATAGTCTACCTTGTGGAAAATTTCCTGAAATGAAATTGCTATCTTATTGACAAATATATTCTCTTCCAATTGTTAATATCGATATTATTAAGAATGTATTATTAATTGATTAATAATTTTCTCTTGTTTAAAACTCGTTGACTGATAAACAATTTCAAAACAAAACTAATAACATTGAATTTCCATCTCATAACCTTAACTGTCCATAGATACCATACCTACAGATGAGTATCACATTTCTCATTATTATTATTATTGCATTTAAACATATTTCACAATGGACAAGAGAAAAATTATCCTAATTAACACAATAGTTCAGCCACAGTCTAAACAAACGACGTACCCATAACTAGTGTTTCCTAAAGATAATATACCTAATTTTAACATCAAGGTGGATTAAATTACTCGACAGACTGAAACAAGAATATCATGTAATACACTTCGCTCCTTATCCTAACAAACTCTTGTTTTACGGCCAACGTGTGACATACCTGATAAAGAGCTCTTCTGTAATATCACTCCTGAATTCACATCAATAACATTCACTTCTGAAGACCTAGTTGATACAAGTATAATATTCAAATTGGGGTGATAAATAATACTTTTGGAATCAGTATCTACGTTTAAATATCCGTCTTCACATAATTTCCATGGTTCGTCATCAGCCATTTTGCACCTACGGTTCTCGCCCCCCATACTTTTGAAGTCATGTGACCATTACGTCAATATATCCTTCTTCTTCTTCTTAACAGTTTGTCATTGATTGTAAATTAACTTTATTATCATCAACGGCCAGCGATAAATCACATTATAATATATAGAAAGAGCACTAACGTGCAAAGGAATTTAATTCATTAGTTTTTGCTATAGTCACAAAGCGATTTGTTACTGATTCTGCATTTGTTCATATGGTATTTTTCACAGCGTTCTCCGCATAGTGAGCATATGCAGTGGTCGTAGACGTCGTGGTAGGAAGTGATTCTGTACATTTTGTGCATAACTCACATTTCATATACAAAAAAAAAATTGTGAAATATCGCTGATTCAATTATGTATCATAAAGCTTTGTTTACCTACGGCGTAACACACCAGCGCATTGCTCACCGTGTACTTTGCTACGGTTATTATACAGCGTGTCGCGCCCGACGTGACGCATTTACACGTTATTCTACGATTTATTATACAGCGTGTCGCGCACGACGTCACGCAATCTCGCGTTACGCTCGGCGTGATACTGGTTAAGCATGAAGCTCAAACGGTACAGCGCTTATGTTTATGGAATTGTCGCCAGATGGCACAATATATATGGGAAATCAAAATGACCAACGTTCATAATAAATTTCCAAATGTGTTTACAAAAATTAATGTATACAAACCTGTCCCTGCATAACCTAATGACATAAATTACATACATACTATTTAGTGAACTATAAACTAATCTGATGTACACTAAACTGACCCATCGGAACCTAACAAAATGAAGTGATTGAACATTTATTTCTTCATGTTTGTATTGGAGTACAATAAACTAGTTGTAACCGTTTAGTAGTAGGCACCACATGTGGTGGTTACGTCACCCATTGAGAGAAAGTAGGTATAGGAAGGAAGGAGAAATGAACCCCTAGGCCTCGAGTACTCTAATACCATCAGGGTCGAAAGAAACAGAGGTCAGTCAAGGGAGACTGGATAGAAACGTTGAAAGAGGGAATTGGTATGGGGAGGAGAAGTAATACCAATTCGGTCAAAAAAGAAAAACTCACCAAGCTGACCAGTGCTTGTTGGTGAGTAGCCCTTCCCTTTCGTTCATCATGCATAAGCATGATTACTAACAGCTGCACCACGAGAAGGTGAGGGATTGGACACTAGGTTACTGTCCAGGTCGGTTCCTTTAAGCCTTCGATGGAAGGAATTAAAGGGTCTCCTCTCTGTTAAAAACAGTAGCCTTTCCGCAGCCTGAAATCTGAAACTCCTCCATATATTTTAAAACAAATGTCACTGGAAATGATAAATCTAAGATACCCAGCTCCTGAATGGATACATATTTTTACAGATGGCTCCAGCCTACCAAATGATGGTGGCACTGGTGCTGGTGCAGTATGTCCACTTTTTTCCTTTTATCGTAAACTAAACACAAATTCAACAAACTTTGATGGCGAAATTCTAGCAATTTTCTTAAGTTTACAAAATCTTTTATATCACATCCAAAAATTTACAAAAGTTGTAATTCTATGTGACTCCAAAGCAGCCATTCTTGCTATAACACGAGACACAACACCCAAAAGCATCAAAATTATCGAATGTCACAAAATGATAAAACATTTATCCCGTCTACATAAAAAAGTTGTACTTCAATGGATTCCGGCCCATTGTGGAGTGACAGGCAATGAAATAGCCGATTTTCTAGCCAAGAAGGGTAGCAAAATTGTTTCAAACCCAACTTCTGCTCCAGTTTCCTTTCACTCTATCAAAAGAATTATCTCAAATAAATACATCAATAAACTTAGAGAAGAATACACCACCAAAACATCTGGAAAGGAATGGGAAAATCTACAAGCTTATGACATTACTACATTACAAAGAAAATCTGCAGTAGCAACATTCAGACTGCTAACGGGACATGACTGCTTGAATAAACACCTACACAGAATTGGCATAACAGATTCACCTAAATGCCCTTTTTGCAATTTAAATGAAGATATGGAAAGAAACCATCTCCTCCGTTGTCCAGCTTTTGTAGAAGAGACCAGCCTTTCTGCTAAATATTGGAGTGCAAGAGAGCGAATGATTTCATTATCAAGTGCTCGACATTAGATACCAACCAACCAACCAACATTTATTTCTTAAAATATGGTTTGGAATTAAATGCAAATGTTGGTCATTCACACATATGTTCTGCCATCTGGTGGATTTAATTTTTTGATCGTTCACGTATGCCAACTTCAATTCTAATAAAGAACGTTGAAAATAAATTGAGAGGAAAAGTCATAATTTGTGTACATTGATAAACATATTAAAATTCTTTATAAAAAAAAGCTTTAAGTATCGCTGCAAAACGTTTAAAATAGTACGAAATATTAGTAAAGACAGAAAAAGTACCTAGAACAGCATCATATGAATGTTGTATGAAAAATTATAGAATAAATTATTCTTTAGTTCTTACATAAACATATGGTTGATGAAAATACCACATTTTAGAATACTTCAGATTTTCGCCTGAGAAGTTTTATCAGGTTTTGAATTTAATAGAAGACGAAATTTATGTACATCCATAATATCCCCAAGATATACTCTCACTGGCACTATCGAACCCGTAGGTTCATGGCCGCGCGGACATAAGCTCTCCATACATCCCTATCCTGAGCTAATGCTATCCAATCATTCCCTGTATAATCTACTTCCCTCAAATCATAGTTAATGTTGTTCTCCCACCTCATTCTTGGTCTACCAACTGGGCGTTTTCCATCTGGCTTTCCTAAAAGAAGCTTCCATGCACGTCTTTCATTCCCCATACGTGCAACATGTCCTTCCCATCGCAGTCTACGAGACTTGACTGTTATTATATCTGGCTTCCTATAAAGACCATGTAGTTCATTGTTATGTAGTCTTCTCCATTCACCTGTCTGTTCATCTCTCTTTGGTCCAAAAATTTTCCTAAGTACTTTATTCTCAAATACTCGTAATCTCCTTTCCTCCCTTAAAGTAAGAGTCCATGTTTCGCAACCATATAATATAACTGGTAGAATAATAGTTCTATATATTTTCAGCTTAACGTTTCTTGAAAGGAGTTGGGACATCAAAAGTCTCTGCAATGCATAATAGCATGCATTTCCAGAATTGAGCCTATGTTTAATTTCTTTGTGCATCTCATTCCTATTTGTGATTATTGTTCCTAGGTATTTGAATTCAGTCACTTCCTCAAAATTTCCCTCATTTGTCATTAGCTGTCCATTTCCATTATATACTGAATTTCTACGTGTGTCCATATATTTAGTTTTACTGATATTTATTTCCAGTCCCAATTTCTTAGTGTTACTCAATAGTGTGTGCGTGTTGGCCTTTAGTATCTCCTCGCTATCGGCCAGTAGTACTACATCATCAGCATAAACTAACAGCTTATTAATACCATTGAGTTGTAAGCCTTCCTCATACTCTAAAGAGGTAATGGCATGCTCTAGTACAAAATTAAATAGTAGAGGAGATAGTGCATCTCCTTGCTTCAACCCATTCTGGATTTCAAAAGTGTCTGAAAACTGTTTGCCTACACGCCAAGATGCAATAAAATATTTACAGCTTTTATTTATCTCTTGACTAAGTTCAAGCCACAATAACTCTTTTTTTTCTGTACATCTCTGTACTCCTTCATGCTCATATTGTATAGAACTCGATGATTTACAACAAAAGTATCTAACTACCGTCGTTAAAATTGGAAAGTTATAAAACAAGTACTATATTTCCAACATTTTGTCATAAAATCTTAGTTTGTTTTTAGCAATTACACCAATGAGTACGGGTAATATCTTCTATATTCTTTGTTTGCGCTGGCAAATTGCGTCCCGGATTCAAGTGATTCCAATACACGACGCGACATGTCAGCGCAAAATTTTTCGCGCCAGCAATTTGCGTTGTAGATAAACCACATCCATTTAAATACATGGGAAGCAATTTTTGCGCTGGCGCTTTGCGTCTTAGATAAACCATAGCATTATACTGGTATCGCATGGAGCACTTACCGTACAGAGCTTATGTTTATGGAATTGTTGCCAGATGGCACCACATATATGGGAAATCGAAATGACCAATGTTCATAATAAATTCCCAAATGTGTTTACAAAAATGGATGTATACAAACCTGTCCCTGCATAACCTAATGATATAAATTACATACATACTATTTAGTAAAATATAAACTAATCTGGTCCCTCCATGGTATCTTTACCTTGTCGTGGTGGAGTGGCTTGCGTGCTTAAATGATCCTGAGAGCTATGCCGGCGGTACTATTACTGCCGATAGGGTTACCCATGCCGGACTGGTCGAAGGTAATAAGACAGAAGAAAAAAGTACCTTGGTCGAAAGAGTGACGATCTTTCACCGTAAAAATACAACCGTCAACAAATGCGGACATGGGTTCAACTGGGGTAAAATTTTCATGAGGTCAAATAGTCCCCCATTCGGTTCTCCGGGCGGAGACTGCTTCAGGGAACCCATGCCAAAGGTTCAAACACAAGGACATATTCCTAGGAACATCGAATGTTAGGACTTTATACAATAGCGGGGCACTAGAGATATTAACACGGGAATTAGATAAATCGCCCTTAGATATAGTCGCTTTATAGGAAGTTAGGTGACCAGGAGAAGGTAGTCAGGAATCAGGAAGCTTTGCATTATACTACGGGGGTGCAAAAAGACCTGAATTTGGAACGGGTGTTTTAGTCAGAAGGAGGATCCTATCCGCTATCCGATATATTAAGTTTGTTAGTGATACGATATCATACATAATTCTAAAGGGTAAACAAGATGATTTTATAATTGTAAATGTACATGCCCCCACAGAAGATAAAGATGACAAGATCAAGGATGAGTTCTATGAAGAATTAGAATGCGTATTTAATAGCCTTTCAAAATATCATATGAAAATTGTCTTAGGAGATTTTAATGCAAAAGTGGGGCGGGAAGATATATTCAAACCAACAATGGGCAAATTCAGTCTTCATGAAGATAGTAACGGCAATGGGGTTCGATTAGTCGCCTTCGCCACATCAAAGAATCTTATTGTTAAGAGCACAACATTTCAGCATAAGGATATTCATAAATACATCTGGACGTCTCCAGATGGCGAAAATCGGAACCAAATATATCATGTATTAGTGGACAAACGCTGGCACAGTAGCATCATCGATGCTAGATCAGTTAGAGGGACAGACTGCAATTCGGATCATCATCTGGTCAGACTGAAAATCAGAAAACGGCTATCGCTTATGAGAGGAACAAACGCTAAAGATGATTCTGTAAAATTTGAATTAAAAAACTTGAAAAATAATTGAATGCGGCAAGAATATCAAATCAAAATTGCTAATAGATTTGATGTACTGGAATCTTCAGACGACAATGTGGCAAACGAAGAAGAAACTGGTATAAATAAAGAATGGGAGGCTGTAAGAGATACTATTAAATTATTAGCATCAGAAAGCATTGGTTGTTTAAAAAAGAGGCAGAACAAAAAATGGTTTGATGAGGAATGTGCCGACATAGTAAAGAAAAGGAAGCTAGCAAAAATGAAATGGTTACACGAGCCAGATTAGGTAAATTTAGAGCAATTCGGTAGTATTAGACGGGAAATAATCTTAAGAAGTTGTTAAATATAATGATTGAAAATAATGAAATGGAAAATAAACGTTACTAAAGTTACTAAAGAGTAAAAAGAGGGAATATTTGAGAGAGAAGATTAATGATCTTGAAGTGAACGCAAAAAATAGAAACATTAGAGAATTATAGGCCTATCAGGGAATTAGTATAGAGAACAAAGGGTTTCAGGGTAGAACAAACATAATTCGGAATGCAAATGGGGATATGATTGCAGATTCCAGGAGTATATTAAATAGATGGAAAAGTTTCTTTATTCAGCTACTAAATGTATATACAGAATAGAACATTGAGGAGGATAATTTACAGACAGCAGAAATGCTAGTCGCAGAACCAAGTGCATTAGAGGTTGAAATGGCAATTGAAAAATTGAAGATGTATAAAGCATCAGGTTCAGATGAGATCCCAGCAGAATTGATAAAATCACGGGGAGAGAAACTGATGGACAGGATATGCCAGATGCTTAGCATGGTTTGGGAAAAAGAAGCTCTTCCAGATGAATGGAAAGAATCAATTATCATACCAATTTATAAGAAAGGAGATAAAACTGATTGCAACAACTGCAGGGGCATCTCATTACTTTCAACTTCGTACAAAATTCTAAGAAATATATTGGTCAGCAGACTTACTCCCTATGTTGATGACAATCTAGATCATCAATGTGAATTTAGAAGAAACAGGTCTACAACAGATCAGATTTTTAGTATAAGACAGATTTTAGAAAAGAAACGGGAATATAATGGTACTGTACATCAACTATACGTAGACTTCAAAAAAGCATATGATTCTATTAAGAGGGAGAAGTTATATAGTAGGCTTATCCTGCTAGAGTTCGGAATTCCTAAAACGTTAGTTAGACTTATACGAATGTGTCTAAATGGCACAAAGAGTAGGGTGCGTGTAGGCAAACAGTTTTCAGATACTTTTGAAATCCAGAATGGGTTGAAGCAAGGAGATGCACTATCTCCTCTACTATTCAATATTGTATCACAGCATGCCATCAAATCTTTCGAGAATGAAGAAGGCCTACAACTCAAGGATATCAATACACTGCTAGTTTGTGCTGATTATGTAGTATTACTGAGCGATAACGAGGAGATACTAAAGGCTAACACGCACACTCTATTGTGCAACACTAAGAAATTGGGACTGGAAGTAAACAACAATAAAACTAGATACATGATCACACATACAAATCCATTATATAATGGAAATGGACAGCTAATGACAAATGAGGGAAATTTTTGAAGAAGTGGCTGAATTCAAATATCTATGAACAATAATTATAAATAGGAATGAGATTCACAAAGAAATTAAAAATAGGCTCAATTCTGAAAATTCATGATATTATACATTACAGGGACTCTTGACGTCCCAATTCCTTTGAAAAAACTTTAAACTGAAAATATACAAAACTGGTATTCTCCCAGTTATATTATATGTATGCGAAACATAGACTCTTACTTTAAGGGAGGAAAGAAGATAACGAGTATTTGAGAATAAAGTTCTCAGGAATATGTTTGGACCAAAAAGAGATTAACAGACAGGTGAATGGAGAAAACTACGTAATAGTGAGCTACATGGTACTTATAGGAAGCCATATATATACAAGAACAGTTAAGTCTCGTAGACTGCGATGGGTAGGACATGTGGTACGAATGGGGAATGAAAGATGTGCATGGAAGCTTCTTGTAGGAAAACCAGAGGTAAAACGCTCCGTTAGTAGACCAAGAAAGAGGCGGGAGAATAACATTATCTATGATTTGAGGGAAGTAGATTATGCAGGGGATGATTGGAAAACATTTGTTTAAGATAGGGATGTATGGAAAGCTTATGTTCGCGCGGGTCACGAACCTACGGATTTGATAGAGCCAGTGAGTAAGTAAGTAAGTATAAACTAATCTGGTGGATTTAATTTATTAGCGTTCACGTATGCCAACTTCAATTCTAAAGAACTTTGAAAAATAATTGAGAGGAAAAGTCAGAGTTTTGTGTACTTAGATAAACACATTAAAATTCTTTATAAAATAAATAATAGTTTTAAAAAACTAAAAGAACACGCTTTATTAGTAAACTAAAAAATGAAAAATAATTTTAATTTCCAATACGCTTGGGATAAAATAAAGTGGTCAACAAAAAAATCATCTCCAACACATATAGAATAAAATTAGAGTTCTCAACAAAAATAAAATAATTTTACCATCAAAAGCGTGGGGTGCTCTATATCAATTAATATATTTGATAATAAACAGATATTGGTAAAAGTAAGCTCTCTAAGAAGAAAATATAAAAATCATAAAAATCACCCCACGCTTTTGATGGTAAAATTATTGTCTTTTTGTTGATAACTCTAATTTTATTCTACATGTGTTGGAGATGATTTTTTTGTTGACCACTTTATTTTATCCCAAGCGTATTGGAAATTAAAATTATTTTGAATTTTTTAGTTTTCTAATAAAGCATGTTGTTTTAGTTTTTTAAAACTATTATTTATTTTGTTTACGTTGGCAAATTTGCTGATCGGATTCAAGTTATTCAAATACACGACGCGACATGTCAGCGCAACATTTTTCGCTCCATTGCTTCTCGTTGTAGATAAAACATCCGTTTAAAGACACGGGGAGCAATTTTTCGTTGGCGCTTTGCGTCGTAGATAAACCATAGCATTTAATTGGATGTGGTTTCTCTACAACTCAAAGCGTAGGCGCGAAAAATTTTACGCTGCCATGTCGCGTCGTGCATTTGAATCAGTTGAATTCCGGACGCAATTTCCGGCGCAAACAAAGAATCTTCTTCTTCTTCTTCCTTTCATGTGATAGACCTAGTGGTCTGTTACGGTCTCATTCCAACGTTTGAAGGGTCTGCCCAAAGATCTCTTGCCTGTTGGCTGGTAATTTAAGATCTGAAGTGGTATTCTTGTTCTGCTCATTCTTCGTACGTGAGATTTCCAGTTGTTTCTGTATTTTTGTACATATTCCTTGACTGATTCTGTGTGTAATTCTTTGAGAATCTCAGAATTCTTTTTATGGTCTGTCCTTGAATAGCCCGCAGTACGTCTAAAAAATTTCATTTCTGAACGCTATTATCCGTACTCATTGGTGTAATTGCTAAAAAAACGAAGATATTATGACAAAATGTCGGAAAACCAGCGCTTGTATTGTAACGTATCAATTTTAACAACAGTTTGATAGTTTTGTTGCAAATCATCTAGTTCTGTACAATATGAGCATGAAGGAGTACTGAGACATACAGAAAAAAAAGAGTTATTGTGGCTTCAACTTAGTCAAGAAATAAATAAAAGCTGTAAATATTGTATTGTATCTTAGGGATATTATGGATGTACATAAATTAAGTCTTCTATTAAATTCAAAACCCGATAAAACTCCTCAGGAGAAAATCTGAAATATTCTAAAATTTGGTATTATCATCAACCATATGTTTATTTAAGAACTAAAGAATAATTTATTCTATAATTTTCCATACAACATTCATATAATGCTGTTGCTCTAGGTACTTTTTCGGTCTGTACTAATATTTCGTACTATTTTAAACGTTTTGCAACCATACTTGGAACATTTGTATAAAGAATTTTAATATGTTTATCTATGTACGCAAATTATGACTTTTCCTCTCAATTTTTTTTTCGAAGTTCTTTAGAATTGAAGTTGACATGCGTGAACGCATATTAAATTAAACCCACCAGATGGCAGGGCCTATGTGTGAATAACCAACATTTGCATTTAATTCCAAAATATATTTTAAGAAATAAATGTTCTATCACTTCATTTTGTTAGGTTCCGATGGGTCAGTTTAATATACATCGGATTAGTTTATAGTTTACTAAATAGTATGTATGTAATTTATTTCATTTGGTTATGCAGATACAGGTTTGTATACATTCATTTTTGTAAACACATTTGGGAATTTATTATGAACGTTGGTCATTTCGATTTCCCATATATGTGGTGTGATCTGGCAACAATTCCATAAACATAAACGCTGTACGGTATGCGCAACATGCGAAACGAGTTTCAGGCCGAGCGTAACGCGAAAATGCTTTACGTCGGGCACGACACGCTGTATAATAAGCCATAGCTTAAAAGCTTTGATTTATCTGCGACGCAACACGCCAACGCAAACCGACGTTGTAATATCTCCCTGTGTTTTTTAATATTATGCTACGGTTTATTATACAGCTTGTCGCGCCCGACGTGACGCGAATTCGCGTTACGCTCGGCGTGATGCTGGTTTCACATGGAGCGCATACGCTACAGCGCATATGTTTATGGAATTGTCGCCAGATGGCACCATATATATGGAAAATCAAAATGACTAACGTTCATAATAAATTTCCAAATGTGTTTACAAAAACTAATGTATACAAACCTGTGCCTGCATAACCTAATAAAATAAATTACATACATACTCTTTAGTAAACTATAAACTAATCTGATGTACACTAAACTGACCCATCGGAATCTAAGAAAATGAAGTGATTGAACATTTATTTCTTAAAATATGATTTGGAATTAAATGCAAATGTTGGTGGTCACTCACACATATGTCCTGCCATCTGGTGGATTTAATTTTATGAGCGTTGACGTATGCCAACTTCAATTCTAATAAAGAACTTTGAAAATAAATTGAGAGGAAAAGTCATAATTTGTGTACATAGATAAACATATTAAAATTCTTCATAAAAAAAAGTTTCAAGTGTCGTTGCAAAACGATTAAAATAGTTCGAAATATTAGTAAAGACAGAAAAAGTACCTAGAGCAACAGCATCATATGAAAGTTGTATGGAAAATTATAGAATAAATTATTCTTTAGTTCTTAAATAAACATATGGTTTATGAAAATACCAAATTTTAGAATACTTCAGATTTTCGCCTGAGCAGTTTTATCAATTTGAATTTTAAAGAAGACGAAATTTATGTGCATCCATAATATCCCCGAGATACAATATTTACAGATTTTATTTATCTCTTGACTAAGTTCAAGCCACAATAACTTTTTTCTGTACATCTCTGTATCCTTCATGCTCATATTGTATAAAACATGTATAGAACTCGATGATTTGCAACAAAACTATCTAACTTTCGTCGTTAAAATTGGAAAGTTATAAAACAAGTACTGTATTTCCGACATTTTGTTAAAAAATCTTAGTTTGTTTTTAGCAATTACACCAATGAGTACGGGTAATATCTTCTATATTCTTTGTTTGCGCTGGCAAATTGCGTCCTGGATTCAAGAGATTCCAAAACACGACGCGACATGTAAGCGCAAATTTTTTTGCGCCAGCAATTTGCGTTGTAGATAAACCACATCCATTTAAAGACATGGGGAGCAATTTTTGCGCTGGCGCGTTGCGTCGTAGATAAACCACAGCATTAATATACCAGTTGTTTCTCTACTACGTAGCGCGGTGGCGCGAGAATTTTACGCTGACGTGAGGCGTCGTGTATTTTAATCATTTGAATTCCAGACGCAATTTGCCGGCGCATCCAAATAATACAGAATTGGTGTAATTGCTAAAACAAACGAAGATTATATGACAAATTTTAGCGACGAAATGTTAATAGTTTTGATGCAATCATCGAGTTCTGTACAATATGATCATGATAAACCAGCAATCACGCGCGACGTGTTGCGTACTCGCGTTACGCTCGGCTTAATTCTGATTTCGCATGGAGCGCATACCGTCAATCGCTTATGTTTATAGAATTGACGCCAGATGGTAATATATATATGGGAAATAGAAATGACCAACTTTCTTAATAAATTCCTAAATGTGTTTACAAAAATGGATGTATACAAACCTATCCCTTCATAACCTAATGAAATAAATTGCATACATACTATATAGTAAACTATAAAATAATCTGATGTACACTAATAAACTGACCCATCGGAAAATGAACTGATTGAACATTTATTTCTTAATAAATATTTTTGAATTAAATCCGAATGTTGGTCATTCACACATATATATTTCCTGTCATCTAAATAAATAACTCACTGGCACTATCGAACACGGAGGTTCATGGCCGCGCGGACATAAGCTCTCCATAAATTCCTATCCCGATATAATGTTTTCCAATCATCGCCTGTATAATTTACTTCCCTCAAATCATAGTTAATGTTATTCTCCCACCTCATTCTCGGTCTACCAACGCGTTTTCCCTCTGGGTTTCCTACACTCAGATTCAACCCAGGAAGTTACTGTGTATTATAATAGGGAACTGGATTGCCATTTAAACAGTATATTCTTGAGAGAAATCCTTATATAAAATTGAAGATTGCAACACAGCAGGTACATAGTTGTAAGTTGCAGCCGTCCAAGCCACCCCATCTTAAAGAAAAAAACTGCTACCACTTGACACTGAGCTCTTGGGGATCTGTACTATCTATCCTGTGTGAAAGTGCCGACTCTCATATTTACGATAAAACTAGTTTGCATGCAGTAAAATAAAAACTATGTTTTTTAAATATATAGTACATAGATTTGGAAAAGTACTGCTAAACTTTGCCGCTCCACCCCTCCTTAACAATCAAATACCTCTGTCGGCAGGGGGACACTGGCACAGCCCATAAGATTAGTAGTAACTTCCTGGGTTGAATTGGAGTGTACAAAAACCTTCCATGCACGTCTTTCATTCCCCATTCGGGCCACATGTCGTACCCATCGCAGTCTACGAGACTTAACTTTTCTCGTTATATCTGGCTTCCTATAAAGATCGTGTAGTTCACTGTTACGTAGTCTTCTCCATTCACCTGTCTGTCCATCTCTCTTTGGTCCAAAAATTTCCCTAAGAACTTTATTCTCAAATATTCGTAATCTCCTTTCCTCCCTTAAAGTAAGAGTCAATGTTTTGCATCCATATAATATAACTGGTAGAATAATAGTTTTATATATTTTCAGTTTAACGTTTTTTGAAAGGAGTTAATTTGGAAATGAAGGGCAAAGGAAGACCATCGTAATAGTTACCAGAACAAGATCGTCTCTACGCCCAGCGACCTGCAGTTACTAATGCAAAGAAGAAGGATGTGTTAGATTTGCTGTCTTTCATTCCTCCCATCCACCACACTTTCTTTAATCGTCTTCCCAGCATTTCAATCACAGCTTGCTCAAAATGATGTGGCAGCTAATGATAATGATGAATTGTTCTATGATTGAATATGTAAGAAAATAAAAAAAAAGTTATATTCCAGAACTGGTTTTGTAAACAGTAACTTTTTTATCTAGATTTAACAAGCATTTAAATTGTGTGCAATAATTATATTCAGTAGACAACTGAAGCAAATCCATATTTTAAAATTAAAATATTAAAAGTTCATATGTTAATTCTATGTCCTCAAATTCACATGGAATAAGGGAAGTACAATCTTCTTTTTGCAAATAAATAAAATTTTGGTTTTTAAAATATATGCTGAGTTTTTAATTCACATATACCTTTAACTCCCAATAGCACAAGAACAGATATTTCGGGCTTACACCAGTTGTATTCTGAACGCCTCACACACACACACACACACACACACACACACACACATATCCATCCATAGTAATTCATAGCATTTTCATGCTATGCTTTGCAGCTTTACTAAGGAATCATAGGTGTTGTAGCTTCCCGCACCGGTGAAGAATGATGATGATAATGATGGCTGGATAATTTTCGAGGACCTTTGAGCCTTAAACTTCCTGACATTTGTCTTACAGGTGAGGAAAAACCCCGAAAAAAAACTCACCCAGGAGTCTGTCACGACCGAGAATCGAATCCGGGCCCGCGGCGTGACAAGCAGCACGCTACCTCAAGACCACAACGGTGGACATATATATTATATTACTAAATGTATATCAATCTAAAAGCTAACTTTTGTTTTTGTTTTACGAGGCTAAATTCGGACAAATCTTTGTTACTAGCAGAGAAGCACTGTTAGCGACAGAGCTTTGTTGTTGAAACCAGTAATTATCGACAGAGATGCTGTGACAAAAGGCTTATCGCTAGTTAGTAGTGAGGTTATCACTGGTTATTAGTGTGGTTATCATTGGTTATGACGGCCATTTTGAATTTTCATAGAATAATTGTTGTAACCAGAATGGTCATGACAGGAAATAGTCACACTTTTTTTCATATTTAGAAGTAAAATTAATAAATAATAATTACAACTCGCATCTAAATACATTCGATATATTGTTTTGTGAACATTTGTTGCATTTAGTTAGTGTTTAAGTGGGTAAATAAAAATATTGTTAGCTACCACGGCGCCGCTTTTAGATATTAAGTTCTACAGACATATGTTGAATTCTCTTTGAGTTTAACTGAATAAATAAATTACTCTTAATTCAAAATGGCCGACGGTAACAACTTAAAAACATATTTCCACTCGTACGTTTCACATTACGTTAACGTATTTTCACAATGGTAATTTTAATGACTAACTCATGCACCAAATGGGAGTCAATGATCAATCACATTTCAATGAATTTTGATTTACAACCAATCACAGTCGTTTTTCACCTCGATTTTATCAATTTAATTTTATCACTTTAAAATCAAGCTCCTCCTTTTTAACATTCTGAATAGGTCAGACCATTATTTTGCAGTGACTGACTCTCTAAGAAATATATTGAATATAACAATTTATATATTAAGATGTAAGAATTCTAGACTACATGTGGTTACCAGATTGTATATATAACGCACGAATGAAACCAGATAGTGCTTGCGGGATATAATATAAAAACATTTGTAGCAATTGATTATACCAAAAAAAACACTGTTTGCACTTTCTTAATCATATTATTTCCCAGGTAATAACGTTTCAGAAAAATATAATTGGCATATTTACATCATAGGATATCAGAAATTAATTAATAACCTATAATGTTGGTTATAAACAGTTTGGTGTGTTTCATTTCCCCCCCCCCCCACAATATTATGTTCCTTTGGCAATAAATAATATGATGTGGTTGCAGTGATGAACAAATGAAACATAAACGTTTCTCATCTGTTTTCAAACATCGCCATTTACATTAAATATATAAATATTTTAAAGTAACCATACTGGGTGTAACATAACTCAACGGCAACATTTCAGGAATGAGTTCCTCATATGGAAAGAATGAAAATGGTGTATTACAACATGGGTCCGGAAATTGATAATTACAGAGTTATTCGAACTTTTATGAATGTCAGTGCATGGCGACAAAAATGCAAGGGACTTGTTGGAGCGCTCTGTTCTGTCAGATGAAATGTTCAAAGTGGCCTCCTTGTGCCTCAATACAGGCATATTAATTTGTGTACATCACAGCAGCCTATAATCAACAAAAAACAGACTGGCAATAACTACTGTAAATGTTAATAACCTAACATTCATAAAAGTTTGAATAACTCCGTAATTATCAATTTCCACACTTTTTGTATTCTCTCCATATGAGGAACTCATTCCTACAATCAACAGAAAACAGACTTTCAATAACTACTGTAAACCTTAATAACCCAACATTCATAAAAGTTTGAATAACTCTGTAATTATCAATTTCCGGACCCATGTTGTAATACACTTTTTTATTCTCTCCATATGAGAAACTCATTCCTGAAATTTTGCCGTTGCGTTATGATCGTCGAAATTATTAATTTCAACGAACAAAGGCCTACACTTGGCTATTCCATGACTCCTTATTCAATTATATTCTTTTATCAAAACTATTTATTTTGTTCTGGATGGGATACTGAGGAATTTTTACCTGTATACCATAATACATTGTCAAATAATTTCAAAACTACAATCACTTCAGAAATGTTTTTAACCAATTATTGAAATTTTATTTAAAAAAATGAAAAATATGAAGGAATATAAAATTTTTACTAAAATATGAATATTTCGCCCAAATATTACGAAATATGAAAAAAAAAATGTTGGTCTTATTTGATTCTATACATTATAAAATGTAAAGATACTCTATGGAGCAACAAAATTTTTTATAGAACGCAAAAATAGTATTATAATAGTGTGCAGTATAAACCACGCTCTATGCTACCATAATTTTGCACCGGCGGTGCTGGATCAAACCGTTATTGTTGATAAATATTTTGATTGGAAAGCATAGATTGTTCAAATTGTGACATCTTTGCCCGGGCCCATAGAGGCAAAGAGGAATACAACTTTCTTTACTAAATTCTCCCAATATGCAATGTTTACTGACTTATAAAACACAATCGTGGAAGCTTCGGGATAAAGGAACTGACACACGCTTGAGTAAGTTTTGGAATTTGACTTAGACATCTGACTAATGCATGAATAGGCATAAGTAAGAAAGCACAACTAAAGCTTTTAATGCGAGTCAAAATATAGTCAGAAAATATAAAGATAAATAAATACATATTCGATTTACAAAGAAAATAAATCATAATAGATCATATATACAAAAAGAAAATATGATATAAATTAACATACATACATACATACATACATACATACATACATACATACATACATACATACATACATGCATGCATGCATGCATACATACATACATACATACATACATACATACATACATACATACATACATACATACATACATACATACATACATACATACATACATACATACATACATGCATACATGCATACATGCATACATGCATACATGCATACATGCATACATGCATACATGCATACATGCATACATGCATACATGCATACATGCATACATGCATACATGCATACATGCATACATGCATACATGCATACATGCATACATATACATACATGCATACATGCATACATGCATACATGCATACATGCATACATGCATACATGCATACATGCATACATGCATACATACATACATGCATACATGCATTACATACATACATGCATACATGCATACATGCATACATGCATACATGCATACATGCATACATGCATACATGCATACATGCATACATGCATACATGCATACATGCATACATGCATACATGCATACATGCATACATGCATACATGCATACATGCATACATGCATACATGCATACATGCATACATGCATACATGCATACATGCATACATGCATACATGCATACATGCATACATGCATACATGCATACATGCATACATGCATACATGCATACATGCATACATGCATACATGCATACATGCATACATACATGCATACATGCATACATGCATACATGCATACATGCATACATGCATAAACATGCATACATCAGTACATACATGCATACATGCATACATGCATACATGCATACATGCATACATGCATACATGCATACATGCATACATGCATACATGCATACATGCATACATGCATACATGCATACATGCATACATGCATACATGCATACATGCATACATGCATACATGCATACATGCATACATGCATACATGCATACATGCATACATGCATACATGCATACATGCATACATGCATACATGCATACATGCATGCATACATGCATACATGCATACATGCATACATGCATACATGCATACATGCATACATGCATACATGCATACATGCATACATGCATACATGCATACATGCATACATGCATACACATGCATACATACATGCATACATGCATACATGCATACATGCATACATGCATACATGCATACATGCATACATGCATACATGCATACATGCATACATGCATACATGCATACATGCATACATGCATACATGCATACATGCATACATGCATACATGCATACATGCATACATGCATACATGCATACATGCATACATGCATACATGCATACATGCATACATGCATACATGCATACATGCATACATGCATACATGCATACATGCATACATGCATACATGCATACATGCATACATGCACATGCATACATGCATACATGCATACATGCATACATGCATACATGCATACATGCATACATGCACACATGCATACATGCATACATGCATACATGCATACATGCATACATGCATACATGCATACATGCATACATGCATACATGCATACATGCATACATGCATACATGCATACATGCATACATGCATACATGCATACATGCATACATGCATACATGCATACATGCATACATGCATACATGCATACATGCATACATGCATACATGCATACATGCATACATGCATTACATGCATACATGCATACATGCATACATGCATACATGCATACATGCATACATGCATACATGCATACATGCATACATGCATACATGCATACATGCATACATGCATACATGCATACATGCATACACATGCATCACATGCATACATGCATACATGCATACATGCATACATGCATACATGCATACATGCATCATGCATACATGCATACATGCATACATGCATACATGCATACATGCATACATGCATACATGCATACATGCATACATGCATACATGCATTACATGCATACATGCATACATGCATACATGCATACATGCATACATGCATACATGCATACATGCATACATGCATACATGCACATGCATACATGCATACATGCATACATGCATACATGCATACATGCATACATGCATACATGCATACATGCATACATGCATACATGCATACATGCATACATGCATACATGCATACATGCATACATGCATACATGCATACATGCATACATGCATACATGCATACATGCATACATGCATACATGCATACATGCATACATGCATACATGCATACATGCATACATGCATACATGCATACATGCATACATGCATACATGCATACATGCATACATGCATACATGCATACATGCATACATGCATACATGCATACATGCATACATGCATACATGCATACATGCATACATGCATACATGCATACATGCATACATGCATACATGCATACATGCATACATGCATACATGCATACATGCATACATGCATACATGCATACATGCATACATGCATACATGCATACATGCATACATGCATACATGCATACATGCATACATGCATACATGCATACATGCATACATGCATACATGCATACATGCATACATGCATACATGCATACATGCATACATGCATACATGCATACATGCATACATGCATACATGCATACATGCATACATGCATACATGCATACATGCATACATGCATACATGCATACATGCATACATACATACATGCATACATACATACATACATACATACATACATACATACATACATACATGCATACATACATACATACATACATACATACATGCATACATGCATACATACATACATACATACATGCATACATGCATACATGCATACATGCATACATGCATACATGCATACATGCATACATGCATACATGCATACATGCATACATGCATACATGCATACATGCATACATGCATACATGCATACATGCATACATGCATACATGCATACATGCATACATACATACATACATACATACATACATGCATACATGCATACATACATACATACATACATACATACATACATACATACATACATACATACATACATACATACATACATACATACATACATACATACATACATACATACATACATACATACATACATACATACATACATACATACATACATACATACATACATACATACATACATACATACATGCATACATACATACATACATACATACATACATACATACATACATACATGCATACATACATACATACATACATACATACATGCATACATACATACATACATACATACATACATGCATACATACATACATACATACATACATACATACATACATACATACATACATACATACATACATACATACATACATACATACATACATGCATACATACATACATACATACATACATACATACATACATACATACATACATACATACATACATACATACATACATACATACATACATACATACATACATACATACATACATACATACATACATACATACATACATACATACATACATACATACATACATACATACATACATACATACATACATACATACATACATACATACATACATACATACATACATACATACATACATACATACATACATACATACATACATACATACATACATACATACATACATACATACATACATACATACATACATACATACATACATACATACATACATACATACATACATACATACATACATACATACATACATACATACATACATACATACATACATACATACATACATACATACATACATACATACATACATACATACATACATACATACATACATACATACATACATACATGCATACATACATACATACATACATACATACATACATACATACATACATACACTACATACATACATACATACATACATACATACATACATACATACATACATACATACATACATACATACATACATACATACATACATACATACATACATACATACATACATACATACATACATACATACATACATACATACATACATACATACATACATACATACATACATACATACATACATACATACATACATACATACATACATACATACATACATACATACATACATACATACATACATACATACATACATACATACATGCATACATACATACATACATACATACATACATACATACATGCATACATACATACATACATACATACATACATGCATACATGCATACATACATACATACATACATGCATACATACATACATGCATACATGCATACATGCATACATACATACATGCATACATACATACATACATACATACATACATACATACATACATACATACATACATGCATACATGCATACATGCATACATGCATACATACATACATGCATACATACATACATGCATACATACATACATGCATACATGCATACATACATACATGCATACATACATACATGCATACATACATACATACATACATACATACATACATACATACATACATACATACATGCATACATACATACATGCATACATACATACATACATACATGCATACATGCATACATGCATACATGCATACATGCATACATGCATACATACATACATGCATACATACATACATGCATACATGCATACATACATACATGCATACATGCATACATGCATACATGCATACATGCATACATGCATACATGCATACATGCATACATGCATACATGCATACATGCATACATGCATACATGCATACATGCATACATGCATACATGCATACATGCATACATGCATACATGCATACATGCATACATGCATACATGCATACATGCATACATGCATACATGCATACATGCATACATGCATACATGCATACATGCATACATGCATACATGCATACATGCATACATGCATACATGCATACATGCATACATGCATACATGCATACATGCATACATGCATACATGCATACATGCATACATGCATACATGCATACATGCATACATGCATACATGCATACATGCATACATGCATACATGCATACATGCATACATGCATACATGCATACATGCATACATGCATACATGCATACATGCATACATGCATACATGCATACATGCATACATGCATACATGCATACATGCATACATGCATACATGCATACATGCATACATGCATACATGCATACATGCATACATGCATACATGCATACATGCATACATGCATACATGCATACATGCATACATGCATACATGCATACATGCATACATGCATACATGCATACATGCATACATGCATACATGCATACATGCATACATGCATACATGCATACATGCATACATGCATACATGCATACATGCATACATGCATACATGCATACATGCATACATGCATACATGCATACATGCATACATGCATACATGCATACATGCATACATGCATACATGCATACATGCATACATGCATACATGCATACATGCATACATGCATACATGCATACATGCATACATGCATACATGCATACATGCATACATGCATACATGCATACATGCATACATGCATACATGCATACATGCATACATGCATACATGCATACATGCATACATGCATACATGCATACATGCATACATGCATACATGCATACATGCATACATGCATACATGCATACATGCATACATGCATACATGCATACATGCATACATGCATACATGCATACATGCATACATGCATACATGCATACATGCATACATGCATACATGCATACATGCATACATGCATACATGCATACATGCATACATGCATACATGCATACATGCATACATGCATACATGCATACATGCATACATGCATACATGCATACATGCATACATGCATACATGCATACATGCATACATGCATACATGCATACATGCATACATGCATACATGCATACATGCATACATGCATACATGCATACATGCATACATGCATACATGCATACATGCATACATGCATACATGCATACATGCATACATGCATACATGCATACATGCATACATGCATACATGCATACATGCATACATGCATACATGCATACATGCATACATGCATACATGCATACATGCATACATGCATACATGCATACATGCATACATGCATACATGCATACATGCATACATGCATACATGCATACATGCATACATGCATACATGCATACATGCATACATGCATACATGCATACATGCATACATGCATACATGCATACATGCATACATGCATACATGCATACATGCATACATGCATACATGCATACATGCATACATGCATACATGCATACATGCATACATGCATACATGCATACATGCATACATGCATACATGCATACATGCATACATGCATACATGCATACATGCATACATGCATACATGCATACATGCATACATGCATACATGCATACATGCATACATGCATACATGCATACATGCATACATGCATACATGCATACATGCATACATGCATACATGCATACATGCATACATGCATACATGCATACATGCATACATGCATACATGCATACATGCATACATGCATACATGCATACATGCATACATGCATACATGCATACATGCATACATGCATACATGCATACATGCATACATGCATACATGCATACATGCATACATGCATACATGCATACATGCATACATGCATACATGCATACATGCATACATGCATACATGCATACATGCATACATGCATACATGCATACATGCATACATGCATACATGCATACATGCATACATGCATACATGCATACATGCATACATGCATACATGCATACATGCATACATGCATACATGCATACATGCATACATGCATACATGCATACATGCATACATGCATACATGCATACATGCATACATGCATACATGCATACATGCATACATGCATACATGCATACATGCATACATGCATACATGCATACATGCATACATGCATACATGCATACATGCATACATGCATACATGCATACATGCATACATGCATACATGCATACATGCATACATGCATACATGCATACATGCATACATGCATACATGCATACATGCATACATGCATACATGCATACATGCATACATGCATACATGCATACATGCATACATGCATACATGCATACATGCATACATGCATACATGCATACATGCATACATGCATACATGCATACATGCATACATGCATACATGCATACATGCATACATGCATACATGCATACATGCATACATGCATACATGCATACATGCATACATGCATACATGCATACATGCATACATGCATACATGCATACATGCATACATGCATACATGCATACATGCATACATGCATACATGCATACATGCATACATGCATACATGCATACATGCATACATGCATACATGCATACATGCATACATGCATACATGCATACATGCATACATGCATACATGCATACATGCATACATGCATACATGCATACATGCATACATGCATACATGCATACATGCATACATGCATACATGCATACATGCATACATGCATACATGCATACATGCATACATGCATACATGCATACATGCATACATGCATACATGCATACATGCATACATGCATACATGCATACATGCATACATGCATACATGCATACATGCATACATGCATACATGCATACATGCATACATGCATACATGCATACATGCATACATGCATACATGCATACATGCATACATGCATACATGCATACATGCATACATGCATACATGCATACATGCATACATGCATACATGCATACATGCATACATGCATACATGCATACATGCATACATGCATACATGCATACATGCATACATGCATACATGCATACATGCATACATGCATACATGCATACATGCATACATGCATACATGCATACATGCATACATGCATACATGCATACATGCATACATGCATACATGCATACATGCATACATGCATACATGCATACATGCATACATGCATACATGCATACATGCATACATGCATACATGCATACATGCATACATGCATACATGCATACATGCATACATGCATACATGCATACATGCATACATGCATACATGCATACATGCATACATGCATACATGCATACATGCATACATGCATACATGCATACATGCATACATGCATACATGCATACATGCATACATGCATACATGCATACATGCATACATGCATACATGCATACATGCATACATGCATACATGCATACATGCATACATGCATACATGCATACATGCATACATGCATACATGCATACATGCATACATGCATACATGCATACATGCATACATGCATACATGCATACATGCATACATGCATACATGCATACATGCATACATGCATACATGCATACATGCATACATGCATACATGCATACATGCATACATGCATACATGCATACATGCATACATGCATACATGCATACATGCATACATGCATACATGCATACATGCATACATGCATACATGCATACATGCATACATGCATACATGCATACATGCATACATGCATACATGCATACATGCATACATGCATACATGCATACATGCATACATGCATACATGCATACATGCATACATGCATACATGCATACATGCATACATGCATACATGCATACATGCATACATGCATACATGCATACATGCATACATGCATACATGCATACATGCATACATGCATACATGCATACATGCATACATGCATACATGCATACATGCATACATGCATACATGCATACATGCATACATGCATACATGCATACATGCATACATGCATACATGCATACATGCATACATGCATACATGCATACATGCATACATGCATACATGCATACATGCATACATGCATACATGCATACATGCATACATGCATACATGCATACATGCATACATGCATACATGCATACATGCATACATGCATACATGCATACATGCATACATGCATACATGCATACATGCATACATGCATACATGCATACATGCATACATGCATACATGCATACATGCATACATGCATACATGCATACATGCATACATGCATACATGCATACATGCATACATGCATACATGCATACATGCATACATGCATACATGCATACATGCATACATGCATACATGCATACATGCATACATGCATACATGCATACATGCATACATGCATACATGCATACATGCATACATGCATACATGCATACATGCATACATGCATACATGCATACATGCATACATGCATACATGCATACATGCATACATGCATACATGCATACATGCATACATGCATACATGCATACATGCATACATGCATACACGCATACATGCATACATGCATACATGCATACATGCATACATGCATACATGCATACATGCATACATGCATACATGCATACATGCATACATGCATACATGCATACATGCATACATGCATACATGCATACATGCATACATGCATACATGCATACATGCATACATGCATACATGCATACATGCATACATGCATACATGCATACATACATACATACATACATGCATACATGCATACATGCATACATGCATACATGCATACATGCATACATGCATACATGCATACATGCATACATGCATACATGCATACATGCATACATGCATACATGCATACATGCATACATGCATACATGCATACATGCATACATGCATACATGCATACATGCATACATGCATACATGCATACATGCATACATGCATACATGCATACATGCATACATGCATACATGCATACATGCATACATGCATACATGCATACATGCATACATGCATACATGCATACATGCATACATGCATACATGCATACATGCATACATGCATACATGCATACATGCATACATGCATACATGCATACATGCATACATGCATACATGCATACATGCATACATGCATACATGCATACATGCATACATGCATACATGCATACATGCATACATGCATACATGCATACATGCATACATGCATACATGCATACATGCATACATGCATACATGCATACATGCATACATGCATACATGCATACATGCATACATGCATACATGCATACATGCATACATGCATACATGCATACATGCATACATGCATACATGCATACATGCATACATGCATACATGCATACATGCATACATGCATACATGCATACATGCATACATGCATACATGCATACATGCATACATGCATACATGCATACATGCATACATGCATACATGCATACATGCATACATGCATACATGCATACATGCATACATGCATACATGCATACATGCATACATGCATACATGCATACATGCATACATGCATACATGCATACTGGCATACATGCTACATGCATACATGCATACATGCATACATGCATACATGCATACATGCATACATGCATACATGCATACATGCATACATGCATACATGCATACATGCATACATGCATACATGCATACATGCATACATGCATACATGCATACATGCATACATGCATACATGCATACATGCATACATGCATACATGCATACATGCATACATGCATACATGCATACATGCATACATGCATACATGCATACATGCATACATGCATACATGCATACATGCATACATGCATACATGCATACATGCATACATGCATACATGCATACATGCATACATGCATACATGCATACATGCATACATGCATACATGCATACATGCATACATGCATACATGCATACATGCATACATGCATACATGCATACATGCATACATGCATACATGCATACATGCATACATGCATACATGCATACATGCATACATGCATACATGCATACATGCATACATGCATACATGCATACATGCATACATGCATACATGCATACATGCATACATGCATACATGCATACATGCATACATGCATACATGCATACATGCATACATGCATACATGCATACACAGAGCATACATGCATACATGCATACATGCATACATGCATACATGCATACATGCATACATGCATACATGCATACATGCATACATGCATACATGCATACATGCATACATGCATACATGCATACATGCATACATGCATACATGCATACAATGCATACATGCATACATGCATACATGCATACATGCATACATGCATACATGCATACATGCATACATGCATACATGCAACATGCATACATGCATACATGCATACATGCATACATGCATACATGCATACATGCATACATGCATACATGCATACATGCATACATGCATACATGCATACATGCATACATGCATACATGCATACATGCATACATGCATACATGCATACATGCATACATGCATACATGCATACATGCATACATGCATACATGCATACATGCATACATGCATACATGCATACATGCATACATGCATACATGCATACATGCATACATGCATACATGCATACATGCATACATGCATACATGCATACATGCATACATGCATACATGCATACATGCATACATGCATACATGCATACATGCATACATGCATACATGCATACATGCATACATGCATACATGCATACATGCATACATGCATACATGCATACATGCATACATGCATACATGCATACATGCATACATGCATACATGCATACATGCATACATGCATACATGCATACATGCATACATGCATACATGCATACATGCATACATGCATACATGCATACATGCACACATGCATACATGCATACATACATAAATACATACATGCATACATAGCATACATACATACATGCATACATGACATACATGCATACATGCATACATGCATACATCCATCACATGCATACATGCATACATGCATACATGCATACATGCATACATGCATACATGCATACATGCATACATGCATACATGCATACATGCATACATGCATACATGCATACATGCATACATGCATACATGCATACATGCATACATACATACATGCATACATGCATACATGCATACATACATACATACACACATGCATACATGCATACATGCATACATACATCACATACATACATGCATACATGCATACATGCATACATGCATACATGCATACACATACATACATACATACATGCATACATGCATACATGCATACATGCATACATGCATACATGCATACATGCATACATACATACATACATGCATCACATGCATACATACATACATGCATACATACATACATGCATACATGCATACATGCATACATGCATACATGCATACATGCATACATGCATACAGATGCATACATGCATACATGCATACATACATACATGCATACATGCATACATGCATACATGCATACATGCATACATGCATACATGCATACATGCATACATGCATACATGCATACATGCATACATGCATACATGCATACATGCATACATGCATACATGCATACATACATACATACATGCATACATGCATACATGCATACATGCATACTTACATACATGCATACATACATACATGCATACATGCATACATGCATACAAAGGCATACATGCATACATGCATACATGCATACATGCATACATGCATACATGACATACATGCATACAATGCTCATAACATGCATACATGCAGGGGCAGTGGACATAACATATCATACACTGCCTACATGCATACATGCATACATGCATACATGCATACATGCATACATGCATACATGCATACATGCAGTACATGCATACATGCATACATGCATACATGCATAAAAATTGCATCCATGCATACATGCATACATGCATACATGCATACATGCATACATGCAATACCATGCATACATACCCCATACATGCATACATGCATACATGCATACATGCATACATGCATACACATGCATACATGCATACATGCATACATGCATACATGCATACATGCATACATGCATACATGCATACATGCATACATGCATACATGCATACATGCATACATGCATACATGCATACATGCATACATGCATACATGCATACATGCATACATGCATACATGCATACATGCATACATGCAGACATGCATACATGCATACATGCATACATTGACATAACATGCATACATGCATACATGCATACATGGCACCATACCATCTCCTTGCATACATGCAATCACATGCATACATGCATTACATGCATACTGCATACAATGCAATACATGAATACATGCATACATGCATACATGCATACATGCATTCATGCATACATGCATACATGCATACATGCATACATGCATACATGCATACATGCATACATGCATACATGCATACATGCATACATGCATACATGCATACATGCATACATGCATACATGCATACATGCATACATGCATACATGCATACATGCATACATGCATACATGCATACATGCATACATGCATACATGCATACATGCATACATGCATACATGCATACATGCGTACATGCATACATGCATACATGCATACATGCGATACATGCATACATGCATACATGCGTACATGCATACATGCATACATGCATACATGCATACATGCATACATGCATACATGCATACATGCATACATGCATACATGCATACATGCATACATGCATACATGCATACATGCATACATGCATACATGCATACATGCATACATGCATACATGCATACATGCATACATGCATACATGCATACATGCATACATGCATACATGCATACATGCATACATGCATACATGCATACATGCATACATGCATACATGCATACATGCATACATGCATACATGCATACATGCATACATGCATACATGCATACATGCATACATGCATACATGCATACATGCATACATGCATACATGCATACATGCATACATGCATACATGCATACATGCATACATGCATACATGCATACATGCATACATGCATACATGCATACATGCATACATGCATACATGCATACATGCATACATGCATACATGCATACATGCATACATGCATACATGCATACATGCATACATGCATGCATACATAATGCATACATGCATACACGCATACATGCATACATGCATACATGCATACATGCATACATGCATACACGCATACACGCATACATGCATACATGCATACATGCATACATGCATACATGCATACACGCATACATGCATACAATGCATACATGCATACATGCATACATGCATACATGCATACATGCATACATGCATACATGCATACATGCATACATGCATACATGCATACATGCATACATGCATACAATGCATACATGCATACATGCATACATGCATACATGCATACATGCATACATGCATACATGCATACATGCATACATGCATACATGCATACATGCATACATGCATACATGCATACATGCATACATGCATACATGCATACATGCATACATGCATACATGCATACATGCATACATGCATACATGCATACATGCATACATGCGTACATGCATACATGCATACATGCATACATGCATACATGCATACATGCATACATGCATACATGCATACATGCATACATGCATACATGCATACATGCATACATGCATACATGCATACATGCATACATGCATACATGCATACACGCATACATGCATACATGCATACATGCATACATGCATACATGCATACATGCATACATGCATACATGCATACATGCATACATGCATACATTGCATACATGCATACATGCATACATGCATACATGCATACATGCATACATGCATACATGCATACATGCATAATGCATACATGCATACATGCATACATGCATACATGCATACATGCATACATGCATACATGCATACATGCATACATGCATACATGCATACATGCATACATGCATACATGCATACATGCATACATGCATACATGCATACATGCATACATGCATACATGCATACATGCATACATGCATACATGCATACATGCATACATGCATACATGCATACATGCATACATGCATACATGCATACATGCATACATGCATACATGCATACATGCATACATGCATACATGCATACATGCATACATGCATACATGCATACATGCATACATGCATACATGCATACATGCATACATGCATACATGCATACATGCATACATGCATACATGCATACATGCATACATGCATACATGCATACATGCATACATGCATACATGCATACATGCATACATGCATACATGCATACATGCATACATGCATACATGCATACATGCATACATGCATACATGCATACATGCATACATGCATACATGCATACATGCATACATGCATACATGCATACATGCATACATGCATACATGCATACATGCATACATGCATACATGCATACATGCATACATGCATACATGCATACATGCATACATCGCATACATGCATACATGCATACATGCATACATGCATACATGCATACATGCATACATGCATACATGCATACATGCATACATGCATACATGCATACATGCATACATGCATACATGCATACATGCATACATGCATACATGCATACATGCATACATGCATACATGCATACATGCATACATGCATACATGCATACATGCATACATGCATACATGCATACATGCATACATGCATACATGCATACATGCATACATGCATACATGCATACATGCATACATGCATACATGCATACATGCATACATGCATACATGCATACATGCATACATGCATACATGCATACATGCATACATGCATACATGCATACATGCATACATGCATACATGCATACATGCATACATGCATACATGCATACATGCATACATGCATACATGCATACATGCATACATGCATACATGCATACATGCATACATGCATACATGCATACATGCATACATGCACTACATGCATACATGCATACAATGCACACATGCATACATGCATACATGCAATACATGCATACATGCATACATGCATACATGCATACATGCATACATGCATACATGCATACATGCATACATGCATACATGCATACATGCATACATGCATACATGCATACATGCATACATGCATACATGCATACATGCATACATGCATACATGCATACATGCATACATGCATACATGCACACATAGCATACATGCATACAATGCATACATGCATACATGCATACATGCATACAATGCATACACTGCATACATGCATACATGCATACATGCATACATGCATACATGCATACATGCATACATGCATACATGCACTACATGCATACATGCATACATGCATACATGCATACATGCATACATGCATACATGCATACATGCATACACGCATACATGCATACATGCATACATGCATACATGCATACATGCATACATGCATACATGCATACAATGCATACATGCATACATGCATACAATGCATACATGCATACATGCATACATGCATACATGCATACATGCATACATGCATACATGCATACATGCATACATGCATACATGCATACATGCATACATGCATACATGCATACATGCATACATGCATACATGCATACATGCATACATGCATACATGCATACATGCATACATGCATACATGCATACATGCATACATGCATACATGCATACATGCATACATGCATACATGCACACATGCATACATGCATACATGCATACATGCATACATGCATACATGCATACATGCATACATGCATACATGCATACATGCATACATGCATACATGCATACATGCATACATGCATACATGCATACATGCATACACGCATACACGCATACATGCATACATGCATACACGCATACACGCATACACGCATACACGCATACACGCATACACGCATACATGCATACATGCATACATGCATACATGCATACATGCATACATGCATACATGCATACATGCATACATGCATACATGCATACATGCATACATGCATACATGCACACATGCATACATGCATACATGCATACATGCATACATGCATACATGCATACATGCATACATGCATACATGCATACATGCATACATGCATACGTGCATACATGCATACATGCATACATGCATACATGCATACATGCATACATGCATACATGCATACATGCATACATACATACATACATACATACATACATACATACATACATACATACATACATGCATACATGCATACATGCATACATGCATACATGCATACATGCATACATGCATACATGCATACATGCATACATGCATACATGCATACATGCATACATGCATACATGCATACATGCATACATGCATACATGCATACATGCATACATGCATACATGCATACATGCATACATGCATACATGCATACATGCATACATGCATACATGCATACATGCATACATGCATACATGCATACATGCATACATGCATACATACATACATGCATACATGCATACATGCATACATGCATACATGCATACATGCATACATGCATACATGCATACATACATACATGCATACATGCATACATGCATACATGCATACATGCATACATGCATACATGCATACATGCATACATGCATACATGCATACATGCATACATGCATACATGCATACATGCATACATGCATACATGCATACATACATACATGCATACATGCATACATGCATACATGCATACATGCATACATGCATACATGCATACATGCATACATGCATACATGCATACATGCATACATGCATACATGCATACATGCATACATGCATACATGCATACATACATACATACATACATACATACATACATACATGCATACATACATACATGCATACATGCATACATGCATACATACATACATGCATACATGCATACATGCATACATACATACATGCATACATGCATACATGCATACATGCATACATGCATACATGCATACATGCATACATACATACATGCATACATACATACATACATACATACATACATACATACATACATACATGCATACATACATACATACATACATACATACATGCATACATACATACATACATACATACATACATACATACATACATACATACATACATACATACATACATACATACATACATACATACATACATACATACATACATACATACATACATACATACATACATACATACATACATACATACATACATACATACATACATACATACATACATACATACATACATACATACATACATACATACATACATACATACATACATACATACATACATACATACATACATACATACATACATACATACATACATACATACATACATACATACATACATACATACATACATACATACATACATACATACATACATACATACATACATACATACATACATACATACATACATACATACATACATACATACATACATACATACATACATACATACATACATACATACATACATACATACATACATACATACATACATACATACATACATACATACATACATACATACATACATACATACATACATACATACATACATACATACATACATACATACATACATACATACATACATACATACATACATACATACATACATACATACATACATACATACATACATACATACATACATACATACATACATACATACATACATACATACATACATACATACATACATACATACATACATACATACATACATACATACATACATACATACATACATACATACATACATACATACATACATACATACATACATACATACATACATGCATACATACATACATACATACATACATACATACATACATACATACATACATACATACATACATCATACATAACATACATACATACATACATACATACATACATACATACATACATACATACATACATACATACATACATACATACATACATACATACATACATACATACATACATACATACATACATACATACATACATACATACATACATACATACATACATACATACATACATACATACATACATACATACATACATACATACATACATACATACATACATACATACATACATACATACATACATACATACATACATACATACATACATACATACATACATACATACATACATACATACATACATACATACATACATACATACATACATACATACATACATACATACATACATACATACATACATACATACATACATACATACATACATACATACATACATACATACATACATACATACATACATACATACATACATACATACATACATACATACATACATACATACATAC